>CM062808.1:230561056-231161056 GCA_031772625.1 Pinus tabuliformis | reverse complement strand
GCCAAGCTATGAGCATGCAAGTTGCGTTTCCTTGGAATTTTAGCAAGATGAGTTTCAAGAAAGGTATTGAGTATTTCAATTGCTGCTCCTCTATAAGACCTTAATCTGAGATCATTTGTGAGGAAGTTTCCCTTCATTTGTTGAATAACTAAATCAGAGTCTCCCAAATTTGATACCCTAACTGCCCCTAAGATTTTGATCACTTTGAGTGCTAGCAAGAGGGCTTCATATTCAGCCATGTTGTTAGTGCATCTAAAATTCAACCTGTATGCATGTCCTTCAGCATGGTTATTTTCCATATTATGTATCCAAATTCCTGCTTCTGCTCCTAGTTTATTGACTGATCCATCAAACTCTAAATACCATAGGATTTTTTTATTATAGCTAGTATTAGGGGTCTTAGAAATTTTCTTACTAGGGAGATTTGGATTTTCAGTTTCATGAGGTTTCCCTTGTGGGTCTGTTATAACAATTTCTTGAGAAATTTCTTGGGTTCGAGCAATAGGTTTTTCGTTTATGATCTCTTCTTTTTCAAGTGCTAAAACCTCGTCATCAGTTCGAGGGTAAATTTCAGCATTGTATAGGATAAAGGATTCCATATCAGAATGCATAGAATATATGGGAAAATTTTGGGGTTTCTCCTGCGTGCTGACCACATATTTCATCAACGTTTCTTGGTACAATCTCTTTGGTTGGCCAAATACTGAAATGGTGGCATAGGACATGTCCAATTGTAAAGATCCCTGGAGATTTGCACCCCAATATCTAGACAACAACATGCTATATTTAGGTGGGATAGCTGCTACCACTACATCCATCAAAATTGTCATGACAGGGAATTGAACTAATGATACACATAAATCTTTTATCAATCCTAGACATCTGACCTAGCTTGAATCAAAAGAGAAAAAGTCTTTGTATGGCCTGGTGATATCTAGGCCCAACTTTTCCATTACAGATTTGGGCATTAGATTATGGGAAGCTCCAGAATCAAACATTGCATTGTGCAGTATTTTGTCATGAATATTGAGACTAACATAGAAAGGAGGGAACCCTCCCTCTGCTAATTTGCTGTTTACCTCAGGACCAAAAATTAATTCTGGTTGATCATCAAGGACATTTACTGCATCTCTGTTTTCAGAAATTTGAAGTGATCTGCTAATTTGTTCTCTATAGACATCATGCTTAGCCAATTCTGACAATGGAATTGCTATTTTTAACTTGCCTATCTCGGTCTCAAGGTTGAAAGGTTTTTCTGTTTGAGCTTTTTCATTTCGGGCAGTGAGATTCTTTTTCAATTGTTTTTTCAGTGTCTTTTCCTTCATCAGGAGCAGTGTTATGGGCTGAAGCCGCTTCTATGTCAGTTTCTATAGGTTCTCCCATAATTTCTTTGGAGAAAATAGAAGCTGAAGACTGTTTATTAGGTTGTTGATTATCTGAAATATCTTCAACTATTGGACTGTTTGTGTTAGGAACTATTTTAGGAGGAGTTTGCATAGGAGGGTTCTTGACTCTGGCTCTGCTAGATTGTTTAGTTTCTTTCTGTTTATTGTCATCAGGGACATCTATTCTCCTACTTCTCAGATTATATTGCTTGTGGACTTCATTGATGGCTGTGTCATATCCCTCCCTAAAATCAAATTATTCCCCTAATTGGATTTGGAACTGATTAAGAGTATGAGCTTCTTGGTCTTCTTGGGTCAAGAAAATTTGTTGTTCACTACTAAGCCCCATTAAGTTAATTTGAGTGTCTTCTATTGATTCACTAGAATTTGAAGCTTCAGCATAGTTTTCTTGAAATGGAGGTCTAATGTTTTGGTCAAGACCAGCCCTTCTAGTATTTGGATTGTGATTTTTCCTGAAATTTGGGTTTCTTCCTGCGTTGTTCGATTGACCATCCCAAGGGGACTTCTTCTCAATTGTTTCTACCTTATCACCAAGTTTGTCCATTCCTTTAATGATAGCATCTAATTTCTGCTCAAATGCAGAAGGTTCTTCTTTAATGGGTATTCTCCTTTCAGCCCTAGCCCGAGCTCGTTTGGAAATCAGGTTGGCTTCAACACTGATAGCTATACTCTACATGTCTTCTAGGCTATGAGGAGCTCTTTCCCTAAGCTATTATGCCAGGTCAGATTCAAATCCGTCAGGAAATTTTATTAATGCCAAGTACGGTGGAGGCCTAAGATTCTGAGGAATAGCATTGTATACATTGTTGAATCTGGTGCAATAATCTTGGACAGTTTCTTGTTGACCTCTCTTTAAGTTTTCATATTCTGCTAAATTGTGGAGGGGATATTTTTTATTTTTCCATCTGTTTAGGAAGGTCTGGTAAAGGGCTTCCGGATCAGAAATAGTGTTTGTAGGGAGTGCTCTAAACCAGGTTTCAACATCTCCAATTAAACTTTGGACAAAAATTTCATTCTGACATCATCATCATCAATCTCATAATTCTCAAAATAATACATCATTTTCTTGGTGTGTTGTTGAGCTGTGTAAGTGCCAGTACCATCAAAATAGGTGATTTTTCTTTGATAATCTTGAGGCATAGCCCCTGGATTTGCAGGTAATTGCAAGGGAGCATATCGGTTTTTCATATTCGCAAAGATAAATGTAACAGCTGGGAGAACAGGGATAACAGTTGAAATTTGTGCAGTGGATGGGGGAGTGGAAAAGATGGTTTGAAGTGCTGATGGTGAACTAGGAGAAGCAACAGTAATGGCAGAAAGGACTAATACTTTTATAGGAGTGAGCTCAGATTGGGTAAGGTTTTGCTGGCCTTTAAGGTGCTTAGGAATCAGATTATGATTTTGAAACATAGGTGGGGGATTTGGATCTGGATTTGATCTAGTGTAATGGATCTTCTTCTTTGGAGCCAATTTCTGAATATATTTTGGTTTTTCTAGAAATATTTGAAGAATACAGCTTTAACAGTGTCTTGAAGGAAGTGTTTAAATATGGGAGTTTTGAATTTTCCTAAAGATCTATTGAAACAGGGAACTGATCAAGTATTTGAGAGAACTGTTCAAAGCCTAAATAACTAGACTGGAGATAGACTGAAGCAGGTTTTATTTACTACTGCAAATGCATAACAAAAGCAGTTTCAAAGGCTACCTGGCCAACTTTAGGCTCCATCTATAGTTTTTAAAAATAAACAGAAATAACAAACAATTATTCAGGTCCCTAGTGGAGTCGCCAATGATGTTAACACTCAGGTTGTTCCCAAAAGTTTTAAGAAAGGGAATATGGCCGAGGTAACCACAGACCAATCTTTTAGACATAGATTCTATCCAATCTGCATCCAGAGAGGGCTCTCTCTTTATGATTTAGCTTTGTTTTGAGATGTATTAGGCTAGTTATGAAGTGCAAGGATTTTGTTTAAAGTTTGGTTGGAAGGGTGGGGACTCAATGGAACAGTGAGGCAAAGCTGAAGCATTTCAGTCCATTGGGCATGATGGAGTCAAAGAAGGATGGCTTCGTAGGTTAAGTTTTCTTATCAGAGAATTTATTACAGAGCAAGGTACTCAAATATGGAACAATTTGTAGGCTGAAATCTAATGGAATGGAGTCAATGGGTGAAGGGCAATTAAGAATCATTTATTTGTTGACAGAGGGAAAATGGATGATTATTTCCAAGGAGCAATTGAGAATTCCTTAGCTAATATTCAAGATGAAAGAACCAGGGGAAACAGGAGAAATTAAGAATTCACTGTTTATGCTAATTCTTGAAGAAAATATTAATAATAATAGAGATTGAACACAAAGTGCAAACAAGCAAATTCTGGGTTATTCTTTTTCTCCATTACTTAGATCATGAAACATAGATGATATAGTAAACACAAAAACTATAAAACACAAGTTCGAAGAGACTTATTGATCCATGAAATGATTCAAGAATTCTACAACATGGTCCTTAGCATCAAATCTTCATCTAGTGAGCAAATGAATGGTTCCAACAGCCTTTTATTCCAAAAATTGTTTAGTGTTACAGTCACAGCAATGAACTTTCACCACCAACCAACCCCAAATACTTCGTCTCAGGGGGTATTTATACAAAAATGCCAAGATATTGAGCAAAATATCTGATAGAAATAAATATCTGCTAATAATTAATGTTTCATTTACATAGATAGAGACAGACAATCTCGAAAACGGGGAGACAATAAATGGTGCAATAAATTTGCGTTGTTCTGGCCGATCTGAATATATGAGAAGTACTAGAGGTAGGTGCTGTAAGTCGGTCTCCCAGCTGCTTTCTACATATCCTCTACGCTGATCTTTCTGCTTTGGCTGGGCCTTCTTTAATGCTAATGTGAGACACTTTAATTTGCAGGACTGTGGTTCGTTTTTGTTCTGCGTATTTACAACAGACGGTGCACAATTTTGATTTAACCCATGATAAGTCTACAGGATCTCTAGCATGCTTTGCCACCACTCTAGCCCTAGTATTTGATGTCTCTATAGCTTTCTTAAAGTCTCATCAGTCTCTATGTACCTGTAGAAGTTAGGAGGGGTGGTGAACAAATGTTTCACTTCATGCTCTATGTAGAAAAGATTTTCCATACTGTCATAAAGGGACTGGCCAGATGGAAGTGCTTTTTTTGTTGAAGTACTCAAAGATGCACTATCTTGATTGACCGAAAATGTATTTAATTTGTGTATATAGTGTTTGTGCTTCATCAGACGCTCACTATCTCCCACAGGACTTGGTAAACGTTTTTGATTCAACTGTAAATTTGTCTGTGAAAGAGTCAATTTCTACCTACATGTCCTAGCATCTTTTGTCCAAGTTTTGCATCAAATTTCTCATGGTCAGAACTCTCTTGACATCCAAAATGGTACCTGTTCTGTCTCTGATATCCAGTGCTGCCATTTCTTCACTAGTCTTGTTATTCAAAAAATTGATTAGCCTGTTAGCTTGCTCAGGCATTTGCCCCAATATAGCTCTTGTTTTCTAAACTTCTACTTGGGCCACTTTTGTCAAATCAATATGTTCATAAATGGTATGAATAGACCTCCATACACCACTAAGTGATTGAATGATGTTGGTCCACAAAATTCCTTTGATTTCTACCAGAGGCTTATGCAGAGAGAGATCTTTTTCTAAGGATCTTACCTTATTTTCCAATGCTTTGACTTCTCTTGTTTTTTCTGCCACAGTCATTTTGGATTTATCATAACTTTCCTCAATCTTTGCCAGTTTTTCTTTGACTTGTTTCAATTCAGATACTTGGAGTCTCAATTCCTCCATGGCCTTTATTAGTTGCTCTGTGGTCATGGTTGTACTGCTACCTGCTGCTGTTGCTCCTGTTATGATTTCTGTAGTTGATGTTGGGACAGTAGAAGGTACTGCTGTTATACTTGTGGGAGGGGAGGTTGTGACTATTAGACCTACTTCAGGTGGCTAGGAGGTCGACTCTCCCTGCTTTTCATATAATTCTTTCTCCAATGCCTTCTTTGTCTTACTTAATCTTTCATTTAACCTCATGAGCAGGCCCATCATGTCCTCCTCAGATTTCTGCTGCACAAAATCTGTTGTCTGTGGATGCATAGAAGGAGGCATTTTGAGCTGTTTTCTGAGGGCAGTAGTGTCCTCTTCCTTTTTCTTCATTAGTGCTCTTATGCCCTTGGCATCTTTGGGATCATGTCCCAACTCAATGATAATATCCTCCAAGGATTTGATCCTGTTGTCTTTTGTAAGAGAAGAAGCTTTCTCTAAGTCTAGCTGAGCAGAGGTGTTTTCCAATGAGTTTTGTAATTTATGAGCCAACATTGCTTTGTTAGCTAGTGTAGAATACACCATTTCTCCTGTCTGTTTGTGCAGCTCAATCTTGTCTATTGGATGAATGTCTTTGGCTAAGACCTCCAAATTTGTCCTGATATAATCAACTGTTGACTGTGGTTGCTATACCTTGGGCTTAAAATAGCTCATGATCATTTTCCCTTCTTTAGTGTCATATGCAGACATTAATCTTTGTTATTTTGTGGGGGCCATCTTAAGGTATTGATCATAAATTTGCAGCCTCAATGGATCATTTCTAGCCTTTATCTTTGTAAAAGTTCTTTTGACATCCGAGGTCTGCTTGCTTGGTGGCCTTGTGGATGAAACTTCTACACTATGCTGTGTTTCCATCTCCTGCCTGTGTGAGCTGGTTGATGTATCTATCACTAGGGATGTCTGTGGACTGGATGCCCTCTCACCTCTTAGGCTCTCTAATGTTTCTTCAATGATTTCCTCTTCAGGTAGAGGATTCAGTCTTTTCCTTTTAGCACCTGGATGTTCTGCAGGCCACTGATGGGTGTGGCCTCTTCTCTATCCCTTTTCTTACCTTTTTCCTCATTTAGAGGAGTCTGTAGTGCTGGTATCTCTGCTGCTTTGGTCTGTACTGGAGGAATTTTCTCCTACTGATTTGTCATTTCTTCTGCTCTGTACCTAGCACTTCCTTGCGCTTTGAAGAACCTGAAATTGGTGTGCTGGCCCCTTGTTTAGGTTTCTGTGAAGTCCCAGCAGAAGATGTACCCACTTTGGCTTGCTGAGGCAGTTTGAAAGATACCTGTCCAAAAGAGTCTAGGTCAAGGGTCTTTTCTAAATCTTTCATAGCTTGTTCCATTCTTTGTTGCCGAGTAAGTTCTTCTACTAATGTACCCTCTATCCACTCATCCTAATTGGCATATTGTTCTACTTCAGGGATCCATGATGTGTATAAGCTGACAGCTAGTTTTTTACTTTTCTTTCACTTATGAAGCCATTTGGGTTACCCACCAGAATCTTTTCTTCAATTTTAGGACTTCCCCTAATATTTTATCAGCATCTTCCCATGCTTCCCTCTTGTTAATGATAAAGGGGCATAATTGGTTTCTTATCCTCAGCTGAGATTTTTTCTTCACATTGCAAAAGTGAGTCAAATCTGCATTGATTAGTTGCCTGAAATATTCTAGAGAAAATAGTCTCATAGGCACATATTTGGTCAGCTTATAAGGGCACAACTCACAGCCATATATCTTGATTTCAGTGTGATCCTAGTAAAAGTACCAGTCGCCTATCCTGTAGCTCTTGGAGAGCTCTAAAATCTTTCTTATGTAACCAGAGAGCCTAGGAGGATGAGCTCTTATCAATAGACTGGAGGCTGGATGTATAAATAGGTCAATGAATTCACAGTAAGTATAAGGGGATTCAACAATTCTGTGGAAGACAGAGGTCCAAAAGATCACAGACCTCCTCTCTCCTTTGGAGTCCAATTTCCTGATGGGAAATATAAAAATGTCTGGGTGATAATACAACAGTAGATGGTATATGAAACTTGTGTATTTAAACACTCCTTCTCTTTCCAAATTCATAAATTGACCATGGATTTTGTCAGCAATGAAAGAGGCATAGTCATACTTAATAGCAGGGGGCTATCCTGGAGTAAAGGTGGACAACAGAACCAGGACCATCTCATCCACAAATTCACTGGACCTGAAACCCAAGATTATTGATATCATGTCAAGAAGAATTCTTCCAGTTTCATTGAAGGAGACATATGAATAAGGAGGTGGGCCTTGGGGCTGACATTCTAGCTTCATGAATAACTTAGCAATCCGAGCTATTTCTGCACTGGATAGTTGAGAGCCTTGCTCATGTAAAAATCCCATGGAAGGAGGAGAAAGAGGCTGAACTGGATGGAATTGTAGCATTTCATTGATAGACTCAGCAGTTATGTAGAAAAGGACAGTTTGTGATGGAGAGATAACTTCTTTACTAACAGGGTCATAATTTGCACAGTAGTGGTGAATAATATCTGGGAATATATTGACTGAGGGTAGGTAGTACCTAGAGAGATTGGATTCCCATATTCCATAGATATTAGAATTGTCCAAATGACTATTTCTAACTAGGCAAAAATTTTGCAGATGATTTTGGCAACCAATTGGGTCTCTTATTTGGAAATCTCTGTCGGCCAAGGGCAAATGATGCTGGTCTGTATGAGGTGCATTGAGAGGCACAACATTGAGGGCGACCGGGGCTTCCATTGTTCAACTGTATGTATTTTTAACTCTGAGGCTGAATTTATGTGGAAAAAGGCTATAGAGCAGCTATGGGTGCCTTGGTATAACAATTGTGGACTGTTTTAGTTTGAATTTGGCTCTTACAGGTGCAATTTTGCAGAGAAAAATAAAAAAACACAAGTTCGGGAGGTGGAAGAGGGTAAATACTTGTGTTTTTGAAGCGCAGGAGTGGAATTGGCAGGTCGACGGATGAGTTGAGCAGCAGGATGTTGGATTTTGCTGGTCGGGGTGGCGGACTGGAGCTTGCGTAGCTGCTTGGACATTCTTTTGCATGCAACAGTATTGAATCAAACAAATGAAAATGACGTTTTTTTCGGGTTTTTTGACAAAAAATCGGCTTCGCGGGATTTTTGGCACTTTTTGTCAGATGACATCAGCATGACAGGATAGTTTGTCATGTAGTGGAGGGTATGGAAGGGTGACGTAGCGGTATCATGGTCGTGACGTCAGCGAGGGGGTCAGCGGGGTGGTAAGTGGTTTGGGCCCGCACCGCTTATGGGACGAAGCGGTTTTGGTGGGGAGGGCCGCGAGCATGTCGGGATGGCGCCGCGTGTCCAAAGTACGGTGGGAATACTACTGGCTCCCCAGGCAGTAATCATTAGAGGGGAAGGGTACCGCGATATGATTGTGGGCCGTCTGATCTACGGGCTCAGATCGAATAGCTGGCACTCAATGGAGATGGCGGAGGGCTATGGCGCGGGGGTCCAATCATATTAAATGATTTTTTAATGGTTTCAAGACTTGTTTGATTGGTTAGCGGGGTTTGACTTTGTTAATCAATTAACGTGGGGTTAATTGATTCCAACACAATGCGTGGGTTAGGGTTATTTACAAAGTTCCAAGTGAACCCATAAATTCCCAACTTTAACAGGAATATGGTTTATATTTAAACCAGGGCGAAGAATATTAGAACATGGGGTTTTTATTTTATATACATACTACGGGAGGGGTATTTTAAGGACAGGGATTTATATAATATAGGGTTAGAGTCAATATGAGAAATGTGTTGAAAAGAGCACTAAGATATGGAGTTTTAAAAACTTAGGCCTTAAGGGAACAAGAGGATTTTTACAAAAGAAATTTGGTTTATTTGCAAACAGCAAGAACGCTATTTTCCTCAGGCTTTTCATGAAATGGAGTGATTGTAAGAGTATTGAGCAGATCTCAATATCCTTGGGGAGAATTACTAAGTGATTTTTGGGAGAAATGTGAGGGGAAATTAGACATGCATCACTTGACTTGTAGTCAAACAATTGCCATTGTACTTATGATATGAATGAGATAAACCTCTTGAGAAACAAAAATTAATCATAAGCATGCTTCTACAACACCAAAACTACCTACCCAACCTATAGTACCTAACACTTTTTCTTCCTTTTACATGGGTGCACTTGGACTAGCAAACCCTTACTCTATTCTTTTCTTTTGACTGCAATCCTATCTAAGTCTGCCCTTATTTCTTCCAAGGGCTCAGATTTAGCTGTTGAGCACTTTTTCTTCTCTACCTATCTACTTATCTGCCAAGATTGAACTGTTTGGACAGATTTTATTCTCTATCTCTAAAACAGGAAATTTAAACATGAACTGGCCAAGATTAAGTTGTTTGGCCATTCATCAACTGTGGCAAGAGTCAACTAATTGCACACAATGAGATTCTTCTACAAAAATAGAATAGTAGTGGCATTTTGGACTAGCACACTTTCCTGGTCTTTTCTTTTTTTGGGGTTCATTTCTTTTCTTTTTTCTCTTGACCATTTCATTCTTTTTACCCTTTGAACTTTCTTTTAGGGCATACCCTCTTTACATTTTTTTATTTTTGATCTTTTCAAAATATGGAACCTTTACAGCAGGGAAAGGATGAACATATTTAGGACTTTACCAGTCAATCATGAAATATGACACCTATTTGTACAGGAGCATAACACTACCATTGTGTCATGATTAAAAAATTGGCGAGTGAAAGTGGTTTACGAACCATAACACAATGGGATTGACCCTATGGCAAGTGTATCAAAAAATAGAGGCTAGTATGCATAATGCAACGGAAAAATGACTTCCCTAACCTATATGCTAGTGAGAAAATGATACCTGCCATGATGGGTCAGCAGTCATGGAACCAACTTGAAACCGTCGAAAAACGTCCAAAATGTCCTGAAAATCAAACCATTCTTGACATTCCAAGCTCCCAAGTTAAAAGTTACATGAGACCAAACAAAAACAAGTTTTGAAAAAAAATTGCATTTTCAAAGCCTATAAAATAGTTTTTGGACTCACCATTTTCATCATTTGAGTTTGAGAGTAGAGGAGTGGAGCAAAAGAAGAAAACTTTTCCATACACCAAATTCAACCGTTCAGATCCTTCCAAAATCACCAGGTAACCTTTATACTTGTCTTGCATTAAATTGTGACTAGTTTTAGAATTTTTAATTTAAGTTTTACCGTTGAATTTTTTGTCAAAAATTTCACCGCGGCATATACACGGGTTGGATATACAAAACCCATGTACACGCGGGCCCTACACGCAACTGTGTGTAAATGGACCCCCATATACACCATGAACATTTCAAACAAAAAAACTAACGGTCTAAAATCATTTTTTCTTCAGGATTCCAGTCACTTGGCGAGAAAGGGAGCATACCTCAGTGGATGATGAGGTCATGAACGATCCCAAATCTTTGGATGCCTTACAGGGATGTGGTTTTCTAAAATTCTTCAAATTGGCAAATATGAAATCAAACACACACCTGCTTGAGATGCTCATTCACTATTGGAGCATCGAGTATGATTCATTTATGATTGACCAGATGCCACTCAGGATAGAAGTGGAAGACATTTATTTCATCACAGGCCTTTCCTGAAGGGGAGAGGTAGTACATTCCAGGGGCAGGACACGAGGTAGTCTCTCGATCAAGGACTACGTACATATATATTGCTCGAGACATCCAAAGAAGATTGGAATTCAAATTCCAATCAAACATATGGAGAGTCTATCGTTGAGGATAATCTTGTTCACTATAGCTAGAGTGAACAGATCAGCTTCTCTGCACCAAGCATCATGGCCAGCCATGAGCTTGGTGGTAGATTGTCTCACCATCGTATTTGACTAGCGTACTCCTCTTCTGGCCAGCCTAAAAAGCCAACTTACTTCCATTAAGAGAGGGCAGACCAAAAACTATGGATATGGGACTATTTTGTGTTCTTTCTTTTTTGAGAGGGTCCCTGCACTTCGACCTAGAGTACTAGTTTCAATCAACACCCCACGAGATCCACGAATGGGCAAGTGGGCTGACTTGATGAAACGTCTAGGAGGTGGGGATGTCCCACGGACTGCATTTGATGATGAATTCTTCTCCTGGTGGGAGGATCAGATCATTGCCATAGATGACTACCCTTATGCTGGGTTGGATTTTCGAGGGGATCCCGATCTAGTATTACCACCAACCGTAGTATGGGGCGACATAGGTAAGTATTTTTATTTTTATGATTTTTTTGTGATTTTTTCAAATTAATGAATTTTGAAAAATATTTTTGAGAGGATTCAAATGATTAATGTGATGATCATGTTCCAGATATTGAGCCGATACGACCAGATAAGTTTCCACGGTACAAACGTCACAGCTGAGGGGCTGAAGAGGCAACTGCCAACACAGAGTGACTGCTACACACAGTTTAGCGGCACTTGGTGAGAATCACTCACGGAGTACCGATGGCTGCTGTAGAGGATCTTCCTGTAGATATGCAGCGTCATGTGGTTTGCATGCCATGTGACTGGGTTCGCACTCTTCGGCGTGTGGCCAATGCGATAGTTACCTACTTAGCTGCTCATCCTGAGCCAGGGCATTAGATGTACTAGACATGATTATGGGCATTTGAGTCCCAATTTTTGTATATTACTTTGGACGCACTTATGTACACTCGAGATGTTTTATGATATATATATATATATATATATATATATATATATATATATATATATATATATATATATATATATATATATATATATATATATATATATATATATATATATATATATATATACAGTTCAACTTTTTGATGCTTGATTTTATTGTGATGAATGATTGATGTGCCAGTCTAATGCTTGATTAGTGATAGAATCAACTAACCAATTATGAGATCTTGGAATGTGCAAATAATTAATGTAAGTAAATGATCTTTGCAACAACCTCACCCTTAAATACTAGTGATGTAACCATGGATCCCTTACCCAATAAATGTTATTCAATTGTGAAACTATCAATTGTGAATCAAGATAGACTACTAACGAATCAATTTCATAAGAAATGGCTTCGGATAGTAAATTAATGATAGCAGTATACTTAGCCATATTATTTGAAGCGGGACCAATGCATACTCCCCTTGACACCATCAATTGACCAGTTGGATAGTAGAGTACCCAAGCTACGGAAGCGAGGTTCCGAGTGTGCCAACTAGCACCATCGGTGAATCCAAAATAGACCAAGTCATCCATCAACTCCTGCCACAGCGGAGCAAAAACTGTCGATATCGAAAACTCTCGATGAGATATGTAGAAATATACAAAATGTACAAAGAATCCATTGCATATTTACTACTTAAGAAAAGTACTTCTTGAGGTAGAGCCCATTTCGGGGCTCCACCAACTTGTTTCCTTCAAAATCAATTAACTCATACGCCCGTTTTTCTAAAAATCATTTAATAATGAAGGGACCATACCACATAGGCTTAAACTTTCCTGCCCCCAAGGTGTCCTTATCTTGGTCATAGACCAAGACAAGGTCACCTTCAGAAAAGACTCTAGGGTGGACAAATTTATCACACTACGTTTTAACCCTTTTCTTATGAGCCTCATTGATCGTGGTAGCATCTTGACGCTGCTCATCGATATGTTCCAAATGAAGGAGGTGCTCTTCGAGACTAGAAGTCTCTAGAAGGAGCTCAACAACTAACTTAAGAGATGGAGTTTCACATTCGATAGGAAAGATAGATTCCATCTCATAAACTAACTGAAAAGGTGTAAAACCAATAGCAGTCTTTACGGAGGTTTTGTATGCCCAAAGAGCCGGATACAACATAAGATGCCAATTGGATCAATTTTTGTCAATTTTTCATTGCAGGATCATCTTAAGAGTTTTTTTCACTGCCTTGACCTGTCCATTGGCCTGAGGATAATAAGGAGACGAATGTTCCTCATGGAAACCCAATTTGAGAGCCAATTCAGACATTAGTTGATTTTGGAAATGACTGCCATGGTGAGTGACAATCTCTCTCAGGATACTGAATCTTGAGATAATTTGATTAAAAAGGAACAATACTGCCGTTTCACTATCGTTTTTATAAGTGGGCATGGCCTTGGCCCACTTTGTAAAGTAGTCTACAGCCACGATAATGTACTTGTGATTCGCCGCTAAAGGTGGATTACAAGTTATAAAATCAATACCCCACTTAGTAAAAGGACCAATAGTGACAACAGGAAAAAGAGGAGCTGGATTTGCGCACATATTCCGAGTATAGATTTGATAGGGGTGACAACATTTGACCACTTCGACACAATCTTTGAAGAGCAAAGGCCAAAAATAGCCGTCACGTAAGATACATTGGGCTGTAGCAAGCCTTGATAGATGACCACCACAAGCTCCACTGTGGCAGTCATTGAGCACTAACTCTGCTTCCTCTAAGGTTAAATAGTGCCAAAGGATTGAATCAACCCCTCGACGGTATAATGTATCACCTATGATAACATAGTTCTTGGCCAGGTGATGTAATTTCCGGCATTCATCCTTAGAGAAAGTAGAGGGAAACTTCGAAGTCTGGAGATAGACAATGATATCTCCATACCAAGGTTCGAGTGAAGAATTGAGGAATAAATGTTCATCGGGAAAACTTTCCTCATAAATAGTATCCTCTCCACAAGGCAGCTTGGAAATTAGCTCGGAGAAAACCATGGATTTCTTAGACTTGGCGGACAAGAACTCGAGATCAAATTCTTGTAAAATGACTATCCATCGATTATATTTTCCCACAATCACTCGCGTACTGAGGACAAATTGAAATGGATTGACCGCCGCTAAGACAAAATTTTTGCGTAGCAAGATATAATGATGGAGCCGCTGGACAGCATGGAAAGCTGCCAAAGCCAACTTCTCAACTGGAGAATAGCAAAGTTTAGGACCTATTAAGCCTCGGCTAAAATAATAAATCACATGCTCCGTGAGAGCATCATCTTCCTGAATGAGAACCATAGCAATGGTTGATTCTACTGCAGCGAGATATAAAAGGAAGTCCCTACCGTAATCTAGTGGACTCAAAAGTGGGGCAAAGACTAATGCCTTTTTCAAAGCATCGAACGACCACTACGCAAAGTCGCCCCATACAAATGGAACTCCTTTACATAGCAAATGCATAAATCCTTTAGTGATCTCGGCATAGTTCGCTATAAACCTTCTTAAGAAATTAGCTTTCCCTTGAAGACTTTGAAGTTGTCGAATTAAGGATGGGGGAGGCAACTGAATTATTGCCTCAACCTTGAAGGGATCAACTCGAATCCCTTCATTTGACACGATGAACCCTAATAACCAACCAGATGTAACTGCGAAAATGCACTTATTAGGATTCAACCGGATCTTATAAAAATGACATCGCTCGAAAACCAATCGAAGGTGACTAGGATGATCAGTTCTCTTTCGAGAACGAGCAGCTAGATCGTCTAAGTATGCTTCAATGATATGTTTAATGTCATGGAAAGCATATGACATGGCCCACTGGAAAGTAGCTCTAGCATTTTTAAAACCAAAAGGAATCATTTTGTATGCAAAGATACCCCAAGGACATATAAAATTTGTCTTATGTTGATCTTCAGGACAGATAGAGATTTGATTATAACCAGAAAAACCGTCCATGAAGGAAAAAATCTCATTACCCGCACACTCGTCAATAATCTGATCAATAAATGGTGTGGGGTAATTATCTTTGGGACAAGCTTTATTTAGGTCCCTAAAGTCAATGCAGACTCAGATTTTTCCTTGCTTTTTATCCACTGGGACTGGATTAGAAACCCAATCGGTAAGAGGAACAGGGTATATAAAACCCACCTTGAGTAGCTTCTCTACTTCAGCTTTAATGGTTGCTGCTTTCCTGGGATTAACCGGCCGAAGCCTTTGGCAGACTGGTTTGGCATTTTCATATGTCTTGATCTCATGTTGAATTATAGATGGATCAATGCCAAGCATTTCTTCATAAGACCAAGTGAATACATCTCGAAATTCCTTGAAAAGGTCGGTGTAAACTTGAATTTCTTCAGGGGAACATTCGACTCCGATGAAGAGATTCTTGATCACGTTAGGGTTTGTAGAGATGTTTATAGATATCATTTTTGAAATCACCGACATATTACCTTAGGCATGAAAGTGTGTTGGAGCCAAACGATTTGATACTGTACAAACATCACTAGTAAAGAGCTCGGAGAACCTAGATTCTACTTCCTGCAATGGAGGAAGAAAATATGAACGATGGTGTAAGTCTTTCCAAGGTCAATCTACACCCATCATTACTTCTAGGCTTACTTCTTCAGAAGGTAAAATCGTATCTAAGTAGTCCAAGGTGGAGGTAGAATCAAGGGTCTAGGCTGGGACCACATCACCATCTAGCTCCTCCTCAGAAAAAGGAGTAGAGTGGTCATCTACTAAGTTAACGATAGAATGGTATCTAAGCTCAGCTGCAGATATAGGGAATGCCATTCCATTAACTTGTCCTTCAGCTAATGTGGTCGTAGGTGAAGGCAAGGTCCAAGGGTCCGAAAAATAGTGAGTTTGGAAGAACTCTTTTCGAGGAGACTCCTTAGTTGATGAAACAACATTGATTCTAGCGATAGGAGAGGGAAGATCAAAGGTACCCATCAATGAAGAATACATTCCAACTCCTAGCTTCTTAGTAGGCGAATGAGGGTTATCCACTAAAGGAATAGTAGAGTCAGAAGTTGCTTGAGGATCGACTGGACAATAATCCAATTGATCAACCTTAACGATTTTCCCTTCATGAGGAAAGAAAATGACACGAAACAGAGTCGAGACAACGACGTCCATTTTGTATACCCAGTTCCTTCCTAAGAGGAGATTGTAGTCTAGGTTAGCATCAATGACTTCTACTTCAATATTAACGACCGTCCCCCCAAAACATATGGGAAGGGTCGAGATAAGCCCATGTGGCCTATGAGAATTTCCATCAAATGCAGTTAGGAGGGTAGGTGAAGGAACAGCCGAAGGTGATCCAATAGCCTTCCAGCATGACATCGACATGACGCACTTGGAAGCTCCTTCATCAATAACGATACGAAAAATGTTAATTTTCCAGTATGTAGACTTTATTTGGAAAGCCATATGATGAGGGAGTCACTTTTTGACATTTAACATGTCGAAAATGAGCACTAAAGAGTTAGTTGGATCAACTACCCCAATCGTCGAAAGTAAAGCACTTCGTTGAGCTGGACACGACTGGAGAACCTCTAAAGCGGACATGGCACATGGACTCTGAGCTAGATCCTCAACAATGGAGTAATTCTGGGCGGCCCTAGCATTAGGATTAATAGTCACGTGTTTAGCAGAACCTTTCAGTATCTGTGGTATAGTCTCCACAGGGGGTCACTCAATATGAAGGTTGGTATTTTCGGGAGCAGTTTTATCCTTGGAAGTTTATGTGTCACCATAATCACGTGACTGAGTGGCCACATGGACATTAGAACCAATCATGAAAACATTTGATGACTTTTCCCCTTCCTGGTTGCCCCCTGTAGAGGTACCAGGGTTTGAACTCGCACCAACAAGAAGTTGCTTCCCTTGGGGAAAAGGGTTGGTTAACATAGCTTGAGAACTAGAAGTCCATTGCTACCCTAACAAGCACTGAGCGTCTTGAATCTTGGGGCAAAGATGAGTTAAATGGTCTCCACTACATAACTTGCATGGAACCTTGACTTTATTTTTAGACTCATTTCTACCACCACCAGCATTATTGCGAGATTTATTTGCGTCAGCCTTCTCATCTTGACTCTTTTTCTTACCTCGTCCTTTCTTCTTCCCATTGGAATTTTGATTTCTTTTGGGTTGGCAGATTAGACAGAATTAACTAAAGAGGGTTGGGAAGATGAAGGGTTAGATGATGTGACCTGGTTGTTAGAAGCAGTTTGTAAAGACAACTGCTACAGTTGACTCAATAGGTTCACCGCATTTGTGTCTACCGCTCCAATGATACTATCCACATGGGGACCTGGCTTCGACTTGGCTACATCAAAATTAGTCCCGGGAGCATCAGGCAAGATTTTTTGTAGAATCCCAGACTAAGAATAAATCAACACTAATTTCTAGGCTCTAAAAATAGCTTTCTCCTCAGAATAGACTCCAGACATGGAGACATCCTTAGAGATTTAAGAAAATATTAGCTAAGTCGGCGAAAGAGGTAAAGCTGCCCCCCGACAACTCTATATACCATTTGGCCACATTACCAGTCAACGTGCATTGAAAAAGTCTCAACCTAATCGAGTCATCAATAAGGGAGTTTGATGAGCACCACAAATGGAATGTGGTTATGTGGTCGCCCGGGTCCTCACCGCCCTTCCCCTCGAACTTTGGAATGTCTGAAGAGAGTTTGGTTGGGACCGGAGGCCAGGCCAAATTGTATTTGATTGGATCATTTGTTAATTTTGTGAGATCTGTCAAGTTCAATGTTGCTAAAAAGGGAAGCCTAGGAGGACCTTGGGGATTCCACTCAGTCTGGGCATAGTTCCCAAAGTTCTGAAAAGATTGGTTTGGATTTTGGAAGGCACCAGGCTACCCAAAGTAATCCATAGAGCCAACTGAACTAAAAGGAAGACCTTGTGATCTAGCAAAAATCGGAGTTTGACCAACTTCGGCCGAAAAACTTCCATAACCGGCGAAGCTCCCTCCTAAAGGATTATAAGGAGTCGATAACCCCTGATAAGGATTCTAAGTAGAAGCTAATGGAGGAATACTTCGAAACAAACTAACTGTGGATTACGGCCTATTCCCTTGCTGGCCGAAAAATGGATTCCCAGTTTCCATGCTACTAACCACAAGGTTAGTCCAACCTTGAAAGGGACTACTACTTTGTCCTATAGAGGATAAAGGCCTAGATCCTATCATCAGGTTGGAATGTGGTATATGACCACTTCCAAAAGGAAAACCCTGAAATGAAGCTGATCCACCCATCATGGATGTGGAGGCACTAAATGGAACTGACAGAATACCCTGTGAATGGGTGCCAAATGGGAAGAATCCAGTACTAAAAGTATTGGCTTGGAAATTTCCACTCGTAGAAGGAATGGAGGTAGACCCAACTAAAGATGTGCTAGCAAAAGACCCAAATAAATATGCAGAGGGGATGGAGATAGTTCCTCCCCCTTGTACTGATGTTGGAGTCTGCATAGTTGTAGCACTTGTGGTAGAAGCCATGCTTCCAATAGTAGCCATCGATGGTAAGTGCATAATATGACCTAGACTTGACGGTCTATGCGTTGGAGACCCAACATATTGTAATACTTCTGGATATATAGAAGGTAACGGAGAATTCGGAGTCGCTAACAACTCTTGAAATTCTTCTACTTCTATGTTATCTTCCTATTGAAAGAGAACTCAAGAAAGAACTGGAGTGTTCCTCTCTTGTTCCATGGAATTTCCAGGTCTGTTTTGAACACTAATGTCCCTGTGAGGAGGATCAATCCCCGATGCATCAGCTACCACGGGATGAAACCCACCGGCAGTATTACTTCTGCACCTTCTAGGAGAAGGCTCTAAACTTGGCGGTGAAAGACCACGAAGTCTTTGAGACCGTCTAGGTGATCAGTCAGCCACTTTGGATTTTTTATTAAGTTCTAACTAAAGACTCAAGAAAAAATGAAAGCTAGGACAACTAAGAGCACAAAGCACACACTAAAAAGTCCCTAAAAGATATCAGCCAATCAAACAAATTTCGAGTATTTCCGCTCTGGGTGATGAGGACCGGACACCAAAATACAAGAAAGTGAAGTAAGGGGCCTTCTAAAGATAGTCTGGGATAATGACGACCCAGTCCTACCAGCGAGGGTAACAGGGGAAGTTACGCTAACCTCCTAACAACAGCCTGCATCGATGCAAGCCCCCAAGCTTCACAAGGGTGCCCTCCAGTAGTACCATTGAGAGTGATACAACGTCGACCTCAGGTGCCACAGGATTCCCCTCTGCAGCCACCTATGTAGATCCCTAGGAGTAGCAACTAAGGTTACCAACTCGTATCAGAAGCCAGGCGGAACAGTCTTGAGGTTAGATCCGACAAGTTGGAGAGGGGGTATCTCTCTTCCTTATCTTCAAAAACCCTCGTTCTTAACTCTTAGATATGGAGCTTGTTGGTCTCCCTAACACTATTGGATTTTCACTCACTATTCAGACTCCTATGTTTGATAGTTTAAATGGCCTTGGAGAGTTTTCTCTCCACTCACCTAATCCAAGGCCCTAAAATATCCTAAAACTTGTTGGTGTGTCTAACTTGACAATTATGAAAAGTTCTAGTATATTATAATTAGCACTTGTTTTTAAATGGGCTATTCTTAAGTCAAGGGATACGCAGAAATGAAACTTGTGGTGTTTTGATGCAAAAGAAATTAATAAACCAAACTATATGCAAATGCACTTGTTTTGTTCTTCAATGAAAGAAATTTCTACTAGGTTCAGAGGAACTTCAAAGAAAATAACAAATTTTTCTTTTCTTTTCTTTTACTCAAGCTTCACACTCACAAAAGTTAACAAAACTATGGATGTCCTAAAAAGATGTTCAAATTTATCCTAATGCAATGAGTACATGCTGATGCGAGACTTAAGACTACTCTAAATCAAGAAATGAAAGTAACTTGTTTATCAATATGATTTTCCACTTAAAATGTTTAGATGGAATATGAGTTTCTAATGCTCATTTTCATCTCTACACTAAAAGAAAGTTTCAAGACAAACAAAAATGCACTTTCATTCACTAAAAGAAACTAAATCAAAACAAATTTCAAGAAAGCAAAACCAAGTTTTTCAAGAAGTTTTCTTCAAAAGAAAAAACGTCTTTTCAAAAGTGCTCTCAACAAGACTAAAACTTTATGATTGAAAAATCAGCAACAAAACACTTAACAAGTTGACAACACAAAATGGATGAAAACTCAACACAAATTTGTTTCAAGATGCTCTTAACAATCAAAAGTAGCAATAAGAGCTTGGCAACAAATACCAAAAGATCAAAAAGAAAATTTCCAAGAAAGTGTCAATCAACAACTTTCAGAAAGCAAGAAAAGTAGATGGTCTCAAAAATGTAGTTTCGACAAGAAAACAGAAAGGTCACCAAAACAAGATTTGACACAAAGATTGAGATCAATCTTCCTGCCCTGAAGAATCAGAGCAGCCAAGATTCCTGGCAAGAAATCTTGCATGCTTAAACAAAAACGATGACTCTTGCAAAAGCAAATAAGACCAACACTTTCCACAATCAGAGAGATTTTGAAATCAGATACTTGTTGTAAAACTAAAGACTGACACAGAAAAGTAATTTTCCAGGACTGAATGAAACCAGCAGACAGACCTTCAGAAACAAAAAGATTTGAAAAATCTTGAAAATTACAAGAGATATGCGACTGTGGTAATGCACATCTGCGTGTATACGCGACTCAGCCTAAGGAAACATGCATATACGCAGGTTTACTTAAAAAAACATGTGTATATACACTTCTATAAACTGGAAAAACTGTGTATATAAAAAATTTCAAGAAAAAAAAACAATCTGAAGAAACTCATCAAACTTACAATTCAAGTTCCTATAGGAACAGACTACACAATAACAGCAAGCAAATAGACAGTTGAGCCCTGATTGGCGTGAGTGAACCCAAACTAGGAACAACAATACTGTTGCCCCCAGTGAAGTCACCAATTCTGTTAAGGGATAAATTCCCCTAGGGTCTTAGGTTGATACCCTAGCAGATCAGAGGTTATTTATAGAGAGAAACACACATTCCATATAGCCATGATGTTAATATAAACAAACTATACAAATAAGGGGTGCACCTGAGGGTCCTTCATTTGAGAAGATCCAGTTAGGGTCCAAACCCTCTTTGAGTTCCTTTTAGTCCTTCAACCTGCAAAACAAACAATTCCAGAAAGTACAACGGTATATTGACCAAGCATCATAAAGAAATCATCTTCATAACATAAGGAAAGGTAGTTAGTTATAAAATTAAAAACAACCATTCACATATGAATTATAACATTGACATCATGAACATGAAGAAGATTTATATCAGGAACAAGACAAGTGTTTCTTTTATTATAAATAACTAAAGTACAGAAAGGAATGATTTCACCTGATTCACCCTTTCGTAGGCTCCAAGTGGAACCATCCTCTGGATTCGTCCAGTCTCAAGCCTTCAACAACCTCCTTCCATGAATTACTCCGTGATCTCTCAAGTAGAAAGACATCATCACACAAGGAAACAAGGGTTTCCTGTAAATGGGGGAAGTGCTGGAAGCATAAGGATCTTCAGACCTGGTCAGGGAAAATCTCAGCAGAGTGATCTTTCACTCTATTCTCTCCTCCCTTAGGCCTTCCCATTGAAGCCTTTTTATACTTCTCCCAAAGTAGTTTTTAAGTTGGGAATTCGTTGGGAACAGTTGGGCCATGGGCACTAATAGGTAATCAGCAAGTAAAACCCGTGATCTCCACCCAAAATTAAGTAGTTTTAAATTTTTTAAGTGTTTTAAGACATATATGTGGGTTGGGTATACACAAACCCGCGTACACACACATTTAGCTCAGGGAAATGTCGCGTATAGGGAGTAAAACACTATTTTTTGAATATTTGGACCAGGTCTGGAAGGAGGGGTTGCCCTAGGCCATGAGTGCAGCATCAAAAACACCAAGAATGAGGTTTGGAGCTATAATAGTAATGACTATCTTTATACACCTTTAGCCTACCCCCATTTACAATCCCATTGAGGGGCTCAACATTTAAACATTCCAACTAAACATCCCTTGCCTTTGTGACATAGATAACAATGTAAGGTCCTAATTAGTACCTGAATTCTTGCAGTGCACATACATGATAGTCAAACCTCTATGCTTCGTATTAGTATAGTTTCACTATGCCATAGACAACTTTCTATTGGAAAACACAATAGGATGGTATACCTATTCTTCCCCTCATGCCAACACTACAGTTAGTGTTATTGATGAGGCATTGGCATGAATGTGGAATTCCTTACTTCTTTCTTAAAACAAATAAATTGGCATTGATACCAAGTTTTATTTGAGTGTGTCTAATGCCTACTAGCGCTCCTTATTCCATTAAAACTTGACATCCTTCTTTAGAAACCTCTCCAACATCGCAATAATCTAGGCATATCCATGCATGGACTTCCTGTAATACCTTATATGCCCCAGTGTCACACACAACTATCATACTAACATTGGAGGGGAAACGTTCACTATCATTGCAATCTTTGTTGGGTCAACAAACACTCCCTACTTGAAAACCACATGCCCAAGAAAAATCCTCATCCACGAACAGAAAATACACTTCTTCAAATTGAGGGAGATTTTCATCTACATGCACCAATATAGCATAAGTCATATAACTCTATATGAATTTTGTAGAAGGTTGAACATAATCTAATCATAGAGGTAAAATTATATAAACTTATGAATAAACTCTTTAAATGTTACCACCACCACAGAGGAAAATATTTTTGGTGCATTCTTTAACCCAAACATCATGATAGTGTACTAAAATGAGCCCCACTCTATTGCAAATGTTGTTTTGTGCCAGTCCTCCTTTGCAATTTTAATTTAGTGATATCCTGAGATCCCATTTGTAAATGAATAGTCTTCTTTTCCTACAACATTCTCCAAGACCTCATCTGTAAACAGGGTGGGAAACAAATCTTAGACACAGGCGTCATTCAACTTCCTTAAATCAACACATCCAAATTTAACTTGTCTTCTTCAACTACATGATCATGGGACTTAACCGCTCTGAACCTTCAACAGACTTAACAATACCTATTTTTAGCATCTTGTCAAGTTCCTCCCTTAATTTCTACTTATAAAGGGGATTAAGGCAATATGGTCTTTGAAGGATTGATTTTGCACCTAGCTTTAGGGTCATTCTCATCTCCCCCAGCTCACCCACTATCCACTTAATCTCCCCAAAAGTGTTGCGGAATAAATCTTGGTACTCATGTAGTACATCAAAGATATTTTCCATAGTGGCTTCATCTTAATAATCCCTTATCACTGGAAACTTGGGGTTATCCTTAGTGCCAATATTTAGTTTGCATGTCTTGATAGACTTGGTATAATCTGGTGTAGCAGATTCCAACTTTGGTACATTCACTTGTCTTCCCCCTCAAACTATGGTATATTGATATTTCGATGATATTCATCATTGTCACCTGCTTCCACCACCCCGTAGAAATCTTATAACTTCCTATTGGTATGGAAATTATATTGATCTTCATAGAGTGACACTCCACTTACTGTGGGCTTTGGCTCTGGTGCAAAGATATTTTCTTTATTACGACATAGAACCTTCTCTACAAATGGATCCTATAATTCAAATTCACAAGTTATAAAAACACTTTCAACCATTTCCACCCAATTTATTGTGCCTCATCATAGCTCCAACTTTGTATACCAATTCCAACATATGACATCCAATGTGTGCAAAAATTTGTGCACCCATGCCACCTATGGAATACCTTCATCTTAACATTTTGTGATGCAATTCTCCAAATGAGTGGTTTGGGACTCTTCGCCTCTGTATCATTCATCATACTCCACAACATCTAACCTAAATCTAATTTGTAGCAGGTTCCTGCATTGTTTCCACATCTCTGTGTGCACCTTATGTGTTTCCCATCAATGCACAGAAGTAACTTTAAGAGAAATGTCAACCTTAAAAAACCTTATATAGTTAGGATCCTCTATTTCAAACTCTTTCACAAAATTAATTGCATCTTTCAACCCATGAAATTGAGTAGATTCCCATACTTCTGTCCCAATCCACCTCATAGACTTACTAATTCAGACGCATCTTCCAGTGGAAATCTTATGGATTTGTTGCTTCCAATTTTCTAGCACCTTGTTTGAGTCTGATGAAAATGAGTTAATAATTTTCTAGCTCAATGCACCATCAGTAACCACATTGATGTAATCATAACACCGAGTTACGATGTCATAAGTATTATCAAGATCAACTACATTGATATCCTCTCTCACTAGTTCAACATAGTGGTCCCCCTCTTTTGATCAGGTGCTCATGTCCTAACTGTCGTAAAATGCTCAAAATTTAAAGTGCTTAGAACTGGTTCAAAGTTGAATTACTGGAAATTTCTCGTCTTCCCGATTCCGGCGCCGCAAACGGTTCAAAAAACGGTCGCCGTATGAGGAAGTTATGGCAAAAAGAAGAATTTGTCCATAATATCAGAAATTTTAATTTTTCAAAAAAAAAATTAAAAAAGGAATATTCCGTCAGCACGAAATCCGAGGCAACCACCCAAACATTAAATGTAACTGCAGTTAAGTTGGTGGAATTTTGGCAGGAGCGCCAAATTTGGCGGACCCGCCATAATTGGTAGAGCTATTTGGAGTTAACTAAAGTTAGCTGGAGTTTTTCTAGGGGCAAACTGGAGAAACTTTAAATGGCCATAACTTTGGCTAGGAAAGTCGGTTTTGGACGATTTATTTTTTGATTTTGGGTATTTTCAACCTTCTAAAGCCATTGGTGCAGGTATTACAGCCATATGAGGTCATTTTCAGAGGTTTTGGAGCCATGAAAGTTCTAGGAGCCACCAGGGCCCAGTTTTGTGAAGACTGTATAAGGTTGCAGGTATCCATTGGAGGTGATCCAATAGTCAATCCTGAAGGATTCAAGTGTTCTGAATCCATTTTTACCATCTATTTATCCTGTAGATGCTTCTATTTAGCTGTATTTTCAATTTGAGCATTTAATAAAAACAAGGACAAGCCCGGTTGGGAGCTTTGGACCCAGCAGACGTAGCCCTGGAGGGGGTGAACTGCTTTATCAACTTCTTTTGCATTTGTGGTTAATTTATTTTGCAGATCAAATTCATTTTAATGTGTTAAACAGTAAAAGGAAATAACTCTGCTATGCTTAAATGGGTCATGAATAGCTGAAAATTTCATGTGTTTTCTTTCTGCAAGACATGGAAATCTTTTAAACATGTTTAATTCTGAATTGAATACCTTGCAAACAAATTTCAAGTAGTTTCAAATTCAGATCAAGTTGGTATCAGAGCTCAGGGTTTTTGTGCAAGATCTTCTAACTGTCTTGCAAAGTATTGATGCCTACCAGGTTGAAACATAAAAGAGGGGAAGGACAGTTGACTAGAGAATGAGAGAATCCTCAGTCAAGGAAGGCCAGAGAGCCATCACCTCCACCTTCAATTTCACCCTCAAGAGTCTCAGCAGAAGCTTCAAGGATGTCTGAACATGAAGGAGAAATTCCTACAGAGACAGATCCAAAAGAAGAAGAAAGAGTCTTTAGAAAGGCTTTCTTGGACCTCACTGAAATGGTGAGGATATTGTACCAAGAAAGAAATGAGAAATTGGCTGGAGAAGGGTCCAAACATCCACATGAAAGAGAGGGCTCTTTAGGAGGTAAGAAGGATGATGATCATTCCAAGAAAGGACATGGAGTAAATGGTGATCCACCACCCCCATCTTCACCTTCTTCCTCTTCATCTTCGTCTTCTTCTGTTCATAAGCATAGATCCTCTAGAAAAAGTCTTTTTTTGAAGCTTGATGTAAAATTCGAATTACCTATGTTTAATGGTGAAGTGAATGCAGAAAAGCTTGACAACTAGATTAGGCAGTCGGAAGTTTACTTGAGGATCCAAAATATGCATGATGATGCCACAAAGATTCAGTTGGCTTCTTTGAGAATGGATGGAGCAGCGATCACAAAGCAAGTTACAACAGTCACGACACTTCAGATGGATGGGCTTCTTGCAACAGTTCCATTTGGTAATAAGGTATAAGAAAGGTACTTTGAATAAGGTTGCCGATATGCTTTCAAGGCCTATTATTGATGCTGTTACTTTACTTAAGAATGATTCCATTGTACATGATAGTTACATAGAACAATATGCATCTGATGATGACTTTAAAGATGTGTATGCTAACTTGAGTAAAGGAAATCATGTAGAGGAAAATGAATATCACATGCATAACAATTTTCTGTTTCATTTGGGCAAGTTGTGTATACCACAGGGGGAGAGGATAAATGTCATAAGAGAAGCTCATTCTTCTCTTATTGCTGGCCATTTTGGTGTGAGCAAAACAGTTGCACATCTACAGAGGTATTGCTATTGGCCTCGCATGGTAGATTATGTTTCAAGGTTCATAAGAGGTTGTTCATTATGTGCTACAAGCAAGCCTAGCAACAGGAAGCTTGGTTTGTATACTCCTTTGCCGGTACCTTCTAGACCATGGGAGAGCATCTCTATGGATTTTGTAGGAGGTTTGCCAAAATCTCGAAAGCAGCATGATTATTTATATGTAGTAGTTGATCATTTCAGCAAAATGTGTATACTTATGCCTTGTAAGAAAACTATAACTGCTGAACAAACTGCTGAATTATTTTTTCATCATGTATGGATTCACTTTGGTTTGCCTACTTCCATTATTAGTGACAAGGATTCCAGATTTGTGGGGAATTTTTGGTCCAACCTATGGGAGATGATGGACACAAAGTTGAAGAAAAGTACTGCTTTCCATCCGCAAACAGATGGACAAACCGAAGTTGTGAACAGAACCATTGTGCACCTCTTGAGAGGTTATTGCAGCAAGCATCCCAAGCTTTGGGATGAACATTTGCACTACATACAACATGCTTACAATCGTGCCAAGCACTCTTCCACAAACACCTCACCGTTTGAAGCTTGTTTTGGTTACTTGCCAAAATCACCTCTTGATTTCATTCTTGAGAAAGATGTTGCCATTGAGGGACATAGTGACATTGACAAAGCTTGTTCATTCATTGAAAGAATTCAGCAAATACATCAGCAAATTCAAGAACAACTTGAGAAGAGTCAAGGCAAGTACAAGGAAAGACACGACAAGCATAGAGTCAATCACAAGTTTCAAGAAGGGGATGAGGTATGGCTGTACATTAGTAAGGAAAGGATGCAAGGAGAAGGTAAAAAGCTGAAGCCTATTCGTTATGGTCCATTCAAAATCCTCAAGAAGGTTGGAAATAATGCTTTTCAACTAGATTTTCCATCCTACATGCAAATGTATTCTGTTGTCAATGTGGAGAACTTACGTTTGTATGAACCTCCTTTGATTGCTGATCATGAAAATGTTGTTCAACTGCCATCTATAGAAGATTTCTTGCCAGAATTCTTAGATGAGCTGAAAGAAGATACAATCCTTGACAGAAGGACATGCACTTCAAGGAGGGGCAGTGTAGATTATGTTCGAGTTGGTTTCAAAGGCAGCAAACCGAACAAGGCAAAGTGGATGGAGGTGGACAGAGTGAGGGAGTTGTACCCTCACCGCTTTAATAGGTAGTTGAAGGCTTTTGGGGTCCAAAAGCTTCCCAATGGGGAGGCGTGATCAGGTGCTCATGTCCTAAGTGTCGTAAAATGCTCAAAATTTAAAGTGCTTAGAACTGGTTTAAAGTTGAATGAATGGAAAGTGCTCGTCTTCCCGATTCTGGTGCTGCAAACGGTTCGAAAAACTGTCACCGTATGAGGAAGTTATGGCAAAAAGAAGAATTTGTCCATAACATTAGAAAATTTTAATTTTTCAAAAAAAAATTAAAAAATGAATATTCCGCCAGCACGAAATCCGAGGCAACCACCCAAAAATTAAATGTAACTGCAGTTAAGTTGGTGGAATTTTGGCATGAGCGCAAAATTTGGCAGACCCGCCATAATTGGCGGAGCTATCTAGAGTTAACTAAAGTTAGCTAGAGTTTTTCTAGGGGCAAACTGGAGAAACTTTAAATGGCCATAACTTTGGCTAGGAAAGTCGGTTTTGGACGAATTTTTTTTTTTGATTTTGGGTATTTTCGACCTTCTGAAGCCATTGGTGTAGGTCTTACAACCATCTGAGGTCATTTTCAGAGGTTTTGGAGCCGTGAAAGTTCTAGGAGCCACCAGGGCCCAGTTTTGTGAAGACTGTATAGGGTTGCAGGTATCCATTGGAGGTGATCCAATAGTCAATCCTGAAGGATTCAAGTGTTCTAAATCCATTTTTACCATCTATTTCTCCTATATATGCTTCTATTCAGCTGTATTTTCAATTTGAGCATTTATAAAGACAAGGACAAGCCCGGTTGGGAGCTTTGGACCCAGCAGACGTAGCCCTGGAGGGGGTGAACTGCTTTATCAACTTCTTTTGCATTTGTGGTTGATTTATTTTGCAGATCAAATTCATTTTAATGTGTTAAATAGTAAAATGAAATAACTCTGCTATGCTTAAATGGGTCATGAACAACTGAAAGTTTCATGTGTTTTCTTTCTGCAAGACATGGAAATCTTTTAAACATGTTTAATTCTGAATTGAATACCTTGCAAACAAATTTCAAGTAGTTTCAAATTCAGATCATCTTTAGGGTCCAATGGTGTGAAAATCCGTAAGTCTCTTATTTCAAAATTCATTTTCCTCTTTTTAAAATTGATGATATCCTGGTTATCAAATACTTAATCAATGCCAAGTAAGGTTGGGCAAGGGTTTGTTCCATCCACAGTTTCAATAACTTCAAAGTTCACTAGAATCTTTACCCCATTAATAGTCATCTCTACATCTGTTATCCACCCAATTTGGAATATCCAATATTGATTAGAAAGGCACAATTGTATTGGTGACCAAATAGCCTTAGGATTTCCCATTAATTCCAAAGTATTCTTTGGAAATATATTAACATAATAACCCAAATCCATATGGTATTATCCATATCGTAGTTAACTATTCGGGCACTGACTAGAAATTCTATATTGGTGTTCCTTTCATGCAACACTTGCTTTACTATCTTTAGATGGACCTACAAGGAATCAGCTCTCCCATCCTGCACACAATGCTCGATGGTTTCTTGCATGCATTGATCAATCAACCTACACAATCTCTTCATTTCCTACTCATTCCTAATTAAATTTAAACAAATTCTTAAGAATTTTTGAATAGGGCCTACTTACCCTAGCATTACGTCAAACGAAGGTTTGTTGAAGATCAGAGGTGCATCGTATACTGGTGGGATTTTTAACTGCCTTGTCGATCTTGACTCTTCCTACTCTACAGTGAAAAGGTCCCTTCTCACTTCCTTATATGTCTACTTCTCCCTAGTGGGTTCAAAATTTGGAGGGAGTTTGGAAACTTTTTGCACCCATTAATGAGGCTGCTCTAGCAGGTTCATCACATCGATGCCTATTTGCATCCCCACACTAGTCACCATGCAGACTCATGGATGGTCTTATTGTGGCTCAGAAACAACCATTTGCACATTTAGCCCTCTCTTCTCCTACCACTTCAACATTTTTAATGGACAATCCTTCATGTGATGGTCTGGCACTCTGCAATATGTAGATGTTGTGTAGGGATTCGGGTATTCCCTTTCTATATGTCCTAGATGACCAAAATTAAATTAGATTATCGGTCCTCTTCCTCGCCTTAGAGGTCCATATCCTTGCGACAGTGCATGATAGTCTTGTCCTTGCATATTGATCGCCTCCCTCTTCCTTCTATACATTATAGGCATCTGAGGTACACTCATGCATTACGTCCAATGTGCATCAAGAGTGTATGCCATGCCCAAATTATTTACAAAATTCACAGAAAAGAGACTTCATTGAGCTTTGGTACTTTTACAACATTGGGAATTTCATAGGTGAGTACCCCTATATTTTGAAAATCTCAGAGGCCCTTGACTTTAGCTAATGAATCTGTTGCCCCTGTAGTGATATATTATGTTACAATTGGGCCCTCATTCTAGTGATGTCCCTCCCTCCTGTAAATTGTACACTGTACCTCCTCATGTTCCTCCTTGCTCTTGGCCAGGCCATACAGTTGTAACATTAATGCAACCAGTTGCGACTATACTTGGTTCATCCCATCATTGCTCTCTCCACTTATCAGTGTAGCTTCTATAATGTTGAGTCATGGAAATGTCTTGGACCAACATGGGAGGAGATGCCGAGTCAAAGTCCCGATTAGACTCTTTTTCATTACTAGCAGCCCTGATTGGAGTTTTGGGACCAATTTACCCTTCAAAAAGTGGTGTTCCAACGAATGGAGACTTGATCTAATGCAAGGAAATCTTTTACAATTTGGAAATATGGAAAAAATTGCACTAATTTAAGTTTACTCTAAATGTAATTATCTAATCCTACTTACCTATTGGTTTATGCACAAGCCTGGGTTTAAGCTTATGTCCATGGAAAATAAATATGGATAATACATTCGACAATAGAAGATTAATTGGAAGATTGTTATTGAAACCATTACTACAAATAAGATATATACAACCCTTCCATAAACATATAAAATGGATCCATTAAACAATTTGGTATGTAGATGGACAAATATATAATGACAAACTTCATAAAAAAAACCAATCCAAAAAAAATTGCTTGAATTAAACCCTGCAAGTTAGATGACTCAAATCAAATAAGTTGAAAAAAGTTTATCACAACCTAGAACATCCATGCAAAATTATCAATAACCTGTATGTAAGTAGAAGAAAAATGAATAAAATGATTAAAAGATTTAAATCTATTAGTATTTCATCTATTTATCAAATTTTAACCTCTATATATATGCATTTAAGAAAAATATGACAATTAAAAATATTAATGAAGTGTCATTATAGATCCACCTACAAAATTATTAAAGCATTAAAACTCATTCAAATACAAAATTATAAGTCCATATTCATATCTTTTAAAGGCATTATTATATGTACAAGGGCAAAGTGAAGAAAACAATAAGACACTTGCAGACTTTAATCTAACAATATCTTAATGTAAACCCCGATCGGGGTGGAGAAAAGGACGCAAGATGGAGAAATGATGACTGTCAGGGAGTGGAAGTTCAAGCCACACCTCGAACTAATCATCCTTCGGTATGTAAAACCGACATGCAGATGGGTGGATTACTCAAGGTGTGGAGGAGATAGAACAATGATGAGGGCAGGAGTAAAGGATGGCGGCGCTTGGGCGGTGAAACATAAGATAGGTGTCGACAAATCCCCAGGAGCAGACGAAGGCAAAGATCAGAGGAGTAGAGAAGAGAAGAAAGCGGAGAGCATCTGTCAAAGAATCCCTGGTATCCGTCGCAGAGGTAGGCAGGAAGCAATGGCGGAGAGAAGAAGGAAGGTGAGTGACAATACAGAAATGGAAGTAAGCTGGAAAAGTCAGGACAGAAAGATTCAGAGAGGTCAGCAAGGTAATGAGCAAGATGCGCAGGGAGCTAGGATACGTGGAAGCCCCATGGAGACTGAAATTCAAATGCATGTAAAAGGAAGAGCGGGGAGGGCTAATGAGTCTGAGGAGGAGCAGATAGAGAAGGGAGAAATTCGTGAAGAAGGTGAAATGGAGGATGGCAGGAAACAGACAGCGGGAAAGGCGATGTTTGAGGTTGGTCACGGGAGTGGAAGGCCCTCCCGAAGAGGAAAAGGTGGAAGACACAGGGGTAGGGGAAGAGTTAGGCATACGGAGACAGATGATGCAAAGGTGCCACCTTCAAACCAGCAGAAAAGAGGAAGGAAAACGCTGGAGCAGATGGCTCAGGAAGCAGAAAAGGCATATAATGACGGGACGCATGCCGACATCAGGAGAATTATACAGGAGCTGGAAAATAACGTTTTGCAGGAAGCCTCTGACCCTGAAATGGAAGATTGGAATAGACTCTTACCGGACCCAGGACATACAAGGGGTCGCTTATCCCTGTATAAACAAGCGCTGCACTTTTATTGGGTAATGAAAAGGTTATTAGCTAAAGCCATGGAACAGGTGGCTGAAGAGATGACTGAGATTGCTGAAGGAATTCCAAACCTGAGAAAGGAGATGGATAACATTCAACGTACTCTTCTGAGGCAAGACAGTAGATTAAAGGAAATTCAAATTCTGCTGAAGAAGATCGTGAATGAGCAGCGCGAGGAGGAGATCAAGCTGGAGTCCATGGTAGATTAAATTTTTTGTTCTGTTTTACAAATGAATATTATGGTAGACACTAGGAGAATCAGATTTTTTGGAAAACTGTTGAACTGGTATAGAGGATAGGTTTATAGTGCTGTCGATTGATAGAGTAAAAAATAGGACTAAGACATGTGCTGTGGTTGACACTGTTAGGCTGTGGTTGACACTTTGAGTTTTTGGGGCCCAAAAAACCCGGTTTCCCTTCGGGGCGGGTTGAGGGCACCTTTTGCTTGTACATATTAATCTTAGTTGCATATAATAGAAAAGGACCCACAATAGCTTAAAAAAAAAACAAAATCTTAATGTAAAAAAAAGTAATATGAATAAAGGCAGTTTTTTTTATATGTATTTAACATACATTGTATAAAATATAATATTATATATTATAATATAATAATATTATACTATATAATATAATATAGCCCATTTCATAAGTTATAATGTTGGCACTCCGCAATCCCTAAGATTTCATATAATACAATACCATATACAATGATATAAACCAAAGAAAATAAAGTCCAGAGTGCATTTAACTCTAATCGATATCACAGTATTGAAATACAAAAAAAAACGAAATCGATTTATAACATACAGAACTGTCTGCCAATACAGTGGCGCAAGACTTCTCTGTCAAACACAAATTCGATCTCAGGTTCAGTGGGAAAACAGGAAATGCAGAAAACAATGATGTTAACTGTGCATTCCTCCTCAAGATTTTTGAACCCCTCTCTCAGGATTGCGAGTCAGTTTTTATAAGTTCTCTATAGTGGTGAGCAACATTTCCATCTGAGACATGATTCGAAACTAAAATACTTAAGTTTGAATGTGCATGGAGCACTATTCTACCAGAACGAGCAGATTCGAAGCCACTTGAATTAGGCTGGTGCGAGTTCAACGTTGAGATTGTTCAATAGCGTTAAGATTGCGTTGGGATAATCTATGTATCTAAACATAATTACTCTGAACAGAGTCGACTGCAGTGAACCTAAACTTATGGTGACTGTGCATCCCAATGTATTCTTCCACCAACATTTTCTCATTAAGTTGTTAGGTACCATTTTGGTTTCCATTAATAAATTGGTCCTTTGAGCATTGATAATTAATAAATGAAGTAGTAGTCAGAATTTGAGAAAAAATTTCAAAAAATCTTGTAAAGGTAATGTTTGAATCGTGTTTTTAATAGTGGAAATAGATTCAACACCATCAAAAACGTCTAGAATACCTAAAATTTAGAAGTTTAATAACCTACAAAAATCTTTACCAGATTTTTTTAAATATGACAACTCCTCAAACTGGTTAAACTCGTTAAACTACAGGTTGATAAATTGAAAAATACAACTTCATCTATACTTAAATATGAGCAATCTTATCCCGGAATCAACTCTTCTCTCCACAGTTTTATCGTCACTTCTACCCGAGGATTCATCGTGGAAACCTAACAATCCAACACATTATTTATAGGTAGATTAAATAGGTTAATTTACACACCATAGTCCACTAACAAACCTCGTGAAAGAAGTTGGTTGTGTTTCCAAAGAAAATCCAAAAACCATACGGTCTTCATCTTTTTTTTTGGGTTAACATTCACGTGCATCCTCTTGAAACTCACCCACTACAGCACTGGATGGATATATCCATTTTCTTTCATTCTATTTTTTATGGGTTGTAATTAATTTGGGTTTTTATTTTCTATTATTTTTTTTAGTGGTTGTTTGGATGGTCAACCATGGTCCAATGTCATATTGTGACAAGGATTGTCTCCATAGTTGTCTTAAAATGAAAATGAGTGATTATCAACCATGTTTATTTTAGGGTTTTGTATAACTTGGATTTAAAATATTAATCCCTAAGGTTTAATATTATTTCCTTGATTAATAATTCCTTCGGTTTTTAGTATTAACCCCTTGGGTTAATATTATTTCCTTAGGTTTGTAATCCCTTGGGGTTTTAGTATTAAACCCTAGGAATATGAACCCTTACATTAGTAAACCCAATGGATTGATATTATAAACCCAAGGGTTAATACTAAAACCCCAAGGTATTATAAACCCAAGGGACTAATATCATTAAATCCAAGGGACTAATATTATAAATCCAAGGTATATAAACCCTTGTTTGACCATGATTTATATTGAACTTAACGGATTCATATTATAAACCTATGAATAATATTACACCCTAGGAATATGAACACTTAAATTAATCTAGCCAAGGGATTGATATTATAAACCCAATGGATTAATACTAAAAATCCAAGGGAATATAAACACTAGAGATTTTAGTAATAATCCCTTGGGTTAATATTATTCCCTTGGGTTTATAATCCCTTGAGGTTTTAGTATTAACCTCGTGTTTATTATTCTCTTGGATTTATAATATCAATCCCTAGAGTTTATTAATCTAAGGGTTCATAACTATGTTACATAATTTCAAATTAAATAATAATAAATAACATTTAATATTAAATAATTGTTATTATAAAGAAATAATTAATAATTTATTAATAATATTTTTATTGCAATAGTTTTTTTTTGTATTATTATTTTTATTGTTATATATTTATCAATGGTAGATACAAATGAAGTCTTTGGCTTATATCAACCACATTAATATTTTTAATGTGGTTAAGCTAGTATTCTCTTGTGTTTATAATTCCTTAGGTTTTTAGTATTAATCCCATGTGTTTATTATCCCTTCATTTAATATTATTCCCTTGGGGTTTTAGTATTATACCCTAGGAACATAAACCTTTAGATTAATACACCCAATGGATTGATACTATAAACCCAAAGGACTAATAAATCCAATGGGTTAATACCAAAATCTCAAGGTATTATAAACCGAAGGGACTAATATTATATAACCCAAGGGGCTAATATTATAAATCCAATGTATATAAATTGTTGGTTGACCATGATTTATATTGAACCTAAGAGATTAATATTATAAATCTATGAATAATGTTATACACTAGGAATATGAATCCTTGATTAATATACCCAAGTGATTGATATTATAAACCCAAGAGATTAATACTAAAAACCCAAATGAATATAAACCCTAGGGTTAATAGTTTTAATGCATTGGGTTTATTATCCCTTAGGTAAATATTATTCCCTTGGGTTTATAATCCCTTGGGGTTTCATTATTAACCCCTTATGTTTAAAACATTATTCCCTTCGGTTTATGAACCTAAGGGAATAAGAAACCCAAGGGATTAATACTAAAACCCTAAGGTATTATGAATCCAAGGGAATAATAATAAACCGAAGGAATTAATATTATAAATCCAAGGTATATAAACCTTAAGATAAATATTATAAACCCTAAAATGAACATGGTTGATTTTCATATTGAGACAATCATTGTCACAATGCGACGTTGGACCACGGTTGACCATGATTTATTTTCATTTCGAGAAAATCTTTGTCACAATGCGACATTAGACCATGGTTAACCATGTTTATTTTTCATATTGGGACAATTTTTGTCACAATGCGACATTGTACCATGGTTGACCATCATTGATTTTATAAAACATGGTTGGCCATGGTTGACCATAGTTGACCATAATTAATCAAAGTTGACCATGATTGATATTATAAACCCAAGGGAATAATAAAACCAAGGGATTAATACCAAAAACCCAAGGGATTACATTAGCCCTTAGATTAATAAACCCAAGGGATTGATACTGAGACATGGTTGGCCATGGTTGATTTTCATGTTGAGACAACATTATTGACCATGGTTGATTTTCATATAGAGACAAACCTTATCACAACGTGACATTGGACCATGATTGATCAAGGTTGACCAGTCAAGCAACCAATGAAAAAAAGAATGTGGTAGAAAATGAAAACTGAAATTAAGCACAACCAATGAAAGAAAGAATCAAAGAAAATGGATATATCCATCTAGTAGTGTAGCACGTGCGTTTCAAGTAGATGCACATAAGCGTTAACACAAAAAGATGAAGACTGTATGGCTTTTGGATTTTCTTTGGAAACACAACTAACTTCTTTCACAAGGTTTCTTAGTGGCCTACATGAAAGGTGGTGTGTAAGTGGACCTATTTAAGTTACCTATAAATAATGTGTTGGATTGTTTGCAAATAATCAGGGGAAAACACATACACAGTTGATGCATGGGAGGCCATTTTTCTAGTTGAATTTTAAATAAAAGTATGTAGATTTAAAAAAATTATGCAGTATGTAGAATATCTAATAAATAGATATATATTCAAATTGTTGAGAATGCAACAAGATGATGGAGCTTAGTGGAAAGAAATCGCCTTCACTAAGTGGGCCCGCAGGGTATTTTGGCGCAAAGTCTATTTTTAGACTATGTCTATTTTTAGACATATGGATCATGGTCTATGAGTTGCAGGATGTTGTTTATGGATGATTGGTCATGTTGGGAAAAATAGATGGACTTCTATTTCTGGTTCACAGCGGAGTGATCAAAGTCTATTTTTAGACTGCCAGGCTAAAAATAGAAAAGTCAAATATTATTGTCTCATAATAATATTTAGACTATAAACATTATCTTATCCTCTTGGAGCACTTCAGTTTGAGCTACAGATGTGGCACATGCAGCTGTCAGAAGGAAATACGCTTTTCTTGTGGTTCAGTTGAGCTATTGCATGCAGGACATCAGTTAGAACTCATGTGGTTGAGTTCGGTGGAGTTGATTGTGGAGTTGATGGAGTTGTGTTTAGTTTGACTTTGTTAAACTAGTTGTAATTAGTCTAACTACAAATAGACTAGTGATAAGTGATGTGAATTAATTGATTAAATTAATTCACTAATTATTAACTCATAATGCAACTGAAGAATACATCAGTTAACTCAGTGCATGTATAGTTCAGTAGAGACAGGTGTTAGAGGTTGAGATTGCTATCAGTTGTGACTATAGTTGTGCATGAGATCTTGCAAAATCAATGGATTGAGTATGCCCATGAGGATTGCATAGTACATGCCCAGTGAAATAGCCTGTGCTCACGTGATTTTTAGTGTGAGTGATTTTCACTTGGTATTGTGCAATAGAGGCAGGCAAAGTAGCGGAGGAGATTTGAACCTGTGACTTGTTCGGATCTGAGCTAGTTTTGTGTGTAACAGGTGGAGATAGTGCTGGATACTTGAGAGGAGTATTGTACTATGTATTGTTACATGTTCTCAATCATTAATATACAGATAGTGTGGGGTTTTCAGCTGTAAGCTTTCCCCGGGTTACATACTGTGTTAATGTGTGCATGCGATTGATGTTTCATTGTTTTTGATGCTGCTAAATTGATGATCAACGTAGAGGAGGTTATGTATTGTGCATGTATTCCGCAATAGTGTATAATCGGGATAATCTCTGTTGAATAAGTGTTTATTATTCAAAATTTATACATGGTATCGGAGTTGTTGATCATCAGATCTACTATTCAGAAAGTGTTTACATCTTATTTCTTTAGGCAGAGTCTGTAATCGGGCCAGGTAGCCTCTGGATTCATCCTTCCTTTGGAAGGTGAGATATCTAGTAAAAGCCCATACAGTCAATCTCTATACGAGAAATACTTTGTTCTCACGAATTCTAGATGAGAGGCGGTTGAGTTTGGAGCTGGTGGAATTCGAATTTGCAGCAGTGTTTTCCTGTTATCAACGTGGCAATGTCTTTCAATGGATTGCGATTGGAGTATGCTCTTGAGGACAACTCAAACTATATTGCATGGAAGGACAGGATGGAGGCAGTGTTCGATGATAATGGGCTGAAGGATTTCATAGAGGCTGATGTCCCAAAGCCTACTGATGCTGCGCAAGTTGATGCTTGGCAAAAGAAGATAGCAAAGTGTCGAAGGATTTTGTTGGAGGGCGTGAAGGATCACATTGTGTCCAGCCTACATGGAAAGGCTTCTCCATACTTGATGTGGAAAGCATTGACAAATCTATTCCAAAGCAAGAGTGATCAGAGGAAGCTGGCGCTCAAGGATAAACTCAGAAACATCAAATGTGAGAAAGGAGACATTATGCCCAAGTATCTCACAAAGTTCACTCAGTGTCGGGATGAGCTGGGAAGTGTGGGGGTGACTGTCGATGATGAGGACTTGGTGAGCTTGGCTCTCCTTGGTCTTCCGAAGAGTTGGCATTCCTATCAGGACTCTGTCAATGGTCGGGAGAAATTGCGAAGATGGGAGAGACTTTGGTCAGATCTTGTGCAAGAGGAGATCAGGCGGAATACCAGGGATGTATCTTCATCAAAGGGGACTGATGAAGAAAATAGCGCTTTGTCTGCCAAAGCAAAGAAGGGGAAGAGCAAGAAAGCTTCTCAGTCTGGTGCAAAAGGCAAGAAGTAATATATGTCCAAGGTGAAGTGTTTTCACTGTCACCAGCACGGACACTATGCCACTAATTGTCCGCAGAAGAAGAAGAACAAGCAAGCTGCTGGATCTGCAGCAGGAGCGGCTCTAGCCTTGCAGTTTGAGCTTGATTTTTCATTGATCGCATGCTTGGTTTCAAGTGTGATGGGATCAGTGTGGTTCTTGGACAGTGATGCGTCTTTTCACACAACAGGAGATCGAGATTTGTTTTCTGATCTGGAGGACAAAGATCTTGGAGTGCACATCGAGATGGGCGATGATGGTAGATACAGTGCGACCGGTATTGGTACCATTTCCTTTGAGAGGGAGTCTGGTAAACCCTTTGTATTGAAGGAAGTGATGCATGTTCTAGGATTTGAGAAGAATATTATCTCTGTGGAAATGTTAGAAGACAAGGGATATGATGTTGTTTTCAGCGAGGGAAAGGCTTTCCTGCACAGTAAGACAACTGGAGAAACCCGAAAGATAGGGGTTTGAGTGAGGAACCTTTATCAGTTGCATGTAGATGGATGCGTAGCAATGGCATGCAAGGTAGAAGGATTGGTGAGCCGGGATGATGGTGAGCTGTGGCACAGGAGATTGGGTCACCTTCACCATGGAGCCTTGAAGATACTACAGCAGATCACTACAGGGCTTCCTAAAGGCACTCTTGCACAGTCAGATCAGTGCAAGGGGTGTACTTTGGGAAAGTTTGTGAAAGCCACCTTTCACGAGAAGGATAGTCGTGCCACGACGATCCTTGAGAGAATTCACACAGACGTGTGTGGACCTTTCTCAGTAGCTTCGACAACAAAACACAGGTATTATGTGATCTTTGTTGATGATTTCTCTCGTAAGTGCTGGATCTTCTTCATGCAGAAGAAGAGCGAGACATACTCAAACTTCTATGAGTTTAAAGCACTGGTCGAGAAGGAGTCGGGGAAGAAGGTGAAGGCTCTTAGGAGCGATAATGGTGGTGAATACATATCTGGTGAGTTCAAGGATTTCTGCAGTGCAGAAGGGATTCAAAGAGAGCTCATAGCTCCCCATAACCCACAGCAGAATGGGGTTGCTGAGTGGAAGAACAGAATGATCGTGGGTGTTGCACGGGCGATGTTGCATGATCAGGGCCTACCCCTTCACTTGTGGGTGGAAGTATGCAATACAGCAGTTTATGTGCAGAACCGTTGTCCTCACAGGATACATGGCATGAGTACACCCGAGGAGGCTTATTCTGGTAAGAAGCCTGATCTTTCTCACTTGAGGATTTTTGGTGCTAACGTTTACATTCATGTGACGAAGGATGCCAGGAAGAAGTTGGATCTGACCGCAGAGGTTGGGATATTTGTGGGGTACACTGATACACCCCACAACTATCGTGTGTATTTGCCAGATAGTGGTAAGACTGTTGTGTGATGGGATATAAAATTTCAGGAGGAGAAAGCCATGAAGTGTTTGCTTGAGAGGGAGCCACACTTGCATGTAGATGAGGAGCTATTAGTTCCTAAGGATGAGCTTCAGGACGTGGATCAGCCACAGGACGAAGTTCATGGAGTGGAAGAGACCACTCATGCAGCACCAACCATCAGAGGGCGAAAGCGCTTGACAGAAGCTGAGTGACTGGCTCAAGATGCAGAGAAAGTTGTAGGACCACCTACAACCCAATGCAGGCAGAGACAGTCACCTGATCAGTACACTGGATACATGGCTCTTATGAGCAAATGTGTTGTGACTGAGCCATCCTCTTTCGAGGAAGCTGTGGAGGATCCCGCATGGGTAGACGCCATGGTGGAAGAGTATGATTCAATTTTCAGAAACAGTGCATGGGAGATTGTTCCTAGACCAGAAGGGAAATCAGTGGTGGGTTCGAGATGGATCTACAAAGTTAAGCAGGCAGCTGACAGGAGTGTGGAGAAGTACAAGGCAAGATTTGTTGCCCGAGGCTTTTCACAAATAGAGGGGATCGATTATGAGGAGACCTTTGCACCTGTCGCAAGGTATTCTTCCATACGGACGATTCTTGCTCTCTCAGCGCAGATGGGATGGCACATTCATCAGATGGATGTGAAGACTGCGTTCCTCAATGGAGTCATTGAGGAGGAGGTGTACATAGAACAGCCCGAAGGTTTTGAGATCTTCAGCAGCGAGTCACATGTGTGCAGGCTCAAGAGAGCGTTGTATGGGTTGAAACAAGCACCACGTGCTTGGTACACACGGATAGACAGTTATTTCACCGGACTTGGATTCTCCAAGAGTGAGGCGGATCCTAACCTATACCAGATTGTGGTGGAGGGTAAGTTTCTTATCATTGTACTTTATGTAGATGATTTGATTCTAACGGGTGATGAGCTATTGGTACTTTCATGCAAGGATGATCTTGCTAAGGAGTTTGAGATGAAGGACTTGGTCCTCCTTCATTATTTCCTGGGATTGGAAATTTGGCAGCACAGTGATGGACTATTTGTTTCTCAGGGTAAGTATGCTCGGGAGATACTGGAGAAGTTCCACATGCATGGCTGCAAGCCTGTTGATACTCCTCTTCCTGGAGGTTGGAGGAAGGAGGATGCCACTTCAGCAGAAGAAATGGATGCCACTGTTTATCAACAGTTGGTGGGGTCGCTTATGTATCTAGTCAATACACGACCCGACATATGCTATGCTGTTAACCAGCTTTCACAAGCTATGGTTAAGCCTACCAAGCTCTTCTGGAAGGTGGGAAAGCATGTATTGCATTATTTGAGAGGCACATCAGGATATGGTTTGTGGTACAGACAGGAGGATGAGGTGAAGCTATGTGGCTTCACGGATGCAGATTGGGCAGGGAGCCCAACGGACAGAAAGAGCACATCAGGAGGGGTCTTCAGTATCGGGTCGACAACAGTTTCTTGGTACAACAGGAAGCAGAGATCCGTGGCACTCAGTTCAGCAGAGGCCGAGTATATGGCAGCAAGTTTGGCTGCATGCGAGGCTATATGGATGAGGAAGATCCTGGTCGGGTTGTTCGGTTCTTACTTGGAGCCTACTGTGATTTACTGTGATAACCAGAGTTGCATTAAACTCTCGGCTAATCCTGTATTTCATGATAGATCTAAGCACATTGACATCAGGTACCATCATATCAGAGATTGTGTGCAGCGGAGAATCATGTTACTTTCATACATTCCAACGGAGGATCAGGATGCTGATATCTTAACGAAGGCGCTCACCAGGAGCAAATTCGAATACCACCGAGGCAAGATAGGGGTTGTTGATAATCCATATCTTGTTGAGAGGGAGTGTTGAGAATGCAACAAGATGATGGAGCTTAGTGGAAAGAAGTTGCCTTCACTAAGTGGGCCCGCAGGGTATTTTTGGCGCAAAGTCTATTTTTAGACTATGTATATTTTTAGACATATGGATCATGGTCTATGAGTTACAGGATGTTGTTTATGGATGATTGGTCATGTTGGGAAAAATAGATGGACTTCTATTTCTGGTTCACAGCGGAGTGATCAAAGTCTATTTTTAGACTGCCAGGCTAAAAATAGAAAAGTCAAATATTATTGTCTCATAATAATATTTAGACTATAAACATTATCTTAACCTCTTGGAGCACTTCAGTTTGAGCTACAGATGTGGCACATGTAGCTGTCAGAAGGAAATATGCTTTTCTTGTGGGTCAGTTGAGCTATTGCATGCAGGACATCAGTTAGAACTCATGTGGTTGAGTTCTGTGGAGTTGATGGAGTTGTGTTCAGTTTGACTTTGTTAAACTAGTTGTAATTAGTATAACTACAAATAGACTAGTGATGAGTGATGTGAATTAATTGATTAAATTAATTCACTAATTATTAACTCATAATGCAACTAAAGAATACATCAGTTAACTCAGTGCATGTACAGTTCAGTGGAGACAGGTGTTGGAGGTTGAGATTGCTATCAGTTGTGACTATAGTTGTCCATGAGATCTTGCACAATCAATGGATTGAGTATGCCCATGAGGATTGCACAGTACATGCCCAGTGAAATAGCCTGTGCTCACGTGATTTTCAGTGTGGGTGATTTTCACTTGGTACTGTGCAATAGAGGCAAGCAAAGTAACGGAGGAGATTTGAACCTGTGACTTGTTCGGATCTGAGCTAGTTCTGTGTGTAATAGGTGGAGATAGTGCTGGATACTTGAGAGGAGTATTGTACTATGTATTTTTACATGTTCTCAATCATTAATATACAGATAGTGTGGGGTTTTCAGCTGTAAGCTTTCCCCGGGTTACATATTGTGTTAATGTGTGCATGCGATTGATGTTTCATTGTTTTTGATGCTGCTAAATTGATGATCAACGTAGAGGAGGTTATGTATTGTGCATGTATTTTGCAATAGTGTATAATCGGGATAATCTCTGTTGAATAAGTGTTTATTATTCAAAATTTCTACACAAATTATTGCTACACACACATAAAGATACTACCCCTTCTTGTTACAAAATATCTGGGGAAGACATCCCATTGGTTTAGGAACATAAATACCCATTATTAATCCCACCGTTTTATCTACATAATATTCACATAATACATATTATTGGCATACACACATAAATATACCACTTCCCGTAACCTAATACAATACCACAAAAGACATACTCTTGTCCTATGCATAGAAACATAAATCTTAAATTAAATTGCAAGGTAGAAACCCAAGAAACATATGTTAACCTTAACAATAATCTTGAGCACAACAACTTATTAGGATTTTGGACAACAGAATGAGCGATTAAAGGAAAGACAACTTGATGATGGTATAGCTCTTGAAACCCGCCCTCTATAACAACCTTTTGAATTCTTCCTTTATTCTCTCCTTCCCATCCATTGTATAAACCATCATCGATATATCATATAACAATCCCAATCACTTCGAAATGCTTTCAGTTTTTTTGTCTCCCCCGACAACTTCTTCTACAATTAAGACTTTTGTTAATTTTTCAGATTGTTCTATGTTGTATCAATTACTTTATCCCAATTCCAAACATCATTTATAAATATTTCAAATTACAATTAGTATTTTCATTCATCAAAAGTAACTGAAGATAGGAAAATATATGCAATGACAAAGAAGACAATGATCACATCAACAAGAGACACCAGATTTGGTCAAAGACCATGGGAAAAACCCCACTAGGGGGAAAACCCTTTGAAATTATTATTTTATTAGATTGTCATAAAATGTTCAATAGAGAGTATAATTAGCCCAATACAATATGATCAGTAATACAACCCATCATCTTCATGTTGGGCATGGAATCCCCCCAAGGCATGTTTTGGGGCTCAAAGCCCAAGTTTTGACCGAATCTTGTTATAAAGCTCCACAAATTGCGGGCACGGGGCGCGAAGGTATGATAGAGTCACAGGGTTGTCTGCCCTAGTTTTGTAATGTAATGTTGGCTGGATAGGCCTACCCATAGTCCACGGACCATGGGATTGTATAAATAGAGTGAGGCTTTAAGTGTGAAAGGGGAGATAGAAAAAAGAATAGAAGCATGAAAAGTCTAAGTGATTAAGTCGCAGTGTAAAATGTGTCTTTGGGTCGTAGAGTAGGAGAAGGCTCTGTAGCTGAGTGCACAGAGGCCTAGTAGTCCGCAGCTGAGTGCACAAGGCAAGTCAAGTCCATAACCGTGGAAAGAATCAATAAAGAGAAGTTTGGTTATAATTATGTGTAACTATTCTAGGGTTAATGCATGATTGATATAATTTGCAAATATACTATTTATTTACTGTGCGCACCTGTATGAATGCTTTATGTTGTCAAGTGTAACTTAAAGCACTCAAGTAGGCAGAGATAATTAACTAACATTGGAATATAAGCATGATCTTGGGTAATAACGCAGAGCATGGTGCTCAGCCCCTGGGTAGGGCTGCGTAAAGGTAGTATATCAGGCTGCAAGGAAAGGGAAAGTGCGTTGAGCAACCTATACGCAGGGACAAACCGTGGACCAATCGAACCCATCAAGCATCTCCAGGGTGTGGAAACCTAGTTCTAGCACCCTCCCATACTACTTCGAGTGAGACCTCAGTCCGCGCCCTGCGAACTGTTGCTGAAAGGGCCAGTAGTACCAAGATTTGTTTGGCTAATTAACTCTAAACCTGGGTCAAGCCCCAATAAGCCAACAAATGGTTCTATTGTTGGGACCAGGATCTACATAGAGATGTCTGATGTCATATCACTGGAATCTGACAAAGAAAGGAATTGAAGAGTGGTTCAACAGAAAGATTCACGAGTTTTATGGCACAGGAAAATAGGAATCCGCGATTATCGAAGGAAGAGTGGTTACATTGCTACTTATATACAGAAATCCACGAAATTTTCTTTGCATCCTTCCCTACTGAGTTGTACTAGTGGATCGCCAAACTAGCAGATAGCCAAGGAAGGTGTAAACTCGACAAACCTATTATGTGGACTCTAGAATAGGTGCGTATACTGGAATATTGGAAGATAAGATTGTGCACATTGTTGATCACTAGCTAGATCGAATCATAGGAGGATTCATCACTGAATTTGCGGTAGATACTTCAGTCAGCTATAGTGAGGCGTAACGACGCTTCCTTAAGGGACCGCGAGGTAAGTACGTTACACCTTTGAACACTTGGATTAAAATGCTAATGTGTGAAAAGCATGTTATGCGAATAAATTGATGTTTGGGGCTATGTGGAGTGGGAGGATCTACAAAAACGAAGGTAGCACAGAACTAGAAACTAGCCCCTTGATTTCACCTTCACACGGAGGCGAAGAAGAGCTCTTGAAGGTTTCACCAAGAAGTGCGATCAATCTGATAAAGCAAAGAATTTCGCGCATACTACCCCCACCCACACCACCAGCAGTTTCACCATCTTCACCCCCGACTTCGCCCATACCACCTTCACCACCATCGTAAAGAAGTATGACCAGCGCTATAAAGCTACCAGTGTTCAAGGGAGTAGGGAATAAAGATCTAGACCAATTTTGGTTCGTGGTAAAAACGGTATGGGAAGCACAGGGTGTCACAGATGACAATATAAGGAAGGAAATGTTGGTCAGCACTCTATAGGATCACGCACTGACTTGGTACATTAAGCATTCCAATGAAAATCTGAATGCGGGGATATCGTATATCCAGACTGCGCTAAACAAAGAATTTAGCAAGCCAAAGTTAGAGGCACAGACGATCATTGGATTCAAGGAAATATCAATGCTACCAAGCGAAACCCCATGGGAGTTGGATCAAAGACTGAAGTGCACAATTCGCGAAGCAAACATGACCTTAATAGATGGGCAACACCGCAAATGGTTTGTAGCCTTGTTAACACGGCATCTCTGGAATGCGTTGTTGCAACAAAGGCTAACCACTCAGGCTAATGCTTTGGAGGTCGCAATGAGATTGCATGAGACTCCGATACAAGATCCTAACCTGGGAGTCCAGCAGATTCACATGTAGTTGAAGAACTTGTGCCTTGAGATGCAGAGTTTGAAACAGGATAGGACGACTCATTCAGAAGTACGTGACGAGGTATGGTGTGTAAAGTGCAAGGGCCAGTGGCATGACAAGGACCACTACCCGATGTTCGCGAATTACCTCATGGGAGGAGCACCAATGCCATTGAGACTGGAGGCACAAGTAGGACCAACCGCAGTGCCTGTATTGTGGTGTGCGATTTGTCAGATAGGAGGGAAGCATGCTACAGATAGCTGCCATCTGTTACAGAAGTATATGCAGAATTCCCAGTAGTTGTTCTGTAATTTCTACAGGTCAGTAGGCCATGATAAGCACACCTATAGAAGTTATGAACTGATGATGGATCAGACTCCTACCTACAGAGTTCAGGCTGAAACGCGACCCCTCAATCAAAATGTAGGAATAGTGTGCACTATATTTCAGGGGCGTGGATGAGGCCGAGGTAGAATGGGACCAGGAAGAGGTCGCAGACAACTGATATGTCACAATTGCGAAGGACCGAGGCATTATGCCCGCGATTGTACAAATCCAACAAGACCATCATGCTTATATTGTAGATAGTTTGATCATGAGAAGGAGGACTGTCTCATGCTGATAGCAAGGTTGTACGATAAAGGAGCACTCCAACCTCCCCCGACTCAGAACTTGCAAATGATGAGGTCTAAGCCGCGCGACGAAGACCCGAATGTAAATATTATGCTCCAAAGTGGTATCATGATAAGGGATGACAAAGGAAAGTAGCCCGAAGAAAGTACTTGGGTTCACAAGGCTCCAACAAAGGAACCAGAATTTGATTTGGAGCATGCTAAGGAGACATTCATGGAAGCTAAGAAGAGCTTCGCGGATGCCTCCACTTCAGGAAGTAAAGATAGACTAGAGCCAGAAATGGACCCATCAATGCTCAATACGTTCTTGGAGACATGAATGAAGTTGTTGCGTGACAACAAGGTTGTAAAGGGGCTGCAAGAACTCATAACTAGATATGCTGGGATAGCTCCAGGAGAATCGCGCGTAGTCTAGAAGCTCGGGAAGCACATGCCGCGAATGGGAATGGAGATGCGATTAACCACGCAGATCAGGGAATATGAAATGGATCAAGTGATTTTCGATCTAGAATTGGATGTGAACGTCCTGCCAAAGCAGACATGGGAGTGCATGGGTAGGCCTGTGCTACAATGATCTCCTATCCAACTATAAATGGTGAACTAGCAAAAGATCCTACCTATGGGAAGATTGCAGGGAATCACAATAGATATCGAAGGTGCGAGCGTGCTAGTAGATTTCGAAGTGATAGAGATTGTTGATGATAACAATCCCTATCTCGCACTACTGGAAATAGATTGGGCCACTCACATGAATGGAGTGCTAAATCTAAAGAAGCGAAAGATGATTTTTGAGAAAAAATCACTTCGTGTAGTGGTACCTTTAGACCCTATGGAAGGATCGTGCTACACAGAGCCAGTGCGCGACTATGCCAGCAATGACGATCTACACTACATCTACAAGATAACTGCATGGGAACAAGATTGGGTAAATCCAACCGCGGATGGCCAAATCTCTTGGGAGTATGAAAGCTCTTGCACATCAGATTCTGATGAAGAGATAGAACAATGGCAGAACTGGTTACATGATGTAACCACGCTCAACTGTAACATGATGACAAGGTCATTGCACTGCGTAGCAACAGAGGAAAACGATCTACGTACGATGGGTTAGGTGAAGTGGAAGAGTTCCTGAACAAATTTGAAAAAGAATTACTGGAAAAGAAATATTTCGACTCTCTAAAATGGGTAATGCGCACTACGCCCGCAAGGTGGTGGGGTACGCATGAGAAGAGTTTTGGGGACTGGCACGACTATTGAAGGATGATGCGCCTACAATTTTGGAAGCCTTAGATGTGGTTAAAAGACGAGTATGACGGATGAAACAGCCCACGTGTCGACCTTTCCAGGTGGGTACAAGCATATGGTACGAAATGTACAGGAGTACACACAGTACTCGCAGTAGGAGACATGATCGAGACACGGGTGTGGACAAGACAATGGCACGAACAAACCCTCCGTTTGGGACCAAGAAGTATGGTAAGACCAAGCTCGCAGAAGCATATTCACATAGAAGCTTTTGACAAGGTACGTGAAGCACTGAACACGGTCCACCATGTGAAGCGCACTGACTGGGACCTACATGTACCAACAATTCTCTGGGCATATAGGACCGTGTGTAAAACCCTGACCGCGCAGGCACTGCCAAGGCTAGAGTATGAAGCAACTGAAGTTAGCCCTATAATACTTGGAGAACTTAGACCACACATGATCGTGCCAATAGATACGATGGTTCACGGAACCTGGGAAGAAGAAATCCAACAGGGAAATTTTAGGCTCCAAGAGCTTGAAAAAGAAAGGGTGCGATTAAGGAAGAAACGTGCTTTGGTAGAAGTGGAAGTCAAGAAGCTGGAAGACGAGATAAGGGACGATTTTCTCGATAAGAAGACCACGGTGACAAAACAGGGTGTGCAAGATCATGTTGACAAATTTGAGAAATATCGCAGTGAATTGATCAATCTGATGCCTTGGCTTGGACCGCATATTACTAAGAGAATTAACCAGGGTGATGCGCTGTAGCTGATAAGGTGCACGACAATGCTAGTAACGGTAAAAGGTAGGTATTTCCCAGGAAGAATGCTAGATGACCAGAGGAAACCAAACACCAATGGTGCGGCCACCTGACTAGCTGAAGGAGGAACAGTCTTAGCACTCCAAGCAGTTGAAAGGAAGCGTGGGACTATAAAATACTCTACCCAAAAGCCACGCGAGGTTGGATCTGTGCACAGAAACAAAAATTCAAAAGGTCTGCGACCGCACAGGGGGGGTTGTGCTACTGCGCGGGTTGGCCAGAAAGTGACCGTTGAAGTCACTATTCACGATGGGATGCTCGACTTGAGGCCAAATGGAGCGAGCATCAGGCATTTAAGACGTGATTTATGGGCAAGATCTGGAAAAATCTACCGCCAAGGAAGCATTAATGAACTAGATTTGGGGGGAACTGTCAAATTCAAATTCAAAAAGCACTATAAAATACAAAGGGTTACCCAACAAACAACACTTGGTCAATTGCGAATTGAGCGATTAAGCACAGCCCTGATTGTTGTGAGTTGAGCGTTGATTGAGCCCTTGAGTTCGCGAGTGCTATATTTCTGGACGAATATGATGGCAACTACTCAGGACGTTATGGAGATAACCGAAATGACCGTTAGAGAGGCTGAGCAGGCCCTGGCTATGGGAGATGCTCCGGACGGAGCCAGGATTGTAGCATAAATCCCAAAATCACCGTGCATGCCAAGAAATAAGAAGGACAAACAAGCGATGGTTCCTGTATGCATGTCCCCAGGGAACCCGTTGTGCACCAAGTTGTCAATGGAGGAGAAGGGGAAAGCCGTCACCATCTGGAGGATCTTATCATCGTAGAGGAGGAGGATGAAGGCATGGAGGAGGACACTCAGCCTGCGCACACTGCGACAAAATTGCTCGGCTATGTCCCCCCACGAAAAGGGAAGGTGAAAGTGCCCAAGGACCTGGATGAGACCACGAGCTCGCCCCAGACCCTGCTCCTCCCAGACAACATTATGTTTGAAGGTACACACCTAGGATGGGTGCCAAGCCTAAAATTTGAATATTGGGACCTCACTGAACACGAGAAGTTCGCTCACCTTGAGACCAGGAACCTCATGAATCTCAAACAGAACACCACAGCAGGGGTGACAGAATTAGAGCTGTGGAAGTGGTTGCATGGAGTGGAAAAGGCTGGGCTACTGAACCTACTCTGGGTGCCACACTTTCACCATGCACCAATAACCATTTTTGTCATCAGGCAGCTACTCTGCCTGGTGCATGATGGGTGTTTGTGGCTGGAGGAGCCCATCCCCATCACGATAGACCTGATTCACCACGTCTCCCGGCTTCCATGTAAAGGAGAGGACCCCGCAGACATATCAGAAGGGAAGGGCAGTGACTTGGCCATCGCGGAGGCCATGAAGAAAAATTACAAGCTAGAGAAGAAGAAGAGGGGCTATGCCATCTCCAGCATCAAGGAGAAAGCAGTGCGCGTGGTGACCCAAATATTGGTAGGAAAGGTCATGCGTAAATGCTGCGCGGACGAAGTACCCACGCCAGTGGTAGCATTGGATGAGCAGTGCACGAAGGGGGTCCATTTTAACTGGTCCAAGTTCCTCTGCAAGGATCTTTTAGAAAATTGTCGTGAAGCCCAGGAACAAGGAAAAATGTTCCACTATGCATGGTTGTTGCTGTCCATAGTGCTCGTGGTTGGGGAATTGTCAGAGGATAGTCAATTCCCCATAATTGACAGGGATTTACTAGAGGCCGTGAAGTATGCTTCGCTCTGGGCCATGAAGGATGCTAAGAGGATACGTGACAACAAAATCTTATGGGTGTTCATGGAGATGAACCTCAGAATGGGGATCAACTGTAAGCTATGGTTGTCACCCACTATTTACAACAGTCTACAGAGTTTTGCAGAATTTAAAGCGAACATGCATAATATTTACATTAGGTCACTCAAGGACCCAATCAAGTAGTGGATAAATCTACCCTTCGTAGCCATAGAAAAAGTCATTTTTAATGTACTAGAGGCATGCCCATAGGAGTGGCACACCACAGACATCGCAGAGATTGAGAATTCGGTGGCATAAAGGAAGAAAGATGAGGCCAAGCCGCACATCACACAATTGGCCGAAAAGCGAAGCAAAGAAGCAGCGACAACAGAAGGCAGGTGGCGTGGGAGGTAGCACAGCAAGATGTTGAGTAGGAAAAGGCCACAGCAGCAGCAACAGCATAGGAGGCAGCTGTGAGGACGGGCGAGGGCCACACGACACAGGGGCAGGAAGCAGAGGAAGCAGAAATAGAAGAAGGAGACGCAGACCCACAAACTGCGTCAACATAGCTAAAGCGCCAACACCCAGCAGAGCAGGCAAGGTATATAAGAAGGTCAAGGCCTCGAAATTGTCCATTGACCCAATCACCCTAACCGAGGGTGATCTGCACAACATCAGTGAAACGGTGTGCGATGTCACCAATGACGCTCTCCAATATTTCATGCAAGAGAACCAAATTGTGTTGGGGGCCCTCAGAGCACAGTGGCAGGAATTATAGGCACGCCCCCCTCAGGTTGGTACCCTTTCGACCAACCTCACAGTCGGATCCACGACAACAGAGAAGATTTTGCGCGCACGGATGACAAATACATAGTGCTGCTGGAAGGGGCACTAGTGACATCAAATGAGGCCGACAAGCCTATAGTCAATGTACTGAAAGGTCTCGGTATCAATATAGCTACACTCCCAAGTGAGACCTTATATGTGTTGTAGGATGGGATAACTGTAGAGTTGCGAGCTTGGGAGAGCTGCATGCTCCAAGTCCTCAGCAAGCAGAAAATAAATATGGAACAACTAAGCTTGCAACACAATGAATTGGTGTCATAGAATTAATAGCTGGTATAGGTGATAGACGAAACTTGCCAAAGCGTCTCGAAGCTGGCCATTCCAGTAGACATACCAGTAGAGGCGCGGATCCACAGGTTAGCAGAAGGGGTCCGCGAGGTGGGGGAAGAAATGACAAAGGTTCCGCTGCAGCTGAACCTTCAAATCACTGAGTTGCGGTTAAAGGCACAACTATCCACTCCCTCGGAAGTCGAAGAATAGCACGCTAGCGCTATCATAGCAGGATTGGAGGAAATTGGAGGTGTAGTGCACAACTACACTAGTATGTTGGAAGAATCACTTGAGGTCCTCTCAAATTTGCAGGAGAATGCCAACATCCAATGCTTAGAGATAGAGGTGCGAGAACTCCAATAGTAGTATGAAAATGTCCGAGGAACTCTGCAAATGGTGGTCCTCACTCAGAGGCTTGCACGGATGCAGCAAGTGAAAGCATTTAAGGAGCAGGTGGACATGACATGACATAAGGAAGTAGTCTTGAAGGCACGTGTTTAGCCTTGGATCGACGAGGCCTTCACGATCGCAGGCGCAGGGCGTGAAGGTATGATAGAGTCTCAGGGTTCTCCGCCCTAGTTTTGTAATGTAATTTCAGTTGGATAGACTTACCCATGGTCCGTGGACCATGGGATTGTATAAATAGAGCGAGGCTCTAAGTGTAAAGGGGGAGATAGAAAAAAGAATAGAAGCATGAGAAGTCTAAGTGATTAAGTCGTAGTGTAAAGTGTGTCTTTGGGTTGTAGAGTAAGAGAAGGCTCTGTAGCTGAGTGCACGGAGGCCTAGCAATCCATAGCTGAGTGTGCAGGGCGAGTCGAGTCTGTAACTGTGGAAAGAATCAATAAAGAGAAGTTTGGTTATAATTTTGTGTAACTATTATAGGGTTAATGCATGATTTATATAATTTGTAAATATACTTTTTATTTACTGCGTGCACCTGTATGAATTCTTTATGTTGTTAAGTGTAACTTAAAGAATTCAAGTAGGTAGAGATAATTAACTAACATTGGAATATAAGAAAGGTCTTGGGTAATAACGTAGAGCATGGCACTCAACTCCTAGGTAGGGATGCGCGAAGGCAGTATATTAGGCTACGAGGAAAGGGAAAGTGTGCAGAGAAACCTACGCACAGAGACAAACCGCGGACCAGTCGAATCCATCAGGCATCTCCAAAGTGTGGAAACCTGGTTCTAGCACCCTCCCATACTACTTTGGGTGAGACCTCATTCCACGCCCTATGGACTGTTGCTGAAAGGGCTAGTAGTACCAGGATTTGTTTGGCTAACTAACTCTGAACCTGGGTCAGGCCCCAACAAGCCAACACTTCACAAACTAGTTTGTAGTGGTAGAATATATCAAAGACAGCTTCATTCATACTTCAGATAGCTTCAGAAAACTTCGGATGATGATCAAATGTAGTCAATACCCTAGACGCTCCCTTCAAGTTATCATGTGCACATTTATAGCTTCTTAGACATTGTCTTGACCATAGCATGCCAATGTCCAAGGACGAAATTTCCTAGTTTTGTGCCAGTTTCTGGAACAGAAACCTTAAATTTGTGCAAGCTTCAAATCTAAGACTTCAGACCTTTGTACGACCTTTTCCTTCGCCAATGTGTCAAACCAAATCAGATAGAAGAGAAGAATATGCTTGATGTGATGATGTCCCAATCAGCTTATAGGTCACTTGTATTTATGGGCTTCTAGGGGTGTTCAACAATGTCCATTTTATGTTGAGGCCGACTGTCCAAGTGTGCATGAAGGTGAAGTCAATCTGATCCAATATCCATAAGTGGGTGCACAAAATCAAAAACCAACCTTTGATTGTCCAAACAAGGTGGTATCTAGGTCGATTTTGGTCCTCTAAAAAAGAGGAATTCATTTCCATCATCATATCCATCAAATGAGTAGTCCAAAGTGGAATTTAACCAGTTGCATATTTTTAACACTCCCTCTCAACTAGGGAGAATTCCACCTGTAAAACATGTCCATTGATCAATGTGTCATCCTGTCATCATGTGTACAAATATGCTCAACTCTATCTTTTGAAACATTCTTGAATCTAAAGAAGAATAATCATGGGGAGAAAAAGCTACCACCCTCTGTCCATTAGGCTATAACCCAAAATCTTTATCAGTGGGCTACTACCAAGAATATTTGTCAGCGGGATACTACCAGGAAATATATGTCATCGAGCTACACCATGGAAATATATGTCAATGGGATACTACCTAGAAATATCTGTGATTAGGCTACAACCAACAAATATCTATTATCAGGCTACAACCCGAAAATATGTCATTAGGCTACTACATGGAAATGTGTCACGGAGGAGCTACAACTCAACCCATCCTATTTCTCACTGATCTTCCCAATAATGACCCTTAATAGTCACAGTAGAAAACTAGCATCATAATCCTATCTGGGGTGAGATACCAGACTTACCAAAGGTAAGGATCTCACTCCCCTAAGCCTCCTCAGCTGTTGGCCAGATGGGGAGGGATAATCCCAACAAGCCAATCTTGTCGGTATGATGCCAACTGGGGTATACTCTACAAATACCAAGATGGGGTGAGCTACTATTCCAACCTTGTGGGTAACAGATAGGGGTGATCCCTTATTTTCCAGAGTTCCCTCAACCTTAGGAGCTCTCTATCTCAATTCCTCATTGTGGGAGCTCAAACAGGTGGGGAGAGTATGGCTTAGTGTCCTCGATTAGTGGTGCCCCTTATCAGGAGGGGTCACATCCAACAGTGAAAACTTCTCTCTCAATACCAAGAACTTCCCTTTCTGCAAAGCCTTGGTGAGAATATCATCAATCTACTCATCTGTCGATAAGTGATGGATTCAAATTTATCCTCTCTATACCATATCATGAATGAAGTGGTATCAAATCTCTATGTGCATGGACTTCTCATGGAACACGAGATTCTCTGCCAGACAGATCCTGTTATCCCCCTATACTAATAAGTGTCATATATCATGATTAACTTGGTTGTAGCTCTGAAATATGTTCATACCTTTACTTGTTGCAAAGGTTTTCCATATTTATGAAAAAAAATAAATTTTAAAAATGTAAAGAGGGTATGCCCTAGAAAAAGAATAAAGGGGTAAAAAGAATAAAGAAAAGGTCAAAAAAATGAAAGAAAATGAACCCCAACAAAAATAAAAGACCATGAAAGTGTGCAAGTCTAAATGCCACTACTATTTATTTTCAAGTATCATAAAGATTGTGTGCAACTTGTCACCTATGCCACAATCCATGGTAACCAAACAACTTAATATTGGTTGTTTCATGTTTTTTAATTTCCATGTTATAGAGATAGAGAATAAAAATCTGACCAAACAGTGTAATCTTGGCAGATAAGTAGATAGGTAGAGTGAATATAAGGAGCTCAACAGTTTAATCTGAGCCCTTGGATGTAATAAGGTTAGATTTAGATAGGTATCACTATGTGAAAGAAAAGAAAGTTTCAAAAGGGTTTGCTAGTTTAAGTGCAAACTAATAAAGAAGTAAAAATGTTAGGCTAAGTAGGTAGGGTAAGTAGATGATATTTGCATAATAAATGTGTGGTGAATGGTTAAGTTTAATGCTTAAATCTTTTGCTTTCATCACTTGGACAAAGCATAACTCACATTGGAGACAACACATCAAGGAAACAAAGTCAAATTAATTAACTTCCTTACTCCATTTTCCCCTAAAAATTCACTAATTTCCCCAAAGTGCTAAAGGTACCTATAAACAAGTTAGAGCAGCTCAGAGCATTTCTCTGACTTTTGGAGGGACCGAACCCTCGGCCCAATAATTTGGAATACCTAAAGTACCTAAATCCTCTTCATCAACAATTACCCCTTCATAAAGTCACTCATTCCCTTTATAAAGCTTTTCCTAAGTAAAATCCTATTTTACTTAGGGAAATTAAAACATTCTCCATATAAACCCTCATATTCACTTAGCCTAAGTCTTAAATGTGTATGATGAAAATACTTTCAGAAACATTTTAACTTAGCGCACATTCATATCTTACAAAATCATATTAACCGCTAATTAATATTATTATTTAACTCCCAAAAATAAACTACCCCTTACCCGTATTATAATTATATATCCCACTCCATGGTTGCAATATAACCTTAATAACGTTTAGTAATGGGATTAATTACTCAACCCGTGACTAATTAAGAACCTCAACCCCTGTCATGCTAAATAAAGGGTTAATTGATCATTAGGATTAATTAACAACTTTCGACCAATCACATCTCCCCGATGTAATTAAAAGCCTTTAATTAACGTTGGGCCCCCTCCATTAAACACCAGTCACATTGCAATCCTAGACCACCATCAGATCAGATCTCTCAGATCCGACGGCCATCGCTCATATTGCACAGGCCTTTTGGTCGGACGTTATACGCGCGATATGAGCGGTTTTCCCAAAAGTGCCGATGCTACGTGTCAACTGACTAGTGGAATCGCGCGGCCCTCCCTCAATACCGCCAACCTCCCATAAGCAGTGTGATGAAACCCACTTACCACCTCCCACAAATGACAAAACATCACATCATCAAGATGACGCCACCTGTCTTTGTCACTAAACCCACCAAAATATTGACTTTGCATAAAAAACGATTATAATCCATTCTTCGTCCTTTATCCAGAACAGTTCCATGCATGCACGCAGTACGTCCAAATCAACCAGTTCATCCCCAAACTGTCAACCACCTTGAACATTGCCCTTCAATGCTACTCCAGTCACTGTGTGCATCCTGCGAATGTGAACATCCTTGCCAGTTGCCCAGAAACAGGTATTTACTAGACTTTCTCTCGGAAACCCTGTTATATACTGAAAATTCCTCTAAATTGCTTTAAAACCCAAAATTTTCAGTATATTTGAGTTGCTAAGCTTAGTTTAAAACTCCCAGACACCTCTATTTTCGAAAATTTCATTGGAAATCCTAGTTTCATCCCTGAAAACACAAGAACCAGGATGGAAACCCCTGTGGCCCTCAATGTAGCTCCAGTCAATGCTCCCCATAAAGACTTGGATTACCTTCCCTTAGCAGATAAAGACTTCCAAATAAAATACCTTGACCCTGATAAAATCCTCTTGAAAGTATATTGTCGATGCCAAGATGATTACATGAACAATTCGGATACCATAGGACTTTGGGAATCAAATCTCCCAAAGTACCAATTCCCTTCTATGCACATTTTCTCAGACATTATCCACCAATGCCAGGCCAATTATAACCCTAACCTCAGAGCAGTAATGTCCCCTGACCAGTCAGTCCTGTTTGCCATTACTGCTGATTCAATTAACGAAATGTTACAGCTTCAGCCTAGCAAGAACCTCACCCCATTTCCATTGGGGAATTACTAGAAAAATCCACCAAAATGTCGAGTTCTGAACTCATCCGTATTTGCCATACTTTCATGGATAAGGATCATATACCCAAAAATCCCCCTCCCTACCTAACATGTTTCTTCACTGATATAGGAAAAGATATTGTTAATATGGTTGTTGCCATTATGGGTTTCAATACTAGTGAGTTTGTTGATGAATTGACCCTAGTTTTCATGAGTATCTTCACCCCTGGTCAGCCTCCTGTTGTCAAATAGCCTCCTTTACATTCACAAATGAACAATTCTTAGATGATTCAAATGACAAAACCTCCTTTCTATATATAGGATTCTAAGGGGTCACAATATAACCAAAGCCGACCTAACAATAATAATATAAAGGCACAAAAATAACAATAGTGGGATTCTATGGGGCACAATAATAACAATATGGGGACAATAGGGGCACAACAATAACAATAAGGGATACAACGACAATAGTAATGGGGGAATCACTAGTATTATAGGGACCTAAGATGCTCCTCTCCTTAAAAAAAGTGTTGTCCTCAACACTTGAGTAGTTCTAGATGCTTCTGTATAAAATTCTCATCCTCCCATGTGGAATCTTCAATGGGTAATATTTTCCACTTGATGAGATACTCTGAAATTGATCGATTTCATAGCTGTCGAGTTCTTTTTTCTTTGACTGCTTCAGGTTCCAATATGATTTTTCCTTCCTCATCAACTTCTAACAATATTGTTTGAAATGGAAGCTTGTCACCTATAACCTTCTTTAAGCATGAAACATGGAAAACTGGGTGCACTCAGGAAGCTGCAGAAAGCTCCAATTTGTATGACATATTACCTATCTTTTGTAACACCTTGTATGGACCATAATACTTTGGTGATAATTTATTATCCTTCTTAGCTTTCTTGAGGTACATTTGTTTATATGGTTATAGCCGTAGGAATACCCAATCACCTACATCAAAGCTTCTTTTGCTGCGATGTTGATCTGCCTCCTGTTTCATTCTAGTCTGTGCCAAGGTGAGGTTATCCTTTAAGAGTTGGAAAATTTGTTGTTGATGCTCGATGTGATCTTCCAATACTTGAACCTTAGAATTTTCTCTTAAATATGATGTGATGTATGGTGGATGATATCCATAAAGTGCCATAAATGGGGTCATTTTTGTTGCAGTATGGAAGGAAGTGTTATACCACCATTCAACCAGAGGCAACCATTTGACCCATTGTGTCTGTTTATCATATACAAAGCAACAAAGATGTCCTCCCAAACATTTGTTTACTATCTCAGTTTGCCCATCAGATTGAGGATGATAAGTGATGAGCCTGATCATTAAGTAATTATATGGGCCTTATTTGGCCTTAATTCACCTCCTAGCTTAGTTAAACCAACTATTTTCACAACTTATTGCATACTTTTGATTATATTTTGTTTATGAAATGAGTTAGAGTTGGATATGTTTCGTTGTGGTCTAATGTGCATGAAATGAAGGAATAAAGGATAAAAGCAAGGAAAATGCAGGTATAAAGGATAAAAGCAAGGAGCTATGGCAAAAACCTTGGAAAAACTAGAATGGGACAAGAGAGAGTAATTATAGGAGGTAAATCTTGCTCATTTACTACCCCTCCATTCAAATATTCCTTCACCAGCTCGGAGTAAAAACAACCATCACTTTGAAGACTACAAGATTGCCAAGCAAGTGAAAAGGACAGAAACCAGTTTTTCTTGAATTAGAGGCCAAGCCTTCATAATGGGAAGAAATTCGTTAGAGAGTTCAAATGTATACATAGAAAGGATTATGACCTCAGTAGGATTTAGACTTCTATTGTAAAACTCTGTTTTATTTCTGAGCTGCAAAGACGTGTGACAATTTTCTCTATAATCCATGGTTTTTATAATAAGAATGGGTTCTGTTTAAGCTAGCTCTGAGTTAACTCTAAGGGTTGAATCTCTTGGGTTAGGGCCCGACCCAAGCAACCAAAGTTACTCTTTACTGTACATGTATGCTAGCATAGAGTTCTGTTCTGTTTATTTGCTTAAGTAGTTTCATGGTTTTATGTTCATTTTCTTAAGTAGCCTTATGGTTTTCATTGTTTATTTGATTAAGTAGTTGCACTTTCATTACAGCAACATAGCATAGATTATTCATGGTTTTCTTGTTCATTTGCTTCAGTAGCTGCATTTGCTGTAGTTTACTTCCATTTGTTTTTTTTTAATTAGTAGGTTAGCCAGAGGAAAAAGATCACTATTAGGTTGTGTGCAGGTGTCTTGGCCTCATCTCCTCCCTCTGGGACCATGACTTAACGAAGGGACCCTTCAACAACCCCAAAAGCATAGGTTTCTGGTTCTCGCATGAGCTATGGAGTTTGTCGTTTGACGCAGTTATTTGTTCATCGGCACTGTTTTTCTCTGTCATTTTTGTTTAAAACTGCCTTCAGCATGTTCCTCATGCATCGCTTCCTCATCGTCTGATCACCAAAAAACCTTCACAATCACCATCCGATTCATTATTTTCTCTAACTGCTGCCTCGCGTGAAGTCTTCCACTCACTTTATCGTCTTTAAGTCCCCATCATCGATCTGCCTCGCCTGATCCGATGGCTATCACATCACTTCCACACCTTTAGGCACTTTAAATCCCCACTGTCAATTTTCCTTGCCTGATCTGACGACTGTCACTTCACTCGATCGCAAACTAGCTTGGCCGATCTCCACCATTGATCAACCCTGCCTGATCCAACGGCTATCGCGCAATCTTGCACAGATTAGTGCATGAACATTATCATCCTGAGAGCACACAAGAAAAGTGGTTTTCTTGTGCTACGTGTCATGCAGTAAGGCTAATCACATGAAATTTCAAAATACTTCTTATAGTCTGAAGGGCACGCGAGAAAAGACTTACTGCCTTAGAAATCCACTCCATCATTTCCTCACGTTTCTTTTCCCCGCGATATGATCTCCATCGCCCATCTCTTTACTTCACCTGCACAATAAGATCTCAGTCGTTCATTGCTCATATTAACCTTTTTCATCGATCCACTCACTTAATCCCTCGTGATATGATCTTCGTCGTTCATCCTGTTCATTAACCCCATTCATCTTCTTAAGCCTTTGCAATAAGATCTCCATCATTCATCCTATTAGTTAACCATGTTCGCCCATCTATCTACTTAACCTCCTACGATCTGATCTCCGCCATTCATTTTCCTTTCACCCGACTAATCCAACGGTTCTTATGCACTGTTGCTCCCTCACGTCCTCCTTTCACTAATTTCGATCTCCGATTGCTTTTTCCACTTGAAAACCGATTTAGCTTAGTTTCTTTACTTGCACCTTAGGATAGTTTGATGCTCTTTACTTCTGCAACTTAGATAGAAGCCTTAGGATTAGTGTTAATTTAGAAATTCTACTTAGCATAACTATTTGGATGGTTAGTTAGGTTATGGTATGGTTTAGCATTTCTTGATGCTTTCTTCAATATTGCAGTAGAAGTAGCTCTCCCTTAGGATAGATTTGCTCTTCTTCCATCAAAGAGTTAAGCTTCTTCTGACCCTATAGAAGTCTGGATTGGAACCCCTGGGGTCTCTTGCCAGATGAGCAGTGACAACAGGTAGTACCTTCAGTTTTACTTGTGCATATAGCACTGTCACCTCCAAGTTTTTACAAACCCCGGGCTGATAAGTAAAGCTGGTAGCCCTGGGAGTTGCAGCATTATTTTTGCAATACCGAGGCTCATCACTTTTTGGCACTGTTTCCTGGGAGGTGTTTAAGTAGAAGTAATTACTACTTTTCTTCTACTTCTAGTCTTCAACTTTCTTTTCTTCTACTTCTAGTATTTAATTTTCTTCCATTAGTTTATTTATGCAAAAGTAATCTAGTAGCTTCCTTTCTTTCATTTTTCATTAGCTGCTTTCCTTTCCATTCTGCAAGTACTTTCTAGCTTTAAAGAAAATCTTACAAAAACCAACCCAAAAACATTTCCTTTCATGCCTCGTAGGAATAGGGACAATTCAAGGAAATTCTTGTCAAATACCCCCACTGCATCCAACATTTAACCTTCATTCTTCTTCAATGATGGTGAATTGGAAGACCCTTTAGGTGAGAAATCTTACCTATTTGAGGAACCTACAAAGGAAGAAGAAGAGGAAGAACCCATTCCTAATAAACCAATGGCTAAAAACCGAAATGACAATGGAAATAGAGAGAGAATTGAGGGTGCCTTCCCCATCAGGGAAACCAATGAGGACACTAAGATGAAGAATATAAGCCCCTCTACTCTACCTAATTTCCATGGCCTGACCACGGAGGACCGTGACACTTTCCTATTTGAGTTTGCTGTTATATGCCGAACTTATGACTATACAGATGATGAGAAAAAGTTAAAACTGCTTCCATCTACCCTCAAGGATTCAACATTGCGCCGGTTCATGGGTTTACCTGGAGATAGCATCACAACTTGGGCTCAGATGCAACAAACCTTTAACAACAAATATAGGGACTACTGTAGGTCAAAGGATACTAAAGAAGATATTTTTAGGATGACCATAGGCTAGGATGAATCCTTAGAAGACTATGAAGAAATATTCCAGCTCAGTTACAAAAGGGCCAGGTGCACACTTGACCCTGAGTCACTAAAATTGGTCCTGCTTAGAGGAGTAAGGGAGGATCTTCTGGATACCTTACATATGATAGTAGGAGGATATGTCTACCAATTACCCTATGAGGATATTAAGACTGTCTTTAGAAACCATTCTAGGGAAGCCATGAAAAAGAGTAGGTGTAGTCAACCTATGGCCAATACATCATCCTCTAACTTATCCATCAAGGGTGAAATTGGAAATATGCTCGAAGATTTCAAAAGTGATATGCTGCAAACCCTTGCCTTGCAATTGGACACCATGAACATCAAAAGGAAGTAAGAGGAAGTAGAGAGAGCCTTGGCCATATTTTGTCCTAGATTCACCAAGAGACATCCTAGGAATGAATGTCTGTTGAACTGTATTAAGATTTTCTCAGTCTATGAATAAAACCACTCCATAGACAAGTGCCCTTCTCTAACTGGACTCAAAGTTGTATATCAAGGAGCTGAAGGAGTCACTGAGTAGCTTTTCTACATCAACCAAAGGAGACCTCCTAGGCCTATACCATACCAACAGGGTATGAAAGGGTCATCCCATGCATATTACAACCCAACCAAACCACAGGTATACCTTCTTGGGGATGCCCTGCTCATATTTCCTAGTCCTATGCATCTCAGTATCAATCCTAGCCAGCCAACCAGTCATTTCAACCTTACGTTCAACCACAACATCAGTGGAATACCCCACACCAGGGGTGGAGGTCCCAATTCAACAATGTTCCAGCCCTATTGCCTCCACCACCTACCCAACCACAACTCCTACACTCTGCTCCACCCAAGAAACCCCATATGCATGCCCAGCCAAATCCAAACCCAAAAAGTAGATAGGCTCCACAATTATATAGTGGAGAGATATGATACCCAGCTTATGATGTAGAAATCCAAGAGATCCACCTAAGATCTGGGAGGATTCTCCCAGACAACCAACCTCCCTCTCCACATAGGGAGGTTGAGGAAGAAAGAGAGGAAAGCAACCTTAAAATAAATCCACCCTTTCCTGAGAGATTATCCCAACCACTCCAGCCTACCCCAGAAGAAACTAAACTTCTAGGAGAATTGAAAAATCTATGTGCAAAGATCCCCCTTCTCCAGGTAATCAAAGATGTTCCCATTTACAATAAGTCAATTAAGGAGAAGTGCTTCAAGCGTCCAGGAAGAAGAAAAAGGGATGTCACTACTATTAATGACATTGGGTAGTTGTCTAACTTAATGCTGGGGTAGGTAATATGTCCAAATATTTGGAGCCTGGAAGCCCTATAGTAGATGTGCACATCAAGGGAACTATTGTCCCACACACTTTGATTGATCTTGGGGCTACCATTAATGTGATGACCAAGGACACCATGCTCAAGCTCAACCTCCAAGGGTCATTAAGAAAGACCACGACAGTTCTGCAACTTGCAGACTGTTCCACTATCACCCCTAAGGGAATTGTGGAGAATGTGATGGTCTCCAATGACTCCTGGGAGTACCATGCAGATTTCCTAGCTTTCCAGCCTAAGGCTAAGCTTACTAGTTACCCTCTCATCCTTGGGAGGCCATGGTTGGCCACAACTGATGCTTACATTAGCTGCAGAGCTAGGAATATGACCATCAAGAATGGGCATATGTCCAAATAGTTAGTCTTATACCCTCCTGCTCAACCTACCCTAGAGCATGATTTACTTTTATGGTTAGAGGAGGAGGAAGAAGATGAGGTTTATTCCACCCAACTTTATGCTTTGGAAGCAACCATAGGAGGAGGACAGCAAGATGAGGATGAATTAATTGAACACATGCTCCAAAGTCAAACTCCTAGTTCATTACCATTAGAAGAGGAAGTAAGGGGAACCCAGAGCAATCATCCAATTGACTTATGCTTGGCCAATTCCAACCCACTCTGTGCCAAAACCATATAATTTTGCCCAGAGAGAACTTTGAAAATTAACCCATCTCTTTCTGCTTTAGAAGAGGAAAAGCTATGCAACATGTTGAGAGAACACCTAGAAGCCTTCACTTGGAGTTATTAGGAAATGAAGGGAGTACACCCCTCAGTGTGTACGCACCACATATACATCAAAGGAGGTTGCAGCCAGTTAGGCAACCACAAAAGAGGATGAATCCAGCTCTTAAATACATATTCAAAGAAGAACTGTGAAAACTACTACATGCAGGATTCATTTACCCTATATCAGATAGTGAGTGGGTCTCTCCTTTAGTGTTAGTTCCCAAGAAAAATGGTAAGTGGAGGATTTGTGTTGATTATAGGGAGTTGAACAAAGCCATAAAGAAGGATCATTTTCCCTACCCTTCATTGACCAAGTGCTAGATGGCCTGGTAGGGAAGAAGTTCTTTTCTTTCCTAGATGGATTGAGTGGGTGCAACCAAATCCAAATCTGCCCAGAAGACCAAGATAAGACCACATTCACCTTTCCTTGGGGTACTTTTGCCTATAGTGTCCTTCCTTTTAGCCTATGCAATGCTCCTGTCACTTTCCAGACAACAATATTGAGTATTTTTGCTGAATTATTACATGATGCAGTAGAAATCTATATGGATGATTTTACACCTTATGGCTGTGATTTCAAAGAAGCCCTTACTAACCTAGGAAAAGTATTACACAAATGCATTGAAATGAACCTATCTCTCAGTACAGAAAAATGTGAATTCTTAATGACTGAAGGGACTATACTAGGTCATTCAATATCTTAGCAAGGACTATAGGTGGACCCAAACAAAATTGCAATCATCCAAAGGGTCCCTCCTCCATAAAAGCGGAGAGATGTAAGGAGTTTCTTAAGGTTAGATGGATACTAACGAAGGTTCATAAAGGACTTCAACAAGTTGGCCTCTCCTTTTTTGGGTTGTTGGCCAAAGATTCTGAGTTTATATGGTCAAAGAGCTGTCAAGAGGCCTTAGACATTCTAAAGGGCAAGTTAACCATTGCACCAATCCTTAGAGGCCCAAACTGGGCCCTCCCTTTTCATATTCATGCTGATGCCTCACACAAAGCCATAAGAGTAGCCTTAGTTCAAGAAGAGGATAAATTTCCCTATGCCATATATTTTATCAGTAAGAACCTATCAAAGGCTGAGCTAAACTATATTATGACCGAAAAGGAACTCATGGCTGTTGTGCATTAATTGAACAAATTTAGGCATTACATTACAAGCTATCAAACATTTGTGCATACTGATCATGCTGCAATCAAATATTTAATGAATAAACCATATGTGAATGCTATAATCATAAGATGGTTTCTTTTATTACAGCAGTTTGATCTAACTATTGTTGATAAGCCTGGTAAGGAAAATTTTGTTGCTGAATTTCTATCTAGGATGAATCTGCCTGTAGTAGAAGAAGGAATGGTGGATGACCAATTACCAGATGAGCATTTGTTCGCTATTTCAGTTCTCTCCCCATGGTTCGTTGATATAGAAAACTATCTGGTATCATCACAATTCCCGCCAAACTTGCCCTCCAAATAAAAGAGCAAGATAGTCAGAAAGAATGCCCCCTTCACCTGGATTGGGGGCAATCTGTTCAAACTTGGCCCAGATAAAATCTTAAGAAGGTGTGTAAGGGAAGAGGAAGTCTTTGACATCCTTCTAACCTATCATGATGGGCCTTGTGGAGGTCACTTTGCAGCAAAGAGGATAGCATTCAAAGTGTTGCAAGTAGGCTATTATTGGCCTACTCCTCATCAGGATGTGAAAAAGTATATTAGTCAGTGTGATTGGTGCCAGAGGATGGGAAAGCCTACTCCAAGAGATGAAATGCCCCTAAAACCTCAAGTGACTTTCGAGTCATTTGACAAGTGGGGCATGGACTTCATTTAACCTATTAACCCTCCTTCGAAGAAAAAACATCACATCATTGTGTGCACTGATTATTTGACTAAGTGGGCTAAAACCAAGGTAATTAAGGCAGCAACAGAAGAGAAGGTGGTTGAGTTCCTAAGGGAGAATATATTCTACAAATTTGGGTACCCTAAAGAGCTAGTCACAGACCAAGGCAGCTAGTTTACCTCAAGCATGATTGAAGAATTGCTCAGCCATCACAAAATCAAGCATAGGACCTCCACTCCCTATCATCCATAAGCTAATTAGCAAGTGGAGGTGACCAATAGGGCACTGGAGAACATCTTAACCAAGGTAGTGAGCAGCAGTAGAAAGGACTGGGCAGAGAGACTAGTTGAGGCCACCTGGACCTATAATACTACATGAAAGACCACCACTGGATTTACACCTTATGAGCTAGTCTATGGGAAAAAGGCTTTGATGTCCATTGAGTTTGAATATAACACATTGAGGATGGCAGCCCAACTAGATTTGGATCTAGCCACGCACATAGAGAAAGATTGTTACATTTGAATAGCTTGGATGAATTCATAATGTAGGCCCTCCTACATACAGAGATAGTTCAACTTCAGAGGAAGATCTGGCATGACAAGCACATCAAGGAGAAGCAATTTCAAGAGGGAGACTGGGCATTGTTATATGATTCTAGGTTTAAAGACTTCAAGGGCAAGCTAAGGACAAGATGGCTTGGACCTTATGTGGTGGAAAGATGCCATGACAATGGTTCAGTGCAAATCAGAACTATTAATGAAGAATCCATTCCATTGCTAGTTAATGGACACTGATTGAAAATGTACAGGAGACCTTTATCAAAACACCATTTTATTGACAGTATCAAAAAGACAGTGGTGATGGTAGAGCAAGTTCCAGCTCCTCCCTCATCAGGCCACTGAAAAAGGAAAAAAGAATAAGGATTCAGGTGAAAACCTTCATGAGGCACCTAAGTCCCATCTTTGGGTTGAAAACCTCATGAGGCAGCCCAAGGATGAAAAAAATGAAAAAGAGTAAGAATATCCATGGCTGAAAACCTTCCTTGAGGCACCCAAGGCAGATATCTAGGGTGAAAACCTCTCTGAGACAGCCTAGGTGTTTTTCAAAAAATATATAATAATAAAAATGAAAAAGAAAAACATAATTGTTATTTGCAGGTGGGCGAAAAAGACAAGCAAGGATCAAAGAGAAGATCCAAAGGGAACCCTGCCTCACATATATTCATCTCCTCCACTCCTTACCATGCATCCCTCCATCAATCCCATTTTTTTTCACTTCATTGCTTCAATTCAGGTGAAGATTGTGTTTTCTACCAGAATCACCTCAACCATTACCATCATCCTTGCATCCACACACACTCCTACTCCCTCTATCCATTCATTACAACATCTTCATAGTACCAGCCAGCAACATGATCAATAAATTCTAAGGGAGACACCAAACATTGCCAAGTGGTGATCCAGGAGCTCCACAACAACAGTAGCAACATCAGATCTTCAGTTACAGACACCTGCAAAATCTAATAAACCATCAACAAATAGCATAGGAGGAATAAGAATGACCATTAGTAGCACCTCTGATATTTAAAAACTACAACATGGCATCAAGACCATAGGTAAGTATCCCACTCATTCACTCATATGCATCATTTGATCAAAAGTTGTAAAGGTTAAGAGGTAGTTGGTTTATAAGTGAAAAGGTTGCAAAAAGGAAATTCATTAATAAGTCAAAATAGAATGCAAGAGTCCATAGATATAGTGTTTTTATGGAAACCATTTGAGAATGCTTGAAGAATTAAGATTTGGGGTAGAAACACCAGTTCACCAAAGACTCAGCATACCGTATTTCTTGATGCAATCACTCATAGACTCCAGCAGAAAAGTAAAGGAAGGAAATTCCCAGTAGTTAGTTCACCATGGGTTGATCAGGATCCTTATTAAGGATGCCCTCCAAAGCCTCAAGATCCCCATAACATGGTCAGCCTTCAGAAACTTACCAGCAGAGGATGAAATCAAAACCCTCACCTATGATGTTAATCCTTCTGTTAGTGAGGAGGAGGCAAAATAAGAAGAAGAAGATACAGAACTAGATGGGGATGAAATGGGTGAAGAAGAAACTAATACAGAGGAACATGTTGAAAGAAGGCAAGGAGGATGATGTTGAAACAAGAGGAGGAAACAAAGGGAGAAACTGATGGAGATGCGAAAGAACAACGAAAGGAAGAAGATAAGAAAAACAGAGAGGACAACTATAAGAAAAGAAAGACCAACTAGCATATATGGCCAACCTCTCCTTGGAGGCCATCTAGTGTAGGATGCCAACTAAATCCTATGCTCTTTACCTTAGAGAAAAATGGCTGCAATTTTAGATTAAAACACTAGCACAAAGGAGAACCATGCCATTTTAGGACTGTAGACAGTTTATTGATCTTTCTAATCAAAGTGCACTAAAGGATGGGGCCAAAATGGCTGACTTTTACTTGCACAATATGGCCCTCACAGACATGAATATTTGGGATCCTAACGCAGAGCTAGAAGATCTACAATTAATGGTCTTGACATCATGGATGAACCATGAGAAGTCAAGGGCTGCAGAGATGAAAAGAATATTGGCCAGATAGAAAAATGAACCTCTTTTTCATCAGAGCTGAACAATCAAATCCCATGGCCCTAATTAGCACCCATAATCTAATGGAAAATGATCCTCAGTTGGAACCTAGATATCTTGCTACCCAAGAGCAAGCAATTTCACATTTTGAGGATATGTTTAGGCTGCTAAGAGATGATAACATACATGCCTACTAAAGGATATGGTAAACACTGCCACATAGCTTAAAGATCAAAGAATATCACTCCCCTCAAAGGTTGAGAGAGGTGCTCAACAGGATACCTATGTATAAGCAATCAATGCAAAGGTTGAAGATTAATTGGATAGGCTTGAAACTCATTCCACCACTACTCCTAGAGATGCTAGAAGGGAGAAAAGAAGAAGAGGAAAAGAGGAAGTGGGAAGAAGTAGAAAGGAAAGCAGGCTTATATAAACAAGAAGAAGAGAACACAGCAGAAGCATGGGATGTCAGAGAGGCTACCAGAGCCACGAAGGACATGGACATTGACTAAGTTGCTCAGAGGATGAGCAACACTTTCAGTAGGGGGTGACGATGAGCCTCATCATTGAGTAATTTCATGGGCCTTAATTGGCCTTAATTTACCTCCTAGCTTAGTCAAACCAACTATTCTCACAACTTATTGCATACTTTTGATTATATTTTGTTTATGAAATGAGTTAGAGTTGGATATGTTGCTTTGTGGTCTAATGTGCATGAAATGAAGGAATAAAGGATAAAAGCAAGGAAAATGCAGGTATAAAGGATAAAATCAAGGACTATGGCAAAAACCTTGGTAAAAATAGAATGCGACAAGGGAGAGTAATTATAGGAGGTAAATCCTCCTCATTTACTACCCCTCCATTCGAATATTCCTTCACCAGCTTGGAGTGCAAACAGTCATCACTTTGAAGACTAGAAGACAGCCGAGCAAGTGAAAAGGACAAAAACTAGTTTTTCTTTAATTAGAGGCAAACCCTCCCTAATGGGATGAAATTCGTTAGAGACTTCAAATGTATAAATAGAGAGGCTTAGGACCTCAATAGGATTCAAACTTCTATTGTAAAACTCTGTTTTATTTCTGAGCTGCAAAGAGTTGTGACAGTTTGCTCTATAATCCATGGTTTTTATAATAAGAATGAGTTATGTTTAAGCCAGCTCTGAGTTAACTCCAAGGGCTGAAGCTCTTGGGTTAGGGCCCGGCCCAAGTAGCCAAATCTCCTCTTTATTGTACATGTATGCTAGCATAGAGTTCTGTTATGTTTATTTTCTTAAGTAGTTTCATGGTTTTCTGTTCATTTTCTTAAGTAGCCTTATGGTTTTCACTGTTTATTTGCTTAAGTAGTTGCACTTTCATTACAGCAACATAGCATAGATTATTCATGGTTTTCCTGTTCATTTGCTTCAGTAGCTGCATTTGTTGTAGTTTACTTCCATTTGTGTTTTTTTAATTAGCAGGTTAGCTAGAGGAAAAAGATCACTATCAGGTTGTGCGTAGCTGTCTCGACCTCATCTCCTCCCTCTAGGACCATGACTTGAGGAAGGGACCCTTCAGCAACCCCAAAAACACAGGTTTTTGGTTCTCGCATAAGCCATGGAGTTTGTCATTTGATGCAGTTATTTGTTCACCCAGACTAGTTTTATCTGTTGTTTTCATTTAAGACCGCCTTCAACACGTTCCTCATGCATCACTTCCTCACCGTCCGATCACCAACAAACCTTCACAATCACCGTCCGATTCATTATTTTCTCTAACTGTTGCCTTGCGTGAAGTCTTCCACTCACTTTATCATCTTTAAGTCCCGACCATCGATCTATCTTGCTTGATCTGATGGCTATCGTGTCACCTCCACACCTTTAGGCACTTTAAACCCCCACCATCGATCTGCCTTGCCTGATCCGACGGTTGTTGCTTCACCCAATCGCCAACTAGCTTGGCCGATCTCCACTGTTGATCAACCCAACCTGATCTAATGGCTATCACATAATCTCACGCAGATTAGTGCACGAATGTTATCTACCCGAGAGCACACAAGAAAAGTGGTTTTCTTGTGCTACGTGTCGTGCAACAAGGCTAATAGTGTGAAATTTCAAAATATTGCTTATAGCTTGAAGGGCGTGAGAGAAACTACATACCGCCTTAGAAACTCGCTCCATCATTTCGCATATTTCTTTTACTAACGATATGATCTCCATCATCCATCTCTTGACTTCACCCGTGCAATAAGATCTCAGCCATTCATCGCTCCTGTTAACCTCGTTCATCCATCCACTCACTTAATCCCTCACAATACGATCTCCATTGTTCATCCTGTTCATTAACCCTGTTCATCCATTTATTTGCTTAAGCCTTCACAATAAGATCTCCACCGTTCATCCTGTTAGTTAACCATGTTCACCAATCTATCTACGTAAACTCCTGCGATCCGATCTCCATCGTTCATGTGCCTTTCACCCATCTGATCCAATGGTTCTTATGCACTATTTCTCCCTCACATCCTCCTTTCACTAATTTCGATCTTCGACTACTTTTTCTACTTGAAAACCATTTTAGCTTAGTTTCTTTTCTTGCACCTTAGGATAGTTTGATGCTTTTTACTTCTGCAACTTAGATAGCATCCTTAGGATTAGTGTTAATTTATCAATTCTTCTTAGCATAATTGTTTGGATGGTTAGTTAGGTTATGGTATGGTTTAGCATTTTATGTTGTTTTCTTCAATACTGTAGTAGACGTAGCTCTCCCTTAGAATAGATTTTCTCTTCTTCCATCAAAGAATTAAGCTTCTTCTGACCCTATACAAGCATAGCTTGGAACCCCTGGGTTCTCTTGCCAGATGAGCAGTGACAACAGGTAGTTCCTTCACTTTTACTTGTGCATATAGCACTGTCACTTCCAAGTTTGTACGAACCCTAGGTTGATAAATAAAGCTGGTAGCCTTGGGAGTTGCAGCATTATTGTTGCAATATCTAGGCTCATCAATAAGATGAGCTATGAGTTAACTGAGTACCAAGACAAGAAAATAATTCTGTCCAAAAATTTCTAGTGAAAATGGGATCTCTGTCGCTTACAATAATCTTTGGGTTTCCATGTAGCTTTTGAATTGTTTCCATAAATGCAATAGAAATTGTACTCGCTTTAAATGGATGAGATAATGCACAAAAGTGTGCATACTTGGTAAGTCTGTCAACTACCACCATGATAACACTCTTTCCTTTGGACTGGGGTAAACCTATGATAAAATTCATTGAAACCTCCTCCCAGTGTTGGATTGGAATGGATAAAGGTTGTAATAGTCCTAGGGTCTTAATTGTTTCAACTTTATTTTCTTGGAAAACCAAACATTCCGCCACAAACTTTTGAATATCCGATATAAGGCCATCCCAAAAAAAATCCTTCTTAACCACGTGGTAGGTTTTTAGAAATCCTTAGTGCCCTCCTAAGGGAGAGGTGTGCAATTCCCTAAGAATATTTTGTTTGAGTTGGGAATTCTTACATAGGTATAACTGATCCTTGTACCATAATGAATCATTTTTCCAGCTAAATGTATCAGATGTAATGGAATCTTGTTGTATCTTTTGAATGAGTGCCAACACTTCCTTGTCATTCTTCCATTCATCCCTTGCTTCGTTTATCTAATCTGGTTGGATAATAGAAATGGCACAAAGAAATGCTTCCACATCCTCATCCTTTCTTGAGAGTGCATCTGCCACAACATTTTTCTTCCCTTTCTTGTAGATGATTTCAAAGTCATAACCCAACATCTTTGTGAGCCATTTTTGTTACTCTTCTGAAGATAATCTTTGTTCTAAAAAGTAATTAAGACTATCATGATCTATTTTTACCTTGAAGTGTCTTCCTATTAGGTAGGGTTCTTAAGTGCATGTAGCATTTCCAACATTTCCTTCTCATAAATATCTTTGTGTAAATACTTTCCTTTGATTAGATGAATTTTGAAAGAAATGGGTCTTTATTCTTGCATTAAAAAAACACCAATTCCATTTCCCGAGGCATCACATTCCACAATAAATGTTTTGTGAAGTCCAGTGTAGCTAAGACTAGTGCTTGGCACATTGCCTCTTTAAGATGTTCAAAGGCCTTCGTTGCTTCTGGAGTCCATGAAAATGCATCTTTCTTCAGTAATGTTGTTAGAGGTGCTGCTATTCTCCCATAATTCTTAACAAACTTGCGATAATTCCCTGTCAACACGAGAAATCCTCATAGATGCTTTATGGATGTGGGGATTTTTCATTCCTTAATGGTTTTAATTTTCCTAGGGTCTACCTTAACACCTTCATGAGATACAATATGACCCAAATATTCCACCTCTTGTACTCCAAAGAAACATTTGGAGATTTTTGCATATAATTGTTTCTCCTCCAATAGTTTGAGCACCATGTCAACATGTTGGACATGATCCTTCCAAGACTTGTTGTAAATTAGTATATCATCAAAAAATACTAACACAAATTTTCTAAGGAAGGGTTTGAAAATGGAATTCATCAAACCTTGAAATGTAGAAGGTGCATTAGTAAGGCCAAAAGGCATGACCAAAAATTCATAATGACCCTCATGAGTTCTAAATGTTGTTTTTGGAATGTCTTCAATCTTCATTCTAATTTGATGATATCCTAAACGAAGATCCAACTTGGTGAAGTAAATTGATCCATGCAATTCATCGAATAGTTCATCAATGACAGGAATGGGAAATTTGTCTTTAATAGTGAGATTGTTGAGCTCCCTATAATCTGGACACCTGCACCATGATCCATCCTTCTTTTGAACCAATACTACTGGAGCAGAGAAAGAACTTTGACTAGGTTGAATTATACTAGCCTCTAGCATTTTTGCAACCATACGTTCAATTTCACTCTTTTGGACATAGGGATATTTGTAAGGCCTAATGTTTGGAGGAACATTTCCTAGAATCAAACTAATAGCATGATCATGATCACGAATAGGTGGGGGGGCTTTGGGAGTCTCAAATACCTTGGAATGATTGTCCAAGACTTTTTGGAGATCTGTAGAAATCGATGATGTCGATGTGGGAACCTCTAGTGAACATAATTGTGCATTTATGCCTCGTTTTTCTTTCTTTAGAAGATTTTTCATTCTGTTAGAGCTGATTATCCTTCTCGGTTTCCCTACGATACCCCTCAATTCAACTTCCTTTCCTTCTGAAGAGAATTTCATGAAAAGTTGTTGAAAATTAAAAGCTATTGTACCCAAGGATTGTAGCCATTGGACTCCTAGTACAACATCAACACCACCCATTGGAATGGAAAGCATTGGGCTATTCAATACATATTATCCCATGGATAGCTTGATATTATGGCACTTTCCTGAGCAATTTATGGTTCCTCCACTTTCAAACATCACTTGACACTATGGTGCTAGATATAGGAAGCAATTGAATTACTTGGCTATCTTAAAATGAATAAAATTATGGGTACTTCCCGAATCAATAAACACTATTACCTTTTTCTTCTTGATATGCCATTCTATCTTGATAGTTTGAGGAGTGGTAATTCCAGCCAATGCATTACAAGATATGGTCGGATTCATTTCTTCTTTTTCTAGGGTTTGTTATTGGTGCATATCCTCTTCTTTTGACATTTCTTGTTCCTTTTCTTCGTCCTCTTCATAATCTATGTAAAATAATTTCTTCTCGGCACACTTATGACCTTCAGTGTATTTGCTATCACAACTGTAACAAAGCCCTTTTGCTCTTTTTTCTTCCAATTGTTGTGGTGTCAACCTTGTAGGTTGTGGATGGCTAAGGGTAGCAACACTTCCATCTTTATGATTGTGAGTGGTAGGCTTCCTTATTGCCATAATTTTGCTTTCCATTTTTCTTGCCAACCTGAATGCCTTCTCCAAGGAATCTAGTTCCCAAAGGCAAACCTCATGTTGGATGTCATATTTTAAAGTCCCTATGAACACATCAATCCTATGCTCCTCTGGAATATCTTTTACCCTTATATTCAATTTTTGGAAGTCCTCAACGTGCTCCATCATTGAACCCTTTCGTTTGAGATTTATCAATTGACTAAAAAAAGTGTTGCTTTTTGTATCCTCATAATGTGGTATCATTTCATCTGTAAAAATAGCCCAAGTGACAATTTGTTTACAAGAGCAAATACATTGATACCATACAAACTGATTTGGTTCTATATATAAAGTTGCAATGCATACCTTTTGTGTGTTTTGCACATTATGGAGATAAAAAAATTGCTCCATCTGTAGTATCCATGTTCCGGGATCCTTGCCATCAAACTTACTCATATCAATCTTTGGAACATGGTGGTTCTTTAATCCAATGTTAGGGTCTATGAAATCATGATTAACATTTATTTTGTTCTCATCATGAGTTTCCTTAACTACCCTTTCTCCATTAGTAAACATTTCTTGTAGAAGCTTTGTCAAATCTATCTTCAAATATTCCATGCCTTTCTTTAAATCATCCATCTTAGCTTCCACACCATCCATCTTAGCTTCCATGTCGTCCATCTTAGCTTCCATGTCATTCATCTTAGCTTATACGCCTTTCTTTAAACCATCCATCTTAGCTTCCACGCCATACATCTTAGCTTCTACGTCTTTCTTTAAAGCATCCATCTTAGCTTCTATTACTTTTTGTGCGAGTGAAATTTGTTGCACTTGGTCTCGTAATTTTGATATATCATGTTGCATTTCTTCCTCTTCTTCATGAGTCATGCTAGAGCTTTCAGGTTGCTTACTAGGTGTTTCCATTTTCTTTCTTTGGGGCATCAATTACTGATAATAATGCTTCACTATGCCCTTTGAATTCCTTCAAAATAATTTTTCAAACCAAGCTTATGCAAAAATTTAAAAAAACTACACACCTTTTTTCACTTTGTAGGAGCTTGATATTGAATCTAATGTATCACTGTAATTTTGGATCTCCAAGGACTGAAATTGCTTCTTGCAATAACCCATTTGAGTAATATTTCTAACCCCGCAAGTCTGATCAAGATATTCTCCAATGAAGATTTATGCCAAATCTCCCACAATGACCTGAGTATAGACTGGTTCAGTATAGTGAACTTGTATGACGTGTTGCGGGTCACCGTTTCAACCTTGGGTTCTGAAAATGATACCCAAAAAACTACAATCCATCCTATTTCTATAAATTCTTACGAAAATTAAATTTTATGCTCAAAGCAAAAGTTATTATGCTTTTCCCAAGGTCACCTGTTTGGAATGTAATTCGGGGGTCTGCAAAAACCCGAGCTTCCTCAGATTATATCTCTGAAAATATAGCGAGACAAGATTTGAAATTTGGTTTTGAGGTTAAGACCGATTCCATCTCAAATGGGTTTTATTTTTAGCTTCTAAAACTTTGTAGAGAAAACGTTATAACGAAAATTCCACGATGACCTATTTGGAGCAGCGAAACCCTAGAATCCAAAGCTTTGATACCAAATGTTATGAAACCAGCTCACTAAAATATAGAAAAGATAGATGAAAACCTTAGAAATAAGCCTCTTCGAGGGGGAAACCTCCTTTACATTACACAAATGAACAATTATTAGATGATTCAAATGACAAAACCTCCTTTCTATATATAGGAGTCTAAGGGGTCACAATATAACCAAATTCGACCTAACAATAATAATATAAAGGCACAAAGATAACAATAGTAGGACTTTATGGGGCATAATAATAATAATAAGGGGACAATAGGGGTACACCAATAACAATAAGGGATACAACTACAATAGTAATGGGGGAATCACTAGTATTATAGGGACCTAACAGTGGGTAGGAACTTGCATTCTATCATTCCAAATCTTTCCAACAGCTTCACAACATATTTTCCTTGTGAAATGAAAATCTCACCCGGCCTTTGCCTCACATCAAGGCCTAGAAAATAGTGCATGAGTCCAAGATCCTTCATATAGAATTCAGAGGATATCTCCCTCTTACACTCGATTATCATAGGCTCACTACCTGTTAGGAATAAATCGTCAACATATAAAACCAAAATCAGCGACATACCTTGGACTACGTTGAAGTAGAGGTGGGGATCGACATTGCTTCTTGTGAATCCCAGCTTCACCAAATAACTGTATATGCGGTCATACCATGATCTTAGGGCTTGCTTCAATCCATATAATTCCTTCTTTAATCTACAAATGTGTTTCCTTTTATCTTCTACTTCAAAACCCTATGGTTGCTCAACGTATACTTCTTCTTGTTGCATGCCATGGAGGAATGCAGTCTTTACGTCCATCTGATGAAGCGTCCATCCTTGACTTGCGACAAGGGAAATTATCGAATGAATGGTTGTTTATAGAGCCACAGGTTCAAATATATCATCATAATCTTCTTCCTCTTTCTATGAGAATCCTCGAGCCACAAACCTCGCCTTGCATTTTTCAATGCTTCCATCAATTCCATGCTTGATATTGAATATCCACTTCGATGTTACCAAAAATTTATCCTTCAGTCTTGGCACAACATCCCATACATAATTCTTGATAATATATTCATATTCCTTGACCATAGCATCTTTCCAAACTTGTTCTTTTATGGCTTCTTCGAATGTGGAAGGTTCAACTTGAATCATAGTGCTCATGGTTGCAACATATCCCTCGTACCTGCATGGCTTCTTCCTTTCTCTAAACGATCTTCAAAAGGGAACATGACTATCAACATCCTGAAGAGCGTCACAGAGCCAAAGTGGTCTCTTCCTAGTAGGGGGATTACTAGGATGAGTATTTAAGCGATCCATGGGCTCCATGCTATCATCAACAATATCACTCTTAGATTCAGGCACAGACGAAGCATCCAAGAAATCCATATCACAATTTTTCTCAGGAGGAGGAGGTGGAGCAAGGTATCTTTCTTTTTCAAGAGAGGCATCTTCATTGAATGTAACATCCCTACTAATTTCAACCTTCCTTTAACCAGGAATATATATTTTAAATGCTTTAAAATTTTCACAATACCCAACAAATATACCTTTTCTTCCTGTAGCTTCCAATTTGTTCCTTTTGTCCTTTGGCACATGGAAATATATGAGACATCCAAATATGCGAAGATTACTAATGTTGGGCTTCACACCTATAAATACTTCTTCGGGAGTTTTGTTTTCCAAAGCTTGATGAGGTGCCCGGTTTTGAACATATACGGTAACATGTGAAGCTTTCATCCAAAGAAATTTAGGCAAATTTTGATCATGGAGCATTGCTCAAGTGGTTTCTACTATAAACCTATTCTTCCTTTTATCTAAAACATTTTTTTTGGGAGTATATGGCACAATTTCTTCCTTATTGACACCTTCCTTGTTGCAAAAGTCAATGAATTCATTTGACATGTATTCTCCACCATTATGGGAACTGAATATTTTTATCTTCTTCCCTATTTGATTTTAAACTAATGCTTTGAACTGCTTAAATGTTTCAAAGGATTCATCCTTATGCTTCAAAAATTATATCCATGACTTCCTTGAAAAGTCATCAATGAATGTGATGTAGTAGAGATATCCACTAATAAAGTGCACGGGCATCAATCCACATATCTCAAAATGAATGAGATGGAGGATGGCAGTGGTCTTGTTTTCACTAGAGGGGAATGTTCCCCTTGTCATTTTTCCACTAGCACATCCCAAACATACTCCATAATGTTGAGCTTGAACCTTTGGAATCCCTGAGACCAAGTTCTCCATTTTTAGAAGAGAATCATAATGAATATGAGCCAACCTTCGGTGCCATAATTCAGTTAGATGATGTGAATTATGAACCAATGCTAGCACTGGTCTTCCAGTGACCCTATAGAGTCCTTCATATATTGTTCCCAAAGTGAATGTGTCTTTCATAAGTGATCCAATAGACCAAGTATGAACCTTTCCTTTGATGAAAGAAACCATCATCCCTTTATGTTCCAAAGCGGATATTGATACCAAATTATTCTTTAACACATGAACATACATTACATCATGTAGTACAATAGATTCCCCAAAATTCAAATCAAATTTGATAGATCCAAAATATTTAATGGGATGAGTGGAGTTATATCCAAGAACAATTTTCAAATTTGACTCCCTCTCTACCAAATTAGAGAGAACTTCCTTGTAACTAGAGAAGTGATGAGTGGCCCCACTATAGACGAACCAACTATCCCACGAATTTGGAGGAGATGAACTAGTAAGAGTAGAAATAAGAATATATTTAGATTGATTCACAACATTACTTTCATACCTGGAGAATTTTGACTTCTTTTGTGGATGACGATATTCTTCATGGTAACTTGGAGTATCTTTTATTCTTCTATCATTTCTTCCATTGTGATCATGCCTTTGGTCATCTCTCCGTCTTTGATCATTGAACCTGTTGTTGTCGCTTCTAGTATTGTGACGTGGTCCATTGTTCTTCTCAAGGAAATCTCAAGCATAGTGCCATTTCTTATGACAATTGTAGCATTCAATGTTCACATATTCCTTTCTTCCACCAGAATTTCGAGCAGGAGACTTTCTTGAATTCGATGGACCTCCTTTCCCTTTCTTCTTCTTCTTGTCGTAAGCGATGTATGCAGCAGGTTCTCCTTCTTCGTGTTTTTTAATCCTTTATCTTCCTATCATCCTTGACTCTTCTTGAGTGAGCTTTCCAACAATTTCATCAAATGAAGGGAGGACACTTGTGTTTCTTATAGTAGTGATGAATGTTTCCCAAATAGAGGGGAGACCTCTTAGAGTCATGACCACCAGTTCCCTGTCTGGCACAACTTCTCCAACTCTTAGCAATTGATCTCTAACATGATAGATCCTCATTATGTAGGATTGTATGGACTCTCCTTTGTTCATATTGGTGTCATTGAGTTGATCTTTCAAGGTGAGGATTTCATTAAAATTGTTGATCTCAAACATTTCGGCTACCTTATCATACATGTATTTAGGCCTACTCAAGTTTCCAACATATGAAAGTAGATTATATTGTAAAATCATCAGCTATAATTTGTTTTTCTTTCAACTCAACTTTCATTTGCTTGTTCTTGACAGGAACAGATGCATTCTATGAAGGCTCAGATACCTTTCCTTGAATGTAGTCCAAAACATCATTGTTATCAGCTATGATCTCCAACCTAACTTTCCATGCAAAAAAATTAGATGAGTCACTCAGCTTCTCATCACTCTTGAAGTAGGAAGTCATATTGACTTTGACTAGATCGGTTCTTTCAACTTTCCAAAGATGAGTGCTTGAAGGCTTGTCTCCTTTTGGGCTTGTCCTTCACCTTAGCTCTGATTCCATGTCAATTTTTAGATTGTTCTATGTTGTATCAATTAGTTTAGCCCAATTCCAAACATCAATTAGCAATATTTCAAAGTACAATTAGTCTTTCCATTCATCAAAAGTAATTAAAGATAGAATTACATATGCAATGACAAAGAAGACAGTCATCACATCAACAAGAGACACTAGATTTGGTCAAAGACCAAAGGAAAAACCCACTAGGGGGGAAACCCTTTGAAATACTTATTTTATTAGATTGTCATAAAATGTTCAGCATAGAGTACAATGTTCCCAATACAATATGATCAGTAATACAACCAAACAACTTCAGAAACCATTTTACAATGGTAGAATATATCAGAGACAACTTGATTCAGACTCCAGATAGCTTCACAAAACTTTGGATGATGGACAAATATAGTCAAACCCTTGGACACTCCGTTCAAGTTAGCATGCAAGCATCTATAGCTTCCTGGACATTGTCTTAACCATAGCATGCCACCGTGTTGAGATGGGGTCCCCTAGGTCCGTTTTGGGGTTAAAACCCCAAGTTTTGATGTAATCTTTTTGAGAAGATGTAAAGTCTCCACGCTTTGTGGATGCAGAGTGCGTAGGTAATTAGGAGTAAAAGGGGTTTTATCCCTTTGTTTATGTAAAGTTGAGTCCGTTTTTAGATCCACCCATGCTCCACGAACCATGGGATTGTATAAGTATGTGTGTCTTAGAGAGTCTAAGGTATGGTCTAATGATGACAGATGTAATGGGTCAATAGAAGATAGTGCAGAGAAGTGAGTCATAGAGGAGAGAAAGGCTTTGCAACTAAGTGCGCAGAGGCCTAGAGTAGCGTCCACATCTAAGTGTGCAGACCCCTACAACTAAGTGGGCAAGGTAGTCTTCAGTCTGTAACACCATATTGAAGATTAATAAAGAAGATTGTTGAAGAATTACTGTGTTTATCTATTTACTTCTGTTTAATTATGATTGTGATATATGCTGTGATTGAATAATTTATTTATGAAATATTGATCTATTGATGTGCAACTCTATGGAATAAGTCTTAATAACTATACGCAATGCATGTTAAGTACTTTCATGAAGATTGTAATACAATCTGTTATGTATATGTTGGGTTGTGTTATATTCTTTCCACGACTAGCCCACGTAGTTAACCGGGGGGTTAGGAGGGGGGCAGAGCCCCCCCTTCGTTGCACCAATTGCGTAGCGGGGGGAGTCACAGGAGGTTTGAGGGGTGCAAGTAACCCCACTCTATCGGGTCTGGGGCAGTGCCCCAAAAATTTTTGGTTTTGGACCCTATGTGTTAGGTTGGGCGGACCTACCTATGGTTTTGTGCATGATTTTTGCACATGGTTTTGGATGAGATTGTTTTCAGTACATGGTTTTGGACACAATGGTTTTCGATCCATGGTATTGGATGCTTTGGCATCTATAAATATGTATTGTAACATTGAAAGGAACATAATGAAAAGTCAAGCTAGTAGTCTTGGTTTTGGGATCCAGGGGAAAATCTCTGTGTATATGTGTTATGCTCTCGCATTGTTTATTTTCTATGTTTTAGAATTCATATGCAAGTAATTTTTGTACGGGGTTAGAACCTACAGTATATTAAATACTTAAGTAGATCAACGCAAGCTCAGATTTTGGGTTATTTCCTGATGCGTGTAAGTGGATGATTCAACTGTTAAGGGTCCACAAAGACCTATCATAGACCTTCGCGAAGGTCTAGAGGCCATTTATAGGAAGTTGCAGTATCGATCCCTAGGGGCTTATAGATTTGCACGAAGGAAGATCTAGGGAAATCAAAGACATCACACTGATCTTTAGATGCAGACACTTGGTTCCAACATCCCCCCATACTACTTCAGGTGAAACTTCAGCCTATGCTATGCGGGTTGATACCGAAAGGGATAGTAGTGTAGGGTTTTGTTTGGCGTAATTAATTTTGAACCTGGTTCAGGACCCACTAAGCAACCAATTGGTTCTATTGCCGGGACCGAGATCTGCTTAAGGAGATGTGTGATGCCACATCACTGGAATCCGACCAAGAAGGAAATTGAAAAGTTGTTGGATAGAAAAATTCATGAATCTGCGACATAGTAGAACAGGAATTCGTGCTTGTCAAAGGAGCAGTGGTTGGACATATATTTGTATACAAAAATACATGAAATTTTCTTCTGCACCTTCCCCATCGAATATATGAGTGGATAGCTAATTTGGTAGATAGCCAAGGGAGGTGGAAGCTTGATGGTCCAATAGTGTGGACCCCAGAACTCGTGCAAAGGCTGGAAGCCTCTAAATATAAAATTGCGTGAGTTGTTGATCACTCGCTTGATTGAACTATAGGAGGATTTGTTACAAAGTTCGTGGTTGATATCTCAATTAGTTATAGTGAGGTGGAGCGAAGGTTTTTAAAGGGACCACGAGGTAAGTATTTAAGATCTTTGAATATCTGGATTAAAATGTTGTTGTGTTAAAAACAGGTTATGCCATTGCCTTGATGTTCAGATCTACGTGAGGTGGATGGATCTTTAGAAACCATGAAGGATCAGGACTGGAGTATAGTCCTTTGATTTGACCCCCTGTGAGTGACGACGAAGGGGAAGAACGAACCCCGCTGCAGAGCGCTGTTTAACTAATCACTCAGGGGTTTCTCAGATACATCACCCATCCACTCCACCTTTGGCTCCACCTCCATCGCACACACCTTCGCCCACACCTCCACCGCCACCACCACCGTTCAACATGTCGAATATAATGAAGTTGCCAATTTTCAAGGGTATAGGGATCGAGGATACAAATTAGTTTTGGTTTGTTGTGAATGTTGTATGGATAGCGCAATAGATTACTGATGACAATATAAAGAAGTCAAAATTGGTTACCGCTCTACAGGATCACACATTGACATTGTATATTAAGTATTGTGTTGATCATATTGTGGCCATGCTAGCAGAGAGTAAGGATGCTTTAAATAAAGAGTTTAGTAAGCCTAAGTTTGAATCACAGTCAGTAGTTGGATTGAACAAGATCACGATGAGGGTTGATGAGATTCCATGGGAGTTAGATCAAAGGTTGAAGTGTATGATTCACGAAGTTAATATGCAGCTCACAGATGGTCAACACCGCAAGTGGTTTATAGCTTCACTTCTGCCCCACCTAAGGATTGCTTTGTCACAACAGAAGATAGGGACTCAGGCAGAAACCCTGGAAATCACGATGAGATTTCATGCAACACCCATTCAGGACGTGACTTTTGGAGTCCAACAGATTCACTCGCAGTTGTAGAACCTCTGCTTGGAATTGCAGAGATTGAAAAAAGAGAAGGAGGCTAGGCCAGAGGTGCGTGATGAAGTATTCTGCTTGAAGTGTAATTGCCAGGGGCATGATAAAAACCACTTCCATGTCTTCATGAATTATATTATAGGAGGGGGACCAATTCCCCTAAGGCCAAAATCTCCAGCAGGACTGAACATGGCGGTCACACTATGGTGTGCTATTTGTCAGGTGGTTGGAAAACATGTAACAGATAATTGTCGTTTGTTGCAAAAGTTCACTCAGACACCATAATAGTCGTTCTGTGACTTCTGTAAATTAGTGAGTCATGATGAGCGCCACTATCACAAATACGAATTGATAATGGAAAGAACACCTACCTACTAAATGCAAGCAGAAACTCGGCCTCCAGAGCATGGAGTCGGGGGAGCGCGCAGAGTTTATAAAGGAAGAGGATGGGGCCAAGGAGGAGGAGGACCTGGATGAGGTCGCAGACAGGTTATTGGTTACAATTGTGGAATGCCAATGCACTAAGTGCGGGAGTGTCAGAATTAGACACACTCGTCGTGTCAATATTTCAGCTAGTTTGACCACACTATAGAAGAATTCCTTGTGTTGATAGCTAAGATGCAGGAGAAAAAGGTGCAACCTTAGCCACCTACACTGAACTTATAAATGATGAGATCTGAGCCCCGCGAGGAAGACCCAAATGTGAATATCGTACTGAGAATCTAGATAACAACTGGGGATGATAAGGGAAAACAACCTGAACAGGACGGATGGGTGTGCAAGGACCTAGATAAGTTGGTTTGATGTGGAGCATGTGAAGGAAATGTTTATGGAGGCCAAGAAAACCTTCATTGAGGCATCTACCTCGGGAAGCCAGAACAAAGTACCCGAAACTAGCGTGCCTACAGAGGTAGATCCCTCTATGCTTACCACATTCTTGGATACCTGCATGAAGCTGCTGCGAGATAGAAAAGCTATGAAAGGCCTGCAAGAGTTAATAAACAAATGAACTAGTAAGGAAAACACCCCGATGGAAATCGCATAGTTAGAAAAATTGGTAAACATAAAGCAAGAACAGGGCGGGAGATGAGGCTCACCGTGTAGATAGGAGAATATGAGATGGATCAGGTCATTTTGGACCTGGGGTCCAACGCAAACATTTTTCCTAAACAAACATTGGAGAGAATGGGGATACTTGCGCTACAGTGGTCTCTGATCTATCTTAGAATGGAAAACCAGCAGAAGATCATCCCTATGGGATGACTACATGGAGTAACAATGGATATAGAAGGTGTGAGAATGCTGGCTGATTTTGAAGTAATAGAGATCGTTGACTGGGCCATTGATATGAATGGAGTCATCAACCTGAAAAAGAGGACAATGTTGTTTTAAAGGAAATCGCTTTAGGTTGTAGTACTGTTGGACCCTACAAAAGGACAGTGTTATACTAAACCGGTCCGCGACTATGAAGAAAGTGACAATGACTTGGATTAGATCTACAAAATTACAGCGCAATATCAAGATTGGATTAATCCAACAACAGATGGGTAGATTGCATGGGACGGGAAAGTTTCTGTACCTTAGATTCAAATAAAGAGTTGGACCATTGGCAGAATCGGATGCATGAATTATCCACATTGCGCTGCAACATGATGACTAAATCACTACAGTGCATTTTGTCGGAGGTAAGAAATTTACCTTATTATGATGGTCTAACTGGCGTAGATAAGTTTTTGGATGCATTTGAGCGTGAATTACTTGAGCATCATCTCTTCCCATCGTTAGATCTGGAACTATGTGCTACGCCCATACCATGGTGGGGTATACACAAGGATAGCTTTGATGGATGGCAGGATTATAGATGAATGATGAGATTGCAGTTTGGTCGACCTACCCTTTGATTGACTAAAAAATATGATGGGATGGATGATATGCACGATCACCTAGCGAAGTGGACTAAAGCATATGGAATAGAGCCGTAGCCGGAGTGGGTACATTTATTCTTCCATACTTTGTATACAATCCCCATGAACTGGTATTTCGAGACAGAGCTCTGCCATGGCACTATAGAGTAGGATATATTAAGAGAAGGATTCTTAATGACCTTTAGTTTTGAAGACGGGTTCGAGATCATTGATGAAGCTCTGTAGGAAATTAAGGTAGCGATCTTTAGATTACCGTATGATCCTTTGGAATTGGTTCAACCAGATTGGAGCACCTAGTTGTGCTAGGCACTGGAATGTTATAATGTGACCACTGTGGAGGAGGATGAAGATCCATGAAATATTAATATTCCATAGGCTGAAGGCCATAGGGCATTGTGAAGCTGAAGGTCCACAAAGAGAGAACCCAGACATCACTGTGCCATTAAAGAAAAAGCAAGTGAACATTGGTATTGAAGCAAAGCAAAAATTTGTGAAGATTGGGGATTACTGGGACGATGCCATAGTGGATAAAGTTGTTGAGTTACTCTGCGAGTACAAGGCTATTTTTCCTACCAAGTTTTCGGACCTGAAGGGCATAATAGGTGACTTGGGTGTTATGAAGATTACTTTGAAGCTAGACATGAAGCCTATTAAGCAGAGGCCGTATCGTCTTAATCCCAACTACAAAGAGAAAGTTCGTTAGGAATTGGATAAGATGCTGGAAGCCGGCATCATCGTACAAGTTGAAGAATCTGATTGGGTGAACCCCATGGTGGTTTAGGAGAAGAAACAGAATGGTGAAATAAGAATTTTTGTAGATCTAAGGAAACTTAATGATGCTTGCATCCTTGACCCATTCCTGACACCATTTACAGATGAAGTATTGGATAATGTTAGAGGGCAGGAGGCCTACTCATTCACTGATGTCTTTTTTGGGTACCATCAGATCAAGATCGTGCCAGAGGATAGGAGAAAAACAACCTTTGCGATGGAATGGGGTTGTTTTCAATACACTGTGATGTCATTTGGGCTTAAGAATGCACCTGCGATATTTTCTTGCATAGTCATCACAGTACTTAAAGAGTTCATTCATAAGTTCTTGGAGGTGTAGTTTCATGACTAGACAGTGTTTGGTTTAGTGAAGCGCCATGTAGCAAGTCTGCGTCATATGCTGGATACGTGCAGCAGATACCAGGTTGCACTGAATCTTGAGAAGTGTTTATTCTATGTCCCCTTTGGGATCTCGCTAGGTCATGTGGTGTGCAAGCAAGGGTTGATGGTGGACCCTGCCAAGATTGCGATGATAGTGAATTTGGAAGCCCCAAGAAGTGTCAAATAGCTACGTGCAACACTAGGACATATAGGATATTACAGGAAGTTCATCAAAGCTTATGCTTAGATTACCGCACCCATGGATAAACTATTGAAGAAGGACGATACATTATGTTGGGATGAAGAATGTCAACACAGTTTAGATGCATCGAAAGAGAATATGGTCACTCCGCCAGTCTTGGTCTTGCCTGATTGGAAGAAAGAATTTGATGTACATGTTGATGCCTCGTGTATTATGTTGGGATCAGTGCTGACATAAGCTGGTGAAGGAGAGATGGACCACCCTATAGCATTCGCAAGAAGAAAATTATCGAAGGCTGAGAAGAATTACTCGATGACAGAGTGCGAAGGGTTGGCTATGGTGTATGCATTGTAGAAGTTCAGACACTATTTGTTGGGCGGACACTTCAAGATGTACACGGATCATTCTTCCTTGAAATACCTGTTCAATAAGCTTGTGTTGGGGGGGGAGATTTGCAGATGGCTACTACTATTTCAGGAGTATGACTTTGAGGTGATTGTGAAGCCAAGAAGGTTGAATGCAGAACCTGACCATCTGTCACGCATTGAAATAGGAGAAGAGCCTACTAATTTGGAGGAAGGGTTACTCGATGCACATCTCTTCATGGTGCATGTAGCAGATAATCAATTTGCATATATTATTCACTTTTTGACTACAGGGATGGCACTGGAAGGGTATACAAGTCAAAAAAGAAGGAACTAGTAGTGCGTGCGGTGGATTTCTCAGTGATTGCAGGACATTTGTATAAGATGGGCACAGACGAGATATTGCAATGATATGTGCTAGATTTTGAACGGAATAGCATCCTCATTGAAACTCATGGAGGGGCTGCGGGAGGACATTATGTAGGAAAGGTGACAACGCAATAGATTTTGCGCGCAAGTTTGTGGTGGCCTACACTACATAAAGATTCTAAAGCGTATTATAGGGCATGCGATGCATGTCAACAAATGGGCAGACCATCGCAGAGGGACGAGTTTCCACTGAATCCTCAAGTATCATTACAACCATTTAAAAAATGGGCGATTGATTTCGTGGGGCCAATTCATCCCCTAGGAAATAAAATTGGTGCATGCTACATCATCACCACAATGGAGTATCTAACTAGATGGGTGGAGGCACAGCCGGTGAAGGATAGTACAGGGGCTATAGCATCAAATTTTTTGTTTAAGTATGTTCTATCTAGATTTGGTTGCCCAAATGTATTGATGAGTGATCAAGGTATGCACTTCCTAAATGAGACAATCAACACATTGATTGAGGAGTTCTAGGTCTATCATCAGAAGATTACACCATATCATCCATAGGCTAATGGGACAATTAATGATTTTAATAAGATTTTGGAGAACGCACTGACAAACATTTGCAATGTGCAACATAATGACTGGGATGTGCATGTACTTGCAGTGCTATGGGCATATAGGACTACTTGCAAAAAACTGATAGGGTAGACACCCTTTAGATTGGTCTATTGGAGCAGAAGTTGTGATTCCATTGCTGTATATCATGCCTAGTTTACGCATGTCAACTCTCAGAGCTATGGTAGATCACAAAGCCTTGGAAGAATGGCTTGCACAACTGATGGAGCTTGAAGAGGACAGATTCTTGTTTGGATTCCATCAGCAAGTACAGAAGGAACATGAAAAAGTGTGGCAGGATCGACACATCAAGCTTTGCACCTTGAAGGTAAATGACTTGGTATTTCTATATGATAGTAAGTTTACTAAGTTTCCAAGGAAATTTCAGATGCATTGGTTGGTCCCATACATTATCAAAGAAATTACAAATTGAGGTGCAGTTCATCTCACGAAGCTAAATGGAGATCCTTTTCTGGGAAGGGTGAATGGAAGTCGATTGAAGCCATAGACAGGGGATCCTGCACAATGACTATATGGCAGCATGATAGTCTTAGTGCTCCAGCCAGTTGTAAGGGGGTGCGGGACTATAAACTACACTGCCAGAGTTGGAGGACTAAGAAGTTAGAGGGCTGCGCAGAAAATGGTGAAGTTGCAATATAAGAAGTTGTGCGCAGGAAGCTGTGCTATGGAGGGAGGTACTGCACAACACCAAAGGAAAGCGACCATTGGACTCACTGTTCATGATTTGACAGCCATACGATGGTTAAGAGGAGCGGGCTTATGGCATTTAAGGAAAAAATCTTTGAATACCTGTTATAGACATTTTTGGGCACTGCAACCCCAATCATAAATGTCCATAAACCAAGGGCTCTTAAGTCCCTAAAAGTGTTGTTCCAACCTCTAAAAGAACAAGGTCACTTGATTACATCTTCTCCCAGAAGTTCTCCATGAAATACTGCTCAAAACTGGTCAAAACTGGACCATCTCACCTGCTCCATGGTAAAAGTGCGCTGCATCCCACCTAAATACACACACGAGGTGCAATGCATCTTGAAAAGCCCTTCTATGGGGTGCGATGGGCGAGAGTGGACAAATGGCAGGGTCAATCTGCAAGGTGGAGGATCATGGAATCTTGTAGAAACTTCTCATGTGACACTTGCCTCTCTGCATTCACCCAGGGATGAGTAAGAGATCATCAATCTCCAAGTGGAATCCAGAACTATCAGAGAGAGGACACTAATCAAATCTCAAAAGCTGACTCACCCCCCTTGCAAACATCTATATATGGATCCCTCATCCCAGAGATCCAGGGGATGGAATTTTGTATCTTGTAAGGAAGTGCTGCTGGTTTCTTGGTGCAATATCATAGTGTTGGGTGATCTAAGCTTTTCATGAGGTGAAGAAGGGCTTTCTTGCTGAGAGGATGATGCTGGGTCAGAACAATTGGTTGTAATCCTCTTTTCTCTTTCTTGATTATCAATAAAGCTATTCAAGTTTTCCTCCACATTCTTGTATGATTGATGTTATATGCATTTATGTGGTCAATATATATCTGGTCCTATATTGTTTATGATAATAGATCTATGTTCTTGGATAGTGTTATGCTGCTTTGATTCTACAGGTGCTCTTTGAAGCTGGGTAGACGAGGAAGCGAGTGGCAAAGATCTATCAGAAGGGAGAGGAATCGAGCAAGGAACCAAGTGCAAGACAAAGGTTGGTCTCCTTATTCCCATCTTATCTATTTCTCATAAAGGAAAATGAAAGTAGTTTTAGTTTGTTTGTTTCTAAGGTAGCTACCAGCCTTAGTGGGACTAGCAGCTCTGCATAGACACTAGTTTTCCCGATAACAAAATGGTGACTCCACTGGGGACCAAATAGATTGTTTGTTTATCTACATTTGTTTGCTTTATAAACTTACAGACGGAGCCTGAAATTAAGCTAGCTAGCCTTCGAACTGCATTTGCTATTCAAGTGCAAAGTAGATCAATGATGCTTCAGTCTATCTCTGGGTTTTGTTTATGAACTGAACAATTGATTTACAAGCTCTCTAATTGCCCTTCTGGTGGCTCTAGTAACCTATTTAGATCTACCCCTGTGATTGATTTACTGATTACCACTTGCTCGGCCTAAATCCCTAAATTGAGCTGCAAACTGTGACCCAGAACCTAGTTAAAGTCTCGTCCCTGGTCCAGCACACTGTCTCTTCTGTGAATTCTAGATGCATCACACTTCCCGAGTGCAGTAGGTGCACTGCATCTCTTTTTCACTATGTTACAGGTGCGCTGATCAGACAAGGCCTTTCCTGCTCCTAAATTTTGGTTTCTGTGTTCACTCTTTTCAGCTCTATTCAAGAGTTTTGCTGCCTGTAGTCAGTACACCTCTGTTGAAACCCCCTTCCTTGCCATTATTCTGCCTCCATTGTTCAAAGGATTGTGAATGTTTTTATGTATTTTGAGCCATTTTCAGTTCTCTTTTACAAAGAAGTAGCGTAATTGTACTGTCGTTTCTTGATTTGAAAGTGTCGCAAGTGTCGTTTTCAGTCATAGAAGAGAATCCGATTGTTCTTGATAGTTTATTACACTGTTACTCTTGTATTTGATTTGAATTAGTAGTTTTTCAAGTGTCGAAAGCAAGTTTTCAATTCCAAATCGCAAAGTGTCGTCATTGTCCTCATTTTGTCTTGAAAAGAAACTTGCTAGTAATGTCGCTTTGAAAAATAATTCAGATTTGCACTTAGCTTTCTTTTTACCATTCACACATTAAGAAGGCTGAAAACAAATACATGCATGTGCATTTGCATTTAAACTGTTTGTTGGTTTGATTTAGGAGAGTGCATATAGTGTGTGCTCTCTGCTCTATGTTGAAAGAACGCCATCTCTCTTTCCTTAGTAGCTAGGATTTTCATTGCAAAAAGAAGATTAAACGACTGTTTATCATCTTAGATTGCATTTTAGGAATTGTACATCTACATCACGCGGTGAACCTGAAAGGAAAATTTCTTAAGCAAGATCAACTGTAAAATAAATTTAATGAATCTAAAAACGCTTTGGAACCTAATGCACAACATTTAGAAGTCTAGGCTAGAGACGTATTCTGGCATCGTAAAGCCTGGTAACTGTTGTTTTCATTGATGGTTGGGTGATTCCTCCACTTTGAGACGATAAGTGCCAGTACGGACTTGTGCTCCCACGTACCGTCGAGTATATATTGGGAGACCACAATAGGCTTTATCCTTTATCCATAGGAAGCCGTGTCTGCCGCCTTATCGATCGCAATGCACTGAACACAGCATTCGGGAAGATTGACTGCCGTATTGTAAAAAGTATTCTACAGTTTTGTGATTGGTTTGGTAATCCCTCTGTCTAGATTTCTAGAGCAGTCCCTTTCGTTCCTTTTCAGACTCCTTAAAGGAAAAGGTCCATCTGAGCACTTGTCACTTCCGGTTCATTAAAAATCGAAGGCAACTAGAGTCATCTTTTGTTTTTTCTCGACTCTTAAAAATTGAAAAAACAAGTTGTGTCAAAGCATCTAAAATTTATTTTAATCAGAATAAATATCACCTTTCCTACGTTGGTCTTAGGTTGAGAAAAATGGAGCCCACCAACCAAGGAGTTCCCCTTGGAGGAAATCCTAGTCCCTTCTCCTCTTGGGGAGATGTTGGTGCGCCCCATATGGCCACATTGTCGCTTCCAGGATTGACAATCGGCTTGCCCGTATGGCTCTTCTCAACCTCTGTCGTTCAGAACACCGTGATTCCTGAACAATCAAGTTAGCAACTAAACGATACCAGAGTTACCCCCCAACCTTCTACTTCGTCCAATTCTTCCTCTCCTCCTTCCTCTTCGCTTGATGAAGCTGGTAAAGCCAACAATCAAGGAACCGAGAAGAAGAAGGAGAAGAAGAAGAAAGAGAAGAAGAAGAAGGAGTCAAAGGAGAAAAGGGGCGACCAGGCATCGTTTAGTGAAAATCCACACACTGCACCATCCAGGCCTAAATCGCCATGTGTCAATTGCAAAGGAGACCACTATCATCGAGATTTTCCTTGCATCCCTCGGATCTTAAGGGACTGGTCTCCTCATTTGCACAATCTGGTGTCGTCAACCTCTGATGATCATGTTAAAGGTACACCGTCAACTAGTGAAAGTGAATCCCTTGGACAAAAAGGAAGATGTAAATTTCCTTGTAAATTGTGTGAAGGCAATCAAACCGTCCACCGTTGTCCCTTCTTAGATGAGGCTAAAATAGTTTTGGACTACCGTCCGGTTTCACCGTTACGACTTCCTCCTAGATATAAGAAGCTCTTGCTGAGTCCGTCACTAGTTGAAAATCTGGCTGACATGCTCTTGTGGTCAGCCGAAGCATCTATCATTGAAGATAAACCATCTGAATCCACACTAGATGAAAGTCAAAAGGTCGAGGTGGCAGTTGACCAGGTCTTGCCTTCAGAGGATCCATCTTCAGATGATACAGTCACCGAAGAGAACAAGGATGACACCGTCCAAATTCTTTTCGTAAGCACAGACTCCGATGAACATGGGGGCAGTCTACCTATTCCTTTACCGCAGGAAGGAAGTTCGTCAGAGTCGTATCCGGCCGTCTATTCAGTCCCACCTCCAAGCAACCTAGTTGTTTCCTTCGATTGGAATCTACTAGGCAGACCCCGCTTACCGGCTAGTGTACCATTTCGAATCATTGCTCAAATATATAGAATGGTCATGGCCGGTACCATCATAGATGAAGGGGCTTCTGTGAGTATCCTTTCCTCAACTGCTTGGAAAGTGCTTGGTTCGCCATTGCTTTTACCTGAGATGAGAAATCTAATAGGCTTTGACAAAGGAACCAGTCGACCGTTACGGATCCTTCCCAATGTGCCGATAATGTTGAGAAGGAAAACCATTCACATGAACGTAATGGTAGTCCAAGGACCCCTGGATTATAATGTACTCCTTGGACGAGACTATATTTATTGCATGGGAGCCATTGTCTCCTCACTCTTTAGAGTAATGTGTTTTCCGCATGAAGGAAGAGTGGTCAAGCTCGTAGACCAGCCTTCATTCCCCAGGTCACACATAGCAAATAGTCATATACCAACCCTGAATGGTCTTTTCACGTAAGGAATCTCTCATCAATCCCCAGTTCGTCCTCCTGATGAGCGCGAGTGATTTGGAGGATATGACTGAAACCCAGGGGGCATGCACCCTGGCCTGTTTCGATAGGAGAACCTTGGGTATAGGGTAGTGTTGATGCCCCGAAAATCATTGTATCAACATTTGGGGATAACCACCTGGTCCGGACCTTAGTACAACTCCTTTTCTGTTTGGAATGGTGGCTCCGACTGGGGATAATGGGACCAGTTTCCCAGAAATGGATAAACAGGATGAATGAATGATTGGTTGACTAATCTAATGATAGGCGAATAACTTAATCTATCGGCGAAATAAAAGAACTACTACTAATCCTGGGAACTATTGTATTTTTTAAAGTGTAGCACTTGATGATCTATGTTTATAAACAGGCATGTAGATGACTCTATTCAATAAACATGGACTTTTATTCATTCAAGAAGTACTCTGCTTAAATCGTTAAACAAAGGGATTAGTGCAATGTTGCTACACTTTATATATCATCGATACATATATGATCAAAGGAAAAGCATCCCATAAGCATCTAATAGTGGAGGGAATAAAGAAATGCTGTTAAAACACATACATATATTCGATAATAGCAAAGGCAATCAGATAACAATTTGTTACACAGTAATTTGTCACCATTGGTCACCGTCCCTATCGCCCCGTTCCCGTACATTGGAGGACGAATTCCGGGACCTGTGAATAGTGACATAACCCAAAAACACTTGCATTATGTTCCCCTGAGTATGTACTTCATGTTCCCTGAAGACACCTTCTGCAAATTCTCCCTGAAAAGTACTCTTTTTCCATTGGCGCAGGTCCACAAGTATCTTACCCGCGCCAATCACTGAGATCCTCAAAAGAGGGCGCGACCATTGGCGCTCTGTCACAGAACAACACCCGCGCCAGCCCAGTTTGGTAATGATTTTTGCTAAACGCACGCCCATCTGTTTTTTCCCTTCAGATCACGAAGTCTTTTGAGGGAAAAATCCATCTGATAGAGGTCGAGAGTCATCATCTATCCTTGACATCTATCCACAGGGGCTTTTTCAGAGATAATGCCAATCCACAATGGGTGTCTTGGTGCATCGAATCTTTCTCCCTTCTCCATCTATAAATCTCTGTCCTCATGCATTAGACAGGGGAGTTTTTGGAGGAATGCTAGATGTGATTACGCTTATCGTGAGTGATAGTGAAGCATAGAGAGGTTATGCTGCCGGAGAGGAGGTACATTGCAAGACACATATAGTTGCTCGCCCAGCCAGAGGAGAGGTTCAACGTCAGAACCTTGGTTGTAACTTTTCCTGACTATTATTCATTAATGAATGACTGCTGTTATGGTTCCAATATCATTGTCTATTATAGTGATGTTTGATTTATTTCCTTTCTAACTGAAATATAGTTGTGCCTTGGTGGATTTTATGCTTGTCTTTGTTTCTTCCTTTGCATGTGCAGGTGTCCGTTTGCAAGAATCGCAAGGATTGTGACCTGCCGGAGCAAGGGAGCGGGAATACCAACTCTGCTTCGACTATAGCATTGGATTCCAGGTTGGTCTTCTTAATTCACCTTTAATGTACAACTAGGAACTTGCGTGGCAGCGTGAATCGATTGTGGCTAGTTTTGTTTTAGGCTAGTGGGATCGCCTCTGTCCGCAGAGGGGATTTACCTATCCAACAATTTGGCGACTCCGCTGGGGAGAAGCTATTTGGAATTTGTCTTGCATGTTAATTTTCTCTTGCTTGCTTGAGTGAATGAGCTTTCTGGGTCAGTTTTGAGAGTGTTATTTGCTGTTTGATCCATCTGAGCACTGTCGGCCCGACCTGGGGTCGTGTTATTTATTTTTTTAGCCGGCAAGCTTAGTTGGCACGGTTTTTATTCTGACAGTCGTGCCAGTTGGCGCATGTTGCCCAACAGTAACTCGCGCCAAGCTTTTGGTAGCACAAGTTGCAGGCTGACAGTCGTGCCAGCCCTGTGAATTTTGCCTGTGTGTCGGTTGGAAGCTCTTTCGACCCATACTTTTATCTTTTTATATCTCTTACAGCCTCTGGAAGTGTGTTGAACCTCTGTTTGACTGGTTTTGGCCTTTATCCTTCAGTTGTTTGCTTATTTCTATTGATTTTCGTCTCAGCCCTAGAACATCTAGTGGCTTCGCATGTCTAGCCTTCTGTGGGAAGTTTCGGTCTTTTGATTTTCCAGTCAACTTGTTGGTTGTGTTCTGCACCTATCTAGTGATTGTTAAAGCTTGGTCTTCTATGCTTTGGGTGATTCACTTCTAGCTTCTCTGGATTTTTCTCGACTTCATTTGAACTTAGATTACATGGTTCATTGAAAGTCTTTGTGTTTCTCCTTGCTTGGATAGTTCATCTTGGTGTTTCAGAATTGGTTCCATTTCATCAAGTGAACTTGGTTTGTTTATACTTGTGAATATCTCTTAAGATTTGTTTAAATGCATCATGCCATCTTAAAGGAAAGAAAAACAAAAAATCTTTTGCATCATATTAGTTAGCGTTTATTGTTATTTGTTGCTATTAAAAAGAAAAGGAAAAAATTTTCATTTCTTGTTATTAGCTGCATCAGGATCTTTGTTGTTTGCTGACTGATCATTTCGTTTGTGTAAAGATCTCAACCCTCCTGTAGATAGAATTCATCGAATGAAATGGTATCGTTTTGGCATGTAGTTTGCATCTAAGAAGCTTTTGAGATATCACATGCGGTAGGACCAAAAAACTGAAACATAATTGAAGATAAACTTTAAAATAAACTCAATGAACATAACAACGCATTGGAACCTAACGCAAACATTCTAGAGGTCTAGGTTAGAGACGTGTTCCGGCGTCTTTAAACCTGGTAGCTTACCGTTGAGTGGTTGGGTGATTCCTCCACGGTGAAACGATAGGTGCCAATACGGACTGAGCTCCCACGTACCGTCGCGTATATACGGGAGACCCCACTAGGCTATCATCCTTTATCCATAGGAAGCCGAGTCTGCCGCCTTACAAGCCGTAATGCACTGAACACAGCATTCGGGAAGATTGACTGCAGTATGGGAAGTCCTTTGTTTTCATCTGATTGCCAAGGTGTATAAGCAGTTTTACAGATTGTTTGGTAAACCTCTTGCCTAGTTTTCCAGAGCAGTCACTTTTGATCTTTTTCGGACTCTCTAAAAGAAAAGGTGCCTGTGAGCGTCTTGTCACTTCGTGCTCATTAAATATTTGAAGGAGACTAGAGTCATCTTTTGTCCTTTTCTCGACTCTTAAAACATGAAAAGGTCAAGTCGTGTCTTTGCGTCTTAAAATTTATCTGGCTACGATAACATCTACCCAATTAAATTTTTGTGTGCGTTAGTTTCACTAGGGGTTGTCTCGGTAGATTCCTTAGGTTTGCGAAGTTTCATCCTGGCGGAATTACCAATTTCATCTTCTGCCAAGATACCGGTTGTGAGTCTTCCTGTGGTTCCAAGTATACAACCACTTAGTTCTCGTGCCCCGGGCGACGAGACTTACCAGTTTCATTGGAACCCTATGTGGGAACCTTCTGAGGATAGTGTACCTTTTTGGGACTATACTTCTCCTCGTGTGTCAGTCCCACCTTTTTCCTCTGACATGGATGATTTGTCCCCTACAACGACTGATGAGTCCGTTGCGACGAGCGGTGAAATTCCCACCTCAACGGACCCTATACATGTTAGTAGTACACCTACTACTACAGATTTCCCACCAGGCTATAAAGCTTTAAGAGATACTATGCCCTCTGGAACTCCTTTTACGGGTTCCATTTGGTCACCACACACTCTTCCTACTACGGAGCCTGTTACTCCGCAAAGTCGCAGTCCAGTTGTTACCTCATTCACAACCGCTCCAACGGTCTGTGCAGCCTCTTCGACTCCTATTTTTAGTCATCCTTCGATTTCCTTGTTTGGAGTTTTTGATCCCATGACAAATGTCCCCATACAGGGGCCATACGATCCATATTTATCATCCCAACCGGTTGTTGAGGTATCAGTTCCATTGTCAATTGATTGGACCTCCACCTCTTTCCATGGTGGTCAAGTTTCATCTGTGCAGTCTCCAAGACAACCCCCTCAAGACCAACAAGGGCAATCCTTTCGTGGAAACCCTTTCGCTCCTGGTGCTCCCTTTTCCTCTTCTTTTGTGCAACCTTCTGGCAACTCAGGTCAGTCGTCTGTTCAAACAGCCCAACCTGGTCTCCAGCAAGGTTATCCTACTGGACAAATTGATCAACAAACTGTTAACCTAAACCAACCCAATGTCCAGTATGCTTCAATATTTGGACCAGCTATTCAACCACATGGTCAGCCTACCGTCCAGTATAATCAAATTTCTGGGCAAGCCGGTCAGCCTCAAATCCAGTTAGGCCAACCAACTGCCCAGCCCACTCAGCCATCTGGTTCCTTAGGACAACCTTCAGCTCCGCAACAACAGCTCCAATCCCAACAGTTAGGCCAACCTCAGTATCAGCAGGCACCACCTTCTGGACAAAGGGGTCAACCACAATATCAACAAGGTTATCCTTCCGGCTAGATAGCCCAACCTACAGGACATCCTTCTGGTCCTGCTCAACCTGGTTTTTCGCCCTAGGCTGGACCCCAACAACCGTCGGGGTTTCAACCGCAAGCCGGGTTTCAAACCCAGCCAACGTATCAACCTCCGACTACTCCTCCGCCTCCATTTGGAGTCCAGCCGTCTTATCAACCTCCGCCCACTCCTCCGCCTCACGTTGGAGCCCAGCTACCCTATGGTTACTAGCAACCTCAAGGGCAACCTATGTTTGCCCCGTATCAAAATTACCAACAACCGCAGATGAATCCTTATTATTCGCAACCATATGGTGCTTCTGCGAGACCATTTGGTAATCCGTGGAGTGCCGGGGGGCAAAACTTAAATCCTTACGGACAAAACCCTATGGGGCCAAATCCGTCTGGACCAAGCCCTTGGGGTCATCCGCCAGTTGGTTGGAACCCTGGCGCTCCATCCCAATAGCAGCCTCAGATGTCCTTTAATCCTCAATTACCTTTCTTAGCGACTTTAGAATTATTGGATGTCTCTAAATTGACCAATGATCCTATCCTGCATAATCCATATTGGCCTCCGGTTCCAACAAAGATTCCCGGTGACTGTCCAAAATTCGATGGTAAGCCTAATGAGGACCCACAAGCTCATGTCATGACTTATCACCTTTGGTGCTCATCCAATTCATGTCTTGATGATTCCATTCGGCTGCGTCTTTTTCAAAGGACTCTCACCGGCTCTGCCGCTAAGTGGTATATCGAACTCAATTGCGGATCCTTTCAGGATTGTAACTGCTTGGCTATGGCATTTCTCACTCATTTTCAGTTGCCCGTTCGATGTGAAACGGGTACACACCTCCTCACATCCTTGAGACAAACGACGGCTACGCATATCTCCGATCATATCCATGAATGGAGACGGCGTAGACGTATGATCAAATTTTGGATTCCCGACCAGCTGCTTACTGATTGGTTTACGACTTCGTTCGTGCCTCCAATAGCTCGGGATATCGCTATGGGAGCGTGTGTCACTGAAGAGCAAGCTATCGCGCGAGCTCAGTACCTTGACTTGGTTTATTCTCAGTCAGGTACCTTGTATGATTATTTACCTGATGCCCCTAGACCAGGAACATCCAAAGCCCCGCCAACACCAACTGTTGACGGTATTATTGGTACTGTTAGTTCATCCTCAAAGAAAAATTCCGCGAAACCTGGGAAACAAAAAACGTCTGTTTCAAATTAACCCACCTCCCAGGTAATACCCACTTCAAATGTTACTTCTGAGGTCAATGCCGTCCAATCCACCACGGCAGACAAAGCCTCTAAAGCAAAGAAGAAAGGGAAACCAAAGAATAAGCCAGATCAACCCAAGCAGGAAGCCCCTAACCCTCCGCCCGAGGAGGGTGCCAAACGCAAACCCAAGTATCCGTGTCTTATCTGTAATGAGGATCACTTTACAAAGGACTACCCTAGGCGGTCCAAAGTTAGTCGTTTGTTGAAAAGCGCTCCCGGGACTCCTGCGGTGCTTAAAGAACCCTTTCCCTCACAGCAAACTCAAAAAACTCAAATGGTGGCTGACCCCTCTCAGCCTCCCTCTTCCTTTGGTTCTCAAGTATTTATGGCTGGAACGATACCCATCAATATCAGTACTCGAACAAAAGATTATCCGCCATCTACCGAGAAGGAGCCTGAGATACCCTCTAGTGCTCCTCCGTTCAGTTCGGGTCCCCTCCATATTGAGAGACCTACAACTGAGACGCCTCTTCGACCCCCTCCAAAAGGAGTACTCTGGAAATCTTCTTACAACCCTAATGCTCGTGCTGCCCAGCACTACAATATTGTTGAGGACTTAGCACAGACTCCATCTGCTATGTCCGCTTTAGAAGTTCTCCAGAGCTGCCCTTCTCAGAGGAAGTCCTTGCTATCTGCTATTGGTAGCATAGACCCGGCAGATTTAGATCTAATTACTTTTGACTTGGAACGCCATACGTAGAAACTGCCTCCTCAAATCGCTTTCCTTATACAGGTTATCATTGATTCCAAAACAATTCACCGTACGGTCATCGATGAAGGTGCTTCAACTTGCATCATGTCTGTCGCCTGTTGGAAAGCTATTGGGTCTCCTACCCTGAGTCAATCTCCCACAACCTTAGAAGCCTTTGATGGAAGAGCCTCTCATCCTTATGGTATACTCCAACGTTTGCCCATTACTTTAGAAGGGAAGACGGTCGAGATGGAGGTTGAAGTCGTTGATGCCACTCTTACCTACAACCTCCTTCTCGGACGTAGCTGGATCTACGCGATGAAAGTTGTTGCTTCATCACTGTTTCGTATCATCCGTTTCCCTCATCAAGGGAAGATTGTTACCGTGGACCAGCTATCTTTTTTCGCTTCTTCTTCTGAAGGTAATATCCCTTTTGTGGAGCATACTCTGAAATTATCCGAGAGTTTGGGGGCCGGACTTTTTAAAGATCCTGCCCTTATGGGTGTTTTTCTGCTCCCACCTCCTAACGTCACCTCTGTTAATATGATCACTACTTGTTCTGATCCGTGGATCATCCCTCCCATTGACGAAGTAGATTCTTGGGGCGACAAAATGCCGTTGAGTCCTGCCGAACTTAACTACGTTGAGATTATTGCTGCAACGGCTCCCTTTTCCGATTCTTTCGATCTATCCTCAGGGTTTGTAGATGAGACTCCTTCGGATTCTTTGCAAAAAACACTCTTGTCCGATGAAGCCATCATTGAGACTATGTCTCTCGAGGAACTTCCTTGGCATGATTTTCATCATCGCTCCTCGTTCCTCCCTGCCCCTCAGGATATTCTCACTTGCCTTGTACGATTTGCTCCTTGTCTCCCATTACAAACACCTATTCAGATTGATCAGGTGTCTTCTGAAGGGAATATGGCAAACATTACGCAAACCCAACCCATCGACATCTCTGTCAAACCAGGGATTGTTGAGCATATTCATATAGGAGTCACTTGTACTTCTGAGGAGATTCAACTTTACTCCAACCTCTTTCGCGAATTTCATGATGTTTTCGCATGGTCCTACGAAGAAATGCCCGGCATTGATCCTAGCATAGTGGTGCATGAGATAATCACGTACCCAGGTGCTAAGCCTGTACGTCAACGGTTACGCCCTGTACACCCCAGAAAAGCTGCCGCGATTAAAGCCGAGGTATAGAAGCTTGTTAAAGCCGGTTTTATCTACCCTATTCCGCTCACAGATTGGGTTTCAAATATCGTACCTGTGACTAAAAAACAGGGCACAATCCACGTTTGTGTTGATTATCGTGATATAAATCGCGCCTGTCCTAAAGATAATTTTCCCACACCATTCATTGATCAGATTATTGATGAGTGTGCTGGAAGTGAAATGTATTCTTTTATGGATGGCTTTTCTGGCTATAATCAGATCAATATTGCTCCCGCTGATCAACACAAAACTGCCTTTATCTGTCCTTGGGGCACTTTTACCTATAAGAAGCTCCCTTTCGATCTTAAAAATGCCGGTGCCACTTTCCAGCGTGCAATGTCCTATGCCTTTCATGACATTCGACACATTTTGCAGCCTTACCTGGATGACCTTCCTGCTCATTCAGCTAAACGTCAGGACCACCCTAAACACCTTCGCGAAATATTTCTTCGCTGTCGATACTACCGAATCAGACTAAATCCTCACAAATGTGTCTTCTGCGTTGAATCTGGCAGAATTCTCGGGTTTATCGTTTCCCGAGAGGGCATCCGTTTGGATCCCCTTAAAGTCGAGGCTATCGTGAATCTTCCTCCCCCCGCGTCTTTGCATCAGTTGCAGAGTTTGCAGGGAAAAGCCAATTTTTTACGTCGTTTTGTTCCCAACTATGCCGAGGTGGCCAAAGGTTTTACACGGTTATTAAAGCGTGATGTCCCTTTTCATTGGGATGCCACAACTCAGGAATCTTTTGAGTGTCTCAAAGGTCTCCTTGTGTCTGCTCCATTACTCCATCCTCCGAATTATTATCGCGATTACACGTTGTATTTGGCTGCCGCCGATACTACTATTGGCATGGTTCTTGTTCAAGCTGACGATGACGACACTGAGCATGTTATTTACTATCTCAGCCGCAACCTTCTAGATACGGAAACTCGATATGTTTATGTCGAGAAGTTGGCTTTAGCCGTGGTTTGTGTTGTCCAACGTTTCCGTCATTATATCCTACTGCGAACAACTACTGTGATTTCTGATTGCAACCCCATGACTTATATATTGTCACGCTAGTTGTTAGGGGGAAAATACTCGAAGTGGATTTTTATCCTCCAAGAGTTTGACTTGGAATTTACCACTGCCAAGTCTAAGAAATCCTTTGTGTTTGCTGAGTTAATTTGCTCTTTGCCATCTTCTTCCTCGACCTCGCATGTAGAGGATCAAATTCCGGATGAGACCCTTTTTCTCATTAGCACCCTCGATCCATGGTATGGAGATATAATCACATATCTACAAACATCCTCCTTTCACCCGGGTGTGTCTAAAGACGCTCGGCGAAGGATTCGTCGTCAATCTCAACCATACTGTATCATTGGAGATACATTATATCGTCTCGGCGCAGACTCTGTTCTACGCCGCTGTCTTACTCTCGAGGAAGCTGAGAGGGTTTTGAATGACTGCCACTCTGGTGCCTGTGGCGGACATATGTTCGGATATGCTACTGCCCAAAAAATCCTTCGTGCTGGCTACTTTTGGCCCTCTATCTTCAAGGATTGCGTCCTTGCCGTCCGCTCTTGTCATGAGTGCCAGATATACCAGCGCAAGATGCGAGCGCCTCCTACTCCATTGCACCCTGTTGTCACCGTCGGCCCTTTTGCAAAATGGGGCATTGATTATATGACCTGTAACCCTCGCTCGGCTGGGGGGCATGGGTTTATCATCGTTGCCGTCGATTACTTTACTAAATGGGCCGAGGCGATGCCTACATTAATTGAAGACGGTCACACAGCGGCGTAATTTTTATTCAATCATGTCATTTCGCGATTCCGCGTCCCTCAAGCCATTGTCACTGATCATGGAAAGCATTTCCGTAATCATATGATGTCGGAATTAACAACCCAGCTAGGCTTGCAACACGATAGTTCAACTCCATACTACCCTCAGTCCAATGGTCAAGTTGAAGCTGTCAATAAGATCTTGGTTACAATGCTTCAACGTATCGTTGGCATGCATAAGTCTAACTGGAATTTGATGTTGTTCCCTGCCTTGTGGGCCTACCGAACCTCCGTGAAGGATGCCACTGGTTTCACTCCATTTCAACTAGTCTATGGACTAGAGGCTACCCTTCCAATTGAATGTGAGATCCCTTCATTGAAATTAGCTGTCGAGCTACTTCCCAACACCACTCCATTAGAAGAACGCCTTCTTTATTTAGAACGGCTAGATGAGACCCGTCGCCTGGCCTCTTTGGCCATCGAAACGCAAAAGAAGCGAGTCAAGACTCACTTCGATCAGACTGTCCGTTCACGTTCTTTTGTTGAGGGAGACTTAGTCCTGCTCTATGATCAGGAAAAAGATAAGCTAGGAGCAGGAAAGCTCGAGTCTATGTGGCTAGGCCCTTACATTGTTAAGAAAGTTCTGCAAAAAGGGGCCTACGAGCTGATTGATTATGAAGGAAACCCTCTTGGGAAGCCCCGAAATGGGCTTTATTTGAAAAAGTACTATGCGTGATGCTAGTACATTTTGTGTACATACATGTACTTTAGTGTGTTGTGTGTGTGTGTCAGTTTTCAAGACATAGCTACCACTTATTGTGTTTTTCGCTTCTTGTGCAGATGTCGGATGCACCTTATGTTGGTTTCGCTGATGGTGCCTGCCGCAGTACTCGCAATTTGTCCTCTGCGGCATGGGTGATCTACGATCCTCATGGCGAGCTAATAGATTGTCAGGGTGTGTGTTTAGGTCATACTACTAACAATGTCGCCGAATATTGTGCTGTAATCGAGCTACTTGCTAAAGCAATTAATTTCGGCATTCGTGCATTGGTAGTGAACCTGGACTCTCAACTTGTTGTCCACCAGCTCAACGGGCAATATTCCGTCAGAAACCATCATATTCTAAGGTTGTATCTACGTGTAAGGTTGTTGGAAAGAAATTTTGATTTTATCACATATCAACATGTTCCAAGACAACTAAACACATTATCTGATGCATTGGCTAATCATGTGTTAGATAGACATTTGCATAATTTGTAATCAAAACAGTACATAAGCAAGCACATGAGAACACAATAGTAAACCATAAGCATATGTATATATATACGTGTGTGTCATAATGTTTGCGCCACGCGCATTACATAACTCAAAAATAATACATGTCCAAGTCCCATACGGCCGCTGACAACATGTCTCTCAAAAATGTACAAAAATGAAACCTAGGCGTCTAAGCACGGTGATGCTCATGATAGCATGTCACCGCCCGCACCAAATGTCTCAACAAACGATGGACGCGAGTAGATACTCCCACCGTGTGCCTCTGGTATGCTCTAGGCACGTCGGCCAATCTACCATAATCTGGAATTCCTTGAGTAAGTGCCTCAAGGTTCTGAACTAGATCGTCATCACCCTCTACCTGAGGGTCTGCTGCAGGTTGTGCTCTCCGTACGTTATGAGGCAAGTTAGCTGGTCGCTCTGCACCAACATCTGCATACATATGTATAGAGGTTGTCAGAGACGGACATGTATTGCAAAAACTTGAATATGTAAAAACATTAAAAACATAAAGAGTTCTTACCTAGCTCCTCGTCCCAGTCCTCTCCCTCAGGCAATGGGAGGTCTAGATCTCCAGTAAAATCAGTGCCCGCATAGGGCCAGTCCTCCACGATGATCATCTGATGTTGGAGCCAAATGAAGAACTCGGGCCTCCAGGCCATCTACTAGCCCCCACCCCCCCTGGGCATAAGTGGTGCCCATCGAGCCAACCTCAGCTCCCGTGGCACTGGATCTGCCACAATACCTCCCGGGATCCGGAATATCGGTAGCCGCTCCAGGAAAAACGATACTATGATGGATCCATATCCAAACTGCTTATTGCCATCACGCTTACATTTGGTAAGCTGCCTCTTGATGTTTGTTGTCACTGTCGTTGCCCAATCAAACAGTGTAGGGTGCAGACACTCAGTCGCCAGCAGCAAGTGATTCTTGCTGGCCTCGTGGGGTGCCTGTACTCCAGCAGTCCGGGTGATAGTAAATAATACCACTCGTAGCACCAGATCGGGAATAGTGACAATATCCACCTTGGCACTGTTGGATCCAGTCTGGGCCCCAGGACAAACCCTTTCCATTACTTCACCCATCTTTTCCCCGGAAGGCCTGCTACCGGTCAAGATGGGCCATGCACCCCGCCGAGATAGTCCAGTAATAAAATAGACATCAGATACATCCAGCTCCAATGTCTGGTCCTTCAGGCGGAATACCTGATCCTCAATATCCCAAGCATCCACAATGAACCTTAGTAACTCAGGTTGTGCACGTAAGTATGAGGTAAGAAATAATTTTTTCAAGCCGCAATCTCGCAAAGCATCCATGCATGTGTCATCTTCCATTGCCATGGCATCTATGGCCTCATGTTCCCTTTCTCTCCATTCTATTGCCATTCTGACCAAACTCTGCAACCAAAAAGTCGAAAATGTCATAATTAGATCAATGGTGGAGCCAAAAATCATCAAAAATTGCAGGTTAAACGGTCAAAATCTTGTGAAAATTTGGTTCGCGCAATTGGCGCCACTGTTTTCAAAACAGTCGCGAAAATGGCGCGAATCCTTTTAGGAAAATAGCCCTTTCTTTCGGGCGGTTCTTTCGGGCATTATTTTATGCTTTTTCGGGCCCGAGAGACACAATTTTACGAAAAAGGACACCCCTGGAGTTTCCTTTTCTGGTGTCTTTTCAAACTCTCTAAACATGAAAAGACACCGAGTTCTTCCTTTGTCAGACTCGTTAAAACCTGATGACATCGGATTTCGTCGAAATGACACACCACAAGCATATGTTATCCCCATCAAGCTTGTTAAAAATAATTGGGGTACTCGCCAGAAATGGTGGGGGAAAAGAAAATTTTGGAACCATAATTATTATCGTGTCGGCAGTATGTCGCTCTTGAACATGGCACTTTTCTGCTTTCGTGTCCAGGGTGGGGATATCTCATCTCATATTTTTCACTTGCTTCCATGGACTTGGGTACCCTATTTGACCTCTCATCTACTCATTGCCTCGTCATCATGACCTTTGATACAGTAATGTCAAATACTGCCAATTCCATTAATGTGCCGCCAATATGTTCAAGAGAAGTTGACCTCTGCAAAGAAACAACCTCCCTTTGATAGCTCGTACAATCTTGATTCACAACATTATCTCTCTGTCTCGTGTCGATGATGTGGGAAACATTATGGCCCACCTTCGATCAAGGTCACTTCTTGTCGACTTCAGCTCACTATCCAGGAAGCTGATCTAGAGACTCCCTTCCGGTGCCTTGGAGCCTGCATGCCTTAATGGCAGGTTCTTCATGTTCGACGTGAGGTTTTCATCATTGGACTCCGATCGAATGATTCTACGGGTGTTCAATGCCAGCTCATTAATTCGCACGCCGTAGATTGTACCTATAGTACCTTGAGGACCATTGACATTATTGGTGGTACCTCTCGCGTCTGTTAACAGTTTCCACTATTGACTGGTAATCAGACGATGTTCATGCATGTTCGACTTCAGCTCATATATTCGCATGCTTGGACTTGTACTCTGGTTTGGGTCGAGATGGAGCGCAAGACCCTGGATTGTGTCTGTTGTAATCCAGGCGTGATTCTTGATACATGACTCATTTACTGGATGGCTGCGACCATACCTGAGTCAATTCATTGATCCTAACCAGATGGCTGCGTCCATACTATGGATCTAGATTATTTATGTACTCTCTTATGGATGGCTGCGACCATACCACGTACATCATGTAATTGAACTATCAGTCGTGTTTCTCAAGGCAGATCCTCGGCAGCAACTATATGTGTTCTTGTGTGTTCTTGTAAATCATTTCACCCCTCTCTTTCCCTCTCGGACTTCATGCTTTAGGGGGCATCTGTTACACAGTAATTTGTCACCGTCCCTATCGCCCCGTTCTCGTACATTGGAAGACGAATTCCGGGACCTGTGAACAATGACATAACCCAAAAACACTTGCATTATGTTCCCCTGAGTATGTACTTCATGTTCCCTGAAGACACCTTCTGCAAATTCTCCCTAAAAAGTACTCTTTTTCCATTGGCGCAGGTCCACAAGTATTTTACCCGCGCCAATCACTGAGATCCTCAAAAGAGGGCGCGACCATTGGCGCTCTGTCACAGAACAACACCCGCGCCAGCCCAGTTTGGTAATGATTTTTGCTAAACGCACGCCCATCTGTTTTTTCCCTTCAGATCACGAAGTCTTTTGAGGGAAAAATCCATCCGATAGAGGTCGAGAGTCATCATCTATCCTTGACATCTATCCACAGGGGCTTTTTCAGAGATAATGCCAATCCACAATGGGTGTCCTGGTTCATCGAATCTTTCTCCCTTCTCCATCTATAAATCTCTGTCCTCATGCATTAGACAGGGGAGTTTTTGGAGGAATGCTAGTTGTGATTACGCTTATCGTGAGTGATAGTGAAGCATAGAGAGGTTATGCTGTCGGAGAGGAGGTACATTGCAAGACACATATAGTTGCTTGCCCAGCCAGAGGAGAGGTTCAACGTCAGAACCTTGGTTGTAACTTTTCCTAACTATTATTCATTAATGAACGACTGCTATTATGGTTCCAATCTCATTGTCTATTATAGTGATGTTTGATTTGTTTCCTTTCCGACTGAAATATAGTTGTGCCTTGGTGGATTTTATGCTTGTCTTTGTTTCTTCCTTTGCATGTGCAGGTGTCCGTTTGCAAGAATCGCAAGGATTGTGACCTGCCGGAGTGAGGGAGTGGGAATACCAACTCTACTTCGACTATAGCGTTGGATTCCAGGTTGGTCTTCTTAATTCACCTTTAATGTACAACTAGGAACTTGCGTGGCAGCGTGAATCGATTGTGGCTAGTTCTGTTTTAGGCTAGTGGGATCGCCTCTGTCCGCAGAGGGGATTTACCTATCCAACACAATTCATATGAAAAGAATGAATTCAGACATAGATAATAGTACCATATGAGCTGCTAGACACTCCCAATATCAATCGCTATTTGAGATTCTTCTTCCAATGCAGAAATACTTTCAAACAAAGACAGTAGTGCACATTTGCATAAAAGCTTCCTTGTCAAAAGTAGAATAACTGGTCGAGTTTTATAAAAGAATATGGCTGAAGCACAATAGTGCAACTTCAGTCTTTAAGTCAGGTAAAAAACTTTACGACCCTTTCCAAAACAATGAAAGGGTCTATAAATACTTAATTAATCTAACTATCTACGAAACTGAAATCCTACTTAATTGGTATCAATTGATTTTGATCATATTTTCCTCAGCAACCTGGCAGTCGGCGGCATGAATCATCAAGTAGGTTGTTTCCCTTTAAATCTGAGTTGACTTAACGCAAGCATCGGCTCCACTCCGGGAGGTCTGTTGAGGCAAGAGCTAAGCTGGGCGGCATAGGTGGCATCCTGAATATCGGGGATAATATACCCGATTGCATCTGTAAGGCACTTGAGGGCAGCTCTTTGAGTGTGTGGTTTTACCAAGAAGAACCAATAGGTGTCCCATGTTAAACTGTTAATTCCAGCAATTAATCTCCCCTTTTCCTCTAGATCTGGATAACATGAATGCTCCAATGTTTTCATTGCTGTCAATTTTCCTGACGTGCATTGGGAAATCATATTTGACAAGTAGAGAGTGTTATTAACTAATTCAACCAAATTGCTTGTAGTTGATTTGCACCTTGAAACTTCCCTCGCTGCTTTCATTAACTGGGACTACCATTCTGTAAATAATATATCTTTGTGTGACTAAAATTCTTGGTAAATTCGCAACTTGTCCCTGATTAGTATCTTGCCAGTCAAGAAATGCAGCTATCGTTTCTTCAGCTTGATCCAATTCCGTCCTAGCCTTTTCTATTTTCTCACTTATTGCTGTCGTCAATTCACATAGTGGCTCCGCCTGGGCGATTTGTTGACATAGAAGCTTAATTTGGGATATCAATGCCGTATTTATCTATAGTGCTTCTACTCTGAATTCAGTTATTTGTGGAACGCCCTTTGTCTTCTCAAGCTGTGCTAATAGTTGAGCAATCTGCTCATCTTTTGTTTTCAGCATTTGCTCATTTACTGCCTTCAGTTGTGCCAAGGCCTCTGATAACTCTTTCTGCTTTTGCATTGCGCTGTGGTCAATCCTTTGTTTCTCTGCCTGCAATTGTTGAGTTAGTTGATTGTTTACTTGCTGTTGTGTCAACAATTGCTGTTCTGCCTGCTCTGCTTTCTGCTTTGCTTCAGTTAGTTGTGCCTGTAATAAGAAGATTTCCTGGTCTTTTGTTTTCAATAAAAGACTCACCTCCGATGCCTTATCTATTGTTGCTGCCGAATAGGCTCCAGCATACTGTGACAGTTTTTTCAGGTCATCGGAGGGGTCAAATTCTTCCTTCCAAACCACATTGCCCGTGACCGTCTGTTCTGGGAAAAGGGAAGGTTGATCAGTCATTCTTCTCTTCCTCTGTCGTTTTACTACAACTTTATGCCTCGGGCTGTAGAAGACATCCAAGGGAGGAATCTCTTCTACCTGCAAAATGATTTGATCGGAGGGGTCCTGTGGTATTATTTCTACTTCTTTTGAAATGGGTGGGCCGCTGGTTCCACTTAGAACCTGTTGTGAAGTGGTTTCCTGTGTGTCTGCTGCTTTCGAAGTTTCGGTGTCCTTTGAACATTCCAGACTGCTGATAATAGAATCAAATTGCTGCCATTCCTGGAGCAATTTTGGATCAATATGAGTATCCACATTTACTTCAATGTTGGTCTGTTTCTGCTCTTTAGTCTAGGTCTCCTCCCGCACTTTCTCCTGCTCTTTAGTCTGAGTTTCCTCCTGTGGTTTTTCTTGTTCTTTTGTTGTAACTGGAGGTTCCTTTGACTGTTCCCATTCAGGCTCGCTTGATGATGTTGTTGGGGTTGTTGCTAACAGATCTAGAGGCAGAGTTTGCAACCTCTGTTCTCTAAGTCTGTTAAATTCAACCAACCCTTCATCTTGATATTTCATTCTGGCAAATGCCTTAACCTGCATTATTGACTCAGCTGAGGAGAACAGGTCATCGAACATATCTTCTTTATGATCAAAATTTGCCAATTTGGCCTGTTCGAGTGCATTATAGGCGACTTTGTTGGGATCAAATTGCCTATTAGGGAGAGTTGCTAGAGTTAATGATTTTATCTTTGTAGCTTCTTTCTCTGCATGTTTGAGGTCATGCAAGGTGTAGACACCGCATCTCAAAGGAAAAGAGGGCCAGCCCTGCTTCTTATTTTTCTTGAGAGTCTGTGTAAAACTCTCAGCAATGATCTGATAAGCTATTTCCCTCGCCAACAGTTTATCAGGTATGTACAAAGGAAGGACGTGAGGTTCGGCTTGGCTACCGAAAACTCTTATATAAGTGAACTTTTCCTCCCCGAACCATCTTCCTACTGATGTTAAGTCAATCCCGGCTTGGTAGGAAATCTTGGGAGCAGGTTTATCAAAAATAGAGTAATGAATGGGTAACATAAAGCCATTGCAGACTTGGTATAAATGGTGCTTATAAGAGGATTTCCATAATTTCTGATGGTATATGTGAATAGGCATGGGGTCTTGTGGTGTCCACCTCCAGCCGAGCACCGGAAATTCAGAGTTAAAACACAAGGTATCTAAAATATAGGCACTGTAGTAGAATGGGGGAATTAACCTTTCAGTAAGGCGGGTCTTATTTCTAAACTCAAGAATAGATGTTGCTAGTTTATCTGAGAGTATAGTTGCCCAATCCATTATTTCACTGTTACACGCCGCTTCCATCAAGGGAACCATTTCTATAGTGAAATTAGAAGAGTCATGCAACCCCCACAATCTACACATCATTATTCCAGCATAACAATAAGGAGTACATAGGGAATCAACCGAGTACTTACCGGAAGATTCATGTTTGTGTTTTGCCGAATTTTGTCTCCAATCCCGAATGGGTTCGGATTCAACTTCATTCTCTTTTCGGAATTTCTCCAAAAACGCCTTGTTGTACTTCTTTTCTGGCTCAGGCAAATGATACATTTTCCTTAAATCATCAGCCTTGAATGACCCGAAAATTCTCCCGTCTCTAGTGCAGAAGGTTCTATCCATGATTGGGATTTCCTCAATTGCCCATCGCACTACATCCGTATATGGGAGAATTTGTTCCCGAGCTGCTATTCGATGAAGGAAGGAGTCAGCTAAGTCCTTTAAAGTACCATCAGATTTCCGAGTTGAATCTGCAGAGGCTTGTACTGTTGTCACTTCAGGTTCTTCGGCTTCAATCAAATTGTAGGTACTTTGCCAAGTAGTTTTGCTGAGACCAGAACATGTAGTATCAGATATCAATCCTTTCTTTTTATTTGTTGGATCAGCGACGGCTTGTCCTGTGGCTGGCGCAGTGGAAGCGACTGTGGTTTTCTTAGACTTCTTCCCCATTCTGTTTGAGTTTTCTGCTTTGGAAGAATTCTACACAGGAGTGAAAGTAAATGTAACAGAGAGAATTGGTAATGAAAATCCAATATGAGAAAGATAAATTGATCAATGCGTGATGAGGGATTAACCTTTAAAGTGGCCGTGGATACAATCTATGAGGAAGATTTTAGGACTTACTATTACATTAAATGGCCGTTTAAAACCTGCCAATCCTTTAAATGCCCATCATATCATTAATCGGCCGAATGATTCGTTTAAGTGTGCCTTGGATGTTTTGGTGGTTGAGCGCAGGTAAATCATTATTCGACAGATCAAGCTTTTAATATGAATTGATCGTAATATCCCTCTGTTTTAACGGCTTTTTTGAAATTTGTGCTTTATCGCAATCAAGTATCGGGGAAAACTTAACTCCTTATATTGTCACCTTTTGAAATCCCCGATCGCCGATAGCGATATAGCATCGCATCGGGAGTATGGGCACTTCTACGAAAACATGGATAGCATATTGCCGATCGCCGATAGTGATATCGCATCTCATCGGCATGCATAGTATATTGCCGATAGCCGATAGCGATATCGCATCGGGGAAAACCAATGGGCCATTTAAGTATGCTTCCTATGTCATTGCGATATGTGATCTTGCGATCGCTTTATCGCAATGATAAAGGATTGATTATTTGTATTATTAAGATCAAAATGGGTTTATCAGAAAGGTTTTCATAATGTTTTTCATTTTGTTTTCAGACCTTTTTTGAATAATACAAATAAATACCAATCAAATCTAAAAGGACCCATTTCATATTATAGGTTTTCTAAATAAATAATGTAGATTATGGGGGGTTGTTGTAGAGCACAACAATTGGCGATTCGCTGGAAGAAACAGTTATCTCTGAAAAGTATGGAAATACTTAAACTTTTTCAAAATAGAGTTCTCATTAAAGGGGAAAATACTAATATAACTAGGTATATATGCATTCTAAATAAAATGAATCTATCTTTGTTAATTTCCTCTCTTGTTTAAAATTAGATACATTCTAAGTTTTAAATTGGCGTTTATTGGTTTATAATGATAAAACAGAGAACCTTTCCAAATCAACTTTTAAAATTGACTCCTTTGTCATAGGTAGAGCCTCTGCTGCCAGCAAACGTTCATAGTTTCGACAGGGATACCTTTAAACCATATTATTGTCCATGGTCCCATCCATTTAAGAGTGTGATTAACAGAATGAATTAAAAACATGTTTTCACATTTTGTATTTCCTTTCTTTTTCTGTTATTGCTAAGATAAAAAGCCATTGTCCTGGTTTGGTGGCCAGCTATTGACAATTCCATTCACTGGTAGTAATCTAACCGAACAAGCTGGATCGTGATGAGACCCCTTGTCTTATAATTCTAAGCCATTACCCTGTTTTGGTATGCAGTATTGGTAATGTCGGTTAAACTATTTCCCTATGAACATGGTAAGCAGGCTTGTAATAAGACCTCTTATCTTTAATATCATATATTTTAGAATTACACTCTGAGTAACCATAAATTTTGGTGAATGGGATGGACAATTTTCTCCTTAAGAGTAAATGGATGACAAGGTAAGGGTTAAAGATGCTGAAGTTGGATTAGTTTCTGTTTTGATATTGATAACCCTTTTGTGGCCAATCTGAAAACATAAAATGATTTACAATACTTCTAAACTTTGAGGAGGGTTCACAAAAATTGAATTGTGATTTTGGAATGCAATTATACCTAATTTCCTAGAACTTATCCCCCTTATGTAAGACTTCTATTATTTAAAAGTAAATATCTACACTACTTCTGTTGAGAAACTTTTAAATACAGCAAAGGTCAATGGAAGATACCTTACAACTTTTATTTTCTAATGGTCCTAAAAACTACAAAACTCTATTAAACTAAAAAGGAGAAGGGGTTACCTCCTCAATTAAAGAATTTCTTTAAGATAAGGCCATTAACAGGGAGAGAATCTCTCAAACCTGATAAATCTTGTAATATGAAGGTCGAATGGCCTATCTTCTCACAGATCTGAAATGGTCCAAGCCACATCTTTTGGAACTTGGTGTGTATTCCCTTGTCCTCATGGGCTTTGTCCCATTTCAGAACTAAATCACCGACTTGAAATTGTTTTGAACCGGATGAGACTGAATCAAAGGATGACTTGATGATTTGCTGATGTTATGCATGAATAACCTTGGCTTTTTCCCTTTCCTCTTCTAATTTTAGAATTTGGTCATGTCTAAGTTGAATAGAAGAAGAAGGGCTTTCCTCAATAAACTGAACTAAGGCTAGAGAAGGAAGGACAAGATTTGTTGGTAACACTGCTTCTTTTCCATACACAAGGTTAAACGGAGAAGATCCTATGGAAGCCTTCTGTGTTATCCTATTAGCCCATAGTGCGAATATTAAGGATTTGTGCCATGTTTTATGGTTCTGTTCGATAGTTTGCTTAATAATTTTAATCAGATTTTTATTTGTAGACTTTGCTAAACCATTACCCTAAGGATAGTAATTCGCAGAATATTTTAATTTAAATCCTCTTTTAATAGCGAAATCAAACATAGCATTGCCTGAAAAATAAGATGCATTATCAAAAACAAGAGCATTTGGGACACCAAACCTGGTAATGATGAATTGATCTATAAACTCAATGATTGCCTCAGAATTTGTTGTCATCAAAGGAATTGCTTCAACCCACTTAGTAAAATAATCAGTAGCAGTAAGGATATACTTATGTTGTTTGGAAGAATGCAGAGTAATTTCCCAAATGGTATCCAATCCCCATTGCTCAAATGGCTGTTCAATGTTGACCGACTGCAAAGCAAAAGCTGATTTTCTTTGTCTTCCACTAGAAGTTTGACAATTTTGGCATTTCCTTACATATTCATGAGCATCTCTAAACAGAGTGGGCCAATAATAGGCAGCATGAATGATTTTATGGGTTGTTGTGTCAGCTCCAAAATGTCCTCCTGTTGGTCCATCATGTAATTCCTGCAAAACCTTTTGTGCTTCAGGTTTTTCTAGGCATCTTAATAAGATTGAATCATAATTTTGCCTAAAAAGCACATCATCAATAATTGTGAAATTTTTTGCTTTCAATATAATGGCCCTTTTGTTTTTTTAAGACAGGTTAGGAGGTGCATATCCATTTTTCAAATAAAAGATTAAGTCAGCATATTGTGACTCAGAATCAGTAATACTTATTTGGTTGATTTCTTCGGTTTGATCTGTATCACCTGATTCTGGAATGTTGGATGCTCCTGCCAATAACCTGCAAAAACCTTGGCCTCTAACAATCTTTGCTGGTTTAATTTCTAAGTCATATTCTTGAAGTGTTGTAACCCAATTTGCCCTTTTTTCACCTAGTTCCTTTTGGATCAATAGTTGCCTTACTGCAGGAAAAGGAACTATAACTTTTGTGTGGGTTTTTAAAAGGAAGGGTCTGTAATGTTTGACAGCTTTATATACAGCAAAGGCTTGTTTTTCTACTTCGAAGTAATTCAATTCAGCACCCTGAAGATTTGAACTTTAAAATGAAATGGGTGCTTCCAAATTGTGATCATTGAGCTGCGTGAGTACTGCTGCATAAGACAAGTTGGATGCGATAGTATACAATGTAAAATGATTAGAAAAATTAGGACTATTTAAGGCTGGGGCATTGATTATTGATTGCTTGATTAAATCAAACGCTTCCTTTTCTGTTGTTCCCCACTTAAAGACTGAATTTTTCTTAATCATAGTTTGAAGTGGCAAAATAATTTGAGAAAAATCTGGAACAAATCTTTTTACAAAATTGATTTGGCCTAAAAATGACTGCATGGATTTTTTATTATGAGGGAAAGGGATTTCAGAGATTTCTTTGATTCGGTCAGGATCAATATAAATGCCATCTTTAGACACAATAAAGCCTAAGAGCTTTCCTTGGTCAAGAGCGAAGAAAGATTTTTTAGGGTTAAGAGAAATACCATATTTTTTGCAGCGTTGAAAGATTTGATTTAGATCATGCAAATGATTGGACCTCTCCTTAGAAAATACAGTAATATCGTCTAGATAGACAACTACTGTTCTATTAATCAACCCTCTAAAAGCTATATCCATCGCTCTTTGGAACGTTGCTCCTGCATTAATAAGTCCGAAAGGCATTTTTTGATACGCATATGTTCCCCATTTTGTTCTGAATGTGGTTTTAAGCTGGTCATCACGATGGACCAAAACTTGGTTATATTTAGAGAAACCGTCTAGAAAGGACATTAACTCAGAGCCTGCTACTGATTGGAGTATCTGCTCCATAGTAGGTAATGGGAAATTGTCTTTTAAACTCGCCTTGTTCAAATTTCTGAAATCAATACAAATCCTAATGTCGCCATTTTTCTTTCTGACTGGCACCATATTGGAGACCCAGTTTGAGTGCCGAACGGGAAAAATAATCTTAGCTTTCAAGAGTTTGTTAAGTTCAGATTTTATTTGACTCTCTAAGTTCGGATGTATTTTCTTCAACTTCTACTGAATTGGTTTCTGATCGGGAAGCATTGGAATGGTATGCTGGATGATGGATGTATCATATGTCTTTAAATCATCATATTTCCAAGAAAAAACCTGTTTATTTTTCCTTAACAGTCTAATGAATGCCTCCTTCTCTTCCAAGGAAAGTCCTAATCCTAAATTAATGTTTTGAGGAGTTTGCTCAGTGCCAAGGTTTATCAACTCAAATCTTAGGGTAGAACTATGGAGCTTTGCATTAGTCATAGGTTTAAACCTGTCTTTAATATCATAAAGATCCTCAAGTTTCACCACAGGCTTAGGGATTGAATTTTCCTCAGGTTTACCTCTCATTTGAAGGTCATGCTCATTTTCCTCGATGATTTGATCATCATAGGACTTTTCAGAAGTTAAGAACTGTAAAATGTCTTTATCATGGTTGAACACTCTCCAATTCGTGACATTGTTAGGAATTGATGGCCTAAAAAGAAACTCTACTGAAAATCTATCTAGGCTGTAGTCTTCGGAAGGTAGGAGCTTGGAGGCAACATTGGCTAGCAGGTCAGCTGCCGAATTTTGAGACCTGGGAATAGGAGAAATATTGAATGCCAAAAAGTGGGAGGTAAGTTCCTGTGTCAGCGATTGATAATGCTTGAGATAGGTGGAAAGACAATGAATTGTATTCCTTACCTGTTTGATAATAATTTCAGAATCTCCGAACACTTTCAAATATTGGACCTTGAAGCCGATGGCTTTATATAGTCCTTGGACTAAGGCTTCATACTCTGCTGTGTTATTTGTGCATTCAAATTCTAACCTACAAGACAACATTGGTTTTTCCCCTTGTGGGCTAATCAAAATACATCCTGCTCCTAAGCCCTCACTAGATTTGGACCCATCGAAATATAACGACCAAAATAAAGAAGTATTAACAATTTTATTTACAGTTTTCTTAGTACCATTGAAACATCTTGACCTATCTATTTGTGAAAAATTTTCAATCTGAGATGTGAAATGTTTTATTGAGAAAGGGGATGGCTGGGCAGCGAAGTTGCCAAAAAATGACTCAGATGAATAATTCCCCAAAATGTTGTTATTAAATGCTATTGGTTGGTTTTCTTGCTCAAACTCAATAACTGTATGGGTCATATGTTTTTCTCGATTGATCCTTATTTGATTTGGCTTTCCCTTATAGAGAAGCCACATATGTGACCAATCAGTAGAAATATACCCATGTAGTTTCTTAGACCAATCCCTACTCAAGATTAAACCGTAAAATTCCGGTATATCGGCTATTAGGATATCAATCCTTTGTACTATTCTGGGATCAGCAGATAACCTGATAGTTACAGAATTAATTTCTCCCAAAACCTGTACTTTAGTTCTGTCCAACTGTACAATATGAATAGCTGACTTCTGGGGTTCAATGTTCAGTTTGGAACAAACTGAAGCTGGCATTATGTTAGAAGATGCCCCTGAGTCAATCAAACAGTTGTGCAGGTTTCTATTGTAGATCTCATAGGTTAGAAGGAAAGGTGGAGTATGAGAGTTTGATCTATCTCCTATTAGGACTGCATTAGTAGCTTCAACCATACCAGAAGGTGGTTGACCTGTATTGTTAGCAGTTTTAGCACTGGGAAGAGGTGAAGTGGGAACAACATTTAATTCTTTGAGAAGCAATTTCTGCTGATGTTTTAATTTGCTAAGTTCAAACATGGTAATGTTTGCCTTAGTTTTCTTCATATCATCAACAATATTGTAATCCATTGAATCAGATACTACCAAAGTTTTAGATGTTAAAGGAGTATTTGAGGTTGAAGGTTGGTTTTGAGGAACTGTTGTAGGTGGCTTCTTTGTAGATACTTTTTCTTTTGTTGTAGCAGCACCTGCACTCCTTTTCTTTGAAGTTGCCTAAACAGGTTCGGAGGTACTTTTACTCCTAGTAGTGACAGGAAACGCTTCTTCTTCATTATCTGTATCGGAGTTAGGCAGTATGAAATCCCACATTCCATGACATTCAACAACTTCCTCTTCTTCATCAGTAGGTGTAACTGTTTCTTCTTCTCCTTCTTCAAGATCTGAATCTGCATTTGATATAACATTTGGTGGTTTTGATTCAGTTTTCTTATAATTTCTAAAGGGTCTTTTGGTCGAGGTTTCGGCTACCTGTTTTTTGATTTCAACCATTTCATTTGACAAAGTCTTGAGGACCTTTTGCAGACACTCCATGTCATATGGATCTTTTGGGGTTTTCTTCCTTGAATCATCTTTAAAAGAAACTTTTTTGGCTTTTCTGTCTTCCAGAGCAGCTTTCTTTTCTAGAGCATTAATGCGTTTCTCCACAACAAGTGCTTCTTTCATGTTTTCAGCTAAGGTAGGTTTTCCAACCCTATCTACAAAAATAGCTATATTGGCAGGTAGGGCGGTTATATACCATTCGCTTTGGATTTGCTCACTTGGTTTGGAGGCCGTTGGGATTTTATTCAACAGTTTATTGAATTGGGCGTTAATTTCCTTAATCGGTTCCCTATGCTCTATCCTAAGATTGGAGAGATCGTTTACTAGTGTAGCCAAAGACCTATCATCTCCATACTTAGTAAGAAACTATTCTTGGCAAGTGTTCCAACTGGTAATGGAACCAGAGGGTAAAGAAAAATACCAGGATCCTGCTGATCCTTGCAAGGTATAAGGAAAAAGTCTAACAACAACATCTTGTTCTGTTACTCCTTTCAAGTTGACTGCCAACATGAAGTTATTAATATGTTCCTCAGCTTGGGTCCCATCATCTGGGTTAAACTTGGGTAGCCATTTTTCAGGAGCATCAAGTAATGCATGCAATGGTGCAGGCATGTTGACTGCACCAGGCCTGGTCCATGGATCTGCCATTATAACAGCAGTAGTAGATGATGCTACTATTGAAATTCCCAATGTTTGGGAAGGAAATAATGTTGTGGAGTGAGCAGGTTGAGATATTAAAGCTCCTAATCCCTGATGAACAACAATATGTAATGGGGGAGTGGATGATTGACTTCGCACAGGGGAGAGTGAGATGGAGGATGTGAATGAAAGCTCTTCACTGTCAGATCCTTCAGTATATTTCTTCGCCTTTTTCCTTTTGGGTAAAGGGAACTCAGTGGGTTCAATACCGAGCTTTTCGCTCTGAAGTCTGGTGAGAGGGTGAGGTAGATTAAACTGAAAAGTCGCACTGCTTTGTGATACCTCAGATTTCTGTGGTGAAATCGAGAAGCTCTGAAGTTTGTGGATAAGAGACTGGACTTCAGGGGATTCGAGACTTAATTGTTCTGGAGTATGATGGGTTTGAGAAGTGGTAGTTGATTCCTCTTCTTCTTGTTTGGATACTGGAGAACCAACATGCAATTGGGAAGTATGAGGTAATACGGAAGGAGAATTACTCTTAGAATGGCTTGCAGATTTAGGTTTTCTTGCCATTTGCAGGTTCAGCCCCTCCTTCTAGCGCCAAAAATGTTGATGCCCCAAAAATCGTTGTATCAACATTGGGGGATAACCACCCGGTCCGGACCTTAGTACAGCTCCTTTTCCGTTTGGAATGGTGGCTCCGACTGGGGATAATGGGACCAGTTTCCCAGAAATGGATAAACGGGATGAATGAATGATTGGTTGACTAATCTAATGATAGGCAAATAACTTAATCTATCGGCGAAATAAAAGAACTACTACTAATCCCGAGAACTATTATACTTTTTAAAGTGTAGTGCTTGATGATCTATTTTTATAAACAGGCATGTAGATGACTCTATTAAATAAACATGGACTTTTATTCATTCAAGAAGTACTCTGCTTAAATCGTTAAACAAAGGGATTAGCGCAATGTTGCTACACTTTATATATCATCGATACATATATGATCAAAGGAAAAGCATCCCATAAGCATCCAATAGTGGAGGGAATAAAGAAATGTTGTTAAAACACATACATATATTCGATAATAGCAAAGGAAATCAGATAACAATTCATATGAAAAGAATGAATTTAGACATAGATAATAGTACCATATGAGCTGCTAGACACTCCCAATATCAATCGCTATTTGAGATTCTTCTTCCAACGTAGAAATACTTTCAAACAAAGACAGTAGTGCACATTTGCATAAAAGCTTCCTTGTCAAAAGTAGAATAGTTGGTCCAGTTTTATAAAAGAATATGGCTGAAGCACAATAGTGCAACTTCAGTCTTTAAGACAGGTACAAAACTTTATGACCCTTTCCAAAACAATGAAAGGGTCTATAAATACTTAATTAATCTAACTATCTACGAAACTGAAATCCTACTTAATTGGTATCAATTGATTTTGATCATATTTTCCTCAGCAACCTGGCAGTCGGCGGCATGAATCATCAAGTAGGTTGTTTGCCTTTAAATCTGAGTTGACTTATCGCAAGCATCAGCTCCACTTCGGGCGGTCTGTTGAGGCGAGAGCTAAGCTGGGCGGCATAGGTGGCATCCTGAATATCGGGGATAATATACCCGATTGCATCTGTAAGGCACTTGAGGGTGGCTCTTTGAGTGTGTGGTTTTACCAAGAAGAACCAATAGGTGTCCCATGTTAGACTGTTAATTCCAGCAATTAATCTCCCCTTTTCCTCTAGATCTGGATAACATGAATGCTCCAATGTTTTCATTGTTGTTAATTTTCCTGGCGTGCATTGGGAAATCATATTTGACAAGTAGAGAGTGTTATTAACTAATTCAACCAAATTGCTTGTAGTTGATTTGCACCTTGAAGCTGCCCTCTCTGCTTTCATTAACTGGGACTGCCATTCTATAAATAATATATCTTTGTGTGACTCTAAAATTCTTGGTAAATTCGCTGCTTGTCCCTGATCAGTATCTTGCCAGTCAAGAAATGCAACTATTGTTTCTTCAGCTTGATCCAATTCCGTCCTAGCCTTTTCTATTTTCTCACTTATTGCTGCCGTCAATTCACATAGTGGCTCCACCTGGGTGATTTGTTGACATAGAAGCTTAATTTGGGCTATCAATGCCGTATTTATCTATAGTGCTTCTACCCTGTATTCAGTTATTTGTGGAACACCCTTTGTCTTCTCAAGTTGTGCTGATAGTTGAGCAATCTGCTCATCTTTTGTTTTCAACATTTGCTCATTTGCTGCCTTCAGTTGTGCCAAGGCCTCTGATAACTCTTTCTGCTTCTGGATTGCGCTGTGGTCAATCCTTTGTTTCTCTGCCTACAATTGTTGAGTTAGTTGATTGTTTACTTGCTGTTGTGTCAACAATTGTTGTTCTGCCTGCTCTGCTTTCTGCTTTGCTTCAGTTAGCTGTGCCTGTAATAAGAAGATTTCCTGGTCTTTTGTTTTCAATAAAAGACTCACCTCCGATGCCTTATCTATTGTTGCTGCCAAATAGGCTCCAACATATTGTGACAGTTTTGTCAGGTCATCGAAGGGGTCAAATTCTTCCTTCCAAACCACATTGCCCGTGACCGTATGTTCTGGGAAAAGGGAAGGTTGATCAGTCCTTCTTCTCTTCCTCTGTCATTTTACTATAGCTTTATGCCTCGGGCTGTAGAAGACATCCAAGGGAGGAATCTCTTCTACCTACAAAATGATTTGATCGGAGGGGTCCTTTGGTATTATTTCTACTTCTTTTGAAATGGGTGGGCCGCTGGTTCCACTTAGAACCTGTTGTGAAGTGGTTTCCTGTGTGTCTGCTGCTTTCGAAGTTTCGGTGTCCTTTGAGCATTCCAGACTGCTGATAATAGAATCAAATTGCTGCCATTCCTGGAGCAATTTTGGATCAATATGAGTATCCACATTTACTTCAATGTTGGTCTGTTTCTACTCTTTAGTCTAGGTCTCCTCCCGCACTTTCTCCTGCTCTTTAGTTTGAGTTTCCTCCTGTGGTTTTTCTTGTTCTTTTGTTGTAACCGGAGGTTCCTTTGACTGTTCTCGTTCAGGCTCGCTTGATGATGTTGTTGGGGTTGTTGCTAACAGATCTAGAGGTAAAGTTTGCAACCTCTGTTCTCTAAGTCTGTTAAATTCAACCAACCCTTCATCTTGATATTTCATTTTGGCAAATGCCTTAACCTGCATTATTGACTCAGCTGAGGAGAACAGGTCATCGAACATATCTTCTTTATGATCAAACTTTGCCAATTTGGCCTGTTCAAGTGCATTATAGGCGACTTTGTTGGGATGAAATTGCCTATTAGGGAGAGTTGCTAGAGTTAATGATTTTATCTTTGTAGCTTCTTTCTCTGCATGTTTGAGATCATGCAAGGTGTAGACACCGCATCTCAAAGGAAAAGAGGGCCAGCCCTGCTTCTTATTTTTCTTGAGAGTCTGTGTAACACTCTCAGCAATGATCTAATAAGCTATTTCCCTCGCCAGCAGTTTATCAGGTATGTACAAAGGAAGGACGTGAGGTTCGGCTTGGCTACTGAAAACTCTTATATAAGTGAACTTTTCCTCCTCGAACCATCTTCCTACTGATGTTAAGTCAATCCTGGCTTGGTAGGAAATCTTGGGAGCAGGTTTATCAAAAATAGAGTAATGAATGGGTAACATAAAGCCATTGCAGACTTGGTATAAATGGTGCTTATAAGAGGATTTCCATAATTTCTGATGGTATATGTGAATAGGCATGGGGTCTTGTGGTGTCCACCTCTAGCCGAGCACAGGAAATTCAGAGTTAAAACACAAGGTATCTAAAATATAGTCACTGTAGTAGAATGGGGGAATTAACCTTTCAGTAACGCGGGTCTTATTTCTAAACTCAAGAACAACTGTTGCTAGTTTATCTGAGAGTATAGTTGCCAAATCCATTATTTCACTGTTACACGCCGCTTCCATCAAGGGAACCATTTCTATAGTGAAATTAGAAGAGTCGTGCAAGCCCCACAATCTACACATCATTATTCCAGCATAACAATAAGGAGAACATAGGGAATCAACCAAGTACTTACTGAAAGATTCATGTTTGTGTTTTGCCGGATTTTGTCTCCAATCCCGAATGGGTTCGGATTCAACTTCATTCTCTTTTCGGAATTTCTCCAAAAATGCCTTGTTGTACTTCTTTTCTGGCTCAGGCAAATGATACATTTTCCTTAAATCATCAGCCTTGAATGACCCAAAAATTCTCCCGTCTCTGGTGCAGAAGGTTCTGTCCATGATTGGGATTTCCTCAATTGCCCATCACACTACATCCGTATATGGGAGAATTTGTTCCCGAGCTGCTATTTGATGAAGGAAGGAGTCAGATAAGTCCTTTGAAGTACCATCAGATTTCCGATTTGAATCTGCAGAGGCTTGTACTGTTGTCACTTCAGGTTCTTCGGCTTCAATCAAATTGTAGGTACTTTTCCAAGTAGTTTTGCTGAGACCATAACATGTAGTATCAGATATCAATCCTTTCTTTTTATTTGTTGGATCAACGACGGCTTGTCCTGTGGCTGGCGTAGTGGAAGCGACTGTGGTTTTCTTAGACTTCTTCCCCATTCTGTTTGAGTTTTCTGCTTTGGAAGAATTCTGCACAGGAGTGAAAGTAAACGTAACACAGAGAATTGGTAATGAAAATCCAATATGAGAAAGATAAATTGATCAATGCGTGATGAGGGATTAACCTTTAAAGTGGCCACGGATACAATCTATGAGGAAGATTTTAGGACTTACTATTACATTAAATGGCCATTTAAAACCTGCCAATCCTTTAAATGCCCATCATATCATTAATCGACCGAATGATTTGTTTAAGCATGCCTTGGATGTTTTGGCGGTTGAGCGCTGGTAAATCATTGTTCGACAGATCAAGCTTTTAATATGAATTGATCGTAATATCCCTCTGTTTTAACGGCTTTTTTGAAATTTGTGCTTTATCGCAATCGGGTATCGGGGAAAACTTAACTCCTTATATTGTCACCTTTTGAAATCCCCGATCGCCGATAGCGATATAGCATCGCATTAGGAGTATGGGCACTTCTACGAAAACATGGATAGCATATCGCCGATCGCCGATAGCGATATCGCATCGCATCGGGGTGAATTACCTGGGGCACTTTAAGAACATGCATAGTATATTGCCGATAGCCGATAGCGATATCGCATCGGGGAAAACCAATGGGCCGTTTAAGTATGCTTCCTATGTCATTGCGATATGCGATCTTGCGATCGCTTTATCGCAATGATAAAGGATTGATTATTTGTATTATTAAGATCAAAATGGGTTTATCGAAAAGGTTTTCATAATTTTTTTCATTTTGTTTTCGGACCTTTTTTGAATAATACAATATAAATACCAATCAAACCTAAAAGGACCCATTTCATATGATAGTTTTTCTAAATATGAAATGGGGGGTTGTTGTAGAGCACAACAGGTAGGTTTCTGCAGAGGATATATGACTGGCTGACACACCCATCCATTTTGGAAAATGTGATTAGACTGGAATAAGATACTTCTGTTAAGGTAGGCCTTTCCCGATAGAGCAAATTTTTTGTCTGCAAATTGAGGGGTAACCTGGAAAAGGTAGGCCTTTCCCGATAAAACAAGTGTTTTGTCTGCAAACTGAGGGGTAACCTGGAAACTCTACTTCGCTATACCTGGGAGCATGCAAACCTTTTGGCATGCAAGCGAAGAGTGACCATTTATTTTTTAAATTTATAGGTCCTCTAACCCTTTAAACTCGTAGGATTGGTCGTTTCCTAACTTGCATAAAGAAAGGATGCGGGGAAAAGCTTTGAAAAAATGTTGTTTTTATATGAGACATCCTTATTTTACGACTGGATTGGGCAGTTTTAACGCGGAATTCAAGCTCGTTAAAAAATAAACATAAGCAATGAGAAAATGTTCCCCCAGAGTTTAAGCTCATTAAAAAATGGACCATTTTCCGGTAAGAAACCATTGTGAATGTATTACCATCAGCCTTTGAAGCCTTGGTTGTGTTCTCATCATCACCTCCACTCTGTATTGGTCGATCGTTCACCTCCATTTGATTGTTTACCCTTTTTGAGGAACAACTGTAAATAGTGATCCTGTTAGTCTTCCTTGTGACACTGCCATGATTGGAAAATTCCAAACCTTACCTGGAATCAGCTGCTACCCGAATTTATCACTCGTTCCTCAAAAAACGAGTCTCCTTTAAGCTCTTTTCAACTAACTTGTAAAATATGAAAAGATTGCCGAGCCATTGGCCTCTCCAGCTCGTTAAAGGGACCGGAAGTGATATCCCTCCTTTGGATTTTAATCTTTTTGGACTTGAGGGATTATTACACAAAAAGATCAAGCGCTTGTTTTGTTCGGCTCGTTAAAAGTACCGAAAATTCATCCCTTTTGTATTGTTTTATACGTTTTCAGACTCAAGGGATTATATGAAGAAAAAGGATGATTGGAGTTTTCTTTACGTCCCTTTTTTAGACTCTCTAAAATTGAAAAGGATTGAGTTATCCTTGTCGTTAAACTCGTTAAAACCGAATAGCAACAAACTTGTCCATACAGACAAGAACGAGTTTCACTATTGCTAGGCTCGTTAAAACATAGCGATGGGTTTGCCCGCAGGGCAAATTATAGAACAAGCATATGTTATCCTCCTCAAGCTTGAGAAAAATAAAGAGGTACTGGTCAGCAATGACTGGGGAAAAATTGGGAAGAAAACTTGAAGAAACTTTATCGGTAGCAAGTCGCTCTTGAACATGACACTTTCACTCCGCATCCAAGTCGGGTTGGGTTGTTCCATTCACTGGTCACATCACCGTGGTTCCGTCACACCATCCATATTTGGGGTTAATGCTACCGATCCATCATGTCAGTGTCACCGATATGTTCAAGAGAATTCGCCCAGAGAATTCGCCTGTGTCTCACCCACTGTAATACATTTACGCTCCATTCTTTCATGACCACCACCCTGAACCTTATATCACCAGATCGTTTTCACCTCCATTAAAATCATTTGCTCCATTCTGTGTCATTGATGTGGGATTCACTAAGGCCCTCCTATGACAGATCGCTTCTTGTCGACATCAACTCATTATCCAAGAAGTCAATCTAGGAACAACCCTTTCAGTACTTTGAAGCTTGCATGCCTCAATGGCAAGTTTCTCACTTCCGGCGACAGGTTTACATCAATGGCCTTCGACCGAGAGATTTTGCGTGGTGTTCAACGCCAAGTCCCTTATTCACACCACGTGAATTGTACTGTAATACCTTGAGGGTCATCATCATTATCGGTGATTCCTCTCGCGCTTGTTAATAGTTTACATCATTGGCTGGTAATCAGGCAATGTCTTTCCATGTTCGACTCCAGAACATCTCTCACATGGATCAACTTGTACTTTGAGTGAATATCGAATGAGATTGAAGACCCCGGATCTAGTTTCATCCATCCGGGCTCTGATATATATTCAGGAAAATAAAGACATCAAATGTACATCATTACTACACAGATAATCATCCAACCTAAGGGATGATGGCTCTACCAGAATCATCAGTCTACACTCAGACGATTGACTGTCTTATGTACATGAAAGTGAATTTATAAAGCTGAGCATGGGAATGCCCACCTCAGCTAGATCATGAAAATATTATGAAGATAATGTATTGTATTGTAGCTTATTACAGGTTGCCTTCCAGCTTGAAAGAACTTCAGATCCTCATGATAAAGCATTTCACCTGACATCAACAGATTAACGACCTCATGCTTTAGGGGGCAACTGTTATAGACATTTTTTGGCACTGCAACCCCAATCATAAATGTCTATAAACCAAGGGCTCTTCAGTCCCTAAAAGTGTTGTTCCAACCTCTAAAAGAACAAGGTCAACTGATTACATCTTCTCCCAGAAGTTCTCCATGAAATACTGCTCAGAACTGGTCAAAACTGGACCATCTCACCTGCTCCATGGTCAAAGTGCGCTGCATCCCACCTAAATACACATAGGAGGTGCGATGCATCTTGAAAATCCATTCTATGGGGTGCGATGGGCGAGTGTGGACAAATGGCAGGGTCAATCTGCAAGGTGGAGGATCATGGAATCTTCTAGAAACTTCTCATGTGACACTTGCCTCTCTGAATTCGCCCAGGGATGAGTAAGAGATCATCAATCTCCAAGTGGAATCAAGAACTACCAGAGAGAGGACACTAATCAAATCTCAAAACCGAACTCACCCCCCTTGCAAACATCTATATATGGATCCCTCATCCCAGAGATCCAGGGGCTAGAATTTTGTATCTTGTAAGGAAGTGCTGTTGGTTTCTTGGTGCAATATCATAGTGTTGGGTGATCTAAGCTTTTCATGAGGTGAAGAAGGGATTTCTTGCTGAGAGGATGATTTTGGGTCAGAACAATTGGTTGTAATCCTCTTTGCTCTTTCTTGATTATCAATAAAGCTATTCAAGTTTTCCTCCACATTCTTGTATGATTGATGTTATATGCATTTGTGTGGTCAATATATATCTGGTCCTATATTGTTTATGATAATAGATCTATGTTCTTGGATAGTGTTATGCTGCTTTGATTCTATAGGTGCTCTTTGAAGCTGGGTAGATGAGGAAGCGGGTGGCAAAGATCTATCAGAAGGGAGAGGAATAGAGCAAGGAACCAAGCGCAAGACAAAGGTTGGTCTCCTTATTCCCCTCTTATCTATTTCTCATAAAGGAAAACGAAAGTAGTTTTAGTTTGTTTGTTTCTAAGGTAACTACCAGCCTTAGTGGGACTAGCAGCTCTGCATAGACACTAGTTTTCCCGATAACAATACCTGCTACGAAAACATCATTAATGGTCAAATTTTGAGATGAACGGTCACATTTAAATAAAAAAACCCTATAAATTACGTGTGTCATTCTGTTACAAAGCATTTTTTCACTGTCCCTGTACTCCCTATCTACGATCCTGGAGGATCTCTATAGTGTACCCAACATGCTTTCCCATCATGAAGAAACTCCCAATATGTCCCTCTTCATGAGTAGAATAATTCCCCTTTGCATCATTTCCGAAGAATATTCCTTCTATCCCAGTTTACAAGACTGGTACTACTGACCAGTTTTCTCTTTGCGTTGATTTGCAGAGGTTAACACTAGCCCTCATGCCATTTGGATCGACTGAGCCCCTTTTCCAGTCACGTTGATCCTCATTTGGAAGGTTTTTTAAATAAGGAGTCGAAGCTTCCATGTCTAGAAGCTTTGTAATGGAAGTCTAGTAGATGGTTGGGTCGGATAGAGCCGAGGAAATCAGTTTGGGCTCCTTTCCTCTATTAGGATGGAACAACCTCAAGAGATAAGACCTTCCCCCATGATGAAAGGAACCATCTCCCATCCATCCAAGCTATATGAATCTCTCTTTTTCCCGGGAAAAAGCTAGTTGGAGTTTTGGGGCAAGTTTGAATAACCAGCAAGTGATCTATAGCTTGTAGCTTTCTAGTGTATGTTTGAGGGAGAATAGTGTGATTTTGGTTTGGTTTGAGACTAGAGGGAAAGAGGCGTTAAAACTCCCATTGTCGAGGCTATCCATGAAGTTCTAGCAGAAGTGTGGCAACTCGGACACGTCAGAGGATACCAGCAACGTCAAGGCACTGATTGTAATTTCTTTATGATTTATATAAATGCAACTATTGATTTATTTCCTACATGAAGTGTCATTTTACATCTTTATGGCTTAATGTTCCTTGACCTATTAAGTAGGCTGAATACAATATTGTATGCTATCACGTTTGTTGTTGTTGTTGTTTTCTTGTTTCAAGTATTCGAAGGAAGGAAATAGAAGATAGCTGGAGTGAGGAAGCAAGATCATCACCAAGCGGAATAGCATTCTAAGAGGTAGGCCTTCTTACTTGATTCTAGGTTAAGGAGATTTTCCATAGATTGTTTGTTTATGGCTAGACCCACTCTCTCGGGCTAGAGGAATTGTTTGTGTTTGCATAGAGAATTTACCTACACCATAAATTGGTGACCATACTAGGGAGCCAATCCTTTTGTTTGATTGATTGTCATTTTATGGTTTTGTGTGAACTTTTCTATTATCACCATTTCCCTTTAGTGTTCTATGCTCTACCTGGTTTATTGCTCTGAGCCTGAAATTTGCAGTGGCAAGTATGGTCTTAGCCTTTGAAAATTTTTATTTTTTCCTTGAATCCTCACTCAATCTGTTTATTTTTCTGACAATCGCGCCGATCAAAGAAAGTTTCTGAAAAACATTAGCATTGACCCCCTTTTGGCACGTGTTGTGAGTTAGGCAATCGCGCTGATTCCTATAGGTGAAGATTAGGGTTTACCCTAGATCATAGCTAGTGTGTCTTTCCCTTCTGATTTCTGTCTCTCAACTTGTTTTGACTGTGTTATCCCTAGCTGAAAAGATCTTTTAGCTTGGTTTGTATGATTAGTTGATTTGCATTTTCTTCACTTGGTTTCTTGAGTTCTTCTATGGTATATAACCCTAGGGCATCTAGGTCATCACCCATTCACTTGTTTGTGTGCTTAGGAAGTCAAGTTGATAGTCAAATTTTCTCCTTGCATTTGGTTTTATTAGTCCTTTTGTTGCTTTGATTTCTATTTAACAAGTTTGAAAAGTTTTGTTTAGTATTTGAGTGTTCCTTTTTGGGCATAGATCACATTGCCCATCTTGTTTTTGGTTCAGTCTTTTCTTCATTAGTTTTGAAAGGAATTCTTTTTTGTGCTTTGCATTTTCTCGAGGTTGATTGTATCGGAAATGCTTCATTGAAGTGTTTGTGAAAGATTCATTTTCTCATTTCATTGAAAAATACATAATGCTAGTTTTCTGAATCAATATGTTACATTAGCTAGCATCATTGAAGACTAGAGTTACATCGTCATTTCCATTGGAAAAGAAATGAATTCTCATTAATGTTAAAAGGACTAGTTGAAGTGCATTCAATAAGAAGATTAAATGCATTTTGGAGATTTATTAGAGAAAGATTTCATTCTTTGATTGTTGCATTGATTTTGTGTTCCCTATCTCTCAATTAGTGTTAATTTTCATCGAAGACAAAGATCTCTTTTCTCATATAGCTGCATGTAGGAGTTTTTTTTTTTTTTTTTCAGTTGACAGTGGTAGGGCCTTGTAATTGAAACCTAATTCAATATCAACCATTAAAATATATTGAATTAATCTAAGGAAGCATTGAAACTTAACGCTTATATTTAGAGGTCGAGGCTAGAGATGTGTTCCGTCATCTCTAAACCTAGCAGTTGTCATTCGCTTCGGCATTAGACAATGCTAGTATGAACTTGTGCTCCCTGTACCATCACGTATATAAAGGGAGACCCTACTAGGTTTTCAATCCTTTATCTGTAGGAACTTGAGTTTGCCACCTTGTAAACATGATACACCAAACACAACATTCTGGGAGATTACCTGCTCGTACTTTTGATCCACCAAGGAGGTATTCTGCAGTTCATAGTGACCTGGTAATCCATTTTTCCTAGATTATCTTGAGTAGCCATTTTGGTATTTTTGACTCTTTAAATTTAAAATATCATCGAGCACTTGTCCTTTTGAGCTCATTCAAACCGAAAGAGACTAGAGTCACCTTTTTCCCTTTTTTTTGCTCTTAAAACATGAAAAGGAAAAGTTTTGTTTTAGTGTTTTAAAATTAACTGCCCACGAAATATTTCTATTTAAAGTTATCTTCCTTAGTGATTCTTTAGGGTTGATTCCAATGGAAACATTCCTAAAGCGTACCAGTCAAGGATTCCCCTTGGATGGGAATCCTGATCCTTTTCCTTCTTTTGGAAATGCTGGTGCTCCTTATATGGCAACGTTGTCCCTTCCTGGGTTAACCATTGGTTTACCTATCTGGTTATTTTTCACCTTGGTGGTCCCAAGTGTCTTGATCCCTGCCCATCCATATCCTTCATTTGAACCACATCATGTTGATTCTAAGGTTGAACTCTCACCTTCTTCACCCCCCTCTTCTACTTCACCTGGTGAAATTTTGAAATCCATTAACGAGGAGGCTAAGAAGAAGACGAAGAAGAAGAAGACATATAAGCGAGAGGCCAACCGTGCAGTTGTTACTCAAAATGCACCTCCCATTGACAAGACTTCTGATCCTCCATAGAAGGTTAGATTCCCTTGCAAGTTGTGTAAGGGTGACCATCTCCTTCGAGGCTGTCCTGGCATTCCCATAGTATTAGAGGTATGGTCTCAAAATCTGGATCGACCATCCCCATCGGCCTCTCGAGATCATGTCGATGCTGCACCCTCGACTAATGATGGTAAGAAGAAGGGAAAGATTAGATTCCCCTGTAGGTTATGTGAAGACAAGCATCTTCTTCACCTTTGTCCTCTTATAGATAAAGCTTCCAAAATTTTGGAAAACCTTGTAGCTCCTCAACCCAAACTTCCTATTGACTATCAGAGGCTTTCTTCTAACCCTCTCCTAGTTGGTAAAGAGATTGACTTGGATTCATCTCTTGCCCATCTTTCTCTTCCTGAGCATCACTCTGTTGTGTACATTCTCAATCGACCATTAATCAAAAGAGTGTCGACTTGGCTCCGCCTTCAGTTGTTCACTCTGTTCCTGAAGAGAGTAGTGATCATACTTCTCATGTTCTTCTCATCTCCTCAGATTCTCATGAATCGAAGAGTGACCATTTTGTCCCAGTTGTTCAAGAGATTCCTTATCCTTCTTTTGCATGGCATGGGGGAAATCATATGATACCCCCACCAAGTAGTTATGTTATTTCTTTTGATTGGAGTTAATTGGCTACTTTCCACCTCCCATCTTATGTGCCTTTCTAGATCACAGTACAAGCCTATAATATGGTATTACATGTCACTATATTATATGAAGACGCGTTTGTTAGCATCATGTATTCTACTACTTGGCAAGCTTTGGGTTCCCCACAACTTTTGCTTGTCACCCAGAATCAATTGGATTTCAACAGAGGAACCAGTTAAACTTAAGGATCCTTATGAATTTCCCTATTACTTTGGGAGGAAAGACCGTCTATATAGACATAATGGTAGTCCAAGCTCCCTTAGATTTCAATCTTCTCCTTGGACGTGACTATGTTTATGTCATGGGAGCTCTTGTTTCTTCACTTTTCCATGTGGTTCGTTTTCCACATGAAGGGAGAATTTTGACCATTGATCAACTGTCATCCATTGGTCACCAAGTGCATCCTTTGCAACCATTGTCCCCTATCGGCTCTTGTTTACAAGCAGTACCTTTGCCACCATGGGTCAATTATGTGGCTGCTCATTCTGTCTCTACATCTGCTGATGATCACACAAATGGTATTGTACATTATGTATTGGGGGCACTGGAACCCAATCTGTCTTTGGTACCAAATGACATGTATTCATCTCAGAGCATGGTTCTTTCATCTAATGAGGACCTCTTGGGAGCCATGTTCTCTTATGGATCATGAACAGACATCATGAGGATAGTTCTTGGTCTTGTGTCAACCTTGTTAAAAAATAAAACAAGGAGTCGTGAGCATAGTTCCTTGTCTTGTGTCAAGCTCGTTAAAAAATGAAACAAGGGTCACGAGGATAGTTCTTGGTCTTATGTCAACCTCGTTAAAAAAATGAAACAAGGGTCTCAAGGATAGTTCTTTTACTGTGTCAACCTCATTAAAAATGAAGCAACTCCCTTTTCCAAATCGAGTCTTTGATTAAGATATCGTAAAATCCCAGTCAATTCTTTCCAAGATCTCGAAAGTGAACCTTCATTCCATCCACCTAGTTGACTGAAATGAGGCTTGGGGGGCATGTGCCTCGATTGAGTCATTATGTTGGGGGCATGCAAACTTATAGAAAGCATAGTTTTTCGTTTCAAGCTTGTGTAAACATGAAACCGAATCCAAGCAGAGTTCTCCACGGTTCAAGTTTGTGTAAAAATGAACTCATGCCCAATCTACATCTCGTGATTTCCATTTTTATCAGCTACTCTCTTCTAGATGAGAATTGGTTGTTTCATTCCATCACCATCATCTCTTTGGCTACTCATATGCTTTCACTTGGTTGATTTTTCCTTTCCTGAGGAACTGCAACAATGACTAGTTTTATTAGCCAGTCTCTTGACCATTACATGTTTTGAGCAGTTCCTCCATTGTCGAAACCAGTTGCTACCCTTTATACCACTCATTCCTCTAGGACAAGTAACCTTTAAGCTCTTTTTTGACTCGTAAAAGATGAAAATATTGTCGAGTATTTTTCCCTTTTTTGACTCGTTAAAGGCTATGAAACATCATTCACCCAGTATACATTTACCCCTTTATCGGGCTGGGATAAACTATTTATGGAAAATGTACTACCTAATTGAAATGGTTAAGTGGTTCTCTCAAGTATAGTTTTCTACCTTTTTGGGCTCGAGAGACACAAATGTACAAAAAGGGACCATGTGGAGTTTTCTACCTTTTTGGGTTGGGATGAACTATTTACGAGAAAGGTACTCCTTGACTGAAACGGTCAAGCGGTTCTCTCAAGTATCGTTTTCTACCTTTTTGGGTTGGGATGAACTATTTACGAAAAATGTACTCCTTCACTGAAATGGTCAAGCGGTTCTCTCAAGTATCGTTTTCTACCTTTTTGGGCTCAAGAGACACACATGTACGAAAAGGGACCATGTGGAGTTTTCTTTTCTGTGTCTTTTTCAAACTCTCTAAACATGAAAAAGATACTGAGTTACCCATTTGTCAGACTCGTTAAAACATTAAACGACATTGGATTCGTCGCCATGACAAACGTGAGCTTCTCCTTCCTAGGGCTCATTAAATTTACTAGGTCAGATTCGTCCGAGGGATGAACTTACAGGAAAAGCACATGTTATCGCCTTCAAGCTTGCGATAAAGAATAATTGGGGTACTTGCCAAAAATGGTGGGGGAAAATTTGGAAATTCTATTAGTCGTGTCAGAAACTCACTCTTGAACATGACACTTTCTGCTTCGTGTTGGGTTGGGATATTCTCCTTTTCATTTGATCTTCCTAGGTTGAGCCACTCATTTTGGCCTTCCATTTGATCTTTTCCCCATCATCATTACTACTGATCCTATGGATACAACAGCTGCCAAACTCTGGAATCATGTCGTCGATATGTTCAAGAGTTAGTCCTTCTGCAATTACACTTACTCCTGATTCTTTGTATCATCTGGAATCATTCGCATCCCTTTGTCTCATGTCGATGATGTGGGATACATCATGGCCCTTTGTCGACATGGTCACTTCCTATCGACTTCAACTCATTATCCAAGAAGTTGACCAAGAGACTCCCTTCCAATACCTTAGAGCTTGCATGCCCTAATGGCAAGTTCTTTGCATTCGAAGAAAAGTTCACATCATTGGCTTTCGACCGGGTGATTTCATGGGTGTTCGAAATCAGTTCCTTTATTCACATTCTGTGAACTGTGCTTCCAGTACCTTGAGAGCCATTGTCATTATTGGTGGTTCCTCTCGTGCTTTTTAATGGTTCACATCATTGACTGATAATCAAGTGACTTCCTAGCATGTTCGACTTCAACACATTCATTCACATGTTAACATTTGTACTTTGATCGAGTCATTTGGAGTGCAAGACCCTAGGCTAAGATTACACAAGTATAGGTTGTGAGGCAATGTGACATGGTCATGTTAATATACATGTCTCTTTCCGATGGATGGCTATGACCATACCATGAGTTTTTATATGTGATCCTTCTCATTATTGGATGGCTGCGACCATACCTTGGTTTCATTATGATCCTTTTTACTGGATGGCTATGTCCATGCCTTGGATCCATTTAGATGATCATTCTCTGTATGGCTGCATCCATACCACGATTCATGTATCATTATTAAGAGTTTTCAGTCATGTATATGTATCTATGCTTTCTTGCAAGTTTTCTAATGACGAACTCCGGTTCCCCACTTCCACTTGTAAAGAATTTCACCCCTCACTCTAGTTCGGCCTCATGCTTTAGGGGGCATATGTTACACAAAATTTTGTCACTCCCCATATACGATCCTAGAGGACCTCTACAGTGTACCCGAAATTCTTTCCCATCATGAAGAAACTCCCAGTATGTCCCTCTTTATGAGCAGAATAATTCCCCTTTGCATCATTTCCCAAGAATCTTCCTTCTATCCCAGTTCACAAGACCGGTGCTACTGACCAATTTTCTCCTCATGCTGAATTGTAGAGGTTAACACTAGCCCTCGCGCCGTTTATATCGACCAAGCCCATTTTCCAGTCACGTTGATCCTCTTTTGGAAGGTTTTTTAAATAAGGAGTTGAAGCTTCCATGTCTAGAGGCTTCGTAACGGAAGTCTGGTAGATGGTTGGGTTGGATAGAGCTGAGGAAATTAATTTGGGCTCCTTTCCCCTATTAGGATGGAACAACCTTAAGAGATAAGACCTTCCCCCATGATGAAAGGAACCATCTCCCATCCATCCAAGCTATACAAACCTCTCTTTTTCCCGAGCAAAAGCCAGTTGGAGTTTTGGAGGAAGTTTTAATAACCAACAAGTCATTTATAGCTTGTAGCTTTCTGGTGTATGTTTGAGGGAGAATAGTGTGATTTTGGTTTGGTTTGAGACTACAAGGAAAGAGGCCTTAAAACTCCCATTGTTGGGGCTATCCATGAAGTTCTAGCAGAAGTGTGGGAACCCAGATACGTCGGAGGAGACTAGCAACGTAAATATCTTTCTGATTTATATAAATGCAATTATTAATTGATTTCCTACATGAAGTGTCATTTTACATCTTTATGGCTTAATGTTCCTTGACCTATTAAGTATGTTGAATACAATATTTTATTCTATCAAATTTGTTGTTGTTGTTGTTTGCTTGTTCAAGGTATTCGAAGGAAGGAAATGGAAGATAGTTGGAGTGAGGAAGCATGATCATCACCAAGTAGAATAACGTTCTAAGAGGTAGTCCCTCTTAATTCATTCTAGCTTAAGGATATTTTCCATAGATTTTTTGTTTGTAGCTAGACCTTCTCTCTCGGGCTAGAGGAAGTGTTTGTGTCCGCACAGAGAATTTACCTGCACCACACATTCCAACAAAGAACACTTTTCACCCTTAGAGTTTTTATTGAGTTGTGTTGTCTGTTGTCTATGAACCACTCGTATTTTGAGGATTTGGTTGTGAACCCTACATTTTCCAAGTTATTGAAGTTGAACTAGAAATTCATCCTTGAAAGCATGCTAGGAACAAGCCCTGCAAAAATTGTGAGTACTGGTGGAGATGTCGCTTCTGAAGGAGCTTCTCCAGAGGTAGCGAGTATGGAAGCTCTGACTCATGTGCCTACGGCACCGAGATCACCTAGGCCGAAGCCTACACCTGCTAAAGAAACACAGAAGCTGAAGAAGGATAAACAGAAGAAGCTGGTACTAGTATGCGAGTCACCCAAAAAACACTCTTCCACTAAAAAAAAACATAGAAGCAACCCGAGAAGGTCGTCGATTTGGATGCAGAGGAAGGACAGGGCATAGAGGATATCGATGCTGAGGGAATAGAGCCCATTACAAAGTTACCTGACTATATCCCTCCATGCAAGGGGAAGGAGAAGGTCCCCAAGGACCCAAACTCAGACAAATTTGTCATTTCTACACTCTTGTTGCTAGAGTAGTTTCCCTTCGAAGGTCCGCGCCTTGCACAGATCCCCCTACTAAAGATGGAAGATTGGGACCTTGCAGATCATGATAGGTTCCCTCACCTAGTGACAACCAACTATATGAAGTGTGTCTACTACGTGGACTCAGGTGTCACCGAGCTAGAGACGATGGAATGGATCCGCGGAGTGGAAAATTCGAGATTGTTGAACCTGTTGTGGGTGCCCCATTATCACCGCACCCCTATCAACATAGCTTGTGTGCGTCAACTACTTACTCTGGTGCACGATGGGTGCTTATGGCTAGGAGGGCCTATACCCATCACATACATGCTCATCCACAGGATCACACACGTGCCATATGAGGGTTTGAATCTGGCCAAGGAGTTTGGCGGAAAAACAGGAGAAAAGGATTTGGTGGAAAGGATGAAGAGGGAATTTTCCCTCGTGAAAAAGGCACGCGGATACTCAATTACCTCTATAAAAGACCCCGTGGTGAAGATTTCCACACAAATCTCACCAGGTAAGGTAATGAGGATGTTGGGTCCCTATAATATAGTGATTACCCCATTACTATTGTAGTTATACCCCCTATTTATATTGTTGTGCCCCTATTATCCCCATATTGTTATTTCTGTGCCCCATAGAATCCCTCTATTGTTATTTTTGTGCCTTTATATTATTATTGTTAGGTCGACTGGATTATATTGTGACTCCTTAGACTCCTATATATAGAAAGGAGGTTTTGTCATTTGTATCATCCAAGAATTGTTCATTTATGTAATGTAAAGGAGGTTTCCCCCTCGAAGAGGCTGAATTCTAAGGCGTGGATTTATCTTTTCTATCTTTTCTTGAGCTGGTTTCATAACATTTGGTATCAGAGCTTTGGATTCTAGGGTTTCGCTGCTCCAAACAGGTCATTGTGGAATTTTCGCTATAACTTTTTTTCTGTGACGTTTCAGAAGTCGCAAAAAAAACCCATTTGAGAAAAATTGACGCTGAACCTTGGGTCCGAATTTCAGAGCTTTTCGCGTGATATTTTTGGAGATATGATCTGAGGAAGTTGGCCTTTTTGCAGACTCCTGAATTACATTCAAAACAGGTGACCTGGGGAAAATCGTCATAACTCTCTCTCTGAGGATCGGATTGAAATTTCGTAAAAGGTACAGAAAGAGGACGGACTGTAGTTTCCTGTATGTGTGTTTCAGATTCAAAGGTTGAAACAGTGACTCGTGGCACGTCGTACAAGTTTGCTCTACTGAACCAGTCTAAAAGCAAGTCACTGTGGGAGATTTCACATAACTCTTCCTTGGAGAATCCAATTTGGCTCAGACTTGTGGCATTGGAAAGAGGACGCAGAAGGCTACTGTAGGTAGCAATTTCAGAATTGGATGATCCGAAATTACAGAGATACATCAGATTCAATATCAGGCTTCTATAAAGTGAAAAAAGGTGTGTAGTTTTTTTTTAATTTTTGTGTAAGCTTGGTTTAACAAAATTCAAAGGGCATAGTAAAGCATTATTATCGGTAACTGATGCCCCGAGGAAAGAAAATGCAAACACCTAGTAAGGAACCTGAAAGCTCTAGCATGACTCATGAAGAAGAGGAAGAAATGCTACATGATATATCAAAATTACAAGAACAAGTGCAACAAATGTCACGCTCACAAAAGCTAACAGAAGCTAAGATAAGTGGCGTGGAATCTAAGGTAAATGGCGTGGAATCTAAGATAAAGGGCATGGAAGCTAAGATGGATGGCATGGAAGCTAAGGTGAATGGCATGGACGCTAAAATTGATGGCATGGATGATAAGATGGATGAATTGAAGAAGTTGCTACAAGAAAGGGTCACTAATGGTGAAAAGGTAGTAAAGGAAACTCATGATGAGAACAAAAGAAATGTTAATCATGATTCCATAGACTCTAATGTTGGATCGAAGACTCACCATGTTCCAAAAATCGATATGAGGAAGTTTGATGGCAAGGATCCCGCCACATGGATATTACAGATGGAGCAATTCTTCGATCTCAATAATGTGCAAAACACACAAAAGGTACGTATGGAAACTTTATATTTGGAACCAAATCAGTTTGTATGGTATCAATGGCTTTGTTCTCGTAAACAATTTATCACTTGGGCAATTTTTACGGAAGAATTGATAGCACATTATGAGGATACAAAAAGCAACACTTTTTTTAGCCAATTGATAAGTCTCAAACAAAAGGGTTCAATAATGGAGCACATTGAGGAGTTCCAAAAATTGAACATAAGGGTAAAAGATATTCCAGAGGAGCATAGGATTGATGTGTTCATAGGGTCTTTAAAGGATAATATCCAACATGATGTGCGCCTTTGGGAACCTGATTCATTAGAGAAGGCATTCAGGTTAGCAAGAAAAATGGAAAGCAAAATTATGGCAACTAGGAAGCATACCGTTCACAACTATAAAGACGGAAGTGTTGTTGCCCATAGTCTTCCACAACCTACAAGGTTGACACCACAACAATTGGAAGAAAAAAGAGCAAAAGGGCTTTGTTACAATTGTGATAGCAAATACACAAAAGGTCATAAGTGTGCTGAGAAGAAATTATTCTACATAGATTGTGAAGAGGAAGAAGAAAAGGAGCAAGAAAGGTCAAAAGAAGAGGATATATTCCAGGAACAAAGCCTAGATGAAGAACAAATAAATCCGACCATATCTTGTAATGCATTGGCGGGAATTACCACTCCTCAAACCATCAAGATAGAAGGACAAATCAAGAAGAAAAAGGTAATAGTGTTGATTGATTCAGGAAGCACCCACAATTTTATTCATTGTAGGGTAGCAAAAGAATTGAATTGCTTCCTATATCCAGCACCAGAGTGTCAAGTGATGATTGCAAATGGAGGAACAATAAATTGTTCTGGAAAGTGCCATAATATCAAGCTATCCATGGGAGAATATGTATTGACTAGCCCAATGCTTTCCATTCCAATGGGAGGTGCTGATGTTGTACTAGGAGTCCAATGGCTACAATCCTTGGGTACAATAGCTTTTAATTTTCAAGAACTTTTCATGAAATTTTCTGTGGAAGGAAAGGAAGTTGAATTAAGGGGTATTGCAGGGAAACCAGGAAAGATAATCAGCTCTAATGGCATGACAAAGCTTCTAAAAAAGGAGCAAAGAGGTGTAATTGCACAATTATGTTCGCTAGATGTTTCCACATTGGAATCATCTATTTCTCCAGATCTCCAAAAAGTCCTGGACAATCATTCCAAGGTATTTGAGACTCCCAAAGGTCTCCCACCTATGCGTGATCATGATCATGCTATTCATCTGATTCCAGGAAGTGTTCCTCCAAACATCAGGCCGTACAGATATCCATATGTCCAAAAAAGTGAAATTGAACGTATGGTTGCAGAAATGCTAGAGGCTGGTATAATTCAACCGAGTCAAAGTTCTTTCTCAGCTCCAGTAGTATTGGTGCACAAGAAGGATGGATCATGGCGCATGTGTCCAGATTATAGGGAGCTCAACAAGCTCACTATTAAAGATAAGTTCCCCATTCCTGTTATTGATGAATTACTGGATGAATTGCATGGATCAATTTACTTCACCAAGTTGGATCTTCGTTCGGGATATCATCAAATCAGAATGAAGATTGAAGACATTCCGAAAACAACATTTAGAACTCATGAGGGTCATTATGAATTTTTGGTCATGCCTTTTGGCCTTACCAATGCACCTTCAACATTTCAAGGTTTGATGAATTCAATTTTCAAACCATTCCTTAGAAAATTTGTGTTAGTATTTTTTGATGATATACTAATCTACAGCAAGTCTTGGAAGGATCATGTTGAACATGTTGACAGGGTGCTACAACTATTGGAGGAGAAACAATTATATGCAAAAAGATCCAAATGTTTCTTTGGAGTCCAGGAGGTGGAATATTTGGGTCATATTGTATCTCATGAAGGAGTTAAGGTAGACCCTAGCAAAATTAAAGCCATTAAGGAATGGAAAATCCCCACATCCATAAAGCATCTGCGAGGATTTCTTGGGTTGACAGGGTATTATCGCAAGTTTGTTAAGAATTATGGGAGAATAGCAGCACCTCTAACAACATTATTGAAGAAAGATTCATTTTCATGGACTTCGGAAGCAACAAAGGCCTTTGAACATCTTAAAGAGGCAATGTGCCAAGCACCGGTCTTAGCTACACCGGACTTCACAAAAACCTTTATTGTGGAATGTGATGCTTCAGGAAATGGAATTGGTGTTGTTCTAATGCAAGATGAAAGACCCATTGCTTTTGAAAGTCGTCCAATCAAGGGAAAGTTTTTAAGCAAAGCTATTTATGAGAAGGAAATGTTGGCAATACTCCATGCACTTAAGAAATGGCGACCCTACCTAATGGGAAGACACTTCAAGGTAAAAACGGATCATGATAGCCTTAAATACTTTTTAGAACAAAGATTATCCTCTGAAGAGCAACAAAAGTGGGTCACAAAGATGTTGGGTTATGACTTTGAAATCATCTACAAAAAGGGAAGCAAAATGTGGTGGCAGATGCACTCTCAAGAAAGGATGAGGATGTGGAAGCATTGTTGTGTGCCATTTCTATTATCCAACCAGATTGGATAAACGAAGCAAGGGAGGAATGGAAGAATGACGAAGAAGTGTGGGCACTTATTCGAAAGCTACAACAAGATTCCAGTACTTCTGATACATTTAGCTGGCAAAATGATTCGTTATGGTACAAAGATCGCTTATACCTCTGTAAGAATTCCCAGCTAAAACAAAAGATTCTTATGGAATTGCACACTTCTCCCTTAGGAGGGCACTCAGGATTTTTAAAAACTTACCACAGGGTTAAGAAGGAATTTTTTTGGGATGGCCTTAAATCAGATATTCAAAAGTTTGTGGCGGAATGTTTGGTTTGCCAGCAAAATAAAGTTGAAACAATTAAGACACCGGGTCTATTACAACCTTTATCCATTCCAAGCCAACGTTGGGAGGAGGTTTCAATGGATTTTATCACAGGTTTACCCAAGTCTGAGGGAAAGAGTGTCATCATGGTGGTAGTTGACAGACTTACCAAGTATGCACACTTTTGTGCATTATCACATCCATTTAAAGCCAGTACAGTTTCTACTGCATTTATGGAAACAGTTCAAAAGCTACATGGAAACCCAAAGATTATTGTAAGTGACAGAGATCCCATTTTCACTGGAAATTTTTGGACAGAATTATTTTCTTGTCTTGGTACTCAGTTAGCTCATAGCTCATCTTATCATCCTCAATCTGATGGGCAAACTGAGATAGTAAACAAATGTTTGGAAGGATATCTTCGTTGCTTTGTATCTGATAAACAGACACAATGGGTCAAATGGTTGCCTCTGGCTGAATGGTGGTATAACACTTCCTTCCATACAGCAACAAAAATGACCCCATTTATGGCACTTTATGGGTATCAACCACCATCCATCACATCATATTTAAGAGAAAATTCTAAGGTTCAGGCAGTGGAACATCACATCGAACATCAACAACAAGTCCTCCAACTCTTAAAGGATAACCTCGTGTTGGCACAAAATAGAATGAAACAACAGGCAGATCAACATCGCAGTGAAAGAAGTTTTGATGTAGGTGATTGGGTATTCCTACGGCTACAACCATATAAGCAAATGTCCCTAAAGCAAGCTAAGAAGGATAATAAATTATCACCAAAGTATTATGGTCCGTACAAGGTGTTGGAAAAGATTGGTACTATGGCATACAAATTGGAGCTTCCTGCAGCTTCTCGATTGCACCCAGTTTTCCATGTTTCATGTTTAAAGAAGGTTATAGGTGACAAGCTCCCAATTCAAACAATATTGCCAGAACTTGACGAGGAAGGAAAAATTATATTGGAACCGGAAGCAGTCACAGAAACAAGAACTCGACAGCTACGAAATCGATCAATTTCAGAGTATCTTATCAAGTGGAAGAACTTATCCGCTGAAGATTCCACATGGGAGGATGAGAATTTTATGCAGAAGTATCCAGAACTACTCAAGCGTTGAGGACAACACTTTTTTGAAGGAGAGGGGCATGTTGGGTCCCTATAATACTAGTGATTACCCCATTACTATTGTAGTTATACCCCTATTTATATTGTTGTGCCCCTATTACCCCCATATTGTTATTTCTGTGCCCCATAGAATCCCTCCATTGTTATTTTTGTGGCTTTATATTATTATTGTTAGGTCTGCTGGATTATATTGTGACTCCTTAGACTCCTATATATAGAAAGGAGGTTTTGTCATTTGTATCATCCAAGAATTGTACATTTATGTAATGTAAAGGAGGTTACCCCCTCGAAGAGGCTGAATTCTAAGGCGTGGATTTATCTTTTCTATCTTTTCTTGAGCTGGTTTCATAACAGAGGAAGTGTCACATGGACAAAGTTCCGGCACCTGTGGTCTCTCTAGCTACACAATGCATGAAGGGTGTGCAGTTCAACTGGTCAAGGTACCTATGCATGGAATTCCTCGCGATTTGCCACGAGGTCCAGGATGAGACCAAGCCATTCCACTATGCTTGGTTTCTTCTCTCCATTGTGTTGGTTACATGGGAGCTGCTAGAGGACAGCGAGTTTCCTCCGTTGAAAGAAGGATTACTGGAGGCTGTGCAGTTCACCTCCCTATGTGCTATAAAGGACCCCCCGTGGGTCACAAAAACAAAATTGTTCTGTTTTTGATGGAATCAAGCCTCCGCATGGCTGTCAACCAGCGCCCAAGGTTGTCCCCGACCTTGTACACATTGTTGTCAGCTTATGCTGCATTCAAAGCTAACTTCCACCAAATTTACATTTAAGCACGGAAGGACCCGCAACAGAAATGGAATGACTTGCCATATTTCATCACAAAGACAAACATATAGGAGGTAATCAGGCGATGGCCATCAGAGTGGCATGCCCCATCAGACTTGGATGACGGAACCAGTAAGGGCATGGGAAGCTCGACAGCATAGAAAAGAAAGGATGCAGCCAAGTAGGTTGCACAAACCTTGGCCGCACAAAGAAAGAAGGAAGTCGTAGAGAAGGCCCGGATGGAGAAGGAGCGTGCTGCTAAGGAGCAGGCTGAGCAAGAGAAGCACGAATCAGAGTGAAGTGGCAAGTCCCCTTCACCCAAGACCGAGGAGGAAGAACATTCTGAACAAGGCGGCGAAGGAGATGAGGGGCAGAGCACCCTGTTTCGACTAAAGAAGTGCGGACAGGAGCAGTGGGAATGTCCCCACAAAAAGCAAAAGTCGGACAAGTCACAAGGTGATCCCATGATACTGACAGAGGGAAATTTCGAAGAAATCGATGACAAAATCAAGGATACTACAACTGAAGTGTTGTAGCAGTTCGAGCAGCAATATCTGTAGATGTTGGGGAGAGTCCAAAAGGATCTACGCGAGTTACAGATCCAGGCTAATAGGATACAGGTGGGTGTGGGTCAAGCGAGCGTAGCACAAATGAGCCTAGCACCGAGGATGAGTCAAGCTGCGAAATTGGACCCTCGATCTTCTCATTGTTGCACTCCCCAAAGGGTCCCTACGTGTAGAGTCATCCAATGACTGCATCATCTTGAGCACCCTTAAGAACATCGGGTTGAACATTGGAGCGCTCCCCAATGAGCTTCTTCATGTGCTGCAGATAGGGGTGACTGGGGAATTAAGAGCTTGGGAGAAACTCTCTCTCAATTTGATCAGTGAATACAAGGTGAACAATGAGCAGATGTTCATCGAGAAAACGTAGGCCTTGAAGGAAAAGGAAACGTTGCAGGCACAGAGTTCCAGGCTCGAGTCTGCAGTTGCAGAGGCATGCAGAAGGATGCCAGAACTTCACATTGTAGATGATGGACCGCCAGGAGCTAAGATCAGGAAGTTAGCCGCTGGAGTGCACGAGGCAAAGACAAAAGTTAGATGAGTTCATTTCGAACTCAACATGAAAATAACAGAGCTGCAGCTCAAATTACAGCCTAGGACCCTGCCCGAGGATAGGGAGCAGCGCGAAGTCACTATAAGAGAAGGGATGACCACTTTGGATGTCGTAGTCGCCGATTGCTCGACCTTATTTGAGCAAGAAATGGAGTTGGTCACGACTTTGTAGGAAGACCCAAACCTGTAGATACTGAACACAGAGGTTCGAGAGCTGCAGAAGCAGTATGATGAGGTCAGGGCGACGACGTGCTCAATTTCTCCAGTGCAGTGCCTAGCCAAGTTGCAGGAGGGGAAGTAGCTCCTCACCCAAGTAGAAGAATCCCAGAAGAAGGAGGCCTTTCTTTAGGTTAGGTTGGGGCCTTGGTTAGAACAATTTTTCCAAGCCATGACCAAAATTCAAGAGAAGCTGATGGGCTTGCAGTAGACACAACAAACGGTGAAGTTGGTCGCAGAAGGACCAGCTACAGAGCAGCTAGTGGAAGAACTCAAGCAGGAAGGTATGGAGAGTGCTACCAAGGTTGCAGTCGTGTAGGTGGAGCTGGGGGATCTTCACAACAATATCGTAGTGCCAACCGAGTGACTCGAGGGCGAGTCACGACCTTTGTGTTGGGGGCCTATTGGGATGGGGACCCCTAGGTTAGTTTTGGGGTTAAAAACCCAATTTTTGATGTAATTTTTGTGAAAAGATGTAAAATCTCCGTGATTTGTGGATGCGGAGTGCATAGGTAATTAGGAGTAAAATGGGTTTTAGCCCCTTGTTTATGTAAAGTTGATTCGGTTTTGAGATCCACCCATGATCTGCGGACCATGGGATTGTATAAGTAGGTGTGTCTTAGATATTCTAAGGCATGGTATGATGATGACGGATGTAATGGGTCAATAGAAGATAGCGTAGAGAAGTGAGTCGTAGTGGAGAAAAAGGCTTTGTAGCTGAGTGTGCAGAGGCTTAGAGTAGTGTCCGTAGCTGAGTGCGCGGACTCCTGTAGCTGAGTGCGTAGGGTAGTCTTGAGTTTGTAACACCATATTGAAGATCAATAAAGAAGATTGTTGAAGAATTCCTGTGTTTATTTGTTTACTTCTATTTAATTATGATTGTGATATATGATGTGATTGAATAATGTCTTTATGAAATATTGATCTATTGATGTGCGACTCTATGGAAAAAATCTTAATAACTATACACAATGCATGTTAAGTACTTTCGTGAATATTGTAATACAGTCTGTTATGTATATTAAATACTTAAGTAGATCAGCGCGAGCTCAGATTTAGGGTTATTTCCTGATGCGCGTAAGTGGATGATTCAACTGTTAAGGGTTCGCGAATACCTATCGTAGACCTTCGTGAAGGTCTAGAGGCCATTTAAAGGAAGTTGCAGTACCAAGCCCTAGGGGCTTATAGATCTATGTGAAGGTAGATCTAGGGCAATCAAAGACATCACACTGATCTCTGGATGCGGAAACTTGGTTCCAACATCCCCCCATACTGCTTCAGGCGAGGATTTAGCCTACGCTACGTGGGTTGATGCCGAAAGGGTTAGTAGTGTAGGGTTTTGTTTGGCGCAATTAACTTTGAACCTGGGTCAGAACCCACTAAGCCAACACAACGTCTAAGGACGAAATTTCCCATTTATGTGCCAATGTCCGGAACAAAAACCCTAATTTTTTATGACCTTCAGATCTGAGATTTCAAACCTCCGTATGATCTTTTATTTCGTTAATGTGTCAAACCAAATCAAATAGAAGAGAAGAATATGCTTGATGTGATGATGTCCCAATGAGCTTATAGGTAACTTGTATTTATAGGCTTCTAGGGGTGTTCAACAATGTCCATTTTATGTTGAGCCCAACCTGTCCAAGTGTGCATGAGGGTGAAGCCAACCTAATCCAATATCCATGAGTGGGTGCACAAAATAAAAAAAACCAACTTCTGCTTGTCCGAACGAGGTGGTATTTAGGTCAATTTTTTTCCTCTCAAAAATAGGAATTCAATGCCATCATCATATCCATCAAATGAGTAGTCCAAAGTGGAATTTGACCGCTAGTAACTTTTCCATTCACTGGCGTTGCCTCGTAGCATAATCTCAGTAATTTCAGACACTCCTCATCCTCCTAGTCATGTATAATCCACGACAATAATGATAATATGTTATTTTTAGCCTTTAATATGTATTAGAGATAATAATAGCATCTGGAAATTTCTTATGGAAATGCGAAACCATGGATAAATTCATCACCTGCATCATGGCTACATCAACAAAAGGTATGTGCTCGAACATATTCCCCTCCATATGCACCACTCCTGCAACACTCACTAATCCCAGTTACAACTTTTTATAAATCATCATCTTGTTGTTAGCATGTTACATCACTAAATTTATATTAACGATGACCAACATTACAACTCTTACAAGTTATGTGAGGCGCAGTGGCAATGATGGGAGATCGAGATTAATGCCAAAAATATGTGAATGTTCCTTTAGAATTATGGATAATGCAAATCCCATACCTCCTCCAACATCTACCAAGGTGTCCATACTCTTAAACCCATCTTCATAGATCTTGACCATGAAAGTCATGACAGTTCTAGTGTTAGCAGCCATGGCCTCATTGAAAATATTTTTGGCTTAGGGATTACAACCTAGATATTCCTAGGGACTCATTCCATAAGATTTGTTAAATGTGTAGCATCCCTCCAAGACAGATTCATGCAAATGTTGAAAATCTTCAAGGTAGACCTTGTCTTCTATCAGGAGCAGGAAAGGACCACAAGCTTGCTAATTTTCACCATGCACCAACAACTTTGAAATGCCCATCAAGTCGTACTTTATTTTCTTGATATCTGCATCGTCTGACTGATCAACTTCCTCTTGTTCAATAAAAACACCATATGGTGCAAGCAACCTGAGAATTTTGTAAAGGTATCTTAGACTGGAAAAAAAATTGCATTTGACATGAGCATGGAGTATATAAAAACAATGAAAACCTAAATTGAAGCACAACCAACCAAGCAACCAATGAAACAAATAAGGTGGTGGAAAATGTTGGTTCTCCATCATTCACTTCTCCACACCAGAGTGAAAAATATTTCTTCCTCCCAATTATGAATCCTTACTCATTTGAATCCTAACTTCTTAGTGTGACAGAGACAAGTCCATCATACACACTAAGTCTACTTTCATTTTCAATTCCCCAATTCCTTTACAATGCAGTTTCTTTCACTCACTGTGCATCTCCCTTGGTTGTTGGACAAAAACCTATGCTGGATCTTCTTTTATCTTAACGTCACCACTTTGGGGAGGCGAGAGGCAACCCTGTCTCTGCCTACAATGCTTCGAGAGGCCGCCCTGTCTTTGCATACAACACTCCATACGCAACATGGAAAAGATGGTTTTGTTGATCATTTTAAATATTATATTAAAATATTATTTAACCGCTTTGTTTCACATTCCTCGAAATACTTGTCGTAGATCACATGTTCAAACTAAGAATATTCTAACAAAACTCAATCACGGCCATCAATATAGGGAAGCCTTCAGCTAATAAATAATACTATATATATATAGTATGTATTATTAGTTTTATTATTAAATATTATATGTACTAAAACAAATAATATACAATGAATTAAACATAGAATTCATTTACATATAATGTTGCTTTTTTTATATAGACGTATCATAAAATCGCTATATTAATATCATATAATATATTAACTCAATATATTACATAATCATGGTTTGAAAAACAATGAAAATAATAATTACTTACATTTGTTTTTTTTTTGTTATTTACAATATGCATTACAAATTTTTCTAGAGATTCACCTTTTTTTTAAAATGCATGTATGTCAAGCTAGTGGACAAGTTATCAACCAGAAATATTAAACACAAATAAATGAGGTGACATGGAAATTGAAGGTGCCACATCGCCTTTAAGAGGTCAAAACCAAAGTTACATAATGCAAAGAGAGAGTGAAAAAACAACTAATAAGACCTAATGGGAACAAAATGAAGACCTATATGGCACTGTTATCCAACCTTATGTCCAAATTTTGGCAAATTAAAAGCTATCGCAAAATGTAACCCAAAAAAATTGAAATAATGAACCAAAGCAAAGCAACATAAGAGTAAAATTTACTTAGAGGTTCCCCATTACTATCAAAAGATAAGATCAATACTGGGGGCTTATTGTAGCTACAACATAGCCGCATTGCAATCTTTGGTATCTCTAGCTGCAAAATGAGTTTCTACTACATTAGTGGAATACATATATGTGGCAGTGTCCCTATAATGAACTACTCCTAATGTTGTGTGTCAGGGATCTAGAAATTCAACCTCTCCATAAAAAATTTGGACCTCTAGTCATAGTCCCACATCAATTAATTGGTGACCTACTTAATCTCTTCAATATTTGTTAAGAATTGGACTCTGGTTGGGTTTTTGGAATTCTTTCAGTAATGCATATTTGATTTTTTCCAAAGTGCGAGGTTGTCCCAGGGGAGTGGTGGATTTAAAATTCATGTACCATATGAGTGCACAAACATGAAAGGTAGTCTCCAATTGTGCAATTTTCATTCCTTCATTTGGAATTTGCTTCATAGTCCAGAGACTTAACATACAAACCAATGTTGTTTCAGATCTTCAATCCTTGTCTCATGAAATACTGGTAATTGCAATGTTGTATTGACACCTACCATGGTCAACCCCTTAGTGTCTACCTGTTTAAAGTCCGTGGTCCTTATTTCGATTGGAGTAACCTATATTTTTCCTCTCAATTGTCTTCCCCTAGCTTATCCTACAGTTATACGTGTACTTGTGTTTCCTACTCTAACTTTTATCTCTATCTCCCTACTATTGTCACTATCCAAGTGGGTACATTGTCCTGAAACTAATAATCGAGAAAAATCATCAAACAAAGAAGAATTTACCTCTAGTTAGGAAGGTGTGCACAGGGTGGTTGGTTAAATATAGGGCATCAATGGCTATTACTGGGACATTAAGGTGTGACAATTCCTCTATGTAAATTTTTCCTTCCTCTTCCTCTATCCCTTCCATGTCTATACTTGGATGTCGCACTTCCCCTTCTTCTTCTCCTTTGCAGTGTCCTTCCTGACTCTGGATTGAGGGTGCTCTCCATGGACCTATGCTCCACTCTTGGTGTAGACACTCCTCCTCTACAACCATCTCTACTCTCTCTTCCTCTCTATCCTTGTGGTAACCTAAAATTTCCCCATGCTATATGATGTGATTTTGTGTGACACACCTCCTTGTTATCCTTCTGTCACAATCCTTTCCCCTTTTGTTAGACTGCAAACATATCTAGTTCCATTGTGCAAGAAGCCGATTGTGTTTCTTGTCTCACCCACTCTCGGTGATGACATGCCGTCCTCTTCTTTTATGGGACTAATGATGCCAATGGTACTTCTCCACCTCTTGGAATATCTTTGCTCCCTCTGTACTTATTCCTTGACCATTGAACCAACTTCTTCCCTAAACATTGTCCTCTTTCTTCACATATACCCTTGTTTTCCCGCTAAGTCCTTGAACTCGCTTGTAGTGCACTTTTATGAATCTTCATCGCTCCTAGCACCCCTTGTCCTTCTCTCCACATCAATTCAACCCTAGACCAACCTCTCAATTCCCTATGTCACACAAGGCTCTAATTGCTCATGGTATGAAGATGTAATGACATTATTTTGTTGCCACACAACAACATTTTAATCAAGGTAGACAATGTTATTAGGTATCCACCCCACTATTCTTTGAAGAAATCCCCCTTGGCTACACTAAAATATTATGTAGATTATATTGCAAATTCTAGAAAATAACCCTTCTAATACACAAGTTAACTAGAAATCTACTACTCTATAAATAGAATTACTTACAGTGTTCACTCTATGCAACAGCTCAAGCATCCACCAGTATGGCCCTAGATAAGGCCCCAATCCCCATCACTTTGGTTGGTACTTAAGCCACTCCCACAATATAATGGGGAACTTTTTGTAGAAAATATTGTCAACCTCGGCACACAGGTATCTCCTCACCCATGATTCCAAAGAAATGTGTACAACTCTGGTTTTCTCTACTACAAACTCATACCTCTTCTAGTTGAGTCATTATTCAATCTCCTCTTAAGTTGGACTTCACATTCCATTTTTCACCCCAAGGTTTTAGTTCATGGCAATGGAATCATTTGTTGGTGCTAGAAGGGGAAAAGACCCAAAGTTCAAGAGTTTTCCAACAAAACCCCCAAGGATATCAACATTGGAAACACCTACAAGGAGGTGAGGTCTCACCTAAGGTATGCAATGGGATTACAAAACCTATGTAGGTTGTGAAAGGAGTTAAGGGAATAGAAGGCTATATCAGCTTACAAATACCTAACCCAGATTGTCGCAGTTATAGTGCGTCGTAGATATCCCCATGGCTTCAACATACATGCTCCCACTATTTAACCCATGCATTTTAATATTCAAATATTCTTTATACAATATCAGTTTCACATATCCTACAAATTAGGTGAGAAATCTATTCTTTGATAGTCCTTTAACATAAATGCATGGTATAAATTCAACGAGAAACAACAAAATTTGAGTTCATTATTTATACATTGTTCTAATTATACATAACAACTAAATAGCTACAGTAACAGAAAACTCCATGCAGACCGAAATCCCATCCATGATATTCTCTATTAGACACAACATTACACACTAAAACTCATGACGATATATTATATTCATATTAATCAAAACACAGATTTATACATAAACACCTTAGTCCAATAGCAAGACTTGGAAAATAGATATTTGATTTATCCCTTTGACAAACACCATAAAATTCAAATACCTACAATGTTTACACTAGATATCATCTTAAATCTCATCATAATAATCCTCGTTAGACTCATAATTTAGAAAACATAACAAAGTATGCTCAAACGGAGTACTCAGATAGAACAAAACAAAAAATCAACAAAGCATCAAGACTAGAATTGAACTAGGAACAAACTTTGAAACACTTGATTAGAAATGATCATCCTTTTTATTGTAAAGGTTGACTAGATCCAGTTTGAGGAATCTTTTTCCAACTTAGCATGCCAGCTCACCCACCTGAACCATTCTAGCATGTTCCCTCCTCAACTATCCATCATTGCATCTCAGGCTAAATATGCCACCTTAATCCATGTCTAACTAGCCTACATTGCTAGAAGATACCCCATTGGTTGAAGAATAAATGGTTATTGTGCATACTTCTGTCAAACATCCATCTATAGAGCCTTTGCGTGATATATCAAGCATAGACCTATCAAGCCTTTGCACTATCTTCTACTTGTGGTATCTACTCCTTCTTGTAGTTCTTCCATACTTGGGAAAAAATTCAAAAACTTTCTCCATACCCCTTCTTTGCCCCAAATTTCTCCTTCAACCCAACATGCATAAAACTAATATAAATGTACATGTACACAATCTTAACTTTACAAATATCATATAGAAAAAATAATTTTAACTAGGATTTTTTGTTTCTTCATATTTTTTTTTTGTGTTAACAAGAATTTCACCATATACACAATCTCAAAGTTACAAATATTATACAAAAGGAATAACTCTACACCATGTAAAGAATCTCAACTTTACAAATTTTTTATAAAGAGAATAACTTTTCTTTTCTTTTATGTATATTTTTCAATGTTACCTTTTTCGATTATGTTCCTTTGGAGATTAGAGGGATATTTTATTTCTAGAGAGCAAAGAGGTAGAGGATATGCCTTATCATTCAGATTCTAAATTGGTAGGTGATGATGTGAAATTGGTTCCTAACCCTAGTAGATTTAGGAAGAGAAAGATTAATTTCTTGAATTTGATGGTCATACACTAGCAAATGGTCACTCAATTACGCTTGATATTCAAAGATAAACAAGTGGAGACCTATAATATTTTATCCCATTTGGAAGATATAAAATGAATGATTCACAATCTCAGGTTTTGTTTGGACAATGTAGATTCCTGCTTGGCTCGTGTTGATGGTTTACTGGTGAGAAACTCTGCTTCAGGCGATCTTACTGATCCTCCAATTGATTATGGTGAATCCCCTACAAATCATGGTCAACCTCTTACTATTGTTTCCTCTAATCAAGATTGATGGTAGTGGAATTCATGGTTTTATTGCTATACAATTTTTGGTTTAAGCAATCTACAACTATGGTTCTTCTATGGTGGCTTGTTTACAATCTTAGGAGTGAAGTGAATTTTGCTATTATTATGCTTATTGAGTATCAAAAGACTTCATGTTCTATTTTGAAGTCCTCAAAGTCAAAGTTGGTATCCTTTGGTTTCTATGTGCATTTGAGGGACTCTATTTTTGGCACTAGGTTCTTGAGTTGGCCGTGGTTGATTTTCTATTATGGGTTGTTGGATATGACTTATATGCTTCTTGATGGACTGTTGTGTTTGCTATTAACTTTGTGTGGTCGATTCTATGCTTTGTTGTATTTCTTTTTCTCAATTAATACACTTAGCGGCATGGTATACTTTACATTATGGTGTTATCTTGTCTCTTCTCTCTTCCAATATGACTTATGGTTCATGGTTGTATTATTCTGAGGTTGATGAATATTATTTGAACCACAAGATCTACACGAGTAGTTTTCTACAAAACTTTATTGGCTAATCTTACTTGATATATGTTGCTTCCTTTGGACACCATTTGGATTCTTCATGGTTCTTGGAGTTTGCCACCTGCAACCTAGTGGCTTTATGGAGCCTCTGCTTATTGTGTACCATTTGAAGAGGCTATTATGGGAGTCAATGATCTTGTTCATTTTTTCTCTATGTTTGGTTTTCCTTAGTGTATTGGGATTGAAGTCAATCTATTATGAATGTATGTTGTACTTTCTATGTATGGGCTATAAATCTGGTTAATCATGTACTACATAGTAACTTTTGCTTTGGACTTCGTATGGGGGATGGGATAGTAGAGATTTCAGTTTCCTTAAATTCTCTGAATTGTTTGGTTGAAAATGATGATAATCTCTATGTAATTCTCTATTTTTCTTATTAATATAACCAACATCAATTAGTTAGTTAGTTTATATATATATATATATATATATATATAATTTTGCCAAAAACTTAAAAAAAAAAAATACTTATTAAAGCTCAAATACTATTTAAAATCTTAATTTTAAATTTTAAATAATTACAATAATATAAATTATATCTAAAAGTAAATAAATCTAGAGAGACAAAATAATACCTATTCAAACTCAAATACTCTATTTATTATAGATTAAATAAAAATAAAATTTACATCAATTTAAAATTAAGCTTAATTTTAAATGATTACAATAACATATATTATATGTAAAAAAACTATTTTTATCTTGTGAAATGTGTACAGCGCACTTACAACAGGAATCCAAAGATATACCAATATAATAATAGCTTGTGACATTATAATTACCACAGAGAAAAATAACCCAAGGGCATGACATGGATACCAATACAGTTTACTACCTGACAGCTTCAGAGACAATAGTATCACATGAATCAAGGGGCTTGCTCTCCATTGCCTTAGAAACTGGTTTACTTTGGTCACAATATCTTATATTTGTTTTATCCATTTATTCAATATTTCATGCTTGTTTTGTTCATTTATTCGCAGTGAGATATTTATCACTGAGATATCTCATATTGCTTTACATTACTTATCTCTCAAGAAAATTTGTAGAAATAGCTGTTGATGGGCAGAAATGAGCAAGAACCAGATATGTCAAATTGCTTTTGTAGCAATAGCTTTGGATGATATAAGAGAGTTATAAATATATGTGTGTAGCAAATACTAAATCATGGTTACATCAATGTTTATGATATCACTTCTTATTTGAGAAAATCGAATTTGGGTAACGAAGATTCTAATCATTTTTAGTAATATGCAGAAGTTGAAATTGGATAAAGAAGATCCTAATCGTTTTTGTTAAGATGTGAAGATACCAATCATTCTTCCCAACAACCACTCAAGTTTTATCTCTACATAGATGGAAAGAAAACTTAGTGAATGTACTATGACGAGGAATACTGAAATGAGCACTGCATTCCACCACAAACTTAAAACGCTGCCTTACCCATTTCATGAGCTTCACTATCGATCTTCCATGGATTCTGATCTGCACTCTGAGAACTCTTTCTCCCACTCCCTGCTGCAGCCTCCCCCACGTGAAGGCATCCAAGGGGATTGATTCATTCGACCCATAAGCAGCCATTATGGTGCTAGTTTGAAGGCTCTCCTGATAAAATGGCTCTATAACATACTCTCCCCCGACCTGCACACCCTCCAGCATAAGGGCACCAATGTGAATCTCTTCATAGAATATCGCTCTTTTTTTTATAGGATTGTGCGCTAGGATTTTCACCTCCATCTTCGTCTTGAGGCAGGCAGCTGCCCCATCACAGTCACTGGCTCTTGAGGCGTCCAGTTCTTTGATGTGGATCTCTTTAAGTCCCCACTGAGGAGCTTGTGGGTGGAGGGTTATCAGCAGAATCAGCAGGGTCAGGCCTATACCAAAAACCAGGGCTATCATGAACGTGAGAATCCAGATTACAGTTCGGTTCACTCGACTATGTATCAATATTGGATGAGTTGCAATACCATCCAAGAAATCTAAACACCTCCTCATCTTCATGTTCTTGAAGACCAACTTGAAAAAAATGCACAAGAAATGATATGTATACACATATATATATACACACAAGGGATGGTAAACGTATATATATATATATGGCAAGGGATGGTAAACGTATATACATAGATAGCAGCGGAGTGTGGTTGTGCTTCGGCCCTAATGTGCAGAGAGTGCTAAATACACTAGCGCGTTTGCAGAGTGCATATCCAATCAACAAAACCACTTTGAGGGTGCTACGGTGGTATTAGGTATAATAATGAGAGTACTGATGATATTGCAGAGGATTGTGCAGCCCATTTGAGATAATAACTAGATTAAGAAACCACTTCACGCCTTTCGGAAGCACTGATAACCGATAACATTTTTTTAGTTAGTATTCTATATTTGTTTTTGGAGTTTCATCTGCTCATATTTATAGTGCTATGTTTATGTTACCTTTGGAAGAACCTTAAACGTCTCTTCGCAGAAGTTTGTCAGATTTATAATAATAATAATAAAATGTCAATGTCAATGACAATGAGAACATCCTTACTTTTTCGTAATCTGATACTTACACATATAATATTCAGCAAAAATTAACATTAAAATTTTAGTAATTATTATTATTTTTTAATCATAGAAGATAGAGATTTAATATTAAAAGAATAGGGTAGAATTGTAATGTATAAAAATATTATTTATTGTCTTTTTTCTCTGGGTAAATGTAGTAAATCTAAAAATTTAAAAGGGAAGTTTATTAAATTTAGTGATGTTGTTCAATATATGGCTTTAAACATTATATTATTTGAAAATATAATATATATAATAAAATAAACTTATCTTAAATTGTAATGACCAGATCAAGTTCACTTCCTAGACCAAATTGTTACTGTTTGTAACTCTAAATCAAAGAGTAGTGATAATAGTTTTCTGAACACCATCATACCATTTTTCTCTAGTCTCTTGTTAGGTCAGAGGATATGGATACTAGAGAAGGGGCCACTAACACACTATTGGAGTTAGAGGAGTTGTCATCAAATACCACAAAGTGTATAATATCCAAGCGAAGGTCCAAATGAACCATAGAAGGGCCAAATGAGCCATGATATGTGCAACCAAATGCTACAAGGAGGCCAAGGCTAAGGATATTTCCAGGTGCCTAATCCTAAGTACAAATAGAGTGGCATGGGATTCAATTTCCTATTCAAGGAGATTGGTCCCTTGCTCTTGGTGCAAAGTTTTTTCAATATTGGTTGGAGACCATACACTCTTCAAATCACTCTTGCCACTATGTAGCTTGAACAACCAAGCATGCCACCAAGCCTTGTAGTTATTTGACATCATATATCCATTAATAAAGTCATTTTTCTAGGGCTCTTCACCTCATAGAGACCACAACATCAAGGATAGTGATCCATAGCCTTGGCCGTCTTCCCACCCTTACTCAAGTCTATCCCCATAGCCTATGATACCTCCAAATTCTTCATGAAGGCATAGCAATGCCATGCACTTCAACCCCAATTCTAAAATCAGATTCACAAGGGAACTTAGGTGAGGGGAGTGATAAATTGATAATAGTTATGTATTCCAATGAATTCTACATCTAGGAGTCTTAATAGCCGTGGTATAGTTTTTCAACACACTAAATGGAGGAACAAGTTTGCAAGGCAAGAGGATGTAAGACCAATTAAATTTACTCAACTATATCATTGTCATGACGAGGCAAAAGTGTCGTAAAGAGTCATCATGCTATTGTCATATATCATCATGGGGGTGCATGTGAAGGTGATCAACTCACACCCCTTCCCCAAGCCACCCTACATTGGGCTCCATTTTTAAATTCAAATAGCACCTTCCTCCATTTTGGCCCTACAGTTGGTATGCAAATCTACCTTATAATTCTATCCTTCAAGATTTTGGAAGTAGGAGATAAATTCAAGGTCTAACCCAACATAGTGGTATGTGGATGACTTTATTGAACTTATTTGTGAATCTTTAATACTTGAGAATGGAATAATAATAAAAACATCATTGGAGAATAGATAAACCTCACAATGCTTTGTCTAGGTCAAATAAATTTATTAGTGCAAGTGTAATGCTCCCTCCCACCCCTTTGGAGTAATCTAGATTGAATGGGAGGTGTTACTTTTGACTAATCCAACTTCCATGGTCTCATTATGGAAATGGGGTCAAAAAATTCCTTCTTCACCAAAGTTAGCAGAATTAACTTTGGATAACACCATTGCATCTAGCTTGTCAAGAGCTTTCTAGCGATGTAAATTTTATCTCAATCCGAGTCCTAGATTTAAAATTATGCTGATTTAAAGGTTTGAACATTTAACCTTGCCACATCAACAAGTATGGCCACATGGAATTGCCACATTATAGCACACCCATGTCACATGCTATTCCTTCATAATTTACCCCATTCCATCCTCTATGATACATTGGGACGTGAAAATCTGTGTTATGTAATGAGGAGGTTCTCATTATGTGGCTTTTGTCTACTACGACCCACTACAAATAGACGCTATAAAAATACCACTAGGCTCCAAGGTCTGTGGTGATTTGTCACTCAGCCATATCCACTTCCACCTCATTACCAGGTGGCGTTCCCTAAGCCAAGTGGTGTCACAAAACCCCTGTCACATGTCTCTTAGGTGTCACATTAGCCTAACCTCCATGTCACCTACTCCTACGACGTCTTGTTTACGTCAAGGTGACATAATCCTACCACATGGCATCCTATAGTGGTGCCATGTGTCATTCAAAAACCAATCATTTGGTCATCCAAAAAGGCCATTCTTGGTTTCCATATGTCACGCTGACAATGTGTCGCGTTGAAAATCTTGCCATGTCACACATACATGTCATTCGTGTCCTGCGTAGCATCTGCCACCTAATCTTAAGTCATGGTCGCACTAGGTCAATCCCTTTTCATTTTGCAATGAAATCACGTTATGAAGTTTTATGGACTATTGGAAACCTTCCACATTGATCAACACATCTATGTTCCCCACAACATTAAATTTCTTGTCCCATGGAGACAAATATTTGTCCCCTGGAACATGAATATTTTCATTTCTCGACATCAAGTTCCCCATCCGATGGAGCGCTATCTTTGTTTCCTAAGATGTAAATATCTTTGTTTGTTGACGGAAACAATTTCCCTAAGTGCCCTCGCACTTCCTGTTATTTGTGGCCATTTCCATAGAAATACTACATAACACTTGGTGCAACTCACACAACATTAGTTAGAGCTAAGCACCATCATTAAGTGGTTGATTAAATTGTAGATTAGTGGTAATCCTCACAGGTTAATAAATCCCTCAATCCTTTGTAAATGCTCGAACTCTTATCATGACTCTAATAAGAATTATTAAGCCCAATTATAAGTATGTCTTCCTGCGATACTTAGACTTCGGAGTTCTAAGAGTCTCAATGGCTTGCCAAGCCTTCCTTGCATTCAAGTTTCATTCAATCCATGACCATGACAAGAATGAACCATTAATTCCAACGTCATCATTACAACTACTCCATCTAGCAATAATACATTGATAGATATCAATGTGCTCACTAACAGGCAGAGAAACAAGTCAAGCTGTGACAACATTTCCCTACACTTCAAAAACAACAACAACATACCATGCCCAAAGCGAGCACAACAGTATACTATTAAATCCTCTAACAAACATTCATTTCAATGTAAGGGCAGTGAATAGACTTAATATTCAAATGTGCATGACCATGTCAAGCAATGGAATCATACATAGTATATCTTAACTTAGTTCATTATACCAACATGCATAAACATGTAAACAACTTTGCAATTGACATGTAAACTGACGTGGATATTCCATTGAATAATTCATCACAACAAATCTGATAATATTATATTTAAAATGTAAAATTTTACACTATTACAGTTTTATTAAATTTATAGATATGTATATTTAATGTTAATAATGCATGAATATGAATGAAAATTATGTAAGAAAATAGATAACAGAAAAATAAAATCTCACACACACACACATAGATTTGACACGGGATATACTCTGGGAAACACTTTCGAGAGAAAAAACCAGCTAGAAGGTGAGGTTTCTCTGCTCTCTTTCTCTAAATGGAAATATGGTTGCGAGTACAAAGAAGTATGGACTGTGGCCCATGGGTTGCTACAGTGCACAAATCCTCTCGGTGTGTTCTATCTCCTATCCCCCTTGGCTATTTCTGCTCAGTTATGGAACAAATGCACTCAAAAAAATGGAAACCCTTTTCCTCCAAGTGGCCCAGTTATAACACAACCTGATAGCCTACTAGTAGTTAGGTTTGGCTACCTCAACTCTTAACCAAAGTTACAATTTAGACTCTTCTAGAGTCTTTTACATCATAATCACATGGCTAGCCCCTTTTCCATGCATAATGGGGGATGACGTGGCATCCTCTCAAATTATGGTAGTGAGAACAGGAAGGTTAACTTCTGAGTGGCATAACTTTCTCATATAGACTCTAATCGACGTGATTCTTACACAATTTCAAAGCTAATTGTGTGTAGAATAGCATGAAAAGGTTATGCACTAAAGTGGAAACTTTTATCCCCCAAAAAAAGCATTTGATGCCTCAAAACACTCTCGAAAGGTTTCAGACCATGTTTTTCCAAACTAGATCTCGCTTGTGAAAATAGTCCCATGAGTTGATTCCTCCACTTACACCTCCCCATTTTGGGAGGCTTTTGGTCCCCAAAAGCTTCGAATGAGGTAAGGAAATTTTTCCTCTACCTTCTCTTTGGTGTACCAGTTAGCTTTGCCTGGAAGTTGTCCTTTCAACCCAATCTGCCAAAAGTCAGGTTGCCCCTATCTTGTAATTTTGGATCTCTTCTAAAAAATTGTATCCTCAGTCAACTTTTCCTAAGCATCTGGTGCCAAATCCTCCACAGAAGTTCGAACTTGTTCCTCTTCCTAATATAGCATGGAAGGCTCATACAGTTTCAAATTATCTACATCCACAACTCAGTAAATGTGCATATATGGTGGTAAACTAAGTCGATAGGCATTATCACCCAACTTTTCCAATATTTGAAAAGGTCCATACCTCAAAGCCTTTATTTTCTTACCAGACCCTTGTAGCCTCTCTTTGTTTAACTATAGCCATACTTTGTCTCCCACCTTGAACGATTTCTTTGTTCTATGTTGATCATTCCTGCCCTTATATTTCTCTTGTGACTTCGGCAGTGTCTCTTATAACTGTAGATGGATTTTCCTGATCTTTTCTACAAACTTTCAACCCTTAAGGCGCTTCACGTAAGATCTTCCCTCACTCCTCCTTTTTTCCCATATGCAATGTCCAAAGGTGAAGGCAGCAAATATCCAAAAGAGGTTTCAAATGGGTAATTTCGTATAGAATTATGGATTGCTCCATTGTAAGAATGTTTTATATATACTATAATTTCATCCCAGGTACTCAAATGCTTTTGGTTGTATCCCCTCAAAATTTGCACCAAATTATTGTTAATTACTTCTATCTTCCCATTTTCCTATGGATGGAATGGTGTAGATCTATTTAACTTCGTGTCCATCTTATTCCACAATGTAGTCTAGAATGCACTAAGAAAACTTGCATCCCTGTCTAAATTGATGCTCCTTGGTATCCCAAAGTGCACCCAAACTTGTCCAAAGACCAAGTTTTTTTCTTCTCACCCACTGTTGGTCTTTTTACAAGGTATCAGAACACACATCTTGTTGAACCTATAAACTAGCATGAACGGGTAGTCATGTCCCTTCCTAGTGGTTGGTAAAACTCCCACAAAGTCTATGAAAATGTGTTTCTAAGGACAAGTGGGTATATGTAAGGGATGATATAGACCTTGTTTCTTATCGCTAGGCTTGTTGGTACAAAAAATCATGGATCCTCTTATGAACCTAACTGCCTTCTCTTGCATGTTGGGCCAATACACATACCTCTACAAGTTGGCCACATTCTTCCCTACACCAAAGTGTCCTAAGACCCTAGAGTCATGAGCCTCTTTAATCAGTTGCAATCACTCACCTTTAGGAACACATAGCTTATCCATGTCGTAGAATAACCCATCCTAAAGATGGAATTCAACGGTGTTGTCACCATTGTGCACATGACTCTGACTCTATAACTTTTGAAACACCTTCCTGAAGTCCTTATCCTATTAATATGCCTCTCTATATTCATCATGGGTGAATGGATCCATGTCCATAAGAGTCCCCACAGTTGTGATCTTTGGTGTGGCTGGCCTTGAAATCTTTTCGGCCAACATGTTTTTGTTTCCCTTATTGTACTTGATCACCAAATGAAACTACAATAGAAACCCCATCCACTTGTAATGGTTAGTCTGTTGTAGGTTACTTTGGGCCTACAAGTACTATAGTGGTTTGTGATATGTGTGGATTGTTGTCTCCTTTCCCATAAGATAGTGCTTCCACTTCTTTACATCTTGCACCAGGGCATAGAGCTCCTTCTCATAGGTAGGGTAGTTAAAAACTGTCCCACGAAATACTTCATAATGATAGCATAGAGATCTTCCTCCCTGCATCAAGACCACTCGCATAGCATACCCACCCACATTTATCTCCACTCCAAAGGATTGTTGCAAGTTTGGTAATGCAAAAACTGGTGTTGCATTGATCTTCTTCTTTAACTCCTTGAAATCCCTCAGCTAACCCCTTCTCCACTAGACACTCTTGCCACGTGTTGTTGTTGGAAACTCTTGCCACTACTATCATTGAAAATGAGGCTATGAATTTCCTTAGGTACTGTGTTTCTCCAATGAAACTCCTAACCTCATAAACATTAGTAGGCACTAGCCATTTAATGTTGTCGTCCATCTTGGTAGGATCTATATTCATCTCTCCTCCACCTATCACATGCCCCAGATACACCAAAGGTTGTTGTACAAGCTCACATTTCTTGAGATTTTCTAACATCTTGTGCTTCTTTAATGTCTCTAGCACCTGCATCAAATGTGAGATGTGCTCCTCCTAGGTAGCACTGTATACTAGTATATAATCCAAATAGAGAATAACAAATGAATCTATAAAAGGGAACAATACATCATTCATTAATTTCATAAATGTACTTGATGTATTACATAGGGAAAATGGCATGACTAACCACTCATACAAACCTTGCTTGGTTTTGAAGGCAGTCTTCCAAGTATATTCTTCTTTGACTCGAACACGGTGATATCGAGACTTTAAGTCCAACATAGTGAATTATTTTTCTTGTTTCAATTGATCTATCAAATCACCTATCCTAGGCAGGGGGTATTTGTTCTTGAGCGTGATTTTTTCAATTCCTTGTAATCTATACACATCTTCCAAGTCCCATCCTTCCTCGACACAGTGATGATGGGTGACCCACATGGTGATGTACTTGGTCGAATGACACCCTGTTCTAGCAATTGCTACAATTGTTTCTTCACCTCACTTATTCTATAACAAATTGTTTGTACAACCCAATTTTTGGGGATGGGGAGTCTGACAATAGCTAGATCTCGTGCTCCACTTCCCTCTTAGGTGCTAACCCTTTAGGCTCTTGGAACACATCCTTGTATTCCGGTTGCAACTCTTCCAGTTGATGTTTATGTTTCTTAAACACCCCTCCATGGATACCTTACCTCTTACTGACTCTTCTATAGACTGATTTTCTATTAAAATCAATAAAACATACTTCTTACTAGAACTAATCAATTTCTTAGCTTGGTTGGAACTTACCAATGAAATTTTTTACTTTCCTTTGTGTGCATTGATGATGAACGATTTCCCATCCTTGATGAGCCAGTAATGGTTGGCTATTTGCATGAATATTGCATCGCCCATGTACATGTATGTTTTCCCAAACACGACTCCACATACATCAAGGGGAACCATATCTAGTTCTACTTCATCAATAAAATCAACATTGATAACAAATCTAATTTTGCATTGTTTTGTTACCTTCAAATTTGCATCCTTATTTACCCATCATAGTGGATATGGGCTTGGATGATCATGAACTTCTAGACCCATCTTATTGACCAACTCTTCTATAATGATATTCACCTACAATCCTAATTCAAATAGAGCATCGATCTTTGTCTTCTTGACTTGTATATTTATATGGAAGAGTTTGGTCATTTCTTTCTCTTCCTATTGCTGAAGGCTACTCAGGTTCATCTCCTTCTGCATTGACTTACAAACGATCTTCTCATCCACATCCAAGCTGCTTTCAATCTGGTTGGTCGAATCAGTGGCCATGAGACTCTTCTTATTATTATTTGTCTTTTTGCTCTTTGGGTTTAGCTCTGGATGCAACTTCCAGTACTTCTCCTTTGTATGGTCGTAATTGTTGTAGTGGTTTAAGTGGTTGCTCAAATATTTGCATTGGTGTGTTGTAGTTATCATCATTTTATCTTTTCTGCCTTTTTGCTTCTTCCTCCCCTCCTTAGAAGCATCTTGTTTCTCCTTTTACTTTGATCCACTTGATTGCACTCTCTTTAGGCTTATGTTCTTTAGATATTATGTCTGTACATAAGCCTTTTCCACTAATTTGGACTTGAACATCATCACTTACTCCCACATATGGTGGTGTAGACCCCCAAAATACTTGAGGGATACATTTGGGTTCTTTGGGGGGATATCTAGCATTACGGTCATCTTTCTGAACTCTGTAGTGTACTCCTATGCGCTTTGCCCTAGATTTTGCCTAAACTAGTGCCACTGAATCCACTGGTCCTCTACATACCAAATAGGGTAAAAATTTGACTTAATGAGGGTTTTTAAATCCTCCCACTTAGTCACTACAAGATCTCCCTCCAACCTTAGGGTATCCATGTAGCTTTCCCACCATGTTAGGGCATGGCCCTCTGATTTCAGCCACACAAATGAGATCTTTTGTTCTTCCTCAATTTGATGGCCGTTGAAATACCCTTCTAGTTGCTACAAATAGTGATTCAACTTAGTATCCTCGATCTCACTGTGTTACGGCTCGATATCAAACATTGCTTGCATTTTAAATAGGGTTTCTGATTGATTCACGACACCTAAACTAGGTTGATCTTTTCTAGGTTCTTTCTTTGGTTCTTTCTTTGTTTCTTCCTGATCTCTTGATCCCCCCTCTAATTTTTCTTCTGGATTAGAATCCCCATCTTCTCTGAAAATCCCAATATTATTGCTCGGTGTTGTCATGAGGAGACTTACATTACGATTTATATATGCAAATTGTTGTTATAGTCATGAAAACCTCTCCTTTGTAGGATCATGAAGGTTATTCACAAATTCATCAGCCATGATTAGTGTTTTATGAATTTTGGCCTAGCTGATCTAGATCCCCTATAAATCTCTACAATTCACTGAAAGAAACCTGTTGTAATACCAATATGATCCGTAAATTTTCATGGATATTCCACTAGACAATTCATCACAACATATCTGATAATATTATATTTAAAATCTGAAATTCTACACTATTACAGTTTATTATAATTCTAGATCTATATATTTATTGTTAATAGTGCATGCATGTGAATGAAAATTACACAAAAAATTATAGAATGGAAAAATAAAATCTCGCACATACATTTGACACAGGATATGCTTTGGGAAACCCTTTTGGGAGAAAAAACCAGGTGGAAGGTGAGGTCACTCTACTCTCTTTCTCTGAATGGAAATATGGTTGCAAGTACAAATAAGTATGGAGTGTGGCCCATGGGATGATACAATGTAAAAATTCTCTTTGTTTGTTTTATTTCCTATCCCCCTTGGCTATTTTTGCTTGGTTATGGAACAAATGCACTTGAAAGAATGGAACACCTTTCCTCCTAGTGGCCTGGTTATAACATAGCCTGATAGCTTACTAGTTGTTAGGTTTGACTACCTCAACTCTTATCCAGAGTTACAATGTAGAATCTTCTATTCTTCTACATCATAATCATGTGGCTATCCCCTTTTCCATAAATAATGGGGGTTGATTTGGAATCTTCTTGAATTATGGTGGTGAGGACAAGAAGGTCAACTTCTTAGTGGCATAACTTTCGTATGCGAACTCTAATTGACGTGATTCTTACATTGTTGGAAATACATATGTGTGTAGAATAGCGTGAAAAGGTGTGCACTGAAGAGACAAAATTTTACCCCCAAAAAACGTCGTCTGATGCCTCAAAATGCTCCCTGAAGGTTTCAGACCCTGTTTTTCCAAACTGGGTTCCGCAAATAAAAATTATCCCATGAGGTGACTCCTCCAGTTTTTCCACTTTGAAAGAATTAAGATGGATGAAAAAAAATATAATGATCCAATCGATAACAGTAATTCAGGAAACATATCAGCATCTACAGGGCTTTATAAGTCTCTCACATCATGAGAATTATCATACAAATATCTCATTGCAAATACACATGAATACACATTCCTCATCTTCTCTCTTAAGAGAATATTTTTTTGGTTATGATCTGGTTCCATGTGAGAGATCAACCAAAAGATTGTAATCCATGATGTAAACTCTTATTTTCCAAATAATAGAATTTTTTTCCAAAAAAAAATCATAATACATATAATTACGTACATATGTTTATGGCATTTTTCTTTGTCACATATTTTATAATTTGTGTGTTTTTTTTTTAGTGTGATATGCATGATGTGTGTGTGTGTGTGTTTTTAATTGAGTTCAGCATCGGTGATTGGATGGAAGCATTGTAATCCTCCCCACCCAAGTCAAGTCTCGTAGTTTGACATATTGTAGCTCTCAAATAGAATAACTATGGTGCACTCTTCAGTGAGCCTATACTATGTTTATTTTGGAATAGGGCTTCAAGAAATTTAATTATCAATAATTCTTAGCTGGATGGTAGGGATTAAACCTCAATGGAATGTTTTTAGTAGCATTCACAAATCAAATGCTGAGACTTATCTACAAAGTAGTTATGCCCTATTATCCCTTTAATTAAATTTATTATTTGAAAAAACAATGTCATATGAACAAGTGTCATATGAAATGAGTTATGGTTTTTTGGGCATGTGGTATTGATAAGCCATCATATTGGCCTATGGTACTGTAAAAAAAGTTACTTACATATTAAGAATCTTCATAATAAAGTGGGGATGAATCTCCATGGTTAAGAATCTTGTTACATGTATATTAATTATTTTTATCATTAATAATAAAATAATAATCTAAAATAAAGTTATAATTTAGTTAATTTTTATTTAAGCAACTTGAAATGTATCATAAAATAAGTTTTTTGATGTTTATTATGGATTGATGTATATCCATGTTATCAACTATTTAATCTATGCTTAGTCTAACTAATAAACAAAATGACCCTTTTATGGCAGTTTGTTTAGTCAGTTTTGCCTAAAATATTGTAAATATCTTTAAGAATCATAATTTTAAGTTGTTTAATATACAAAGTTTGAGTGCCTCAAGGATTTTTTAGGGTGTTGAATCTATCCGTGCATTCAAAAATGAATTTTAAACAACCAGAAATCACAATCTTGCTCGAAATTGTATTGTCGGATTTCGACCAAGGAAGCAATTTCATCTATTAGTTAGACTACACCTTTAATTTATATGGTTGTGTTAGTATATTATTATTAGTTATATTTAAGATGAAGTTATGAGATATAGTGGTTACGAATATTTATTGTCACTATTTATTTTTCTTTTCATGTGATATGCATATTATGAATTTTCTTTCCAAAAAACAATTTGTAATTTTATTAATAGAAATTGTAATATAAAATTAATTTGAGCTTATTTATTAATTTTATTAATTTTTATTATACTTATTTAAGTGAACCGGCATTATGTTTTTTCACTAATTTTTTTTATTTAAGTTTTCATTCATCTAACACTCCACTACAATTTCTCCTTCGTACCATGTTGTAGAGAATAGAGCACCTCAACACAATAACAAAGATCAACAATGCAATAATGTCCAAAAAATTACATCACAATAATGGATCTAAAAATGTGATACCACATTTAAAATCAAATTGCATTAATCACATAAACCAAACAAATGGCCATAAAATAATAATGTTTTGTGTACATGTAATAAAGGCTAAATGTCTCATATGAAAAGGGATAAACTATAATCAAGGCTAGCATATAGTGATCCAGATATTTTACTTCAAGCATGCATATAGAATCACATTTAAAAGAGCATGTAACCAAGTAACATAAATGCGTGAAAGAAGAAAAAATCAAAATCAACAGTGTGATCAAAGGCACAAGACAATTTGATGAAAGAGTTCACCCAATGTGGGTTATGTCTCCAGGCCCTACTCAATGTGAGGAGGCCTCTTTCATTAAATGGCAGCATAAATAAATCACAATCAGCTACATAAATGACCCTTATACCTCCATTTTCCGGAATGGTCTGGAAATTCAAAGCTTAGCTGCAGAAATGGACATCATCGCTAAATTTGTGGCACGAAAGCATGTCGAATGACTATAAACTTGACCCCTTTCTGACACCGTCGAAATCTGGACCCTCGGGAATCTCAAAGATTCTTCCCTGCAAGTTGACTATAGATTTTCTGCTAAAATGAGGAAATTGATTACACCATTAGATTCCTTGCGGAAAACTAAGAAAAATGAGTATAAAGTTGATATACTTTTACCTCTATCAAAAATCAGCCTTCAAGGGAATTTAAAGATTACTCATGATTCCACAAAAGGAATATTCCTACAATTTCCCCCATATCGAAAACCATGCCATCATGGTTCCGCTTTGGTCACTGTGTTAGGGTTCTTCCCTCGGACCTCATGCGCATTGTTCCCTTCGACCTTCATTCACCCTTGTTGGGTAATAATCGTGGTTTAAATAGTTTGGGAGCGACATACCTTACAAGGTTAAGGCTTGCGGGCCATTGGCGGTCAAACACGTTAATTGGATGGAGGTCCCGGGGTCAAGCCTATGGGCCTCATGTATATTGCTCAGAGGCACTTGTTTTTATTTTATTTTTTGGAGGGGTCGCCCATTAGGCGGGCTAGTCTACACGGTCAAGCGGGTTCGAACCCTGTAGACCCCATTTGTGTTGACAATTGTTTGGTTGGGAAGGTCCAGTGGCAGGTCACCCGCCCACCACATTATATATATCTATATATCTATATCTATATATATATATATATATATATATATATATATATATATCTATATATATATATATATATATATATATATATATATATATATATATATATATATATATATATATATATATATATTCCGTTGGGGGTGGCGGCCCATAGTTAAAATTTCAATGGCAATTTTTAAGGATTGCTGGACAAATTAAAGAGGCAAAAAATTCACCTTTTCCAGCGACTGGAATTTGTTCATTGATAAATGCCAAATTGTTTCCTCGTTAGTGGAAAAATTTGACCAAAACTTTGACTGAGCATAAATTTCACATAAAAACTCGAATTAAGGTGTCGTTCATGCCGTTGGAAAGCTTGCAACAAGATCTTCAATCTGACCCTAGTTCCACTTCAATCTAGTGACTTTTATGGTTGAGCTTTTCCAAAGCTACTTCTGAACTTTGAGTGTTTATGGATCCACCGGGATCATATAATCTCATGTCTAAGTCAAAGGCTATATTCTACTTGAATGCACATGACCCTAATGTTGTAGCCTGAACGATGATAGTATGAGATATTGGTTTCCTTACAATTGTTATCTATTCTCAGACTGTCCTTTTGGTCTTGGAGTAAAACTTAAAGTTGTTTGTGATTAACATAAGAGCTTGTCTTCCTCAAATGTAAGGAAACATATTAATGGCCCAAGACCCACAAGTATGTGATAGGGGTGAAATTATGCCCTTATGAACCAATAATAAATCATTTAGGTGGCATGGTTAATTTCCTTAAATAACAATAAAAATTAACCAATGAAAATTGCTCTCATTGTTAATCAACAACCAAATTAAATTTGATCACCTTCAAAACAATAAATAAAACTAAATATACATTAACATCAATAATTTAAATCAAAATAAATATGTCTTTCTTTCTACCTTAAATAATTACCAAATATATTTAACCAAACAAGCAAAAACAACAAATTATGATTCCATCATAAGTGTTTGTATGAATGAAAAGTATTTTGATATTTACCAATGTATATTAATAAAAAAATAGAATTTATAAGTAAATATTTTATAATTATATAACCATGTGTTATTATCTAATATATCATCCGTATAATTAAATATACAATTTTAAAAATATATAAATTTAATCAAAAATATACTTATAAAATGACCCATTTTGCTTCCACGGGTGGCAAGAGGGGTAGGGGTCCTTTATGGCCCCAAAGAAGTCAAAGTTTTAAAGTATCCATGGGGCTTGGGGAAGATGACAAATAATTAGGTAGAAGCCTATTGTTTACTCCAAGGCATTATTCTCACCAAAGAATTGTAGGTATCTTCTCTCATTGTGTTGGGTGAATCCCTCTTAATAATTCAATATTTGGTCATAGGATATTCCCTTAGAGACAAATTTCTGGATAATCTCCTGAATTGGATTAAAAGGTATCAAAATATATTCCAAAGATGAGTTTAAAACGCATTTTAATGCATAATAACAAGGAACAAAATCAATGTGTCAACCAAGGTTGTGATTTGAAGTATGGAGAGTTGATGGTTAATGGTCAAGTAAGGTCATCCTCCATCCCTTAGAGGATTAAGCATGAATCCTATGTTCAAATATCAAAAAAATTGGGAGAGGGGGTGTGGGGGGGGGGGGGGGGTGTGGGGGGGTCTAGTCAACATGGATCTGGGAAAATATGTTGTAATTAAGGATTATATTTTGAGGTAGGCTATATGTACTACAAGTTTTGTTCAATTTTAGGGCTATATTAGAACGTATTCACTTCCAAATACCAATATATTCTTAGTATTAGTTGTATTCCTCTTCAAAGGATAATATTAATTCAGGGGTATTTAGATGATACAAAAGATGAAAGAAAGTCATAATGTAAATCCTAATGTACAACTGTGATCCGGGCACAGATTTTGCAATTAATACAAATGTTCTCATTAACATAAAAAAAATGACCCATTTTACTTCTACACTTACATTTATTTCATTCAAATATATAATTATTCTAAAATATAATAAATATATATAATGTCCAAATTTTTATCATCCATATAGTTAAAAATACAATTTTTAAACATATAAATTTGGTCAAAAAACAATAGCTCGAGTGGAAGCTAGTGGGTTTAGTTCCCCTCCACCTAGATTATATTCTCTGAAGACATGTTAGTCTATGTGGAAAAATGTGTACAAGTTGAACATTTGTGTCCAGAAAAAATTTTATAAGCTTGAAAGGGAAGGAATATTTGAATATCTTAAAATTAAAGTGAATAGTGGCAGTCGGTGTTGGGTGTGGAGCCTAATTATCTTCTTTATTCAGAGGTATCATCGCATTGGACCCCATTTCGTCTTATGGCGGCAACCATGCACGTTTACGTGTGCTGCCAGGGGGGTCCAAAGGGGGGTTGACGATGATTCTTTAGAGCCCCCCCCTTGGCAAGGGATTGAGAGCAACGCCCCCGAAGGTAAAAATAGATGTAAAATTTCCTTATAAAATGTTGTAATTCTGTAGTCAATATAGGTCGTTCATTAGGAAAAAATATGACAATAGAAGTTATGTTTAGTTTAGGGTCTTTTTCCCTAGAAGGCAATCCCTCACTATATATGAGGGAATTGTATTGCAGCTATGTAGATCTGTATTCTGAGAAAAAAAGAGAGAGGAGATTGTGTGAGAGCGAAGAGGAAATTACAGCGGATCTGTTGTAGGTTGTATCTCTTCATTTTGCTGGATAATATAAAAGGAAGGACTGGTTGTTTCTCCATGGATGTAGCCCAAATTGGGTGAACCACGTATATCTGTGCCTCTGTTGTTTTATGTGTTTTCTATGTTTATATTTTTGCAATATTGTATGTGTTCCATTGCTCTATAATATATAATTTTCTAATAGTCAGTGTGATTTGATCATGGGTCTCAACCAAATTTGTCCCCTAAAGTTACCAATTCATCGATTACTATTACACACACACACACATTTCTGTCAAGAGGTGCTCTATAGTCTAGTATGGGTAGATGTTGTACTGGAGTGTTAGATCAATGATTGCGCTGAGAGGTGCTCTACAACCTAGTATAAGGGAGATGTTGTAGTGGAGTGGTAGATCAATGAGGTAATAGATTAAAAAATAATAATGAAAAAACATAAATTTTTCTCAAATAAAAAGGTAATTAAAATTAAAAAGTAGTTTAAAAATAATAGGTCAACTCAATCCAATTTTATATTGCAATTTTTTTCTATTAATAAAATTGCAAAAAAAAATGGGAAAAAAATTCATAATATGCATATCACAATAGGAAAAATTTAAATAATGACGATACATATTGGTAACCATGATCTATCAGAACTTTTCCTTTAAATTTAGTTAATAATCGTATAAAAAATTAATACTTACAATAAACTCTTTTTCTAAGAGACACTTGTTATTGACAATTGTTTTTAGATATGTTTGTTTTATGACAAGGATGAGGGGCTAGAGTTTGTTTTAGCTGAAATATCTAAAGTCACTAGGTCTATATGGCTTTTGCTAGGGGATTGTTGGGCCTCCAAAATGTCATCCTCTTTCTATCATTTTACCATATTTTGGCTCGTTACCATATTTTGCAGCTCCATAACCCTACATTAATACCATTTGCATGATCATATGGGCTTATCATTATTATTTTCCAAGTCATTTATTTTAAATATTTTAAGATAATTTATGATTAAATATTAGGAAATTAGCATGTTTTCATATATATCTAAAAATGGGATGGGTTTTATGATGTTGTAGGTCTATTTGAAGATTCTAGAAGAGTCTTATTTGGCCACTCAACCACAAATCCGAATTTTAATTTCAAGTCATGAAGATTTGTGAAATATTTGTAGAATATTTGGATCATTGACTAAGCACATTCAAAAGAGAAGAATCATGGATGTTTTGACATATGTCTCCTAAAGATGTGTGAGAGGATTTGTATCTCATATTTTTGGATAATTGGTTGTAACCAAAAGAGATAATTGTGGATCTATAAGAGATTTGTGGATCTACATTTATTGATTGGTTATCTTAAGTTTTTGTATAAATAGGAGTGCATCCTTCATCCAAAGGCGTTCCATCCAAGATATGAGATATTATAGAATAGATAATAATGGAGAAGAAATGATTAATGTAATTTGTAATGTGAGGATAGAGAGGAAGAGAGTTTAATTATTGTAATATCTTTGGAACTTAATCCAACTTCATTTTATGGAATACATGTTGCTGCTTTGATCTCCAAGCTTTCATAATCGTTCGGTGTGCTTGTAGAGGAGTGGATGGCCCCCATCAACTGCATCTTGTGCACCTCATTCCTTTGCTGTAAATATTTATGTTATTTATGCAAGTTTAGTTTAGTTTCTTTTATGTTATTTTGATTATATGTTTTTATGTTTATTTCAATAATGTTGTTTTGTTAAGATTGATTTAATTTCCTTATGTTAGGATTGGATTGGCACACTACTAATATTACACTAGTAATCTCACATTAGTAATCTCATAGATTATTAGATTAAATTAATTTTTCATTTCATAGCTTAGATTAGAATTGTTGGTTTTCAAAGAGATAGTCTTTGAGAGAGAAAGTGATTGAGAGAGAACATGAATGAGAGAGAACGTGTACACTTTCTTTTCATTTTCTTTCATTATTTGCTTTGTAATTAGTTTCAGGTTTCTTGCATTAGATTAATTTATTCTGATAAATAATCAACTAGTACATATAGTACACGTAGACCTCAACAGTTCACGATCCCCAGGTTGACAATTTAATGACAGGAATTTAAGTCACAATTTAATCACCCAACAGGGACTACATCTAGGCCCATGCTGAATATTTCTCATTTGCAATGATCCTCTCCAATCCCCAATTAGTTTTTTCCCTTGGTCAGATTCCTTCTTTCTCTAGCTCCCACCCTCCTCGCAACTTGTCAATATCCCTCATAAACATGATGTTCTTGTATGTGTTGCATTTATGCTAGACTCCTCAAATATAGAGCTCATGGAATACTCTTAAATTCCCCTCATTCATCAATATTATGTGCACAAGGGGAATATGGTGTGGCCTGCCTATGTGGATCCATCTTATCCATGTTCATTCCATCTAAAAACTCTCCACTAAATTTTCTCAACATTGCAATGATCCAATGATTGGCCCCCTGAAGATGAACCCTAGAAACTTTGCAACTGCCGCCTCTGCTTCGGCCGCCGTCGGCCCCCTGCTCGGCCCGGCCGAGGCTGGAGAAGCGTATCTCTGTCAGGGACGGCAGGTCTATGCGATTATTGCTGTTCCGCATGTCTTCAGGCAGCTTTCGAGAGCTCCCCTCCCGCTGATTTATTCTGCTATGGACTTTGGGGCCGCCAGTTCTCAGCCCTCTGCAGCTGCATCTAGCTACAGCTGCCCCCATCAGACTGCAGAGGCATCGGCCAAGAACAAATTAGCAGAACGTGATCTCAGTTTTCCCCAGGCGGCTCTTGGGAAGGAATTTTTCACCCTGGGAGGTCGCTCATTTCCATTAGCTTCTTCTTTGACCCCCCAGTATAACGATTACTCTGTATTGGACCTTCAGAAATCTTTAACCTTCTTGGATCAGCTTGGACGTAGCATCTGGAAGCCCTATTGGGCGGATAGCAATGACAGACTCGACAATCCTAGGTCTCTCTCCTCTTCTCTTTACAATCCCCTGCGACAAACACAGGAAAATAAGGCCCTCCAAAATTTCAGCCTCCTCTCGTCTCAGATCTGCAGGGGCAAGCAGAACTTTGATCTCTCTGCCTCATTTCAGATCCTGATCAAGCTTATCTCAGGCAAAACTCTGCTACAATGGGTGAAAGCGTCGGATCAAGTGCAAGATCTCAAGCAAGCTCTGGAACTCAAGCTGGGGATTCCCTCTGCAGCATAGCGACTTCTCCACGAAGGTAAACAACTCGAGGATCTTTGCCCCCTGTCTTTTTACAGCATTAAGAGAAATGCCTCCATAGCTTTATCCCTTCGTTTGAGAGGAGGAGATGTAGGACAGACATCCTCAGCTGAGGCATTCTCATACAAGGACGCTGTCCATGCTAAGTCGTCCAAGAGAGCAGCTCCACCTGTTCAGGCTCCCAAGCCTTTCCTGGTGGATAAACTGGAGGAAATCCCCTCCATTGAAATAAATCACCCAACGCTGGATGAGCAAACCCATCACTTTGCAGAACATGGCATTATTTGCAGGTTTACTGGGCTATGGCCACGCACAGTAGACCTCTTTCAATGGATTCACTCTAACTGGACCAACAAATGCAAGGTTCTGTTATGTTCAAAAGGCTTTTTCATTGTAGTGTTTGCTTTTGTTGAGGACTATCAAAAAGCCTTAACTGATGGCCCTTGGTTTTGGGGTGCAGCTGGTTTATTCCTCACCCTTGGTTCCCAGATTTCGATCCCTCTACAGCAGTCATCACCAAACTCCCCATCTGGGTCAGACTTCCAAACCTCCCGGCGCATCTATGGCACTTTGTTGTATTCCAAGGAATTGGCAACTCTCTAGACCGATTTTTAGACACAGACATCTCTAGAGGGGAAAAGGGCTTATACACCTTTGCCAGAATCTGTGCAGAAATAGATATGAGTAAAGGTCTCCCATACCAGATCAATCTCAAAATCGGAGACTTCCATTGGACTCAAACTTTGGATTATGAAAACACAGCCTTTCGCTGCCGAAACTGCCATCATACAGGTCACCTTCAGAGCTCTTGTCCCTCGATGCCAGCCCAAAAGAAGAAAACCAATCCTAAGCAGAAATCCAAAAGCTGGAAGTCACACGATCCTCCCCCCATGGATGATTTTGACTTTAGCTCGGATGAAGAGGAAGAGAATAAGGAAGGTTTGGCAGAAGCGTCGGCACAGGATCCACCCTCGACTGGTCCCGTGGATGCGTCCGTCCCACCAATCTCACAGAAAAGGAATCATGAATCCTCCACCTCGGATTCAGATAAGGAGATCTCTCCGTCAGCACATCCCAGCTTGCAAATCATGCCAGCGCAGCAAAATCCTCTTGATTGGGTCAAAGTTGGTAAAAAGAAAGGGAAAAAATGTCGAATAGTTGATTCTACGCATGTTTGGTAGAGTCCTCTATTCTGTTCTTGTTCCTTTGTTCCTCTTGTTTCTTCTCGTTCATCCTTGCTCTCTTCTCTTTCTCTCTTAGGAGCCGAAGTGGATAGCCTATCCTTTCCGGCTGCCTGTGTTCTTGCTTCTCTTGATTGTAATCTATTTTGTACCATACGTTCTCTTAATAGAATTAGCTTTTACTGAGAAAAAAAAAACATTGCAATGATCCAACGACAAAATTTAGTGTGATCACCTTGAATAGATCTAACACTTAACTCTCTACATTCTTTTGATGGCTTCATTCCTCCTTCATCTGGTGCATGTCTACCTATTTTGATTCATTCACTTCATAGCCCTTTCTACCAACTATGGTTATTTCAACAAAGAAAACCAATCAAAGCAAATCATTCACAAATATCAATGGTCGTCAATTAATACATTCACTTAGAGGACATTCACCAAATTCTGGGAAAAACGTTGGTCACCAAGTTCTGTGGGAAAGAGCCCGTAGAAAAATCTCTGATGGGTTGGGTCAAACACTATTGGAATCCCATCCTTGGATACTCTCCCACATGTGACCTCCTAGTTCGAATCCATATTTCTCTTATATTCCCCTCTGAAGATGGCAATGAAAAGATCTTAGTGAGTGACTGGAACTGGGGACCTTCCAATCTGTATTTGAAACAATGGACCATATAATTTGACCCAGCTAGAGAGTTGGTCACTCATCGAAAGGTATGGATCATATTCCCGGGGCTACTACTTGCTTTCTGGTTAGAGAACATCCTAGAATAAATTAGGGGCAAAATCAGACGATTCTTAGAGTTATAGTCAACTTGGGCCACAAATCTATATTGTCATTGGTTATGGATGCAGGTAAAAGTAGATATGAGTGGTGGCCTCTTGGGGAAAATCAAATTGATATATAATTTCATTTCCTAGAACCAAAATATTGACTTTTGGTGCCTCCTTTTTCATTGTTTCAAGTGTCATGCAATGGTCATGTTAGAGACTAGTGCTTGAGATTTGGTCTGTCGATCAAATATTTTTAAAAATTATCGAAGAAAAAATAACACAAAGTTTCAAAAAGTGTAGGGGAGCAGGTTGTAGCTATTGAATCCAGCAAATTTTCCTACTTTGCATCGGATCTCCTCTCTCCAGCAGACTCTCACCTAGAACCTCTCGTCGGCAACATCTCCACTACTGGTATGTCTACCCACTCTTCATCTCATTGTATTGTTTTCTCTAATGCATGAAATAATTCATATGCATCTACCCTTGCCCCCACACTTCTCCATAGAAAAATGTGAAGTTCCCATTCACTATGGTTCCCCCCTTCCCTCTCCTCTTCAACCTGTCCTTCCCCCTCGTGAAAATTCAGAAAAAAATCCCTCTCCTCCTCCACTGATCTTTCCTTGTTGGGGTCTCACTCACATTATCCCCTATCGCTCCCCCTCCCCCCCTTCAACGTCTCTTCCTCCCTATGGAGAATCTTCCAGAAAGCCTCTGTTGAATTTTATAGCTTGAAAATTTCTTAGGTGGAGGGAAGTCCTCTTTAGGTGGTTGTTCAAGAGGAGAAATCATTATGATATCCTTCCTAAGTTTTAACTTAGGAAAAGCACTTTGATTAATGTAGAATTTGGGTTGATGTTTATCTAAGGATAAATATTAAATTATTTAAGTGACTTAGATTTAATCTCCATCGTTGATCTAGGAAGGCTAATATTTAATCGTATCCCTTTATCACATGGGAAATTGGAGATTTGGCGTATGAAAGAATTATAAAAGCAGTCTAAGGGAGAGGATTAAGATAACATAAGAGAAATTCAAAGAGATATTTTTTAAATAATTTTCATGAGTCATTGGAGTGAGTGCGAGATTCATAGGCTGAAGAAATAAAAAAAAATGTGCAAATGAGAGTTCGAGTGAGCACAATTTTTTAAGTGGCGCGTAAAATAAGAGGGCAAAAATTCTCTTGAGGGTGATGCTGAGGTGTGCCACAAGTTTGGAGAAACCTATAGGGTCGAGACCAAGTTTGTGGAGTGGTTCCGCAAGTGTGGGGATTCCTATAGGGTTGAGGCTGCAATACTGGAGGGTTCAAGCAACTTTAGGAGGGTCGAACTTGTGAAAGATATCTAGAAAAGTGGAGGATGAATTTCTAGGGGGGGTTTACCAGGTTCCATTAGTTGTATTCTATGTGTATTTTTAGATGGTGATTTTCCATGATAAGGAAACCTATAATTTATCTAAGAAAATTTAATGAAGAGATATTTGAGGGTTAAATTAATTGTTGATCTTATATGATTTTTTATCTAGGTTATTTTTTTAGAAATATTTTTTGCTGATATTTGGTGATTTAAAGTGTTAGGGAATTTTTTGTTTGTAGTCTTCATATTTTATTTACTAGGGAAAATTCATTTACTAGGTGAAAAAAATTATGAGGGAAAATTAACAACATGAAACATTTATTAGTTAAACTTAACTGATGGAAAGAGTCAAAGTTGATCAAGTCAAATAGTGGTGGTTTTGGGCATGTGGTTTAGCATAACCATGGTTTTTTTCCCATGGGATTCATGTAATGAAGTTTTTTAAATGCTAGGAAGAATTTATTGTAATAGTTCCATGGAGGTGACCAATGAAAGCTCACTTGGTTGGCTTGGCCAGATTTTTGGCCAAGGGCTAATGGAATTCCATTATGTTTGGTTCTTCCCCAAAATTATGGTTTTCCCAGTACATATTGTGTTTAATTTTTTATGATTATTGTTGGTTTAGTTATTCTTATAGTAAATATTTTTTCTCTCGGCGATAAATTTTCTACATTTGGTATCAAAGAGGAAGGTGGATTTGTATTTTGGCTTTAGAGGGACACCTTTGATGCCAAGGGATTATTTATCCTCATAAATGAAGTTATGTGAAGGTATTTTAAATTGAAGGAGGTTATGCAGATCTGGATATAGAGCCCAATGATTAGAGATAGTTGTGTGAAGATTAAGTATGGTCAGATGATAGGAGTGAAAGTTTTGATTTTCGCGTCGAGGAGGATCTACCATCAAAACTAATTAGGGATTTATTATTTATTTTTTGGGGTAGCAGAGATTGTTCGGCTAAAAGTCTTTGGATATCAACATGTAAATGGAAAAGCTCCAATGGGCATGGCTCTATGTAAAGAGGTGCTCTATATTCCAACATGTGGAGATGTTTTACCAGAGTGTTAGATCAATGATTACACTAAGAGGCACTCTATAGCCTAGTATAAGGGAGATGTTGTAGTGGAGTGGTAGATCAATGAGGCGATAGATTAAAACAAAATAATGAAAAAACATAAAATAGGCTCAATTAAAAATGTAATAAAAAGTAAAAAGTAATAAAAACAATAAGTCGGCTCAATCCAACATTATATTGCAATTTATTTTCTATTAATAAAATTATAAACAATTTTTGGAAAAAAATTCATAATATGCATATCACATTAAGACAAATTTAAATAATGACGATACATATTGGTAACCATGATTTGTCAAAACTTCATCTTTAAATTTAATTAATAATCATATAAAAACTTAATACTTACAATAAACTCTTTTTCTAAGAGAGACTTGTTATTGAGAATTGTTTTAGATATGTTTGTTTTGTTATAAGGATGAGGATCTATGGTTTCTTTTACCAGCAAGATCTAAAGTCGCGATGTCTATATGGAATTTTTTATGGGACTACATCCAAGCCCATGTTGAATCTTTCTCCATTACAATGGTCCTCTTTAAGCCCTGGATGTTTTTTCCCTTGATTAGTTTCCTTCTTTCTCTAGCTCCCACCCTCCTCACTGCTTTTTGGTCTCCCTCATAAAACCAACACACTCATATGTGGTGCATTTATGCTAGACTCCTCGAAGACAAAGATCATGGACTACTCTGATAATCCCCTCATTCATTGATATTTTGCACATATGGGGGATATGATGTGCCCCTCCTTTGTGGATCCAGCTCGTCCATGTACCCTCTATCTAACAACTCTCTAATAAAGTTTCTCAACATTGCCAATGATCCAAAAACTAAATTGTGGTGTTTTCACCCTAAACTTGTGGAAGGCACATGATGGGAAATCCTTTTAGTGTTTATGCTCCCCTACAATAGATCTAACACTTAACTCTCCACATTCCTTTGATGACTTAATTCCTCGTCCATCTGGTGCATGTTTGTCTATTTTGATTCCTTCACCTCATATCCCTTTCTTCCAACTAGGGTTATCTCAGCAAAGAAAACCAATCAAATCCAAGCATTCACAAATATCAATGGCGGTTAGTCAATACATTCTCTTATTGGAAATTCCCCAAATTCTAGGAAAAACGTTGGTCACCAAGTCCTATGGGAAAGGCCCCACAATGAAGGCTTTGATGGGTTGGGGCAAACGCTATTGTAATCCCATCCTTGGATACTCTCCCACATGTGACCTCCTTGTCTGAAGCCATATTTCCCATATATTCTCATTTGAATATGATAGTGAAACAATCTCAGTGAGTGATAGCAATTGGGAGCCTTCAAATATCTATTTGTGACAATAGACCATATAAATTGAAGGGGCTAGAGAGCTAGTCACTTGTCAAAAGGTATGTAACATACTCCCTAGGATATCACTTGCTTTTTGGTTATAAAAAATCATAAAATAAATTAAGGGAAAATCAGATGATTCTTACAATTAGAGTCAACCTGGGCTACAAAACCAAATTGTCGTTGGTTATGGATGCAAGTATAAGTAGATATGAGTGGTGGCCTCTTGGGGGAAATCTAATTGATATATAGTTCCATTTCCTATAACCAAAATATTGGCTATTGGCACCTCCTTTTTCATTATTCCAAGTGTCATGCAATGGGTCATCTTAGAGACTAGTGCTCAAGTTTTGGTCCATCGGCCAAAGATTTCAAAAAAAATTGGAAGAAAAAAGCACACAAAGTTTCAAAAAGTGTAGGGGAGTATATTATAGCTATTGAAGCCAACAAACTTTCCTACTCTGCATCAGATCTCCTCTCTCCAATAGACTCTTTCCTGGAACCACTCGTCAACAAAATCTCCACTATTGGTATGTCTACCCACCCTTCATCTAGTTGTATTTTTTATCTTATACATTAAATAATCCATATGCATCTACCCTTAACACCCACACTTCTCCCTGGAAAAATGTGAACTTTCCCTCGACTATGGTGTCCCCCCTTCCCCCTCCTCTTCAACTTGTCCTTCCCCCACATGAAAATTCGGAAAAACCCCTCTCCTCCCCCACTGATCTTTCCCTATTGGAATCTCACTCACACTCTCCCCCAACCACACCCCCCCCCATCCCCCCTTCAGTGTCTCTTCCTCCCTGTTGGCAATCTTCCACAAATCCTCTATTGATTTTTATAGCTTCAAAAGTTACTTTGCATAAGCTTGGTGTCTTGGCATGTTAAGATAAGTCCTCTTTAGGTGGTTGTTCAGGAGGAGCAATTAATATGGTATCCTTCCTAAGTTTTAACTTAGGAAAAGCACTTTGATTAATGTAGAAATTTTGTTAATGTTTATCTAAGGATAAATATTAAATTATTTAAGTCACTTAGATCAAATCTCCATCATTGATCTAAGAAGGCTAAGATTTAATCCTATCCCTTTATCACTTTGGATAGTAGGGAATTGTCCTATGAAAGACTTATAAAGGAAGTCTAAGGGATAGGATTAAGACTTAGCACAAGAGAAATTCAAAGAGATATTTATGAAGAATTTGCATGATTCATAGTGCACATTTGGTAAGTTCAAGATTCATAGGCTGAAGAAATAAAAAAAGTGTGCAAATGGGAGTTCGAGTAAGCCCAATTTTGTAGATGGAGCATAGAAGAAGAGGGTCAAAATTCACTTGTGGGTACGTCGAGGTGTGCCATGGGTGTAGGAATATATAGGATCCTAACAAAAGGATTGGATAAACCTAAAGGGTCAAGGCCAATTTTATGGAGTGTTTCCACAAGTGTGAGGAGCCTAATATGGTTGAGGCTAAATATTGGAGGGGTGAGCAACTTTAGGAGGTTCGAACTTGTGAAAGAAAGCTAGAAAAGTGCATAATAAATTTCTAGGGGGTGGTTTTCTAGGTTCTAATAGTTGTATTTTATGTGTATTTTTAGAGGGAAATTTTCCATGGTAAGGAAGCCTATAATTTCTCTATGAAAATTTAATGAAGAGAGATTTTAGGGTTAAAATAATTATTGCTCTTGCATGATTTTTTTATTGGGTTATTTATTAGAAATAATGTTCGTTGTTATTTTGTGAGTTAAAGTGTCAGAGAATTTTTTGTTTCATATTTTATTTACTATAACAACATGAGACATTTGTTAGGTAAACTTGACTCATTGATCAAGTCAAATAGTGGTGGTTTTGGGCATGGGGTTTAGCATAACCATGGTTTTTTCCCATGGGATTCATGTAATGAATCTTTTAAAAGGCTGGGAAGACTCTATTGTAAGAGTTCCATGGATGTGAGCAGTAAAGGCTCACTTGGTTGGCTTGGCCAAGGACTAATGGAATTCCATTAGGTTGTGTTCTTCCCCAAAGTTATGGTTTTCCATGGTTAAATATTGTGTTTAATTTTTTATGATTATTGTTGGTTTAATTATTCTTGTGGTAAATATTTTTTCTTTCAATGATAAATTTTCTACAATTGGTATCAAAGTTGAAGGTCGATTAGTATTTTGGATTCAGAGAGATGCCTCTATTTCCAAGGGATTATTTGGCCTAATGAATAAAGTTATGTGAAGGTTGTTTAAATTGAAGGAGGTTATCCAGATCTGGATCTAGAACCCAATGGTCAGAGAGAGTTGCGTGAATATTCAGTTTGGCAGATGATAGGAGTGAAATTTTAATTTTCGTGCTGGGAGGATCCACCATCAAAACTAATTGGGGATTTATTTAATTTTTTTTGGAGCGGCAGAGATTGTTTGGATATTGACATATAAATGGATGAGCTCCATTGGGCGTGGTCATTACAGGAAAATAGCTCAACTAAGGAGAAAATTAGAGGTTTACTAATAGTGCATGAGAGTATTTTGTTTAGGAGCCAACACTGAGTCGATGCGTAGATCGAGATAGATACAGTCTGAAACAAGATCTCCTTGCAAAGGTGTGCTCAAGTCCCTCTCTCAAGTGGGGGATGGGTCATTGCAGGGTGGGTCTTCCCTGATTCCAGCGAGAATATCAATGGTCACATGTTCATTAGTTACTTGGCCTCGACTAGTTCACAGCCTGCCCAACCAATTGTTGATGTCTCCGCCTAAAAAATATACATCGCGAATGTTCCCATGGACTTTGTGGCATAATGTTTGCTAATATTTTTTCTTAGTATGGAGAGATCAAAGAGGGGTAATCCAGGTAAGATTGGAAGTGTAGTGGAGAGGAAAATGTGTATACCTGTGACATGTACAACAAGGGTCATCCTTTCTCATGCAAATAGAATGTTGGAGACATTGTAGTTGAGGGTGCTCAATGAGTTTTGTTGCTGATCGACCCCATGATTTGCATGTGGTTTTCAGTAGTTCTAAGCCATATGACGCAGAGGTAGAGTGCAAGGCCAAGGAACTCCACTTGAGAAACATTAATGTGATTAGGGATATGTATGTTGCAAATGTTTTATGTGTCTAGATTGGAATGGTCTGAGGTATATAAAGAAGGGTGTCGTACTAGTCAAGGATTTGACTAGAGGTCATGTAGAGGACAAAATTATAGAAGTTGTGTAGTGGTTAAGTTTTGGTGATGATGGAAGGAGAGAAACGAGAAAAAGTAGCATCAGATGTAAGAAAATGGGAGGATGTCCTAAGATAGCAATAAAAAAATTATAATGGAGTCTAAATTATTGCATATAAAATGGGCATACTATTGTAAGACAGAATAAGTCATTCGTACCCCTGGGAACTCTTGGTAAAGTTTAGTGTTAGACTTAGGTGATAGGTGGGATGTTGGGTTAACATATACCTTAGTATAAACTCTGAGGGGGCTAAGGGAAAGAATGAGTGGAACTAACTCGCTTGGATGGTTTCACTGGATTTGGTCAAGGGAAAGCCCAATTCATGGTTTGAGGAGGGGATGTTAGGTAAACTTGACTCATGGAAAGAATCAAAGTTGATCAAGTCAAATAGTTTTGGTTTTTTTCATGTGGTTTAGAATACACATGGTTTCTACCCATGAGATTCATGTAATGAAGATTTTAAAATGTTGGGAAGACTATATTGTAATAGTCTCAGGTTGGTGAGTGGTGAAGGCTCACTTGGACGACTTGGTCAATGTTTTGGCCAAGGACTAATGGAATCCCATTGGGCTGGTTGTTTCCCTGGAGTTGGGGTTTTCCCAAGGTAAGTCTTGTGTTTAATGTTTGATGATTGTTGTTGGTTTAATTATTCTCATGGTAATTTTTTTTTTCTCTCATAATTTTTTTTCTACAACACTAAATTTGAAACTGGCACTTGAAAAATAACATGGTATTGAAGCAAGAGAAAACTTTGTGAGGGAAAGACTTACAGACAAGGATTTCAAACAACAACATGTTTTTAGCATATTTTTTTAATCAAAGGTTTTATGGTCGAAATCAATATGGAAAAAATGGCATCATGAAGGTTGAGATTTGAAGACAGGTTGGAAGGGGTTGCAAAATTCAATCCAAGGAAGGAGAGGATCACTCTGATTTTGATGTTCAATAGCATGTGGGAATTTTCTAAGAAAGATATTCATGTTCCTTTGGATCCTACACAAGTAGTCAAACACAATCTGAAAGATATGAAGTCTAGAGGGATTATGTTGGATGTTTTCAAGGATTACATAATCCCTCACATCACAAGTAAAGAAATCATCAAATGTGGAAAACCTTAATAATTTTTTACCAAAGTGAAAACCAAAATAGGAAGATGGTGCTAAGAGAAAATTTAAGGAATATTAAAATGAATAGATCTAAAATTGTAGCCTCATACTTCACAAGAGTTCAGTAGGTTCACGATGAACTATTAGTTGTTGGGGAAGTTTTGTATGAGGATTAAATTGTTACAATAGTGTTGAGTGGTTGTATCAAGCAACGGGCTACCTTTGTAATAAGTATCCTTGCTAGAGATAAGCTTCTTGATTGGACGAAATTGTGGGATGAATTCACCCAAAAGGAGGTTTGGGAGAGTTTGATATCTAGTGGACATCATAGATGTGGAGATGTGTTAGGTCCCTATACTACTAGTGTAACCCCTTATTGTTATTAGTGAAACCCCCTTATTATATTGTTGTTCCCATGTAGTCCCCATATTATTATTATTGTGCCCCATAGAAGCCCACTAATGTTATTGTTGTGCCCTTACATTATTATTGTTATGTCGGCTCTAATTATATTATGACCCCTTAGGCTCCTATATATGGAAATGAGGTCTTGTCATCTGTATCATCCAAGAATTATTCATTTGTGTAATGCAAAGGAGGTTTCTCCCTCGAAGAGGCTAATTTTTAAGTCATTGATCTATATTTTCTATATTTTTATGAGTTGGTTTCATAACATTTGGTATCAGAGCTTTGGATTCTATGGTTTCACTGCTCCAAACAGGTCATCATGGAATTTTTGATATAATGCTTCTTATACAAAGTTTTAGAAGCTAAAAAAAAACCATTTGATTCGAAATCATTCTCAAACCTCGGGTTTAAATTTCATATCTTGTTTCGCTATATTTTCGGAGATATGATTTGAGGAAGTTAGGGTTTTGCAAGCTCCAAAATTCCATCTCAAACAGGTCATCGTGGAATTTTCGCTATGAATTTTTTCTACGAAGGTTCAGACTCTAAAATTAAAACCCATTTGAGCTGAAATCATGGTGACATTCGGGCTTGAATTTCAAATCTTGTTTCACTATATTTTAGGATATACAGTCCAAGACATTTAGGGTTTCTACAGGCTCCCGAATTACATCAAGTGATGTTGGGAAAATCGTCATAACTTTCTCCTTTAGCGTCAGATTGAAATTCCGTAAGAAGATACAGAAATAGGACAAATCTTACTTTTCTTTGTATTGTTTTTAGGTCTGAAGGTCAAAACAGTAACACATGGTACTTCGTACAAGTTTTATCTACTGAAAAGGTATATAAGCAGGCTATCTTGGGAGATTGGGCATAAGTCTTTCTTGGAGAATCCAATTTCGATCAGACTGGTGGCATTGGAAAGAGGACACAGAGAGATACTACAGGTCGCAATTTTAGACCTTGGAGATCTGAAATTTCTGAGATACAACAGATTCAAGATCAATATGCTAAAAGCAAGAAAAAGAATGACTCAAATCAAGAAAATATAAACACCTAGTTAGAAAAATTGGATGGAGGATTTGAAGAATGTGATTGAAGCTAAGATAAATAGCTTTATATGTGCCATGGAAGCTAATATCATTGGTAGGGAAGCATATTTGAGGAAAGGCATGGAATATTTGAAGAAAGACATGGAAGGCTTGAAGGAAGGTGGGACAAAGCTACTACAAGAAAGGCCTCATAATGACGAAAGGGTAGTATAGGAAACTCATGATGAGAAAAAAATATATGTTAATTATGATTTCATAGAATCTAACATTGGATTGAAGACCCACCATATTCCAAAGATCGATATGAGGAATTTTGATGGCAAGGATCCCATAACATGGATACTACAGGTGGAGGAATATTTTGATCTAAATGATGTGAAACTGTTACAAAAGGTATGTATTCCATCTTTATATTTAGAACCGAATCAATTTTTATGGTATAAAGGGATTTATTCTCGTAAACCACTTGTCACCTCATTGATTTTCATGAAGGAAATGATAGCACATTATGAGGATACACATAGAAACACCTTCTTTATCCAATTGATAAATCTCAAACAAAAGGGTTCAATGGCAAAGCACATTGAGGACTTCCAAAAATTGAATATAAGGTTAAATTATATTCCAGAGAAGTAGAGGATTGATGTCTTCATAGGGACTTTAAAGGAGATTTTTCTTTGGGAACCTGATTCATTGGAGAAGGCATACAGGTTGGCAAGAAAAATTGAAAGCAAAATTATGGCAACAAGGAAGCCTACCACTCATAACTATAAAGATGGAAGTGTTGTTTCCCCTAGCCTTTCCCCACCTACAATGTTGAGACCATAACAATAAGAAGAAAAAAGAGAAAAAGGTATTTTTACAATTGTGATAGAAAATACACTAAAGGTCATAAGTGTGTTGAGAAGAAATTAATTTACATAGATGGGGAAGAGGAGCAAGAAAAGGAACAAGAAACGTCAAAAGAAGAGTATATACACCAGGAACCAATCCCAGGGAAAGAAGAAATAATGCTGACCATATCTTGTAATGCATTGATAGGAATACCACTCCTTAAACTCTCAATATAGAGGGGCATATCAAGATGAAAAAGGTAACAATGTTGATTGATTTGGGTAGTACCCATTATTTTATTCATTGTAAGATAGCCAAGGAATTGAATTTATTCCTATATCTAGCACCAGAGTGTCAAGTAATGGTTGCAAATGGAGGTTTTAGTGTCATTCTTTGCAACCTTCCTCCAATGATCAAATATGCTCTTACAAAGTGGTCTCAGAGTGTCAAGGTCAAATTTTGTCATTTCAGTAAGTCTTCAAGCAAAATTTGGTCACTAGGCATTAGGTCTAGGGTTTGCTTTTATTCATGTCAAAGTTGTCCAAATGTTGGTCCATGTTACCATTCAGCTGAGTGTACCATCATTCATAGGGTTGTCATTATCATGTCAAGTTCCACTGGGTCATTTTACACCTTGTTCATGCTTCAGTTGCGCCTAGGTAAGGTCATTTCCCTCTCCTAGGGTTTGGAAGGTAATTTCTCTTGGACAGTCAAATCATCAGAAAAACTTGTATCCTAATGTTCATGCACCTTCCCCTATCCCTACATTACCTTATCAAACACTTCCCATCACTGAGATCCCCCAAATTCCTCATTTTCGCACAAACCCTAGTTTCTTGCTACAACTTGGCAATTTTCTAGGTTGGACCTGTGTTTTGCCTTTTTGGACCCCTTCCCCTCACTCAATATTTGAAATTCCACTTTCCCCTACTTCTTAACATCCCTCCCTACTTCCAATAATTTTCCCACGAATTTAGAAGCCACTTATCCCCTTCATTTCGCTTCATTTCGACAAATCTCTTGTTCCACACATCAGGATAGGTTTTACTCCAATAATGTTTCTGAGCAAGAAAATATGAATTTGTGAAAACTAAGAGAGGTTTTTGTCCAAAACATGCCAAGGAAGAAAAAACTCCTTCACTTTTTACACAGGTGTCATGGCTCTAGAAAAATGTCAAAAATACAATCGCCTCGGGAGAATTGATGCACCTCTGAAGTGACCTTGGGAAAATCAAATTGTCTCCTAGATTGGCTGGAAAAATGACTTTATTGATGAGTCAAATGATAACTAGACACAAATATTTTTCCATAGAGCTATCATGAGCTCAATTTGGAGTTGAGGGAGGCATTCAAAAGGTGACTGTAACAGCACCCTGCCTTTAGGCATCCTCATTTGGCACATTTTGACCAGTCTTGGGAGATTTGGACTTTTATAGGGAAAATGAACTCCAAATTGAAAACTTCTGGTTGGGTTGGAAAGTAGACTCAAATACCTTTCCAACGAGCTATCTTGCGCCCAATTTGGACACCAGAAAGGCCTCCAAAAGTCACCTGGAAAAAGGCGCGACGCACATAGAGAGCGTGGCGCACTAGGAGAAAATTTCCAGTGTAAATTTACACTGGCGCGATGCACTGGGAAGGCGTGGCGCACTGGGCTAAAAGGCCTGAAATTCATTGAAATTTCTCCAAATTGCCATTTATTTGCGTGGATTTGCCAAGTAGGGTCAACATCTTAATGTTTCATCCATTTTTGTGCTGAGTGATGGTGGTTTATTGATGATAATGATTGAAACAAAAACTTGAAACCTTACCTCTAAAGTGCCTCAAAGGAAGATTGCAATGGGTTCCAAAATCTTTGTTTTGCTACCAAGGTCACTCCTCCTTACCCGTTTCTTCCTTGTTTCATCATTTCCTACCCCCCCACCAAGTTGATCAATCCTACATTACATTCAACATCCCAGGGAGGAGTTCAAGCACAGTTCATACACAGCAGTCATCTTGTCTTCAAGGTATTTGGCATAGTAGTCATGGCATCTGAGCATTCATCGGACTATGAGGTAGAAACCCAAAGTGACTCTCCCTTGGAAGAACAGGCACCCCGGAGGCCTCATAAGAGTGGCAGACATGTTAGAGAAGAACCGACCACCCTTACAGAATTGCAGGCCTACCCTCTTGCTATGTCCTATTTTCAGTTTCAGTCATGCTATGAGTTTTGTGAAAAGGTTGCAAATGTTCAATTTCACCATGAGTTGGCTCGCCTATTTGTTCTACATTTGCATGGTGCTCAAGTTACTTTGGCTGGTGTTACTTTCACACTTACACCAGACTCTATTTCGTTAGCTACCAGCATGCCTAATATTGGAGAACCAAATGGAATATGACATACCTGGAGCAGAGGAACAAACAACTTGAGGACCGGCAAGCTGAGATAGAGTTGCAACTGATCAAGGAAAACCGGCAACACATCATGGCAACACAAGGTAGACCTATGGAGCAAAGAGATGAGGACCGGGAGTATGTTTTAGAGAAAGTGAACGTTCACTTGGAGCAGCTGGTGGAGAAGGCTAATAGGGAAAAAGCAATGCTGAGACACATGGCTTTCCACTACATGGCGCGAAACAAAGTGTGCAAGGCCCGAATCAGGAATTTGAAGGCGAAATTGAGGAAGGCAATCAAGAAGAAAAAGAGGCAAAGGGAGCTCGACTGACTTCAAATATTAGCCGAAGCCTCTTTGGCCCAACATAACAGTTGATAAGGAAGCTCCAGCCCAAATTTCAAGAAATTTGGGGCATTTTGGTGTTTTTGGAAATTTTTGTGCAAAAAACAGGGTTTTTCTCCCTGTGCGCCACGCCACTGGCGCAACGCTTAGAATTGGGAGCTCCAAATCATAACTGGCTTGAATTTTTGGATTCAGCATGAAAAATCATGACTACTAGTGCATGGACAAGAATTTTGGGCAAGTTTTGAGTCCCCAGGAGGTCAAAAACACTCAAAAAATGACCTCTCTGCCCCTATTTTGACACACAGGAAGCAGTCATGGGAGAATGAAGTTTTGAGGGGCAAATGAGCACCAAATTCAGACATTCCACTTGGGTTAGAAAGTAGATAGGCCAGGCTTTCCAACAAGCACACTTGGGCACAATTTGGACTCCTACAGGTACCTCAAAATCACCTCCAAAGTGGCGCGATGCATATAGATTTGGGCGTGGCGCATATAGACCCAAAGGCCAAAATCACTTCCGCTCCACGGCATTTCGATTCGCGACTTTCTCCAAGTGGGCCGGTTCATTTACACTAAAAAATTTTCGGCAGCTAAGGCAAAGTTTAAAGAATATTTTCACTAAAGGTTGGCTTCTATTCAAGTGGCAAAGGAAGGCGAGCAGTCACCCAAGACATTTGTCATTTTTGTAACGTTGCACCTGTAACTAATGGTTGGCTTTCCATTTCTAGTTTGTAATCATTTGGAAAACTCCCCAACTCTAGGTCATTCTATTTCCCAATGGCATAGTCTATTTATTGTATGCAAACCATTTGCAAAGGGTTGGTTGGAATTTTTGGGAACCGTGGGAGAAAAACCCAGTCACTCACTGTACATTTTGACAGAGAATTAATGAATGATTGCAGCTCTGGTTCATGAGATTCTTGTGGCGTGAGTTTAGCAAATTTATCTTCTTTATTTTTCATATGTATTTCGTTATGTTTCATATTTTCATTCACATTCATTTCTAGTGAAAGCTTTCTAAGTAAAAAAGGTAGAATTCAGTGCACTGCTCTCCCTTAGTTTTCACGTTCTATGTTTTCTTCTGTTGAAAAGGATTCATGTATTTATGCCCTTTTCACACTCTCAAACAATCTCTCCACCTCACATTTTTTTCAACTCTAATTGCTAGAATTTCCGCCTGTCTTGCCTCACGAAATAACCTGTGTCTTTGAGTTAAATTCTCTGCTCATGCTGTTCCTTGGCCCCACACATCCCAGAAAACTCAGTTATTCTTCAAAATCTCCATCATATTTATTTACCTAGCCTAAAATCAGTATCCATTTTTTGAGTCATCTCAGACCCTATTGTTTATTTTCCTGAGTGTGACCCGGAGAGAGCCCTCTCCTGTTCTGGTAGGGCTAGCTACCAGACTAAGCGTGGTTTGTGGTTACCCTGAATTTTGCCTTCCCTCAGCCTAAGGCAGATTTAGGTGCTAACAGGAGGAACCATAAATTTCTATGGAAAGTGCCATAATATCTAGCTATCTATGGGAGAATATGTCTTGAATATTCCAATGCTTTCCATTCCAATGGGTGGTGTGGATGTTGTACTAAGAGTTCAATGGCTACAATCTTTGGGTACAATAACTTTTAATTTTCAAGAACTTTTCTTGAATTTTTTTTGGGAAGGAAAGGAGGTTGAATTAAGGGGTATTGCGGGGACACCAGGAAAGATAAATAGATCTAATAGGATGACAAAGCTTCTAAAGAAATACCAACAGGGCGAAATTGCACAATTGTGTTCACTAGAGGCTACCCACATCGAAATCATCTATTTCTCTAGATATCCAAAAAGTTTTGGACAATAATTCCAAGGTATTTGAGACTCCCAAAGGACTCCCACCTATTCATTATCATGATCATGACCATGCTATTCATTTCATTCCAGGAAGTGTTCCCCCAAACATCAGGCCTTATAGATATCCATATGGCCAAAAGAGTGAAATTGAACATATGGTTGCAGAAATGTTAGAGGTTGGTATAATTCAACCTAGTCAAAGTTCTTTCTCTACTCGAGTGGTATTGGTACACAAGAAGGATGGATCATGGCGCATGTGTTTGGATTATAGGGAGCTCAACAAGTTGACTATTAACGATAAATTTCCCATTCCTATCATTAATGAATTATTGGATGAATTACATGGAGAAATTTACTTCACCAAGTTGGATCTTCGTTCAGGATATCATGAAATCATAATGAAGATTGAATAAATTCCAAAAACAACATTTAGAACTCATGACGGTCATTATGAATTTTTGGTCATGCCTTTTGGCCTTGCTAATGCACCTTCTACATTTTAAGGTTTGATGAATTCTATTTTCAAACCCTTACTTAGAAAATTGTGTTAGTATTTTTTGATAATATACTAATCTTAATCAAGTCTTGAAAGGATCATGTTCAACATGTTGACATAGTGCTCAAACTATAGGAGGAGAAACAATTATATGCAAAAAGTTACAATTGTTTCTTTGGAGTGAAAGAGGTGGAATATTTGGGTACTTAGTGAGCTCATAGCTCACCTTATCATCCTGAATCTGATGGGAAAACTGTGATAGTGAAAAAATGTTTGGAAGGATATCTTCGTTTCTTTGTATCTAATAAACAGACACAATGGGTCAAGTGGTTTTCTCTAGTTGAATGGTAGTATAAAACTTCCTTCCATACTGCAGCAAAAATGACCCCATTTATGGCACTTTATGGATATCATCCACCGTCCATCACATCATCTTTAAAAGAAAATTCTAAGGTTCAAGTAGTGGAGGATCACATCGAGCATCAACAACAAGTTCTCAAACTCTTAAAGGATAACCTCACTTTGGCACAGAATAGAATGAAGCAACATGCAAATCAACATCGCAGTGAAAGAAGCTTTGATGTAGGTGATGTTTAGTCAATTTAGTGTTCTAAATTTCTTTGCATAAATTATCAACTGAGGCTCATAAGCTGATGAAGTGTAGTGCACTGTATGTGCTAGTTAGTCCTTCTTACTTCGTTGTTTTGTATTTTATATTGTTTTGGGGTTTCTGTTCATTGATTCCTAATGATGTACAATTTGAACTATGAGAAACTAAATATAAATTTTTTAAAGGTGAACCAAGATCTTAAAACTAGTCAAAAACTAAGTTAAAAGAAGGAAAAATAGAGCATCTGTCCTATCTTCTCATCTAATCCTAATTCATGAATAATTCTTAAAACTAGAAGGTAGAGTTGTAAGTCATGTTGGAATAAATATAGAGAATTAAATTAACTAAATTACTTCTAGTTGCTCTAACCTTCAATTTTGAAAGATAACCTCCTTGAGATGGAATTCAAGCAACTTTTGTACTTCATGATCTAGTAAAAGCTAAATAAAAACATGTAGAAGATAACTGATTGGTTTAAACCCTTATGTAAAGTGAATGCTCAACCATTTAGTTTAGGATGGATATCAGCTTGAAATGGTAACCAAAAACATTCATTAATACAGTGCATTGGCAAACTGAACTAAGAAATAAATAACAAAAACAGTGAGTAAGCTAATCAACAGTGCATCCACATTACTTTCAATCTTACTCTGTTTAGAAACAAAGTCATTTCCTTTATGAAATGGATTAGGGAAACAAGACTACACAATTGAATTCTAACATTATGCTACTGATTACAACTAAAAGAAATCAAACTACAAGAAATCAACCTAATTTGTAAACACTGCTAAAAGTAAATGAGGAATTTAAAACTAAACAGAAAGAAGAAAACAAATAAAAAGAAAACCTCCTTCAGCATGTCGAGTCGTAAAAAGGGTCTCTTTCACCTCTAATTACCTCACATTAATTTGTCAATCCAGGAACATTTTGTTATTTCAAAGAGTGTCTCAGTTTGAGGCTATCATTTGCCAGAGTAATGCTAGTAGTATAGTTCTCAGAAATACAAGAGTAAACGGATGCTTGTTTATAGCAAACTACTTTTAAAGACTAAACCATGCATTCAGGAAACTAAGCAATTTATCAGTCAAGGGTTCAATAACAGTAACTCATCCCTTTGTAAACTGATGGAACCAAAGGAAATCAGGGAACAGATCATCGATCTGGGAACCAGACAGTAAATGTCAATTCCCACTATAGTCTCTGATCATTCTACACACTGAAGTAATCATAACACAAATAAAAGGAAATGGAACAACAAATAAGGAATGGAATAGTAACTGAGTTTAATTAGCAGCAACACCTAAGTCTACAAGAATAAATGCAACAATCGTGTCCTACAGAAATCAAACAACAATCTCCTACCTTTAAGGATGAATCGAACATCACACGGAAATAAAACAACACTGATTAATGATGGAATATGAAACAGCGCTTGAAAGCTAAATACAAATGAACAACAACTTAACACACGACACACCTTAATAGTAATCTGATCTTGGTAATCCAATTATCAGTCTTAGTTATAGGGAATACGACTGTATTTTGTAATGGAACAGCAACATCAATAGATTCAACAATCGCAAGGAAATATGATCTCTAAGATGAATTCAGTAATACCAATTAATAAGTGTTACAACACGGATACTTTGTAATTGAACAACAACAGTATTCTGTAAAAACCAGTTATATCAACACTTAAAGGAATAGCAATGCGTTGTAGAGTCGATATGATATTTCTGTCTCAGAAAGTGAGATTACTCAATAGATCAAACATAACAGAGCTGTGATGTAAAATAACAGAACATACCAGATTACCGAATAAAGCAAATAAGAAAAACCACGCATAAACCAAAAACAATAATACAAGAGCAAGCGTTCCACCAGGTGTTATAGACATTTTTGGGCACTACAACCCCAAGCATGAAATTTCCATAAACCAAGGGCTCCTAAGTCCCTAAAAGTGTTGTTATAACCCCTAAAGGAACAAGGTCAACTGATTACAGCTCTCCCATAAGTTCTCCATGAAAAGCCACTCAAAACTTGTCAAAACAGGATCATTTCAGCTGCTCCATAGGCAAAGTGCATTGCATCTCACCTAAATACACTGTGTGGGTGCGTTGCATTTCAAAAAAGCCCTTCTATGGGGTGCGATGGGTGAGAAGTGACAAATGGCAGTGTCATTCCGCAAGGTGGAAAGGCATGGAATCTTCCAGAAACTTCTCCTGTGACACTTGCCTCTCTGAATTCGACCAAGGATGAGTAAGAGATCATCAATCTCCAAGTGGAAGCAAGAACTATCAGAGGGAAGACACTAATCAAATCACAAGCTGACTCATCTCCCTTACAGATATCTATATATGGATCCCTCATCCCAGAGATCCAGAGGCTAGAATTTTTCATATTGTAAGGAATTGTTGTTGGTTTCTTGAGACAACATCAGATTGTTGGGTGATCTAAGCTTTGTATGAGGTGAAGAGGGGCTTCCTTGCTGAGAGGATGATGCTGGGTCAGAACAACTGGTTGTAACTCCCTTGGCTCTTTCTTGTTTATCAATAAAAGCTATTCAAGTTTTCCTCCATACTCTTGTGTCATTTATGTTTTCTGCATTTGTATGGTCAATTTACATTTGATCCTAGATTGTTTATGATTATAGATCCATGTTCTTGTATAGTGCTATGCTACTGTGATCTTACAGGTACTCTGTGAAGCTGGGCATGCAAGGGAACAAGTAGCGAAAGACTATCAAGAGAGAGAGGAATCGAATTAGGAGATTAGCGCAAGACAGAGGTTGGTCTTCTTTGTTCTTCTCTCATCTATACTTCATAAAGGAAAAATGAAATTAGCTTTACTTTGTTTATTTCTAAGATAGCTATCACACCTTAGTGGGATAAGCAGTTCTATGTAGACACTTTTCCCTGTAACAAAATGGCGACTCCGTTGGGGACGAATTAGTTTGTTTGTTTATCTTCCTTGTTGTCTATTTTATAAACTTACAGACAGAGCCTGAAGTCGAGCCAGGTAGCTTTCGAACTGCATTTGCTATGCAAATGCAAAGTAGATAAATGCCGCTTCAGTCAATCTCTAGGATTTTTTTATAAATTAAACAACTGATTTACAAACTCTCTGATTGCTCCTTGTGGTAGCTCTTAGATCCTCCTTGGATCTACCCCTGATTGTTGCATTACTGATTACCATTTGCTCGACCAAAACCCATGAACTGAATTGAAAACTGTGACCCGGAACCCAAGCAAAGTCTTCTCTCTGGCCTAGCGCAGGTACTGTTCTGTGAATCTGAAATTCAGCGCACTTCCGAAGTGTAGTAGGTGCGCTGCATTTCAAATTCTCTGTGTTACAGGTGTGCTGATCAGACTAGGCATTGGTCAGTTTTGGTTTCTGTGATTCATTCTTTCCAGTTCTATTCATGAATTTTGCTGCCGGTAATCAGTATATCTCTATTTGAAACCCCTTTTCCTTGCTGTTATTCCGCCTCCTTTGTACAAAAGAACTGTAAATGGTTTTGTGTATTTGTTGAGTCATTTTCAGTTCTCCTTTGCAAAAAGTAACGTAATCGTACTGTCGTCCTTTGATTTCAAAGTGTCGCAAGTGTCATTTCCAGTCATAGGAAAGAGTTTGGTTGCTGTAGATAGTCGATTACCCTGTTACTATTGTATTTGGTCTGAATTTGTAGTTTTTCTAGTGTCAAAAACAAGTATTCATTTCCAAATCGTAAAATGTTGTGGTTGTCTCCATTTTTGATTTTGAAAAGAAACTTGTGAATAATTGTCGCTTGAAAAGAAATTCAGATTTGTGCATTAGCTTTCTTTTTACCATTCACATACTAAGAAAGTCAAAAACAAATACATGCATGTGCATTTGCATTTAGACTGTTTGATTGGTTTGATTTAGGACAGTGCATTTAGAGTGTGCTCTTTGCTCTTTGTGAAAGAATACTGTCTCTCTTTCCTTAGTAGCTAGGAATTTCATTGCACAAAGAAGATAAAAGATTGTTTATCATTCTTAGATTGCATTTTAGGAATTATACATCTACATCTCGCAGTGAACCTGAAAGGCAAATTTCATAAACAAGATCAACTATAAAATAAATTCAATGAATCTAACAACACTTTGGAACCTAATGCACAACATTTAGAAGTCTAGGCTAGAGACGTATTCCGGTGTCGTAAAGCCTGGTAACTGTTGTTCTCACTGATGGTTGGGTGATTCCTCCACTTTGAGACGATAAGTGCCAGTATGGACTTGTGCTCCCACGTACCGTCGAGTATATTTTGGGAGACCACAATAGGCTTAATCATTTATCCATAGGAAGCCGTGTCTGCCGCCCTATCGATCGCAATGCACTGAACACAGCATTCGGGAAGATTGACTGCCGTATCGTAAAAAGTATTCTGCAGTTTTGCAATTGGTTTGGTAATCCCTCTACCTAGATTTCCAGAGCAGTCCCTTTCATTCCTTTTCAGAATCCTTAACGGAAAAGTTCCATCTGAGCACTTTTCACTTCAGGCTCATTAAAAATCGAAGGCGACTAGAGTCATCTTTTGTTTTTTCTCGACTCTTAAAAATTGAAAAAACAAGTTGTGTCAAAGCGTCTAAAATTTATTTTAAACGGAATAATCATCACCTTTTCCTACGTTGATCTTAGGTTGAGAAAATGGAACCCACCAACCAAGGAATTCCCCTTGGAGGAAATCCTAGTCCCTTCTCCTCTTGGGGAGATGTTGGTGCGCCCCGTATGGCCACATTGTCGCTTCCAGGATTGACAATCGGCTTGCCCGTATGGCTCTTCTCAACCTCTGTCGTTCAGAACATCGCAATTCCTGAACAATCGAGTCAGTAACTAGACAAACCCAGAGTTACCCACCAACCTTATACTTCCTCCAATTCTTCCTCTCCTCCTTCTTCTTCGCTTGATGGGGTTGGTAAAGCCAAAAATCAAGTACCTGAGGAGAAGAAGGAAAAGAAGAAGAAAGAGAAGAAGAAGAAGGAGCCAAAAGTGGAAGGGGGCAACCAAGCGTCGTCTAGCGAAAATCCACACACTGCACTGACTAGGCCTAAATCGCCATGTGTCATTTGCAAAGGAGACCACTATCATAGAGATTGTCCTTGCATCCCTCGGATCTTAAGGGACTGGTCTCCTCGTTTGCACAACCCGGTGTCGTCAACCTCTGATGATCATGTTGAAAACACATTGTCGACTAGTGAAAGTGAAGCCCCAGGACGAAAAGGAAAATATAGATTTCCTTGTAAACTGTGCGAAGGCGATCATGCCGTCCACCATTGTCCCTTCTTAGACGAGGCTAAAAGAGTTTTGGACGATCGTCCGGTTTCACCGTTACGACTTCCTCCTGGATATAAAAAACTCTTGCCGAGTCTGTCACTAGTTGAAAATCTGGCTGACCCACCCAGGTGGTCGGCTGAAGCATCTATCATTGAAGAAAAACCATCTTAACCCATACTAGATGAAAGTCAAAAGGTCGAGGCGGCAGTTGACCCAGTCTTGCCTTCAGAGGTTCCATCTTCAGATGATACAGTCACAGAAGAGAATATGGATGACACCGTCCAAATTCTTTTCGTAAGCACAGACTCCGATGAACATGGGGGCAATTTACCCGTTCCTTTACCGCAGGAAGGAAGTTCGTCAGTGTCATACCTGGTCGTCTATTCGGTCCCACCTCCAAGAAACCTAGTTGTTTCCTTCGACTGGAATCAACTAGGCAGACCCCGTTTACCGGCTAGTGTACCATTCCGAATTATTACTCAAATATATAGAATGGTTATGGCTGGTACCATCATAGATGAAGGGGCTTCTGTGAGTATCCTTTCCTCGACTGCTTGGAAAGTGCTTGTTTCGCCATCGCTTTTTCCTGAGATGAGAAATCTAACAGGCTTTGACAAAGGAACCAGTCGACCGTTAGGGATCCTTCCTAATGTGCCCATAACATTGAGAGGGAAAATCGTTCACATGAATGTAATGGTAGTTCAAGGACCCCTGGATTACAATATACTCCTTGGGCGAGACTATATTTATTGCATGGGAGCCATTATCTCATCACTCTTTAGAGTGATGTGTTTTCCGCACGAAGGAAGAGTGGTCAAGCTCGTAGACCAGCTTTCATTTCCTGGATCACACAGAGAAAATAGTCATATTCCATCCCTGAATGGTCTTTTCACACAAGGAATGTCTCATCAATCCCCATTCCGTCCACCTAATGAGCGCGAGTGATTCGGGGGACATGACTGAATCCCAGGGGGCATGCATCCTGGTCTGCTTCGACAGGAAAACTTCAGGTATAGGGTAGGTTTCCGCGAGAGATATATGACTGGTCTGTACTCCCATCCGTGATTGGAAGAGGGAGTTATTCTGGAACAAGATTCTCTTGTCAAAGTTATGTGAGTGGAGTAGTCTCCTCCACTCGCCTTTGTCTATTCCGGTAGACATCGCCGAAGAAGTGTTTTGTTTGTGCTGTGAATAGAACAATCCTTGGTAACCTGAAAGAGGTATACCTTTCCTGATAAAACAAATGTTTTGTTAGTGATTTGAAGGGTGACCTTGAAACTCTGTTTTATACCTGGGGGCATGCAAACCTTTTGGCGTGCAAGCAAAGAGCGATCATTTATCTATTTTTAGGATTGGTTGTTTCCTAACTTGCATAAAGAAAGGATGTGGGGCAAAACTCTAAAAATTGTGGTTTTAAATGGGACATTCTTATTATACGACTGGATTAATTGAGCAGTTTTAGCACATAGTTCAAGCTCGTTAAAAAATAAACATAAGTCATGAGCAAATGTTTCTCCCCACGTTTAAGCTCATTAAAAAATGAACTATTTCTCGGTAAATAACCATCGTGAATGTAGTACTTCAGCCTTTAAAGCCTTGGTCATGTTCTCATCATCACCTCCACTCTGTATTGGCCGATCATTCACCTCCATTTGATTGCTTACCCCTTTTGAGGAACAGCTGCGAGGAGTGATTTCACTAGCCATCCTTGTAACACTGCCGTGATTGGAAAATTCAAAACCTTACCTGGAATCAGCTGCTACCCAATTTTATCACTCATTCCTCAAGAGACGAGTCTCCTTTAAGCTCTTTTCAACTGGCTCGTAAAATATGAAAAGATTGTCGAGCCATTGGCCTCTCCAACTCGTTAAAGGGACCGGAAGTGCTATCCCTCCTTTAGATTTTAATCTTTTGGACTTGAGGGATTATTACACAAAAAGATCGAGCGCTTGTTTTGTTCGACTCGTTAAAAGTATCGAAAATTCATCCCTTCTGTATTGTTTTATACTTTTTCAGACTTAAGGGATTAGATGACGAAAAAAGAATTTTGGAGTTTCCTTTACGTTCCTTTTCAGACTCTCTAAAATTGAAAAGGACCGAGTTATCTTTGTCATTAAACTCGTTAAAAACTTAATAGCGACAAACTTGTCCATAGCAGACAAGAACGAGTTTCACTATCGCTAGGCTTGTTAAAACATAGCGATGGGTTTGCCCGAAGGGCAAATTATAGAACAAGCATATGTTATCCTCCTCAAGCTTGACAAAAATAAAGAGGTACTGGTCAGCAATAACTGGGGAAAATTTGGGAAGAAAACTTGAAGAAACTTTATTGGTAGCAAGTCGCTCTTGAACATGACACTTTCACTCCGCATCCAAGTTGGGTTGGGTTGTTTCATTCACCGGTCCCATCACACCATCCACATTTGGGGTAATGCTACCAATCCATCATGTCAGTGTCGCCGATATGTTCAAGAGAAGTCATTCAGAGAATTCACCTGTGTCTCACCCGCTACAATACATTTACACTCCATTCTTTCATGACCGCCACCCTGAACCGTATGTCATCAGATCGTTTTCACCTCCATTAAAATAATTTGATCCATTCCGTGTCATTGATGTGGGATTCATTAAGGCCCTCCTGTGATGGATTGCTTCTTGTCGACATCAGCTCATTATCCAAGAATTCGATCTAGGAACACCCCTTTTAGTACTTTGAAGCTTGCATGCCTCAATGGCAAGTTTCTCACTTCCGGCGACAGGCTTACATCAATGGCCTTCGACCGAAAGATTTTGCGTGGTGTTCGATGCCAAGTCCTTTATTTACACCACGTGAATTGTACTACAGTACCTTGAGGGTCATTATCATTATCGGTGATTCCTCTTGCGCCTATTAACAGCTTACATCATTGGCTGGTAATCAGGCGATGTCTTTCCATGTTCGACTCCAGAACATCTCTCACATGGATAGACTTGTACTTCGAGTGAAGATCGAATGAGATTGAAGACCCCGGATCTAGTTTCATCCATCCGGGTTGCGATATATATTCAGGGAAATAAAGACATCAAATGGACATCATTGCTGCACACATAATCATCCAATCAAAGGGATGATGGCTCTACCAGAATCATCAGTCTACACTCAGATGATTGTCTGTCCTATGTACATGAAAATGAATTTATAAAGCTAAGCATGGGAATGCCCGCCTCAGCTAGATCATGAAAAATATTATGAAGATAATGTGTTGTATTGTATCTTATTACAGGTCTCCTCCCAGCTTGAAAGAACTTCGGATCCTCATAATAAAGCATTTCACCCGACATCAAAAGATTAACGACCTCATGCTTTAGGGGGCAACTGTTATAGACATTTTTGGGCACTACAACCCCAAGCATGAAATGTCCATAAAACAAGGGCTCCTAAGTCCCTAAAAGTGTTGTTCCAACCCCTAAAGGAACAAGGTCAACTGATTACAGCTTCTCCCAGAAGTTCTCCATGAAAAACCACTCAAAACTGGTCAAAACATGATCATTTCAGCTGCTCCATAGGCAAAGTGCGTTGCATCTCACCTAAATACACTGTGTGGGTGCATTTCATTTCAAAAATCCCTTGTATGGGGTGCGATGGGCGAGAAGTGACAAATGGCAGTGTCATTCCACAAGGTGGAAAGGCATGGAATCTTCCAGAAACTTCTCATGTGACACTTGCCTCTCTGAATTCGACCAAGGATGAGTAAGAGATCATCAATCTCCAAGTGGAAGCAAGAACTATCAGAGGGAAGACACTAATCGAATCACAAGCTGACTCATCTCCCTTACAGATATCTATATATGAATCCCTCATCCCAGAGATCCAGAGGCTGGAATTTTGCATATTGTAAGGAATTGCTGTTGGTTTCTTGAGACAACATCAGATTGTTGGGTGATCTAAGCTTTGTATGAGGTGAAGAGGGGCTTCCTTGCTGAGAGGATGATGCTGGGTCAGAACAACTAGTTGTAACTCCCTTGGCTCTTTCTTTTTTATCAATAAAATCTATTCAAGTTTTCCTCCATACTCTTGTGTCATTTATGTTTTCTACATTTGTATGGTTAATTTACATCTTATCCTAGATTGTTTATGATTATAGATCCATGTTCTTGTATAGTGCTATGCTACTGTGATCTTATAGGTACTCTGTGAAGCTAGGCGTGCAAGGGAACAAGTAGCGAAAGACTATCAAGAGAGAGAGGAATCGAATTAGGAGATTAGCGCAAGACAGAGGTTGGTCTTCTTTGTTCTTCTCTCATCTATACTTCATAAAGGAAAAATGAAAGTAGCTTTACTTTGTTTGTTTCTAAGGTGGCTATCACACCTTAGTGGGATAAGCAGTTCTGTGTAGACACTTTTCCCTGTAACACCAGGGCTGGGCCCTTAGCCTCCACGGGAACACCACTTGAGGTTATTCCAGGATCAAAGATGAAACAATAACCAAGTTTGTATTAATGCATTTAAACATAATTACAATAGATCACTTCTCAACAAGAGTCTATGATCAAAGTCTTAAATTCAAGAAAAGTTACATAGAAACATCACAGACCATCCGCCAGGCTAACGGTGCTGCCCCTTTTTATAATGGCGGAGGCGGAGATGTCTAGGTGCAAAAATAGTTAAAGAAGTGATCCCTCAGGATCAAAGGATCCTGAGGGATTCGCCAAACTGTTGACTCTCAGTTATCTCTTTACTTTCTTGCACCGAGATGCTATCTCCATTTCCTTTCCCTGGCTGATACATTTTAATTTGGTTCGCCTTGTTTGTATGTGGTTCCCTTCCAAAGGGACAGCGGTTAACTTGGCCCTATCTTTTTCTTTGGGACGACAGTCTTTCGTTTTTCCCTTTTCCTGCATAAGAAATGACAATTGTCAGTGTTTTCGTTTTGCACATTAATCTTACAGATTTTGTCATAATTTCTTATTATCTACCTAGTTCATGATGCAAAGGGTTTGTAAGTTTGAATGAAAAGATGCCAAAATAATCACCAAAAACATACCTTCTTTAGTACTCCACACACCCCCTTGCTTACCCTTTTTCATGCCCTCATGAAAACATTGTAGTTGACATGTAAGGCAGTGAGAGAGTAAGCTGGAGATGGGATCTCATGTGGTGGTCTACAGCCATGATGCATAACTAGGTGTTCAAAAAAATGGCCTGTCTGACCCTCAGGCATCTCATACAGGGCTTGGTATCCAGGTGCAGGGTGCCAAATAATTGGACTCCGGAACCTATATCCTAACCAGGATGGCCCTGCCCTCAAAATGATTTCGCCATAGAGGTGCAAGCGGTTGACAGCTAACTTAAAATTTTCATAATTAAATGGTTCCCTGAGTTGGATATTCGGATTAGAGATCTGATATCGAAATTTAGCCGCATCAATGGCAAGGTCTTTAATAGTGAAAAAGTATTCTATTCCCTGCCGATTGATTGTTGTATGAATGGGTCCTAATGCTTCAATCACGCTTGGAGTCCCCATGAGGTTCCTATGTTCCCTCCACAACTGCACTGGATTCCTAGGCTCAGCTCTTACCCACAAGTCTAATCTGTTTTCTTGTCTTTGGAAAGAATTATAGGCTTTAAGCCATTTAATTTTATTAACCCCAAACAAAATAAATGCCCGCAATTGGATATTCCTAACAAAAGGGCTAGGGTTCTGTTCAGTCTCCTGGTCTAACACAAGGTTATGCAAATAGAATTCACACAGTAATCTTTGAACCTTTACCCCGTAGTGCTTACAACAATTTATAAAATCATCAATAGTATTAATTTCTATAGGGGCGCTTGCTTTGACAGCCTTTATTTTCAATTCAAATATCGTTCCATTAAAAGCATAATTCTTAGCAGGGGATCTACATGCTAGGACGTCAGTGTACAAAGAGCATAAGGTATCCATCTACTTGATAACTATATCTAACCTACGAGTTACCTTTGTGACTTTTTCTTCTTCATTTCGCCACCCTTCAAAGGCCTGGCTTTCGGATAAATTGACATTCCTTAGCTGATGCTGTAATTCTTCATACCTTTCCCGAGGAACCATTTGTGCTATGAATTTCTCTACTGCTTGCTGAGCTTGCATCAAACCCTCTTGTAGGGTTACCATCCTCAGATCACTATCCCACATGGTAGTGGTGAGCGGGAGGTTCACCTGAATCTTCCTATTGCGTCGTCTTATGTTTGTGGCTTGTATCTCTTCAGGGGACTGTGCCTTTGTCTGTACCTCTTTGTCATAGGCCAATATATCATCCATTTGTACTTCAACATGGGTAACAGTTAAATGCTGTTCCTTTTGATTTTGAACAACATACTGCTCCTCAACGCGGTTTAGAACAGCAGGTTGCTTGTCAACCAAATTTTGAACAGCAAACTACTCCTCTACCAGGTTTGAAACAGCAGACTGCTTCTCGACAAGGTTTGGAATAGCAGGGTGCTCTTCAACAGGGTTTTGAACAGCAAGATGGACTCGAGTCCTCCGAACCTTTTTCTTGAGGGGTTTTGCTGGAGTGGTTGCATGTATCCCCCACGAAGTCCTTTTTACCTTCTTCCTCATTTTCAAAATCCTGATCTGTTGTCGAAGTTGAACTATCACATTCAGTAGTCTTTGTTGTTCTTTCCGTAATCTCTTAATTTCTTCTATTTCCTTAGAAGGAACAACTGCTTGTTTACTCAAGCCTGGACTGTTATCTCAGTCAATTCCCTGGTTTTCTTCTTGGGGTTCTTCTTCGTTGCTCTGCTCAGGTTGCTAAGAGGTAAGAACCTTAGTTGGTTCTGTTATTTCCTGGGTGACTTCTTTTTCTACCTCCTCTTCTTCCAGAATTTCTTCCGGTGTAGTCTGGCTAGGAACCGATTGTTCCTCCTCTGTACCACTTTTCTCTCCTGTCATACTTTCATCATGAACAGGCTGACTCTCCTTTTCTACTTCCTCGTCATGTAATTCTTCGGGTGCATTTTTATCCTGAGCAGGGTGTTCTTTTGGTTCTTCTTGAACATGGAGGTCTGGTGGGCTGAGAGGTTGGGCATATTCGCCCATATTAGCCAAGATTTTGGCCAATTCATCTTCTCTTAATGGATTTTGCAATGGGCTGCCCTCACACTGCTCTATTTCCTCCTCCAGCCTAGGTTGCTCGGTTTATTCCTCCATTTTCCCTTCCTCATTCCGTTGCATTCCTTTCTCATTTTCTTCTCCTTCTAATTGTGGGGGTTTCTCATCCCCTGAATCGTCTATCTCTACTGGTTGGCTGGTATCCCCTTGGGAATTTTCCAGCCTCCCCTTAATCCGTGCTAATCAGACTGATTTCTTTCGTTTTAATGGGCGATCTGGTGTGCTGGTGGCATGCTTACGCTTTGGGGATGGCGCAGTCAATCCCCCGTCTATCATGGCAATTAGCTCTTCCCAGCTGCTCTCCTGCTGGGTGAGGCTATGGCTAACTATTAACCGTATCAATCCATGGTGACTTACAACTGATTCTACATGTTGTTCCTTTTTCATGCTTCGGGCAACATCATGAAGTAATGAATTTAAAAATGCAGGTAAGTTTACAGAGCGTTTCTACTTTAATATGGCTAAAATTTTAAGGTTTCGTGGTCTTACCACATCTTTCCTGCCTTCACAGGTGATGTAGCTCTGAACAGTCTTTGCCAATTCCATCCACGGCTCTGCCAATGCTGCTGGTATAACCCCCTTTCCTCTAATTGTCAGGTTCTGGCCTTCGTCCTGGAAGGTTTTTATGATCTTTTGCAGTCTCTCCTTCTTTAACATCCACACAAGTCCAACGGTTGGCAGTCCTGAGACCTCTACAATTATGTCATCGGTAACTGCTATGCGTCTCCCCCTTACTATGGAGTGATCTTCTTGCAAGTTCTGCAAGAATTTTATTGCTATGGTCTCATTGGACTCTTGTAAACGATTAAGGTAAGTTAACCATCCTGCTCTTGCCAGGATTTCCCATGTAGCATATGAGACTGTCAATATCTGTGGTTCTCTTTGAATCGATCTTCCTCCCATGTTTTTGGTTTCCTTGTAAAATCTCAGAAATGACAATGGAACAGCAAGCTGTTCAAACTGTTAAGACACAGAGAAACTAACAAACGTAGGACTCGCTCAAATCCTAAAGAACTTTACTAATGGTGTAGAGCATACTATGAAAATGACTTAGGAACAGCAAGCCATTCAAAAATAAAAAATTGTATACCGTTGAGCCCTGCTATTCCCAAGTACACAATTTCCCGAATAGAGGTCTGACACGTAAACCAGCAAATAATGAGGTTAATCTCCCCCCCGCAATGTGATAGGCCGTCCCCGGCCATCAAATAAAGGAGTGGCATGTTGATCTGCCGTAGAACAAAGTCATAAAGGAACAACATATGGCAACATGCCATGTTTACAAAAGTAGTAGGTTACCGAAATCGAGGTATATAGTCGAATCGCTTGACAAATAAGAGACTGTTGTGATATGATGCGAGGCTGGGAGGATAGGACAGTTGCCGTGCACACAGAGTCTCATGCGGTCATTGTCAACTTTTCTGTCATGATTGGTAATAATAGATTTACATGTGTTTAATGGTTCGGGAAATAATATACATACTCTTATGTGATTTATTACAAAGGTATAAGAGACAGAAGGGTGTTAATAATTACCTATTGGTGTATAAGTAATGTGACTTCAATACCATTAACAGAGCTCTGCTACCGACAGGTGTCCATAACCTTGGCAGAGTTGTTTGTTTCACCCGTGGAACCATGATCCTTTGTGTATGCTTAGGAAATGTTGTGCGATGCCAAAATGTAGGCCATTATGCTGGCTTGGTGACCAGTTAGCCATAATGCCATTCACAAGGAAGGAGTGAAAGGTGGGCAGGCTGGCTCATGATGAGACCTCCTATTCCAAGGGCTCTTTATTTGATGTACCTTTTGGACCATATCCCTGGTGTGGTGGCCATAGTGGGAATGCCACTTCACTTTCTTCCCCATGATCATGGTAAGCTGGCCCTTGATGAGACCCCCTATCCTGCATTTGACAACTTATATAAACAAGTCATTAAAACATCTTTTCCATTTTTTTTCTTCTTTTTCTCTTTCATAAAGTACTTTCCCATTTATACACAAAGGGTGGTTCAACACTCCTTAAGAGTAGGAATGGTGGAAGAAGTCTTAACATCTCAATAGGAACATATAAACCCTTTGTTCTTATTCCTGAATAATAATCAAAGAAGATTGTGAAAATTTAAAAGGAACCAACATGATGAAGATAACCAATCAGATCAGAATTAGTGGAACAATGACAACAAAAGTAATAAGTCAGTGTGTCATTCCCTCTGTCCTTTTACCAATTCAGAGAAATTTCTTGTAAAAATAGCGATTTTATAATTTACTGATTTCAGTATGTTGTCATTTTGTATCCATTGCATAAGTGCATAACTGTGTTCCAAAAGACTTGAAATAACAGGAACAGTAGGCATCCTTAAATTAGAGCAGCAAGGGGGGCAAGCATAAGTAAAGGGAATATGAGGGTGTTGTTATTTCAAAAAGGAAGAGCAAAAGAATACAAGTGGTGTTCCTTTTGAGCAAGGAACAGCAAACAAAAATGCAAGTGTCATTCCTTTGGAAAAGGAACAGCAAGAACCGAAAGTGTTGTTCCTTTGGAAAAAGAACAGCAAAAATAAAAAATGTTGTTCCTTTGGAAAAGGAACAGCAGGACACACCAATGGAGTTCCTTTAGAAAAGGAACAACAAAAAATAAAAAAATTTGTTCCTTTGGAAAAGGAACAGTAGAAAACACCAATGTCGTTCCTTTGGAAAAGGAACAGCAAAAATAAAAAATGTTGTTCCTTTGGAAAAGGAATAGAAAACAATCAAAATGTTGTTCCTTTGGAAAAAGAATAGTAAAAAGGAAAGGTGTCATTCCTTTGGAAAAGGAACAACAAAAAACGCGGGAAAAAAAGAACAGCAAAATTAAAGTAAAATGAATAACTGATCCAATAGGTGATGTCCCTTGAGAAAAGGAACATCAAAATGAAAATGTTGTCCCTTTGGAAAAAGGAACAACAAAAAATAATAGAATTGCTACTGCTTCGAAAAGTAACAGCAGAGTGCTAATACAAAAATATGTACAAAAAATGATTTAACAAAGAAATTATGTACGAAGTGTAAAAAGAGATGAATTACTTAATGAATCACAGGTGAGGAGGACTTCTCTCCCTCCCCCAAAATTTCCATATCAGATTCTTCGCGTAGTTGCTAGCAAAAGGACTCCCGAGTAAGTGGTTTGTGATAAAGTTGAACTCGGTGGCCATTTTCCTTGAAGGCATATCCAAAACCATCAATAGTGATTAGAGTAAGAGTACCATTGTCATGTACCTTCTAGATTTCGTATTTCCCCAGCCACCAAGTTTGAAGTTTCCCGGGAAAGTCCTGAAACCTGGAATTGTACAAGAGTGCCCAGTCTCCTTCGCGAAAGACTTTGTTTTCAACGAGAGCATCATGCCATTTAGCTCGCTGCTGTTGGATTAGTGCGGTGTTTTGGAGTGTGGAGAGCCTAATTTCATCCAACGCATTGATCTGCTGTAATCAATTAATCTGTGCCTCGGTTAGATCTAAGCCAATTTCTTGTGCTATTCGTAATGTTTGGATTTCGAATTCTATGGGAAAAATTGGTTGCTTTCCAAACACTAATTGATAAGGTGAGTAGCTGGTGGTGCTTCTCCATGTTGTTGTATAAGTCCACAAGGCTTTTGGTAGTCTTACAACCCAATCACATCGATGTGACGCAATGGTTTTTGTTAGGATTACTTCTATTATTTTATTGTTGCTTTCTACCTGACCATTTGCTTGTGGGTGGTATGGACTAGTGATTTTATGCTGGATATGATAGTTTTTTAGCGTTGCAGCTATTTTGTTACCAGCAAACTGTGGTCCACCATCTGTAATTATATCTCTTGGAAGGCCATAGCGCACAAATATGTGGAACAGGAACTGTATAACAGAATCCTCTGTAGCTCTCGACAATGCCTCTGCTTCAACCCATTTGGTGACATATTCTGTGGCCACCAAAATATATGTTTTCTAGTTCGAGGATGGGTTAATTGGTCCAACGAAATTGAGGTCCCATCGCTCGAATTGCTCAATGACTAGTTGTGGGTTCAAGGGCATTTCATCGGATTGACCAGGGCGTCCTGCTCTCTAGCAACTGTCACAGGCTTGGACGAATTTCTTTGCATCTTTGAAAATTGTGGGCCAATAATACCCTGTTTGCAACACCTTATGTCCAGTTCTACGATCGGCGAAATGTCTGCTGCATGGTCCGTCATGACAAGCTTTTAAAATATCAAAGATTTCATCCTCACGGACGCATCTCCTGATGTGCATATCTGCCCCTGTGTGGAACAGGTAGCCCCCAATCCAAGAAAATCGAGCACTCCGCTGAACAATCTGTTTCCACTCATTGGGGGTTAGATGTTTTGGTAATTTACCTACTGCTAGGTAATTGGCAACATTAACATACCAGGGCATTTTAACGGCAACAACAAACAAATGCTCATCTGGAAATTGATCTTCAACTACTGCTGCGTCGATTGGATTTGGCATTCACGAGAGAAAATCAGCTACAGGATTTTATTTTCCAGGTCAATCCTTGATTGTAATATCAAATTCCTACAGTAAAATCAGCCATCGAGTTATTCTGCCATTTGTGACAGGCTTGTTTGCTAAATATTTTATGGCAGAATGATCTGTATACAAGATAATAGGATATCCAGTAATGTAATGCCTAAACTTATTGACAGCATGTATTACAGCTAGAAATTCTTTTTTAGTAACAGTATAATTAAATTCAGCAGGAGATAAATTTTTGCTAATATAATAAATTGCATATGGTTTCTTATCCTCTTCCTGCCCAAGCACTGCTCTAATGGCTGTATCTGAGGCATCTGATGATATTTGAAATGGAAACTCCCAATTTGGTCCTCGAAGGACTGGGGCTATGGACACAAGTTTCTTCAAATCTTGGAAAGCACGTTCACATTTTTCTGTCCAAAGAAAGACAACATTCCTTGTTAGCGCATACAAAGGTGCAACAATATGTGAAAAATGTTCTATAAACCTCTTATAATAACCAGAAAATCCAAGAAAACTTTGTACCTCCGTTTGAGTGGTAGGAGTGGGAATTAGCAAAATTATTTGGATTTTGGCTAGGTCTACCTGAATGCCAGCTGCTGAGATATAGTGTCCTAGAATAAGTTCTTCAGTCATCATCATATAACATTTTTCATGACTTAAACAAAGCCTAGTAGCAATGCAGCGTTGTAGGACTTTTTCCAGTGTATGTAGTGCTGGGTCAAAATCATCTCCGTATGGTGTAAAGTCATCCATATATACTTCAAGTCCTTCATTTGTTAAGTTTGCAAAAATTCTGAGAATATCCCTTTGGAATGTGGCAGGAGCATTGCGTAAGCCAAAAGGTAGAATTCTGTAGGCAAATGTTCCCCAAGGACAAGTAAAAATGGTTTTGTCTTGCTCTTCAGGGGCAATCTGGATCTGATTGTATCCACTGAAACCATCAAGGAAGGAAAAGAATTTCTTTCCTGCCAAAGTGTCTAACACTTGATCAATGAATGGAAGAGGGAAGTGGTCTTTTTGTGTTGCTTTATTTAACTCTCTGTAGTCCACACAAATTCTCCACTTCCCATTCTTTTTTGGTACCACCAAAAGTGGAGAGACCCATTTACTATCGGAGATAGGGTAGATGAAATTGACATCTAAAATTTTTTGAAGTTCAGCTTTTACCACATCTTTTAGATGAGGATTAAGTCTCCTTTGAGGCTGGTGAACAGGGCTCGCATCTTTTTCTATGTAAATGTGATGTGTACATAATTGGGGATCAATTCCTTTCATATCAGGGTAGTCCCATGCAAATTCTTCTTTATATCTCTTCAATAATTGGATGAGCTTCCTTTCTTGTTTGGAGGCGAGGTTTGCATTAATGTTTAACATCTTTCCCGGTTCAATTTCCAAAATTTTACTATTTGCAACAGAGGTAATAGGTATTATTTGATCATGTATATCTTTAAGAGGATCTTCTTCTAATTTGTTATCGAATGTTACCTTTATCATGTGACATTGTGTGTGGGATCTAAGTTTAGTTTGACTAATAGAATTATCAATGGCATCATCTTCTGTTTGATCTTTAAAATCAAGTGCCTCTTGTATAGTTAATGGAGATCTAATGTTGTCAGTAAGGTATGATACAGGGTGCTTATTAGTTTTCATTATTGTGACACTTGGCTACGCTGGAGGATATAAAGTTAAGTTCTTGATATTTTCTCCTCTGGTTATGGTCATATTTCCTTGTCGGCAACCAATATAAGCATCGAAAATTGCAAGCCAAGGTCTACCTAAAATCAATGGATGTCCATCAAGTCGGTTTTTGGGATTTATTATCAGAAAATCGGTCGGATACTCCCAAGAGTCAATAGATACCATAATATCATGTAGTGTGCCTTCTGGCCTAAGCACAGATCAGTCAGCCAGTTTTAGTAAAGTAGAGGTAGGTTCTACAGATGTAATGCGTAGCTTTTGGCACGTAGTAGTTGTTAAGATATTGATTACAGCTCCTAGATCAACTGAGGCATTGGAGAAGGTTTGACCATAAATTTGTATGGTTACTATTGGATTTCCTAGGTCTTCGTATTTAATGGGTGTTTCTTTTCTTGATATTAAGTCAGATAGAGTGCCAACTACTTGGACTCTTGGATTGTTTGTTATATTCCTCCTTAGTTTCTTTACACAGAATTCTTTGATAGTCTTTGCATATATCAGGATATCTTGAATGGCATGGAGGAATGCGATTTTTATGTACAAGTTTTTTAATTCTCCCAGAATGTCAAAATCAAGATATTGTGTAGGTCGAGGTATGATTAATCGTTCTGGGAATGGGGGAGAGGACGTGGTTGCTTGATGATGAATTTGTTGTCTATTCACATCCTCTTCTTGTGACGGTTGTTCTCTCGGTAACTGATTTTCAACATGAATTGTCTTATCTCCCTCGGTTTCAATAATATGCCCAGATCTTAGCTGAAGATCATTGCACTCCCTCAGATCGGCTCCTATTCCGGGTGTTTCTACTATTTGGACAGATTGCACCAATCTGTTATTTGGATTAGGGTTGGGCTAGGCTGGGAGTTGCGGTCTCAGGTTAGACTGGGAGTTTTTTTGTAAGGTTGGCAGTGGAGGTTGAGGGAGTGGAATGGTTCCTACTGGCTGATGCATTGGTCTTTGCCAGTTTGTCTGCCAGGCTTGATTTTGTGAAGTAGGAGGGGTCCATTGTGCTGGATATGTGTTACCTTTCCAATACGGTGGGGCATAGTGTTACCGGGAATAGTGTCTATGCAGAATTGCTAATCCCACTAAGGCTGGTAGCTACCTTAGAAACAAACAAAGTAAAACTACTTTCGTTTTCCTTTATGAAAGATAGATGAGAGAAGAATAAAGGAGACCAACCTCTGTCTTGTGCTTGGTTCCTTGCTCGATTCCTCTCTCTTCTGATAGTCCTTTGCTACTTGCTTTCTTGTATACCCAGCTTCACAGATTACTTGTAGAATCAAAGCAGCATAACACTATACGAGAACATAGATCTATTATCATAAGCAATATAGGATCAGATGTATATTAACCATACAAATGCATAAAACATAAATCATACAAGAGTATGGAGGAAAACTTGAATAGCTTTATTGATAATTAAGAAAGAGCCAAGAGAATTACAACCAATTGTTCTGACCCAGCATCATCCTCTCAGCATAAGCCCTTCTTCACCTCATGAAAAGCTTATATCACCCAACACTATGATTTTGCACCAATAAACCAGCAGCACTTCCTTACAAGATACAAAATTCCAGCCTCCGGATCTCTGGGATGATGGATCCATATATAGATGTCTGCAAGGGAGGTGAGTCAGCTTTTGAGATTTGATTAGTGTCTCCCCTCTGATAGTTCTTGATCCACTTGGAGATTGATGATCTCTTACTCATCCCTGGTCAAATTCAGAGAGGCAAGTGTCACAGGAGAAGTTTCTGGAAGATTCCATGCTTTTCCACCTTGCGGATTGACCCTGCCATTTGTCTCTTCTCGCCCATCGCACCCCATAGAAGGGCTTTTTGAAATGCAACACACCTAGTCTGTGTATTCAAGTGAGATGCAACGCACTTTGCCTATGGAGTAGGTGAAATGGTCCAGTTTTGACCAGTTCTGAGTGGTTTTTCATGGAGAACTTCTGGGAGAAGCTATAATCATTTGACCTTGTTCTTTTAGGGGTTGGAACAACACATTTAGGGACTTAGGAGCCCTTAGTTTATGGACATTTATGCTTGGGGTTGCAGTGCCCAAAAATTTCTATAACAGTTGCCCCCTAAAGCATGAGGTCGTTAATCTTTTTTGATGTCGGGTGAAATGCTTTATCATGAGGATCCGAAGTTCTTTCAAGCTGGAAGGAGACCTGTAATAAGATACAATACAATACATTATCTTCATAATATTTTCATGATCTAGCTGAAGCGGGCATTCCCATGCTCAGCTTTATAAATTCATTTTTCATGTACATGAGACAGACAATCGTCTGAGTGTAGACTAATGATTCTGGTAGAGCTATCATCCCTTAGATTGGATGATTATCTGTGCAGCAATGATGTACATTTGATGTCTTTATTTTTCTGAATATATATCGCATCCCGGATGGATGAAACTAGATCTGGGGTCTTCAATCTCGTTCGATCTTCACTCAAAGTACAAGTCGATCCATGTGAGAGATGTTCTAGAGTCGAACATGGAAAGACATCGCCTGATTACCAGCCAATGATGTAAGCTATTAACAGGCGTGAGAGGAGTCACAGATAATGATAATGATCCTCAAGGTACTGCAGTACAATTCACATGGTGTGAATAAGGGACTTGGCATCGAACACCACGCAAAATCTTTCGGTCGAAGGCCATTGATGTAAACCTGTCGTCGGAAGTGAGAAACTTGCCATTGAGGCATGCAAGATTCAAAGTACTGAAAGGGGTGTTCCTAGATCGACTTCTTGGATAATGAGCTGATGTCGACAAGAAGCAATCCGTCATAGGAGGGCCTTAATGAATCCCACATCAATGACACGGAACGGAGAAAATGATTTTAATGGAGGTGAAAACGATTTGGTGATATAAGGTTCAGGGTGGCGGTCATGAAAGAATGGAGCATAAATGTATTATAGTGGGTGAGACACAGGTGAATTCTTTGAGCGACTTCTGTTGAACATACCGGCGACACTGACATGATGGATTGGTAGCATTAACCCCAAATGTGGATGGTGTGATGGAACCATGGTGATGTGACCGGTGAGTGGAACAACCCAACCCGACTAGGATGCGGAGTGAAAGTGTCATGCTCAAGAGCGACTTGCTACCAACAAAGTTTCTTCAAGTTTTCTTCCCAATTTTTCCCCAGTCATTGCTGACCAATACCTCTTTATCTTTGTCAAGCTTGAGGAGGATAACATATGCTTGTTCTATAATTTTCCCTTCGGGCAAACCCATCGCTATGTTTTAACGAGCCTAGCGATAGTGAAACTCGTTCTTGTTTGTTATGGACAAGTTTGTCGCTATTAGGTTTTAACGAGTTTAATGACAAAGATAACTCGATCCTTTTCAATTTTAGAGAGTCTGAAAAGGGACGTAAAGGAAACTCCAAAAATCCTTTTTCATCATCTAATCCTTTAAGTCTGAAAAAGTATAAAACAATACAGAAGGGATGAATTTTCAGTACTTTTAACGAGCTGAACAAAACAAGCGCTCGATCTTTTTGTGTAATAATCCCTCAGGTCCAAAAAGATTAAAATCTCAAGGAGGGATAGCACTTCCGGTCACCTTAACGAGCTGGAGAGGCCAATGGCTCGGCAATCTTTTCATATTTTACGAGTCAGTTGAAAAGAGCTTAAAGGAGACTCGTCTTTGAGGAATGAGTGATAAATTCGGGTAGCAGATGATTCCAGGTAAGGTTTGGAATTTTCCAATCACGGCAGTGTCACAAGGATGGCCAACAAGCTCACTCTTCGTAGCTGTTGCTCAAAAGGGGTAAACAATCAAGTGGAGGTGAATGATTGGCCAATACAGAGTGGAGGTGATGATGAGAACACGACCAAGGCTTTAAAGGCTGAAGTACTACATTGACGATGGTTATTTATCGGAAATTGGTTCATTTTTTATTGAGCTTAAACGCTGGGGGGAAAATTTGCTCATTGCTTATGTTTATTTTTTAACGAGCATGAAGTCCGCGTTAAAACTGCTTGATCTAGTCGTATAATAAGAATGTCTTATCTAAAAACGGAATTTTTTCAAAGCTTTGCCCCACTTCCTTTCTTTATACAAGTTATAAAACGACCAATCCAAAAAATATATAAATGGTCGCTCTTCGCTTGCATGCCAAAAGGTTTGCATGCCCCCAGGTATAGAGACATAGAGTTTCAAGGTTACCCCGCAATTTGCAGACAAAACATTTGTTTTATCGGGAAAGGCCTACCTCTTTCAGGTTACCAAAGATTGTTCTATTCGTACCACAAACAAAACACTTATTCGGTGATGTCTACCGAAATAGACAAAGGTGAGTGGCGCAGACGCCTCCACTCACATAACATTGACGAGGGAATCTTATTCCAGTCTAACCCCCTCTTCCTAGACGGACGAGAGTGTCAGACTAGTCAGATATCCTCCACGGAAACCTACCCTATACCTGGAGTTTTCCTGTCGAAGCAGACTAGGGTGCATGCCCCCTGGGTTTCAGTCATGTCCCCCGAATCACTCGCGCTCATCAGGTGGACGGACTGGGGATTGATGAGACATTCCTTGCATGAAAAGACCATTCAGGGTTGGTATATGACTATTTGCTATGTGTGAACCGGGAAATGAAAGTTGGTCTATGAGCTTGACCACTCTTCCTTCGTGCGGAAAACACATTACTCTAAAGAGTGAGGAGACAATGGCCCCCATGCAATAAATATAGTCTCGTCCAAGGAGTATATTATAATCCAGGGGTCCTTGGACTACCATTACGTTTATTTGAACGGTTTTCCCTCTCAATGTTATGGCCACATCGGGAAGGATCCCTAACGATCGACTGGTTCCTTTGTCAAAGCCTGTTAGATTTCTCATTTCAGGCAAAAGCGATGGTGAAAAAAGCGCTTTCCAAGCAGTTGAGAAAAGGATACTCACAGAACCCCCTTCATCTATGATGGTACTGGCCATGACCATTCTATATATTTGAGCAATGATTCGGAATGGTACACTAGCCGATAAACGGGGTCTGCCTAGTAGATTCCAGTCAAATGAAACAACCAGGTTGCTTGGAGGTGGGACCGAATGGACGGCCGGGTATGACTCTGACGAACTTCCTTCCTGTGGTAAAGGAATAGGTAAACTGCCCCCATGTTCATCGGAGTCTGTGCTTACGAAAAGAATTTGGAAAGTGTCATCCTTGTTCTCTTCGGTGACCGTATCATCTGAAGATGGAACCTCTGAAGGCAAGACCGGGTCAACTACCGCCTCGACCTTTTGACTTTCGTCTGGTATAGATTCAGATGGTTTATCTTCAATGATAGACGCTTCGGCCGACCACAAGGGCGTGTCAGCCGGATTTTCAACTAGTGACGGACTTGGCCAGAGTTTCTGATATCCAGGAGGGAGACGTAACGGTGAAACCGGATGGTCGTCTAAAACAACTTTAGCCTCATCTAAGAAGGGACAATGGTGGATGGTGTGATTGCCTTCACACAGTTTACAAGGAAATTTGCATTTTCCTTTTTGTCCAGGGGCTTCACTTTCACTAGTTGACAATGTATTTTCAACATGATTATCAGAGGTTGACGACACCAGGTTGTGCAAACAAGGAGACCAGTCCCTTAAGATCCGAGGGATGCAAGGACAATCTCTATGATAGTGGTCTCCTTTGCAAATGACACATGGCGATTTAGGCCTGGTTAGTGCAGTGTGTGGATTTTCGCTAGACGACGCTTGGTTGCCCCTTTTTGCCTTTGGCTCCTTCTTCTTCTTCTCTTTCTTCTCCTTTTCCTTCTTCTTCTCAGGTACTTGATTTTTGGCTTTACCAGCTTCATCAAGCAAAGAGGAAGGAGGAGAGGAAGAATTGGACGAAGTAGAGGGTTGGGGGGTAACTCTGGAATCATTTAGTTGCTAACTTGATTGCTCAGGAATTGTGGTGTTATGAATGACGGAGGTTGAGAAGAGCCATATGGGCAAGCCGATTGTCAATCCTGGAAGCAACAATGTGGCCATATGGGGCGCACCAACATCTCCCCAAGAGGAGAAGGGACTAGGATTTCCTCCAAGGGGAACTCCTTGGTTGGTGGACTCCATTTTTCTTCAACCTAAGACCAACGTAGGAAAGGTGATAATTATTCCATTTAAAATAAATTTTAGATGCTTTGACACAACTTGTTTTTCCAATTTTAAAGAGTCAAGAAAAAACAAAAGATGACTCTAGTCGCCTTCGATTTTTAATGAGCCTGAAGTGACAAGTGCTCAGATGGACCTTTTCCGTTAAGGAGTCTGAAAAGGAATGAAAGGGACTGCTCTGGAAATCTAGATAGAGGGATTACTAAACCAATCGCAAAACTGCAGAATACCTTTTACGGTACGGCAGTCAATCTTCCCAAATGTTGTGTTCAGTGCATTGCGATCGATAGGGCGACAGACACGGCTTCCTATGGATAAAGGATTAAGCCTATTGTGGTCTCCCAAAATATACTCGACGGTACGTGGGAGCACAAGTCCATACTAGCACTTATCGTCTCAAAGTGGAGGAATCACCCAACCAACAGTGAAAACAACAGTTACCAAGCTTTACGACGGCGGAATACGTCTCTAGCCTAGACTTCTAGATGTTGTGCGTTAGGTTCCAAAGCGTTGTTAGATTCATTAAATTTATTTTATAGTTGATCTTACTTAAGAAATTTGCCTTTCAGGTTCACCGCGTGATGTAGATGTACAATTCCTAAAATGCAATCTAAGATGATAAATAGTCGTTTTATCTTCTTTGTGCAATGAAAATCCTAGCTACTAAAGAAAGAGAAATGGTGTTCTTTCAACAAAGAGCAAAGAGCACACACTATATGCACTGTCCTAAATCAAACCAATCAAACAGTCTAAATGCAAATGCACATGCATGTATTTTTTTTCAGCTTTCTTAATATGTGAATGATAAAAAGAAAGCTAATGCGCAAATCTGAATTATTTTTCAAAGCGACAATTACTAACAAGTTTCTTTTCAAAATCAAAATGAAGACAATGACAACACTTTGCGATTTGGAATTGAAAACTTGCTTTCGACACTAGAAAAACTACTAATTCAAATCAAATACACGAGTAACAGGGTAATCGACTATCAAGAACAATCAGATTCTCTTCTATGACTGAAAACGACACTTCCGACACTTTCAAATCAAGAAACGACAGTACAATTACACTACTTATTTGTAAAGAAGAACTGAAAATGACTCAAAAAATACATAAAAACATTTACAGTTCTTTGCACAATGGAGGCGGAATATCAGCAAGGAAAGGGGTTTCAAATAGAGGTGTACTGACTACAGGCAGCAAAACTCTTGAATAGATCTGAAAAGAGTGAACACAGAAACCAAAATTTAGGGACAAGGCCTTGTCTGATCAGCGCACCTGTAACATAGTGAAACTAAAATGCAATGCACCTACTACACTCGGGAAGTGCGCTGCATTTGAAGTTCACAGAACAGACAGTACGCTGGACCAGGGACGAGACTTTGATTGGGTTCTGGGTCACAGTTTGCAGGTCAGTTCAGGGATTTTGGCCGAGCAAGTGGTAATCAGTAAATCAATCACAGGGGTATATCTAAGGAGATTACTAGAGCCACCACAAGGGAAATTAGAGAGCTTGTAAATCAATTGTTTAATTCATAAAAAAAACCCGGAGATTGACTGAAGCAGTGTTGATCGACTTTGCACTTGCATAGCAAATGCAGTTCGAAGGCTAGCTGTCTTGACTTCAGGATCCGTCTGTAAGTTTATAAAGTAAAAAAATGTAGATGAACAAAAAATCTACTCGATCCCCAGCAGAGTCGCCATTTTGTTACCGGGAATAGTGTCTATGCAGAACTGCTAATCCCACTAAGGCTGGTAGCTACCTTAGAAACAAACAAAGTAAAACTACTTTCGTTTTCCTTTATGAAAGATAGATGAGAGAAGAATAAAGGAGACCAACCTCTGTCTTGCGCTTGGTTCCTTGCTCAATTCCTCTCTCTTCTGATAGTCCTTTGCTACTTGCTTTCTTGTATACCCAACTTCACAGAGTACCTGTAGAATCAAAGCAGCATAACACTATACAAGAACATAGATCTATTATCGTAAGCAACATAGGATCAGATGTATATTAACCATACAAATGCATAAAACATAAATCATAAAAGAGTGTGGAGGAAAACTTGAATAGCTTTATTGATAATCAAGAAAGAGCCAAGAGAATTACAACCGATTGTTCTGACCCAGCATCATCCTCTCAGCAAGAAGCCCTTCTTCACCTCATGAAAAGCTTAGATCACCCAACACTATGATTTTGCACCAATAAACCAGCAGCACTTCCTTACAAGATACAAAATTCCAGCCTCCGGATCTCTGGGATGAGGGATCCATATATAGATGTCTGCAAGGGAGGTGAGTCAGCTTTTGAGATTTGATTAGTGTCTCCCCTCTGATAGTTCTTGATTCCACTTGGAGATTGATGATCTCTTACTCATCCCTGGTCGAATTCAGAGAGGCAAGTGTCACAGGAGAAGTTTCTGGAAGATTCCATGCTTTTCCACCTTGCGGATTGACCCTGCCATTTGTCTCTTCTCGCCCATCGCACCCCATAGAAGGGATTTTTGAAATGCAACGCACCTACTGTGTGTATTCAGGTGAGATGCAACGCACTTTGCCTATGGAGCAGGTGAAATGGTCCAGTTTTGACCAGTTCTGAGTGGTTTTTCATGGAGAACTTCTGGGAGAAGCTATAATCAGTTGACCTTGTTCTTTTAGGGGTTGGAACAACACCTTTAGGGACTTAGGAGCCCTTAGTTTATGGACATTTATGCTTGGGTTTTCAGTGCCCAAAAATGTCTATAACACATAGGGAAAATTTGGCCAATTGGATTGGCTTGCTTGATTCGGCCACAGGGTTGATGAAGGAAATGACTGCTATGACCAATTAGAGAAGGGGGGTTGATTTTTCCACATATTATATTGTTGAGCATGATACTGTGGAGGCTGAAAAAAAGAAGTTGGGTCTGAGAACATACCAGATTGTCGTGGCTGCCATTGACGGCGCTGATTGAGTAGATACATCGACTCTGGCTCCTCTTCTGCTTCCTTGTATACTGCTTTTAATCCGGGAAGTGAGGGACAACTTTTCGTCAGGTGGTCTTTTGTGAAAATGGCACAAATTTGGACTGCATCTACTGGACACTCCTTATGGCTGTGTTTCTTCCTACATCGGGGATAGAAGATTGCCAAATTCTGTTCTGTCTCCACTTGCTTTTGTTTGGCCTGCATAATATCAAGTTGTGTTGTTAGTGTCCCTAGTATATCAGTTTTAAAAGTTTCCAATAAATTTCCAATTTCTGCACACAATACTCCTTCTGCCGAAATTCTATTATCTCTTACAAACCAATCATGTTCTGCCGGTTTTAGTCTTGTGCCGCCTCTCAAGCTCCTGATACATAAATCAATAATGTCAACAAAGTTTTCCTAATAAATATCTCCTTTTCCCATAATGTTTAAAGTTTCAATCCATTCTTCCTTCATTCCCCTCATTAATGTTGTTTTTAACACATTATCAGGTAAAGGTAGTGATGCATAAGGAGATATTTGAAGATTATACTGAAAACGTTCCACATACTCCTCTAATGTTTCATTTGGTATAGCTACCATCTAGAATATTTCATCTTTTAGTTCTCTGGACCTGCAATAGTCCTGATAATTTTTTAGAAAGATTCTTTCATTTGATCCCAGTTATTTATAACACCACCACCTAGTCCCATGAACCATCTTAAAGCAGCCCCTTTTAATGTAGAGGGAAATAATTTCAGTTTCTGGGGGTTGGTGGTGTAGTCATATCCCCTACACAGCACATCGAACTCAAATAGGAATGCATCTAGATCCTCTGATGTAAGACCGTGGAATGTGGGGATATGCTGAAGAGGAATTGCTTTCATAGGTGCATTTGCTGCAGTATCCACGATGGGGTATTGCAATGTAGAGGTTTGGGTGTTTGGCTGGTTTTGGGCCATTTGGTCAAATATATGCCAATAACCTTCTGGGATATCTAGGAGGGTATTCCTAGGTTGAGAGGGAATGGCTTTAACAGGAATGGTTTTAATAGCACTTCCCTTATCTAGGATAATGAGAGTGCCTAATGTCTGAGGAGATTGAGTTTCTTCAACTTTGTTATAAATGATTTTTGCAGCACTTCCCTTGTCTGGGCTGCTTAATGGCTGAATTGCCCCAAGAGGAGACCTTGGTTCCTCAGTTTCTCCTGTCTCTCCTCTTCCTTCACAAAGGTTGCTAAAATTCCCTTCTTGCAATAGTTTTGGGCTAGAATTTTCAATTTCTTGAAAATCTTGCTCTTTGGTTTGACTATGCACCTCAGCAAAGGCTACAGATGGTGATCCTATGGCCTGAAGGGAACTAGTAGGCTGTCTAGAAATAACTTTTCTGGGTCCTACTGAAGGCTAAGATTCTGCTTTCTTGAAGATTTTGCCTATAAAGGTTGATTGACCAAGGATCACTGGCCCCTTAGCTTTTTCGGGCTTGGGTAGAGGTTTGGAATTCTTTTCTGGCTTTTTCTGCTTAGTCATGCACACAAATCAACTGCTAGATTCTACCCAAACAAAACAACAACAAATCTGCAGGAAAGTGGGCAGGGGAGCAGGGCTTTTACATGCTCCACACGTAGGTTCTTACCTTTCATTTTTAAACCCAAATTCTTCCCTAATAGGCTCTTACACTACTCTGAAAAAGAGACAAATGGCTACACTCTTTCCCTGGAAATGGCGCCAAAATGTCGAGTCGTAAAAAGGGTCTCTTTCACCTCTAATTACCTCACATTAATTTGTCAATCTAGGAACGTTTTTTTATTTCAAAGAGTGTCTTAGTTTGAGGCTATCATTTTCCAGAGTAATGCTAGTAGCATAGTGCTCAGAAATACAAGAGTAAACGGATGCTTGTTTACAGCAAACTACTTTTAAAGACTAAACCATGCATTCAGGAAACTAAGCAATTTATCAGTCAAGGGTTCAGTAACAGTAACTCATCCCTTTATAAACTGATGGAACCAAAGGAAATCAGGGAATAGATCATCGATCTGGGAACCAGACAGTAAATGTCAATGCCCACTACAATCTCTGATCATTCTACACACTGAAGCAATCATAATGCAAATAACAGGAAACGGAACAACAAATAAGGAATGGAACAGCAACTGAGTTTAATAAGCAACAACACGTAAGTCTACAAGAATAAATGCAACAATCGTGTCCTACAGAAATCGAACGGCAATCCCCTACCTTTAAGGATGAATCGAACATCACACAGAAATAGAACAACACTGATTAATGATGGAATATGAAACAACGCTTGAAAGCTAAATACAAATGCACAACAACTTAACACACGACACACCTTAATAGTAATCTGATCTTGGTAATCCAATTATCAGTCTTAGTTATAAGGAATACGACTGTATTTTGTAATGGAACAACAACGTCAATAGATTCAACAATCGCAAGGAAATATGATCTCTAAGATGAATTCAGTAATACCAATTAATAAGTGTTACAACACGGATACTCTGTAGTTGAACAGCAACAGTATTCTGTAAAAACCAGTTATATCAGCACTTAAAGGAATAACAATGCATTGCAGAGTCGATATGATATTTCTGTCTCAGAAAGTGAGATTACTCAATAGATCAAACATAACAGAGCTGTGATGTAAAATAACAGAACATACCAGATTACCGAATAAAGCTGATAAGCAAAACCACGCATAAATAAAAAATAATAATACAAGAGCAAGTGTTCCACCAGGGCCGGGCCCTTAGCCTCCAGGGGCACACCGCTTGAGGTTATTCTAGGATCAAAGATGAAATAGTAACCAAGTTTGTATTAATGCATTTAAACAAAATTACAACAGATCACTTCTCAACGAGAGTCGATGATCAAAGTCTTAAATTCAAGAAAAGTTACATAGAAAAATCACAGACCATCCCCTAGGCTAACGGTGCTGCCCCTTTTTATAATGGTGGAGGCGGAGATGTCTAGGTGCAAAAATAGTTAAAGTAGCGATCCCTCAGGATCAAAGGATCCTGAGGGATTCGCCAAAATGTTGACTCTCAGTTATCTCTTTACTTTCTTGCATCGAGCTGCTATCTCCATTTCCTTTCCCTGGCTGATACGTTTTAGTTTGGTTCGCCTTGTTTTCATGTGGTTCCCTTCCAAAGGGACAGCGGTTAAATTGGCCCTATCTTTTTCTTTGGAATGACAGTCTTTCATTTTTCCCTTTTCCTGCATAAGAAATGACAGTTGTCAGTGTTTTCGTTTTGCACATTAATCTTACAGATTTTGTCATAATTTCTTATTATCTACCTAGTTCATGATGCAAAGGGTTTGTAAGTTTGAATGAAAAGATGTTAAAATAATCACCAAAAACATACCTTCTTTAGTACTCCACACAACGCAGGGGCCCTCTGCAACTGACTAGGTTGAGCTGCTAACTTAATTCAAAATGCTCCTCAAAATGATCATTAGTCAACACACGACTTTGTATTATAAAACAGGAACAAAAGTCCAAAATTACAGAGTTGATAAGTTTAAACTTAATACATCAGTAACTTCGAACTTCCTCTAGTTCTGTTCAACTGGTATTTAAAAGAAAAGATTCATAACTATGTTTTGAGGAAAATTAGCTACAGGTGGTCTATACGTATTACAACCAGTCTGCGTAAATGTTTGATCAGCTACAGGTGACTTGAATTAGAACAAGGTGGTTGCACAGAACTATTGACACAGGTGGCTGATTCGAGTTAGTGCTTCAACTGATCTGTTGGATTTATTAATGAACCACGAAAGGGTAGACAAAGAGTCCTATTGCTTCTAAGTTTCATACGTTTGACTCCACCTTTGACTGTGGCCTTGAGCTAGTTTTTTTATCAATCTGGGTTGGGTGACTAGGATAGGATCCATGTTGAGACGATTCCAGAGTGCCCATGTGGCCGATTTCTTCATTTGACACCTGTAACCTGTTCAATCATGGAAATAGCTACGGGACACACAGTTAGCTGTAGAATAGGCTACATTCCATAGCTAATTTCAAAAAACCTATTTCAAATAGCAAAAACATAAAAGTATAACATGTCAATCATTTAATGTCCTCCTTGACACAAAATATATCATTTATCAGTGATGGGGATCTGTCTTTTATGGAAAACAAGAGAAAGAAGTGAGAAAACTTGTCAAGGAGAGAGTAATTCTGAGGTCCAACATACCCCCACTGCAAAATCATTGCATTTCCCTGCAATTTTTCCAAAAACGTGAACTCTTCTTTCCTATTGCATCTGCTTAGATACCTCTGCTAGTACATCTAACTTTCTTCTCTTTCTTCTCTTTGAAGTGACTGCCATCCTAGATTTCTTCATGAGAAGTATGTATTTAAGGTTGATCACTGTTTTGTTCAAGTTTTTATTCTCCCTCTTCAACTTCCTATTCTTCTTGTACCATAGCCCTAGGTGCAATATTGTATTATCATGAATGGTTTTATCCAATTTTCTTTTTTCCTTCAGGGTTTCATTTTCTTTCTTGATATGCCTGTTCAATATCTCTAACTTATAGATTTCCTATTTGAGAGAGTCAGTCAAAGGTTATTGTGCATTGACAGGTTTTTCTAGATTGGCTGAGGATCCTGGATCCATTGAGGCACTTTTCTTTTCCAGTGATTCTATGTAATCATAAATTTGTTGTTGCACTGGGTCTATGCCTAGGGATCCTCTATTGGGGCTACCTTCAAAATACTATTTAGGAGAGTTTTGAGGACTGTATGTAAATGGAACATTATCAGGAGATGGTATCGGATTTTATTCTTCTATATTTATGAACTCTATTCCCTTTTATGATACCTTCTTTACCATACCTCAGAGTCTAGAGCTCTTTCTAAGTTGTAGGGGGTTTATGTTATCCTCCTTTGTACCCTTTTTCTCCTTTCCTATATGCTCTTGATTTGTTTTCTAATCTCTGTCAATGTTTCAGAGATTAGTTGTTCATCATCTTGTTGTAATGAAGATTCAGGTTTGTTCTCAGTAATTCCACCAACTTTCTTTTTTATCATTCCTTTTTTCTTGATCTGCTCCCTGATCTCTGTCTCAGAGACTGGCTCTTCATCATTTTTCTGTGTGGAGGAATTAGTTTTTCTTTGAATGGTCATACTGGTCTTTTTCCTCTTACTCCTTCTAACATTACCCTCTTTAGGTGACTCTGGTGCCTCTTGTAAATAGTTTCTTATCAAGAATTTTTCCCAAGTATCTCCTATTCTTTTCGGATGAAACTCAACTAGTATTTTTACCAACCCGTGATGGTACATGGTTGTGTCTATGAATTTATTTTCTTCTATACATTTGAAGCCATCCTCCTTAGACTGTTTAGAATGAAGAAAGGGAGGTTGATGTTTCCATTTTCTAGAAAGTTCATAAATAAGTGTATATGATAAACATACATGCATCTGAATCTTCCCTCACAAGTAATAAATTTTTGTAATATCAAAAGCATGCTTCTCCATTTATTTTTAAGTGCCGAAATAGGAATTCCTTTTCTAAACAAAATGACATCCATACCTGGGGTCCTGAAGATTACCTTCCATGCTTCATTGTGAAATTATTTGTTTTTGAACCATCTCTCACCAAGTCTTGGCAGCGCTATAGCCTCTGCTATGTAAGATTATTACTGCAAACTTAATGTCTCCAATCTCTACTTTTGTATCATCGAATGATCTAGTAAAATATTTTGTGATCTCCTTGTGATATCCATCAACATTTTCAATGAAATTGAGCCATCCAGCCTTCTACAACATCTCCTTGAGTTGTGGGTACCCTTCCATAAACTTTGCCCCTACGGGCTCTGCCCTGACAATGAGTCCCATGGTCTCTATTTCATGGAATTTTATAACCTTTAGAATTAGTCTCCTGGTCTATGAAATGGATTGACTGCAGGTATGGTGAAAAATAACTATGGGTTTGCATGGAATAAGTAGACAGTGAGGGTTTGGAGAGACATGAATACATTGGTCACATCGTAGTTTTAACCATTAACAAATGGAGTTATTAGAGACCGTTTAAGTATAGAGTATGGAGAACGTAGAGGAGGTGTGGTATGATGAAATCATTATAGACCATTTGGTGTTGAATGTGGAATATGTGGCAGAGATGTGGTATCATGAAGTGGCAATCAAATCAAATGTTTACCTGTTAAGGAGACATATGATCATTCATATTATACATGACTTATGTTTGTAACTTGTTGTTTGAAATAAATTTTGCATTTTACCTTTAGAACTTAACCTTTTGCTTGATAATTCTTTTGGTGTTGATCCATAGGTACTTTGAGCATGGTTGATCTCCAAAACTTGATTCTTCAATTTCCCTGCATTCATGATTTATTTGTTAGCTGTACAATTGTGCCAGAGCTGATAAGTAAGTTGTAGCTGCAGAATTAGATTAGCTGCGGAATGGAATCAGTTGCAAAATGTGAAAAGAAGGAAAAGTGAAATATGGCTTATGGAATATGAATGTAAAAATAAAATGGAAATGAGTTATGATAGTGAGATGGAATGAGATGTAAGATAAAATGAAAAATAGGGTGAAATGGGGTAAAACTATAAAAATATAAAATGTAAATGAAATATGACAGTGAGATGAAGTGGAACTGTAAAAAAAATGAAGACAGAATGAGATGGAATGAGATGATGAATTTGCAGACTCTAAACTGTAAATGAATGTAGCTTTTTGTCACTACTTATTACATAAAGGAAATGGAAAATATAGGATGTCATAAATCTCTGATTTTCACCTGTATTTTCTGTATAAGTATGTCAATCAATCATTGGTTTTCAACCTCATACAATTTATTTATTTATTTTTATTTTTTTTATCAATCATTTCTTAGGAAAAATAAAGACTAAGTTAGTGGAGAAGAAGAATTCTTCTTCACTAGCTTCATTTCAGAGTTATTCTGGAAAATATTAATGAACTCCTCTCTTGAAATTGGTTTTTGATATATCTTCAACTGATGACCATTCACAAGAAGAGGTATTTTGCTTCCATCTATCGTCCTTATCTTAACTGCTCCACTATTAAAGACTTCTTCAATCCCATATGGCCCAAGCCAATGATTTTGGAACTTCCCTTGAAAATCTTTGAACTTTGAATCGAACAACAGTGCCCAATCTCCTGCTTGAAACTTCTTCTCCTTAATATATTTATCATGCCATTTAGCCCTTTTCTGTTGGACTATACTAGTTCTTTGGACTGCATCTTGCCTAATTTCATCAAGTTCATTGAGTTGCTCCAATCTATGTTTTTGTGCTTCTCATAAATCTAGTCCCAATTAGACTGCCATTTTGAAGGTTTTGATTTGAAACTCTATAGGGAATAGGGCTTGTTTCCCATAAACAAGTTCATAAGGTGTATGTTTTGTTGTGTTCCTCCATGTAGTTCTATAGGCCCACAAGGCTTTAGGAAGCCTTTCTGCCCAATCTCTTCTATGTATATGCACAGTCTTAGTGAGAATTCCTTCAATCACCTTATTTGTAGATTCAACTTGACCATTTGCTTGTGGATCATAGGGAGTAGATTTCCTATGTTTCATATTGTAATCTTCTGCAAGACCCTTCACCATTTTATATGTAAATTGAGATCCCTGATCTATCACAATTTCTCTTGGAACACCAAAATGAGTGAAGATGTCCTCAAAAAGAAAATTAAATATAGATTTTTCATTAGCAAAAGGTAATGCTTTGGCCTCTACCCATTTAATGACATAATCAGTGTAAACCAATATATATTCCTTTTGCTTAGATGAAGGATTAATTGGCCCAACAAAATATAAGGCCCATTTTTCAGAAGGTTCATTGAGTACCCAAATTTGTAGTGGCATTTCATTTGAAGGAGTAGGTTTCCCTACCCTCTAGCAACTGTCACACCTCCTGACATATTCTTTGGCATCTTTGAAGATGGATGGACAACAATATCCTAAAGAAAGGATTTTATAGGCTATCCTCTTGTCAACAAAGTGTCCACCACACGGCTCATCATGACATGCCTTAAGAATCTCAGGCATTTCATCTTCCCTAACACATCTTATGATCATAATATTTGGGTCTGTTTTATACAATTCATTAGTGATCCATGAGTATCTTGCACTTATCTGAATGATTTTTCTTTTTTCTCTAGGAAACAAATGTGAAGGAAATTTCCTTGTGACTAAGTAATTAGCAATATCTGCAAACCATGGAGTTTGAGTAGTCACTACAAAAATATATTCATCAGGAAACTTATCTTCAACCGGAATGTCATCTTAGATATTTTGAATTCTGGATAAGAAATTAGCAACTGTGTTTTGTTTTCCAAGTCTATCTAGCATAGTAATATTGAATTCTTGCAATAATAAAAGCCATCTTGTAACTTTGCCATTAGTAATAGGTTTATTCATTAAGTATCTAATTTCAGAGTGATCTATATGAACAAAGGTTTCATAGCTTGTTATATAATGTCTGAACTTGTTGACTGCATCAACAACAGCTAAAAATTCCTTTTTAGTCACAGTATAATTCAACTCAGTGGGAGTCAAATTCTTACTTGTATAGTAGATGGCATAGGTGTTAGGACTCAGAATTGACCTATTTTGACCTTATATTTTTGCCTTAATATTATCCTTTTCAGTCATAAGTTGTAAGCTTTGATTACATAATGACTTAATCACCCCAAGGTACGAAGTGACTTTCCGTATATCTATATGTTTAATTGTTCATTGCATATTCGTGAGTATCTTTATATTTATCTTGGAAAAGCTGATTAAATTGGCAAGTAATTGTCTTAAGCCTGCAGGAATTATAATTTATAGTTGCTGTGACACCAGAAACAACAACTACGCAGTTGCTGCAACACCAGAAACAACAACTACGCAGTTGCTGCAACACCAGAAACAACAACTACGCAGTTGCTGCAACACCAGAAGCAGCAACTACGCAGCTGCTATAGTCAGCAAAAGCAACCATCTAAAGCAGGCTATTTTGTAACAGCTGGAAATAACAACCGGCTACTATCTGAAGAACGCTGACGTGGCACGATCTGCAGCTATCTAAAGCGGGTAGAACACAGTTACCATTGCTTAAATCAGGAACAACATGGGGAAACAACGAAGGAATGTGAAGATCCCAAGAAGATGGTCGAAGACATTTACCAGCTGTGTAACAGCCAGAACTTAAGAAAGAATATGTTGTTATACTGTTGTAATAGCAGTCTGTAACTCTTATTTTTGATCAAATGGGTTAACTGAATGAACTGTAATAATCTATTGTAATAGATGTCTCCTCTATAAAGAGGAGACATCTACATTAGAAGGAGGAAAAAATGTGTAATCTGTAAGTGAGATTTTGAGAGACATCAGCAAGTCTAAACTTTATTGTACTTGAATCCTTTGGCAGATGAATAGAAGATTATTCTGAGCTCTTAATATAGCCTTTGTGTTCTGGGGAATCTTGTGAGAAGGACTGGGCCCGCCTTCCTCACAAGATTCACCCATTTACTTTTCTGTTAAAGTGTGTAAGTGTGTGATAGTTTCTTTCTTCTGGTACTCTGTTTGGATTCTGTAGGATTACCTCTGGTATTTCCGCTTTGCTAGTACTCTGTTTCATTCATTGCTTGAAGTTGTGCGAGGATACTTCACCGGTGAATTAGAGTGCAGTGTGTGTTATCAATCTGGTTACAGAGGCAGGTGCTGAACGTCCTCACCTGGAGGATAGGGTCCTGATCCTCTGCCAACAGAGCATCCATCATTTCTCTTTTCAGATTTGTAATCTTAATTAATTACTTTCATTTTATCAGTACAGTGATAACTTAACGTAAGGATTACGTATACTACAGCTTTTTAATGCTTTTAGGAGTAAGTACATACAGTACGAGGTAGCCTTTGCAATAAAAAGACTTTCCCAGGTTGAAAATTAATGTGGTACTTGAATGTTTAATCAATAAACAATTCAACTAGCCAACATTTTGGCGCCGTTGCCGGGGAAGGCAACTAGAGATTTCTAAAGGCATTAATGATTTCTTTTTGAGAATAACAGATGCATGAGAGGACGCAAGAAACCTAATTTCACAGGCGGCAAAGGAGGAAGAAAGACTTATATTGACGAAATCATCTCAAAGGCTGAAACATCACAGAGGACGAGTTCCCGGAGACCTCAGATCCAATACTCCTCACAAACAGACCAACAGACGGAGGAAGTAATAGGACCTGAAAGGAAGCTAGAAGTACCATAATACACTAAGGAACCGGTAGAAGAACCTGAAGAAACAGAAGACATAGAAGATAAAGCAAGTGATTCAGGAAAAAGACCAATGGAGGATAACAGAACAGAAGGAAGAGGGGAAAATTCGCTCTCTACCCTGGAATTCCCTATCAGGGAGCTCCCGAGAGGAACAAACCCCATAAAAAATATTCCACTCTCAGCATTACCCAACTTTCATGGGTTATCCTCTGAAGACCCGGATGAATTCCTCTTTGAATTCGACATACTATGTAGAAGTTATGATTATATAAGTCCTAATCAGAAGCTAAAACTGTTTCCAGCAACACTAAAAGGGAATGCGTTGAGGTGGTTTATGAGCTTAGGAGCTCAGGAAATCACCACCTGCGACCAGATGAAAGAGGGATTTAAGTATGGGGGATTTACGCAGTGCATTATATTAGATATCATTTTTGGGATTCAACTGCGTTAAGTAAGTCATTCAAACGTATGACCATTTCCATGAGAGGTAGTCGTAACTGACTAATTTCTCATGATTTTTGAATAGTTCACTTAGCACTCATTGCATCGGGTGATGCTCACAGGGGTGAAGAAGTGGGATTGAAACTAGTGAAATGTGGAGAACGAATCACATAGCATCAATCATCACTTCCGAGGCTTGCATCAAGACTACTGCTGGACAAGAGAAAGGAAGGAAGAATTGTTCAAAATGGTTCAGAAAGAGGACGAGAATTTGGAAGATTTTGTGGAAAGATTACAGTATAATCTACAGCGGTCTGATCATCCTAATATGAGTAAAGATATTTTGAAAACCATATTGCTGAAAGGGGTAAGAGATGATTGCCTGGACATGTTGAACATGCTTGGAAAAGGGGACATTTCCAAAGAACCCTTTGATGAAATTATTAATCTCTGCATGAGATGTTCAAGGGGAGCAGCAGGCAGATCAAAAAGCAGAGATAATGTGTATTCAAGAGTTCAGAAGTCAGCCAGTGGAGGAGCAACAAGAGCTGAAATAGGTAACTTATTGGAAGAATTTAAAACTGAGATGCTAAATTCTTTTTCTTCACAAATTGGTGCTCTGCAGGTTAAGAAGAAACAGGCGGAAGCAGAAGCTGCTCTAGCTATTTTCTGTTCCAAATGCAGAGAAAAACACCCACTCAGAGAATGCCCACTGGATAAGATACCTATCTGCACAATCTACGAGAAGGACCATAAAACACAACAATGCCCCTCTCTGCCTGGAATCAAAGCAGCACTGCAGTCAACCGAAGAAGAGGCTGAAGCAGTGTACCTGATGACACAGAGGAGGCAATGGCCACAAAGACAAGGTATGAGCTCTAACACAACATTCAATCGTTGGAATAATAACTCTCCTTTTCAAACAAACTACCCACCCATGAACCAAATGCAGTACCCACCCTTTAATACAATGAATTTTCCACTTATGCAGCAACCAAATCTTCCTTTTCCTGATCCTACTATATGGAATCCTTGGGCTCCCCAGCAATCTTATTTTAATCAATGGAATCCAAACTGGGCAGCCCAACAGCTACCATTTCCTCAACAACAACAGTCTCTCTCCTTACCATCCAATACTCCTCCAAATAACCAGGCAATGAGACCACAGCTGCCTGTGCAACCTAACCCCAATCCAAATAATAATAAAGCCCTGCAGGTTATTGACATTCAAAATCAGCCTGTCTCTCCCCTGCAATGTAATGATATTCATCTTCGCTTAGGGAGAATTGTTGAACCCATTATAGATGATATTACTGACTCTGACAAAGAAGAAGTTAGAAAAGAGAAACCAGCTAACAATAATGCTGAAACAGCAGAATCAGCACCTAATAATAATGATCAAACAATAGATCCGCCATTCCCTGAACGGCTGGCTCTCACTAAAACACCTGAACAACCTACCTTTAACCTTTTAGGAGAGCTACAGAAATTGTATGTTAAAATCCCATTATTGCAAGCATTAAGGGATGTTCCTATTTATGCTAGAACTATTAGAGACATTTGTATAAAAAAGCCTGGAAGGAAGGCTAAGGATCCCCTCATAGTTCATGTGATGGGGGAATTAACTGCTTTAATGACCGAAAAAGATTATCCTGTGAAGTATGGTGACCCTGGTCACCCTACAGTAACAGTCCAGGTTGGAAAAACCTTTATCTCTAAAGTCCTAGTAGATTTAGGAGCTACAATAAATATTATGACACTCGAAACAACACAATTGCTCCAGTTAAAAAACTTTATCAGGGAAACTCCAACTATCTTAGAGTTGGCTGACCGTTCTACGATTAAACCTGAGGGGGTCATTGAAGATCTTATAATCTCTGTAGAATCCTGGAATTACCCGGTTGACTTTGTGGTGTTACAAACTAAAACAAAGTTCGGGGTCATCCGTTGATTCTAGGGAGACCTTGGTTGGCTACAGCAGATGCTTTCATCAGCTGTAGATCTGGATCAATTACCATCTCTAATGGACATGAAACTAAACAGCTTACCCTCTATTGTCATGCTACACCCATGATTAATAATGACAATTCTGTATGGGTAGACTATGAGGATGAAGAGACCCAACCTATATTAACTATTGGACAAGCTTTGACTTTTAAGGACTCCACCGAATATGAATTAATCAGCAGTTTTATTTCTGAACCCTCTTCGGTCAACCCTGAAACATATAATCACTTCACTGTGATCTTGGAATCTGAATCCCAGCAGAACATGAAAGATGAAAACTTATTTTAGACAGCAGTAGGCAGCCCTTCCAAAAGTACAACAATTGAAATTGAACCTGGCAAAACATTAAATATAAATCCTGATTTGACTGATAATGAAAAACAGAAATTAATAAAGTTACTCCAAGAAAATAAAGAGGCATTTGCATGGGACTATACAGACATGAAAGGGATCTCCCCTGAACTATGCACTCACCGTATTTATATTAAGGAGGGATCCCGGCCAGTCTGCCAACCCCAGCGAAGAATGAACCTGAACCTTAGAGAAATTGTGAAGGAGGAACTTCAAAAACTCTTGAATGCAGGATTTATATACCCCATATCTGATAGTGAGTGGGTTTCCCCACTTGTAATTGTACCCAAGAAAAATGGGAAATGGAGAGTATGTGTGGATTACAGAGCATTGAATAAAGCCACCCAAAAAGACCATTTCCCTTTACCATTTATTGATCAAGTATTGGATAATTTAGCAGGTAAGAAATTCTTTTCATTCTTGGATGGGTTTAGTGGATATAATCAGATTAAGATTGCACCCCAGGACCAGGACAAAACCACATTTACTAGCCCATGGGGGACCTTTGCTTACAGAGTACTTCCATTTGGGTTGTGTAACACTCCAGCAACATTTCAAAGAGCGGTAATAGGGATCTTTTCTGATATGTTAAATGATTCATTGGAAATATTTATGGATGACTTTACTCCCTATGGAGTGACCTTTGAGGATGCACTGCAAAATCTTGAAAAAGTAGTTAAGCGGTGTATAGAAGCACACCTTGCTTTAAGCACTAAAAAGTGCCATATGATGATGAATCAAGGTATTGTATTGGGTCACTTTGTTTCATTTTTAGGAATTCAAGTCGATCCAGATAAAATACAGGTAATTCAGAACCTCCCTATCCCCAAAACACAAACTGATGTAAGAAGCTTTCTAGGACATGTCGGATATTATAGAAGATTCATTAAGGATTTTTCCAAAATAGCTTCTCCTCTATTTGTGTTGTTAATGAAAAATGTTGAATTTAAGTGGACTGATGATTGTGAAAATGCATTCAATAAACTTAAACATCAGTTGTCCGCAGCTCCCAGTTTGAGAGGACCTGATTGGGCATTACCCTTTCATATCTCCTCTGATGCCTCAGATACGGCAATTGGAGCTGTCCTGGGTCAGGAAGAAAACAGTCTCCCCTATGCCATCTATTTTATCAGCAAGAACATGACACCAGCTGAGCTAAATTACACAGTTACTGAGAAGGAATTTCTAGCAGTTATTTATGCTATCAACAAATTTAGACATTATATTACTGGCTACACTACCTTTGTGCATACTGATCACTCGGCCATTAAGTATTTAATGAATAAATCAGTTACAAATGCCCGAGTCACCAGATGGTTATTACTGTTGCAGGAATTTGACATCACAATTGTAGATAGGCTAGGTAAAGAAAATGTAGTTGCTGATTTCCTTTCTCGTTTAAAAAATGATGAAAATGCTCCAGTAGATGATTATTTTCCTGATGAGTATTTATTTGCAGTATCTGCTCACTCACCTTGGTATGCAGACATTGCCAATTATCTAGTTGCAGGAAAATTACCATCACACCTATCACACAGGGAAAGAAGAAAGATCATCCAGCAAAGTGCTAGGTACAGCTGGATAAGCGGGTGTCTGTTCCACACAGGAATAGATCAAGAAATCTGGAGATGCATTGGTGAAGACGAGATTTATGATATACTAAAAGCTTGTCACGATGGCCCTTGTGGAGGACATTTTGCAGACAAAAGAACAACACACAAGGTACTTAGAATGGGTTATTATTGGCCATCACTTTTTAAAGATGCTAGAAAATATGTGAAGGCTTGTGACAGCTGTCAAAGAATGGGCCAGCCTAACCATAGGGATGAAATGCCACTTAATCCCCAGGTAACTCTTGAACCTTTTGAGAAATGGGCATTAGATTTCATAGGTCCCATTAATCCTCCATCTAATCAAAGAGTCTATATTTTAGTATGCACGGATTACATGACTAAATGGGTAGAGGCCAAAGCACTCATTAAAGCTAATGAAGAAGCGGTACTAACATTCTTATTTGAAGAAATCTTTGTTAGATTTGGACTACCCAGAGAATTAGTCACTGATGGAGGACCTCCTTTCAATTCTCATGGCTTCAAAGAAACGCTCCAAAAATATCATATCAAGCATAAAATGACCACACCATACCACCCCCAAGAAAATGGGTAGGTTGAAAGCACCAACAAGGTCATAGAAGCCATCTTAACAAAAACGATAAAGGAGAATAGAAGGGACTGGTTTCAGAGGTTTCCCGAGGCTCTATCGGCCTATAGAACCACTTGGAGGAATACAACAGGCTTTTCACCCTATGAATTAGTTTTTGGAAAGAATGTTATTTTTCTTGTAGAGTTTGAGATTAAAACCTTAAGAACTGCCTTAGCTGTTAACCTTGATTTAACTGATGCACAGACAGCCAGGTTGTAGTAGCTGCAGGAATTGGATGAGAAACAACTGGATGCCGTCCATCAAACAACTATGATACAACAACAAAGAAGCAGATGGCATGACAGAACCATCAAGCAAAAGTAGTTCCAGAAAGGTAACTGGGCTCTACTTTATGATTCCCGTTTCGAGAATTTTCAAGGGAAGCTGAGAACAAGGTGGTTAGGGCCGTATGAAGTGGATGCTGTTTTTCCAAATGGAACAGTCAAACTTTTAACAATTGATGGAAGCAGAACACCACTGTTAGTGAATGGCTACCGACTTCGGTTATATCAGCGGCCAGTTTCCAAAGAGGATTTCAAAGCCACTTGCATGGCAGTAAAACAGTATTCTTTTCCAGGGGAACTTGCTGTCCCTCAAAGCACTTGAGTTTCTATTATTTACGTAATTTTTTTTAGGTTAGATATTCTTTTTTTTTTCTTAAGAAACTAATAAATCCTGCCAAGGATTACGATATTACATTTTAGTATTTTGCAGATTTTGGCCTGGGAAGTAGCTGAGAACAAAAGTTTCAAAGGAATTATTTTGCGGAATCGGAACTCCTGTTGCTGCAACACCATTTCCCTGTTGCTGCAACACCACTCCCGTTGCTGCAACACCATTCCCTGTTACTGCAATACCATTTCCCGTTGCTGCAATACCATTTCCCGTTGTTGCAACACCACTTCCGTTGCTGCAACACCATTCTCTGTTGCTGCAACACCATTCCTATTGCTTCAGCACAATTCTCGTTTTTACAAACGTCTCACATCATTCCCTGTTGCCACATCAGCAATTTTCCGTGGCTGCAACACCAATCCCGGTGCTACAACATCACTTCCCGATCACGGAATATCTTTCCCAGCAGATTACTTCATGTACGAAAATGCCAGTCTTACCACTTCAGCCCCAAAGAACAAATTTTGATAAAATATACCATTTTTTGTGATGATTACAACACCCTACTATCACTTCCCGTCATTATCATTACAAATCACCGGTATTCCCATGCTTGTAGATCCATGGTAATCATTATGATCCAGCACAAGACAAGACAAGACTTTTTGACGCAGCAATCAAAAAGGTAAAATACGAAGGTACGCATGATTATGTATGGACATTAAATAATAGATAATGCGGAGAAGTTGATAGGACTATCAAATCATTGTACTTCCAATCATATCATTGACACGTAGGGGGGGGAATTACCAAAGCAACTCTCATAATGACATACCATGCCAACTACCACCACCCTTAACTCTCCCGGTAATATGTAAAAGTCACCCTATCACAACATGTTACCATTTGCGACGTTCTACTCTGAACTGAAATTGGAAGCTCGGCTCTGAACTCTGAAAGTTACTGAAACAACAGCTATGGGAGGAACCCTCATTACACATGAGCCTGGCTCAACAGCAGTCCTTGAACTCTTTCCGGAGATTTATCAAATTTTCTTGCAAGCGGGATGGATAGAGTACTTCAGGAGACTTCCGGACTTTGACGAGCAGCAAGTCCTTGAATTCACATGAAATTTAACAGAAGGATTCTCTGTCGTCCAGGGAAATCAAGTTCCAGTCACAGAGGAAATTATAGCCGAAGTTACCGGGCTACCAACTAATGGCACACGGTGGTTCAGCAGAAAGCACCTAATTCTTAATGCGCAGCAGGATTTTCTCCGACCAGGCGAGTAGGTAGAGCCCAAAGGCAGAGGCATAGCACTTCGGTCGTTACCTCAACCGTGGCCGAAAGTCGCTGAATTTGTCAAGCAATATCTGACGTGCGAGGGCCGCTACCAGGTAATTTACCAGCACGATTTCGTCCTGTTAAATCATTTGAGAAATGGTCAGTTAATAAACATGCCATATTATCTATTGGGTTGTCTCCAAAATATGTCACGTTATGCTGTGAAAGCGAAGCATCCACTAGTTTCCTTAAAACACCACCTCTTAGCCCAATTGTTGATTAATAGAGCCCTCGCTCTAAATAACCCTCCACCCCCCATTAATCCCCATCAGGAGGCAGAAATTCCACAGCCAGAACATGAAATTCCTCACCAAGAAGAGGAAATTCTTCACCAAGCTGAGGACATACCTCAGCAAGATGAAGAACTTCCTCAGCAAACGGAGGATATGCCTGAACAAATCCCTCTAGAAAACCCTCAGCAAGCAGAGCACATTCCTGAACAAATCCAGCAAACACCCCCGCAAGTTGCTGAGAATGCCACAAGAACAACCCCATCTCCCAAAGGAACCAATCCTTCCATTCCCATACTTGGTATTTCTATTGATGACTCCGATGACAATATCCCCATTACCCTGCTTAAACGAAAAAGGCAGCAGGAAAAGAAAACCCCATCGAAAAGAAGGAGAACCAGGGTTTCAACTAAGGCACCTGCTACTCCAGCTACTGTCCCCATCCTAAAGAAAGCTAGCCTAAAGAGAAAAACGCCTGAATTCCCTGCTTCTCTACCAAAGAGAAGAACTCGGTCATCGGTAGCAGCTAAATCTCCTAATTCCCCGAGTTCACCGCCCATCACTATAAGGACCCGTTCTCCCACCAGTCCTCAAAACTCCTCTCCCTCACCCTCGGAAGCAGAGATGCAGAGCGTTCATAGCTTCGTGACATCATACTTTAAGGCAGCTGACACACAAGAACCAGCTGCTGACACCCAAGATAATAGTGACCAAGTGGCTGCAACACAAGAAACAGCCACTACCCCAGGTGACACACAAGAACCACCTGTGGGGAATACTGATCAGAATGATGAAACACAACCTCTGCCTCCATTGGAATCTACTGCTCCGCAGGACCAGCCTACCATACCTACCCTACAGGAAGAAATTGAATTCCTGAAATCTCATATTTAGGACTATCAGGAGGAAATAATAAGGGTTAAGGAAGCATATCAGAATGAATTCAGCCTGCATGTTTTAGCACGAGTAGCGTCTGCAGCAGAGAAAAGTAAGGATAATGAATATGTGTGTATCAATTGTGGTGAAATATACACTCAGGCAGGATATAAGGTAGTGGCAGAGCCAATGAAGGAAGCACTTGATGTTGTTGATGAAACGATAGAGCCTGCTATTACACAGACGGAAATGCCGCAATCCTCTGCTGAAATAAAGGAACCTGTTGTCACACAAGAACCAACAGGTACTCCAGAAGAAGTGCAGACAGAAGAACCTGTTGTCACACAAGAACCAACAGGCTCTTCAGAGAAGATGCAGGACCAAAATGAAGGACGTACTGACACACAAGAACCAGTAAGTTCCCCAGAAACTGCACAAGACCAAGCTGAAGGGCTTACTGACACACAAGAACCAGTAAGTTCTCCAGAGATTGCGCAAGAACAAGCAGAAGGGCTTGCTGACACACAAGAACCAGCAAGTTCCCCAGAAATTATGCAGGAAGCAATAAGGAATGAGAAAGAGGAAAATACAGATTCACCCCAGCCTACCCAAATTACTATGGAAGAAGTAGTTGCACAAGAATCAGGAAATGCAGAAGAAAACACAGACTCATCGCGGCCCACTCAAAGTGTCATGGAACGAGAGGAAGAAATAGAAGGAAATCAGGAAAAAGGTATAGACTCACCCCGACCTACCCAAACTGTTATGGAGGAAAAAGAAATAGTTTCAAGAGGAAATGAAGAAAAATTGGACTCACCCAGCTCTATTCAAATTGCCAAGGAAAAAGAAAAAGAAGAAGAAAATCAGGAAAAAGAAGAAGAAGAGGAAAATCAGGAAAAAGAAGAAGAAGAAGGAAATGAGGAAAAAGGCACAGACTCACCCCGGCCCACCCAAATCACCATGGAACAAAATGAATCAATACAACAGGAAGAAGAGACACTAGCCATAAATGAAGAAAAAGATGTGGGATCATCCCAGACTATTCCTACAGAGCAGGTTATCCTTATGGATGCCTTTACACAGACAGAGCTTCCCTCCGTTACTGATGTATGCACAGAAACAGATAGCTTTGAAGCATTAAAAGGACAGTGGTGGAGGGAATATGAGCAGTCGCAAGGCAAGGCATTCCAGCAGCAAAAAGGGATCTGGTTTAGTCATGCATACAAGAACTGGGAAGCACTTGAGCAGTGCAGAGCCCAGTACAAGGAGATCAAGGAGCTAAAAGCCAGATTGACCCAGATGTTTGAATTGTTCCAAAGACTACTTGCTACAAGGAAACCCTCTTTTAATTATGCAACATTTCTGAGGGAAAGACTCACATTTTTGCAGATAAAGGCTGTCAAAGAAGGTAGACCTCATCAGGTAGTTACGTAAGAACAGTTTATGTAAACCTTTGCAGAGGCACCTAAAAATGATCAACATTTGTTATGCGAGCTCTATCTCCATAATGAAGCCATGTCCGAAGAAAGAAATATGAATATGATACATGTAGTTGGCGACATACAGCTGAGAGCCTTTATCTCCTTTTTAGCTAATCAACTTACATGGTAGAACGCCTTTGCTTCAGCTCAGCATAATGAACAGAATTGTCTTCTGTGGATTAGAGCTGAACCGCACAATGAAGCCACCTTTATTGCACAACACCTGAGAATGGTAAGTGATCCTGAAATGAAGGACCATGTTAAGCAACTGCAAGCAATGGTCCTGAAAGACTGTCAGCATTATGTAAAGACTAAGGCATCCTTGGCTGTCAAGGCAAACAAACTGTTTTGGGAAAACTGCCCCAAGGAGAGGCAGGAATATCACCCTTATAATCCACCTAATTTGCAGGTGGCACTCTCAAGGGTACCTCATTATGTTAATTGCATGCAGCACTGTGCTGAAAATTGGATGGGTTACAGATTTAGATTTCCACTTTTATGGCTGTCTGGTGAACAATATAAAGGACAGTTTGGATTGTCCAGCAGGGAAGAAGCAGCAGCATGGAGGCAAATACAGACTGCCTGTGGATTCAGGAAGAAGTTTGATGCCACTTCCTATAACTATTGTCTCAGTAATCTACATTGTTCATCCCAGTACTCCGACTCAGACTCAGAGTAGCCATTGCATGGGGACATGTAATCTCTTCAGTTGGGTGGGATGTTAGGACTCAGAATTGACCTATTTTGACCTTATATTTTTGCCTTAATATTATCCTTTTCAGTCATAAGTTGTAAGCTTTGATTACATAATGACTTAATCACCCCAAGGTACGAAGTGACTTTCCACATATCTATATGTTTAATTGTTCATTGCATATTCGTGAGTATCTTTATATTTATCTTGGAAAAGCTGATTAAATTGTCAAGTAATTGTCTTAAGCCTGCAGGAATTATAATTTATAGTTGCTGTGACACCAGAAACAACAACTACGCAGTTGCTGCAACACCAGAAACAACAACTACGCAGTTGCTGCAACACCAGAAGCAACAACTACGCAGTTGCTACAGTCAGCAACAACAACCATCTAAAGCAGGCTATTTTGTAACAGCTGGAAATAACAACCAGATACTATCTGAAGAACGCTGACGCGGCACGATCTGCAGCTATCTAAAGCGGGTAGAACACAGTTACCATTGCTTAAATCAGGAACAGCATGGGGAAACGGCGAAGGAATGTGAAGATCCCAAGAAGATGGTCGAAGACAGTTACCAGCTGTGTAACAGCCAGAACTTAAGAAAGAATATGTTGTTATACTGTTGTAACAACGGTCTGTAACTCTTATTTTTGATCAAATGGGTTAACTGAATGAACTGTAATAATCTATTGTAATAGATGTCTCCTCTATAAAGAGGAGACATCTACATTAGAAGGAGGAAAAAATGTGTAATTTGTAAGTGAGATTTTGAGAGACATCAGCAAGTCTGAACTTTATTGTACTTGAATCCTTTGGCAGATGAATAGAAGATTATTCTGAGCACTTAATCTAGCCTTTGTGTTCTGGGGAATCTTGTGAGAAGGACTGGGCCCGCCTTCCTCACAAGATTCACCCATTTACTTTTCTGTTAAAGTGTGTAAGTGTGTGATAGTTTCTTTCCGCTGGTACTCTGTTTGGATTCTGTAGCATTACCTCTGGTATTTCCGCTTTGCTAGTACTCTGTTTCATTCATTGCTTGAAGTTGTGCAAGGATATTTCACCGGTGAATTAGAGTGCAGTGTGTGTTAGCAATCTGGTTACAGAGGCAGGTGCTGAACATCCTCACCTGGAGGATAGGGTCCTGATCTTCTGCCAGCAGAGCATCCATCATTTCGCTTTTCATATTTGTAATCTTAATTAATTACTTTCATTTTATCAGTACAGTGATAACTTAACGTAAGGATTACGTATACTACAGCTTTTTATTTCTTTTAGGAGTAAGTACATACAGTACGCGGTAGCCTTTGCAATAAAAAGACTTTCCCAGGTTGACAATTAATGCGGTACTTGAATGTTTAATCAATAAACAATTCAACTAGCCAACAATAGGTAATCAAGTATTTTTGTCCTAATACAGCTCCAGAGCTGTGAATCATCTTTTGAAATGTGAAAAAGGTAGTTTCCAATTTGGAACTCTCAAGATGGGTGCTTCAAAAAAATTTTAAGGTCTCAAATTCTAACTGGCAATCAAGATTCCAATTGAATTCACAATCCTTCGTGAGTAATTTGAAGAGTGGGGATGCTATTTTAGTGAAATTTTCTATAAATCATCTATAGTATCCTATAAATCCTAGAAAACTTCGAACATCCTTTTGGAAATTTGGAATTGATAATTTAGAGATGACTTCAACTTTAGATTTATCAACTTTAATCCCATCTCCTGAAATGTGATGCCCTAAAACAATACCTTCTGTAAACATCATAAAACATTTTTCATGGCTTAGTGAAAGGTTTGCTTCCTTACATCTTTTAAGAACTTTTTCCAAATTTTCCAAAGCTTCTTCAAATGTATTCCCATAGACTGTAAAGTCATCCATATATACCTCTACAAAATCATGTATTAGATCAGAAAAAATTCCTAGTACTGCTCTTTGGAAGGTTGCAGGTGCATTACATAACCCAAAAGGAAGTACTTAGTAGGCATTAGTTCCCCATGGATAAGTAAATGTGGTTTTATCTTGATCTTCAGGTGCCACCTGAATCTGATTATAACCACTAAAACCATCCAAGAATGAGAAATACTTATTACATGCTAATGTATCTAACACTTGATCTATAAAGGGAAAAGGAAAATGATCTTTAAGGGTAACTTTATTCAATTCTCGGTAATCAATGCATACCCTCCATTTACCATTCTTTTTAGGCACAATCAGTAAATGGGAAACCCATTGGTTGTCTAATATTAGGTAAATGAAGTTTACATTCAGTAGTTTTTGTAGCTCTTCTTTCACAATTTCTGTAAGATTTGGATTCATCCTTCTCTAAGGTTGTCTAATAGGTCTACAATTTTCCTAAATGTAGATGTTATGTATACAAGTCTTAGGACTAATTCCTTTCATGTTAGTATATTCCCATGCATATTTTTTTGGGCAAATTTAGTGTTTCTGTAAACGCCTAACCCTCTAGACCTAGTAGCTAGTCTAGAAACAATAGACAAAGTAATTCATTGCTTTTCCTATAGTTAACAGATAAGAGAAGGAGGAGGAAGAAACCAACCTATAACTTTCACTTGATCCCTCTATCCTTTGACTGATTTCACCGCTCTTTTCCGTACTTAACTCACTTGGAAAGTACCTGCACACAAGCCGAGACAGAAACCCATCAAAGCATACAATAATGATCCATTAACTAAACATATCATAGAATCCAGAATACAATATACATCATATAAACACATGAATGGAAAAGGCTTAGAATTCTTTGTTAATAGAAGGAAAGATTACAACCCATGAAGATTCATGATCGATTCAGTGTCATCCTTCCAGCTTCAAACCCTTCTCTCCTCATGAAGCAACATTTCGACATCATTACAATACTCTTACTAATCTCATTCAAACAAAATTTCCTTAGCTCAAGAAATTCAAACCTAAACCAGCCTTTGATTGCTTGGTCAATTTATAGCTGAATGGAGGAGTTTAATCCATTAATGGCCTTCATGAATGCTTTGCCAAAATTGGTAACTGGTTCCATAGAGGAAGGGATAATGGATTAAGGTTCATTCATCCTCTTCCTCATCCAAAAGCGAGCTCAATCCATCTGGAAACTTCCAAAATAATCCATTGGATGAGGAATCTAATGGATTCATTTCAAAAATTCGATGAATCTCGCTCAGCGTAGGTGAAGCAAAGGCCAACTGTGCTGTAGTGCACCCAGACAACGCAATGCTTGCATTGCAATGCAACCTGATAAAGGGTCACCTGCACTGATCTCCTTAGAGGCATTTTTTGGATGAATGGTGACATGGAAATTCTTGGGAGGCAAGCATGATGTAGGTTAACTTCATTAGGGAATGAAAAAAACTGAATTAGGGATTGATGGACCCTAATAATACAGATTTGGAAGCTGGGGTTGATGTGCCCAAATTGACCTGTAACAGTTTCCCCCTAAAGCATGAAGTTGAAAACAAACATGTCAAGTGAGATGCTTTACCACTTAGAGAGAAGGTTTCAAAACAGAAGGACACCTACATCAGTTACAACACATATATCATGATACTTTGATTTTTTCTCACAATTTCTAGCTGAGGGAAGGCATACCCATGCTCAGCTTATAAAATTTCATTACATGTACAAATATAGTCATCTATAGATATAGACCCATGAATGGTTGACCATGAAAGTAAGGCCATTTATACACTTTATATAGTACTCCTGAAAACATATCACAGCCCGGATGGATGGAACTAGATCAGGGTCTTCAATCTCGTTCAATCTTCACTCAATGTACAAGTATAACCATGTGAATAGATGATCTGAGGTTGAACATGGAGAGACATCGTCTGATTACCAACCAATGATGTAAGCCGTTAATAGACACGAGAGGAATCACTGATAATGATAATGACCCTCAAGGTACTACAATACATTTCACAAGGTTTGAATAAATTATTTGATGTCGAACACCATACGAAGTCTTTCGGTCAAAGGCCAGTGATGTCAACCTATCGCCGGAAGTGAGAAACCTACCATTGATGTATGCAAGCCTCAAGGTACTAAAGGGGTGTTTCTAAGTCAACTTCTTGGATGATGTGCTAATGTCGACAAGAAGCGACTCGTCATAGGAGGGCCTTGATGTATCCCACATCAACGACATGAAATGAGGTAAATGATTTTGGAGATTTAATATTGACTAACGACACAAGGTTCAGGAATGGCGGGCATGAAAATGAAGGTTTACTGTATTGTAAAGGATGAAGTTTTGAACTGAATGACTTCTCTTGAATATATCGGCGACACTGAAGAAAAATTGGTAGCATTGACCCAAAACAAAGTGATGGATGGTATGATAGACCAACGGTGTGATAACGATCAAGTTGAAAGACCCAACCCACATAGTCACGGTGATGAGGTGAAAGTGTCATGTTCAAGAGTGACCTGCTACCATAAAGTTTTCTCGGCTTTTTCCCATTTTCCCCGGTCATTTTTGACCAGTACCTCTTTATTTTTAATCAAGCTTGAGGAGGATAAGATATGCTTGTTGTATAATTCTACCCTTCAGGTGAAACCATCGCTATTTGATGTTTTAATGAGTCTAGCGAAGGTGAAACTCGGTCTTGTATAGATGGACAAGTTTGTCACTATTTAATGTTTTTAACGAGTTTAGCGACAAATATAACTCGGTCCTTTTAACATTTAGAGAGTCTGAAAAGGGACTAAAAGGAAACTCCAAAAGTTATTTTTCGTAAATTTGTCTCTCAGGTCCGAAAAACACATAAAATAATACAAGAGAGAACCTATTGATCATGTTCGATCAATGAGTACCTTTTTCGTAGTTAATTTATCTCAGCCCAAAGAAGGGGTAAAACTATACTGAGTAGATATCGATTCTAATCTGATAATGAGCTAGAAACAACAAGTTCTTGGAAATCTTTTCATATTTAGACAATTTGAAAAGAGCTTAAAGAGGACTCCAAGGGGGTTCCTTTTTCGTTTTCTACAAAGCTCGAAAAAGCAATAAAAGTTTGCTTTGTGGTCAAAGATGTTCAATTTACATGTAAGCCATCATAACTGCTTGCCAGTTGTTAATCCTGCTCAAGATTCCATCAAAAGATTAAACAATACATGTTTATGGATTAAATAAATGAAAACCAATGTTTAATCAATTAATGTGCAAGAAATAAACATAAAAACTAGTTCTTACCATTCATTCTCACCATCTTGTTTTACCTTCTGATCTCTAGAGCAGTTTCTTCCCAATGTTCACCAGTTGATTGCAAAGGATTAAGGGGATCATTCCTTGTGTTGTTTTGACCAAGTAGGAACTAACTTTGTTCTCTTTTATTTCATTTTCTTTATCTCCTGTTTTAGTCAAGAATATTTTAGGGTTTTGAGGTCCCTAGGGTTTCTTTTTCCAATTCAAGAATTGAAATGGTAATCATATGGAGAGAATGAGAGCATGAAGAACAAGATATCATAGCCTTGAGTAATCAGGGAACAATTGAGGCCCTAAGAAATTGTGGGTTACTCAAGTATTTCCAGTTATCCAACATGCGGCAGCAGATGGATCTTCTACGGTTCCTTGTTCAATCATGGGATCCAACTGATCAGTCTTTTCACATTCAAGACAAAGAGGTCCCTTTTACCATTGATGATATATACTTCCTAACTAGACTATTGAGGCGGGGTGCCCCCATTTCACTAACAGGACTTGCCCTCGGGGGTAGACCAGTGAAAGATTATGTGCGATAGTTCTGTAGGTAGGGTGCCCAGCCTAGCAGAGACAGAAGGTTACTTATCAAGGATGTTAGTGATTTACCGCTAAGAACGATCCTTTTTACCATTTCCAAATTGGTTGGTAGTTCCACACTTCATTTGGCCAACAAATCATACATGCAGTATGCCTTAGAATTTTTAGAGCCAAAAGTGTTCAACTGGTGCGAGGCTGTATTTTCATCTGTGAAAGAGCAACTGTCCAAGGTAAAAAGAGGAAATATCAAGAATTTCAGCTATGGATCAATCATGATTTCTTTTGCCTTATAGAGAATACCTCTCTTGTAGCCACAACTCATTTCACTGGATGTATCTGGACCAAGAGACCCACGAATGCAGAGGTGGATAGATGTTATGGCTAGGCATGGTGCCCATTCTTCGATCGTATTTAACCCTACATTATTTGAATGGTTCAATCGACAGTAGATGAATTTTGCAGAATATCCATATTTAGGAATGGATTTCCATGGCGATCCAGATTTACCACTACCAGCTGGAGCCATGTGGGGTGCTATTGGTAAATTGTTTGACCAAGTGTTTTTTATATTTTTAAAGTTTTTGCATTTTTTGTGTTTTTTTATTATTTCCAAGACTTAAAAAAATAAATTTTTATGTATACAGATATCAGAACTATTCAACCTATGGGAGACCTATGGGATGTAGTTGGACCACCACAGAGACCTATAGGGAGAGCGGTTCTCCAAGACTTGGATTTGGCTAAGACTCTAGTTGAATTGCAGGATCACATAGAGGGATTAACCCTGGGCATTCTGGATGTCTGGATCGAGGAGTTACCTATGCGATTGCAGTGCCACACCATCGGTGTACCAGGTTGCTGGATGAGACTCTTGCGCATGATAGCACAGGCAGTGACCTGCTATCATGAGCAACACTAGTTTACTAAGATGCTTTTCTGCATACATTTTAGTTTTTGGGTCAAATGACCAATTTTTGTCTTGGACACAAATTGTTTGTAAAAAAATATTAGAATTTACTTTCAGGGTTTTATTATGATTGAGTGATGCAATCCTATCCAACTAATGATGCTAATTGAAAATATTTACTTTACATATGTTGCAAATGTCTATTTAACACATAATTTGCTAGAGATTCAGTTAATGAGTTTAGAATTTCTTGAAATATGTTGATATTGAATAAACTCAAAATACCTTTCCAAAATACAAACTATAAGGAACATACGATGAATTACTGAGTTTCAGATAGTATAAATGCCAGCAACTTGTAGCACGATGAGCTGTGAGTCTAGCCTAATGATGATTCGACGAATGCCAAGTGAAATGACATTAGAGAGAAGTTTAATCAATGCGTTATACTCGACGATATTGTTTGTCGATCAACCAACACAAATCCCTCTAAAAATCATTAACTCGCCACTTGGAGTGAAAATAGCCCATGCTACAGAAGATAGGTTCTGCGTACGACGACTAGCACCATCGGCGTAACCAACAAATGGTTCCGAAAAGTTTGACATCTACAACAAATGAAAAGTGGATTACTTAACCAAATAAAAAACCTAAAAGAAACACACTCACACATGCAATCCAAGCATATTTACATGAGTTTTACCATACTTAATTTAGCATAGTAATGTTTTAAGTACAACCCATTTATGGGCTTAGACTATGGAATTCTATCATAATCTACTAACTCATAGGCACCTTTCATCAAAACACACTTAACAATATAAGCACCCATCCAAAGTGGTTTGAATTTTCCTGCTCCAATTTTATTCGACTCCTTATCATAAAGCAAGACCATGTCACTTTCTAAGAAAACTTGAGGCTTGACATTTTGGTCATATTGCGCCTTTACTCATTTCCTGTGTGCTTCATTAGCCAATGCAGCATCATGACGAGTTTCATCCAGATGGATTAATTCCAAGAAACATGCTTCTTCCTTAGAAGTGTCAAGTAGCAAGTCGATTGCAAGTTTGAGTGACGAAATTTCACATTGAATTGGCAAGAATGCTTCCAAACCATACACCAACTGAAAGGGTGTAAACCCAGTAGCATTTCTCACCGAGGTTCGATATGCCCACAAAGCCGAGTACAGGATTAAATGCCAATTTCTTTTGTGAACTCCAATCATTCGTTGTAACATGCGCTTAAAGACCTTGTTGATAGCCTCAACTTGTCCATTAGCTTGCGGATAATATGGAGTAGAACTATCATGTGACAATCCCAATTTGGCAGCTAACTCAACCATCATGTGATTGCGAAAATGTGATCCATGATCTGTAACTATGGCCTGTGGTACACCAAACCTAGCAACCACGTGGTTGAAGAAAAATAATGCAGCCATTTCACCACTGTTGTTTAATGTAGGCATCGCCTTGGCCCATTTGGTAAAATAGTCAACAACGACTATAATATACCCATGCCCCTCAGTCAAGGTGGGGTTACATGTCATGAAATCAATGCCCCATTTAGCGAATGGTCCAACAACAACTACTGGATGCAAAGGTGTAGGTGGTAGTCTAGCTTTTCGATCGAATATTTGACATGCATGACAACTTCTGACAGCAATTATGCAATCTTTGAATATTGTTGGCCAAAAGTAACCAGCACGGAGAATTCTCTGTGTTGTTGCATATTTGGACAAATGTCCACCACAAGCACCTGAATGACATTCATTCAAATCTTTCTTAGCCTCCTCATGAGTGAGGCACCTACATAAAATCGTATTGATACCACAATGATAAAGCATGTCACTAATGATCAGATAATTTTTGGCTTGGTATCGTATACATTGTTGTTGAGAGCGAGAGGTATTGGGCCGGAAAGCTTGGGTCTAGAGATAGATCAGTATATCTCCATACCATGAATCACTTGACGAAATTAGAAATAGAGACTCATCCAAGATTGACGTTTTTGATGTTGAATCACTGGAGGATGAGGGAAGATCGAAAAGTAGTTCGGCAAATACGAGAGATTTATTTGACTTAGACTTAATGAATTCCAAATCAAATTCCCGCAATATAATTATCCACTTCGAGTACTTGCCCCCAGCAATTGACGTGACAAAATGTATGTCATAGGGTTGCAATCGGAGATAATTGTAGTTTTACGTAGGAGAATATAGTGACGAAACCTCTGCATAGTTTAAACAGCTGCCAAAGCTAACTTTTCCACATACAAATATTTCCTTTCTATATCATTGAGATTATGGCTCAAATAATATACTAGATGTTCTATTCCATCCTCTTCTTGGACTAAAACCATTCTGATGGTTGTATCTGCAGTGGCGAGATACAGGTAATAGTCTTGTTGATAATTTGGGGCATACATTAATGATGCTCTAATCACAGAATCTTTAAGAGAAATAAAGTAAGCTTACACAACTTGATCCCAATGGAAGGGTACCTCTTTCTTCAACAGACGAGTAAAACCTTTGGCCATTTCAGCATAGTTTGGAATGAACCTCCTCAGAAAGTTTTCCTTCCCTTGAAGTTTTTGTAACTCTAATAAACTCGAAGGTGGAGGCAAGTCAAGTATTCCCTGAGCCTTAGTTGGATCAAGTCGAATTCCTTCTTTTGAGACCATATCTTTAAGCACTGCCTCTTTTTGCCGAGCAGCGTCAACTTTTTCCTTGAGAGCCTGAGACTCCTTCATTTTGGCCAACGACTGCATGATAGCGACCGTCTACGCAATCCCTGGACTATGTCATAAGCCTGTTGCAACTCCCATGCTTTTGTTTCCACTTGTTGTATGGTTGGGTCTTCCTGGAGAGAGGTGAGCGTAAGGAGGGATTGATCTAATAGTCCCAAGCAATCTTGGACTGCGCACTTTATCATTTCCAATGCTGCTTGAATTTCACCATGGTGTCGTTCTCGAACATCCAGAGGTGTGGGCAGTTGTGCCTTCAGTCTTAGCTCTGTAATTTGTAAATTTAATTCCCACTGAGCCTTCGCGGCCTCCTTTTGGGTCGTACGGAATCCTGTGGCCATGTGATGAATCTTGTCAGTTACTGGAAGTTCAACTGGGATAGCTAGCTCTGGGACCTTGCTGCAAGCTTTCGTCATGACCTGTTCCACTTTCTGGTTGTGTGCGACCAAATCATCGCGCTGGAGACTAACCTGCTCCAGATTTGCCTTATGCTTCATCAAGGTTTGGAGGGTGCGGCCTTCCCTGGAATGAAGGTCAGTGGTTACCCCATCCTGTAGTTGGTATAGGGTTTCTCTAGGAAGAGCAGCCAGATTCAACCCCCAACTACGCACATCGCCCTCACCTTCTGCTAGGACAGCGCCTGCTGGCAACGCTAAGGTGTTCATTGTGTGGGTGTGCGTCATCTGCTCGGCTGCGATTGTGTCCTCTGCTGGATTTAGGATGACCCCACGCGGGGGTCACACCTGTAATGCCTACAACTATGCTCTAATCTCCCCCAACATAGTTGTATGTTCTGTCATCAGTTCTACCAACGCACCTGCAGGGGAAGTGCTCGCTGGTTTGCTTCTATCAATAAACTCTTTCTCCAAAGCCTTTGTTGTTTTTTACTTTTTGCATCTATGCGGCGATTCCTTACTGCACGACCTCTTGACTTGGGTCGATTTCATAAGATAGTCCATGCATTCTTGTGTCTCCTTTTCCCTTTGCATGTCCTATTCCAAGGAAATTTCCTGATCTGCAGTGATTTCTTCGGCTATCCCTTCCTTGGTTGCCTCCTATTATGAAGCTGCATTTTGTCCTTGACGTGTCTTTTCTGCCAATTTAGTGAGTCACAGCAGGATTTCCTTTTTTCGCTGTCGTGCTACCATTCGTTCTAGTATGGCCATGTCTGGGGCGCGCCACTCTAGAGGCCATGCTACCGATACCTCGTAAATGGCATCGTCTGTTGCAATGAATGGGAGTGTGACCCATGCTCGCTTTGGATCCTTCCATGCCCAGATATATAAGTTATGCATGTCCACTTTGAACTTAGTCATGATTTGCAAATTATTGTATATCGTTGGAGACATCCATGGTTTGCGAGCGATCTGTGTCTGAATACTCCCCTCCACGAAGGTCCAAAAAACCTTGATTTCACAAACCCTCACTGTGTCCCTTGTAGCCCAGAATGAAGTATACTGCACTGCTTCAGGTAGGTTGTCCATAATGTTGGGAAACTGGCTACCCTACAGTAGTTCTCCTACAACTAGAAGGATTGATAGTAGCAACCATGCATAATGAAATGTCTTACCTTTGTCCTGTGCTTCCTGACAATTTGTCAAAAATTCGTCGCATAAAAACTGCGCCCAGTTGAACTGAACCCCTTCCGTGCACTACTCTGCAAGCACAATGACAGGAGTTGGCACCTCATCTGTGCGGAATTTCCTCATTAGTTTGCTGGCTAGCAACTGGGTGGTGATTCACACCCCTCGGTCTTTGATGCTTGCTATTACATAAACCCCATTTTCGCTTCTCCAACTTATATTTAGCCTTCATTGTTTTTGTGAGACCCACATCGCTACTCGTTACAGCTATGTTTGTGGGGTCGTTCCCTTTGACAGGAAAGTGGGTAATCTAGTGTACTAAATTAGTTATGATAGGAATCATCTCCTCCAACCAGAGATACCCATCATGTACTAGACATAGTAACTTCCGGATAACAAAAATGGTGATGGCCACGTGGTGATAGTGGGGTACCCACTTTAGATTAAGTAATCCCGCCTTCTCCACACCTAGTAACCACTTTCGCGGTAGTAATTTGTATTCGGCCAATTTGGGGAACTTTTCATTGTCTGCAAGGTCCTAGTCTTCGAACTTGATGCTCGGAACTCGGCCCAGAGGTAAACCATTGAACCTTATCTCATCCAAAAGAGGTGGGGTCTGGAGCGTACTCTTTTTGGTGTTGAGGTCCTTCGGTATCTTGGCCATCCCATTCCATGGGGAGATATATGGGGGTTGTGAAGGAATTTGGAAAACATCCTCTTCGTCCTCATCTTGTGCTTCAATTTGCACGATCAAAGCTTGCAAATCTTCATTGTCCTCCTTGAGTTCAGTGGTGATTACTTTCCCCTTTTTGGTGACTGATAAATTACTGAATCTCGATGATACCGTGACTGGCCCCATCGTTTTCTTGCTTTTCTGAGGCCACGGTGTGCGTGGGGATTTTGGAACTTCAGGGGCCGTAACTGCTTCATCTGGCTCATCCTGGGTTGAGTATAGCTCTTCTGTGAACCGTGCTTGGGTTCTTGCCATGGTACTCATGGGATGCTTGGTAGTCAATTGTTTGCTGGTCTCAACTAATTCAAATCTCAAATAACCTAGTGTTGGTGATAGGTTTCAATAGGAACTCATACTTTTGAATGGATCCCTTCCATCCACTTTCAGTTCATTAATAGCGACTAGGCTGCAGATCTTTTGGTATCTAGCTTAGGAATTTTGTCTTAATGGCCCACCGCCTGCTCCCCCTTGTCGTAACTTGAATTTCTTGTCAGGAATAGTGGTGTTAATGGTCACCTATTGACCTTTCTGCGCGACAGTGCAACCCTTGTGGCGCAGCCACAATTTGATGAACCGAATAACTCTGTACCGAACCTATTTTCTGCACCGACTTCCCACAGACTTTTTTATAGTCATGTACCTTCTTTCAACTACTTGGGGTGCTTAGTCTATGCTTTCTACAACTACTTAGGTGGTCGCACCCCTGGTGCGATGTCTCAGCTTTCCTATGAGCCCAGGCTGCAAGCACCTTTCGAGTGCCTCTATAACCGTTATCTCTTCGTGCGCTGTTGTGTTGGGTGTATCCTTCTGTAGGTGCAGGCATAGCCATGATAGCAGGGTCGCGACTCGTTCTAGTTCTGTTGGAGACTTGACCAGGCCTAGTTCCCTTATGTACAGACTCCTGCAACCAACATGGTTGTTGCTACTTTCCATATTGTTGATTTCCTCCCCTACTAGTGCGCTTTTCATTCTTAGCCATGCCCATAGTTTGTTGATTTCGCGAGGCTGGATGCTACCCCACTTATTCTGGAATCCTTCCTATCTTATTATTTACAATCTCATCTTCACCTCCCTTCTATTATAGGCCCATCAAACCCATGGTATTCACCACTTCCTAGTGGGTCGTTTCATTGGGTGAACGTTTTGCATGCTTCCCCCTATTCCCCTCCTAACTTTGTCGCAAGCCATTAGCAAACTGGATTACTGTGGTGAATTCAGACTTATGAATATGATTTGGTTGGGTGTCTATACAACATATACCTGCAGCCTATGCTGGAAATGGATGCTGACGCCGTTTTACCCTCCAACTTGTATGTACACCTGCCTCCAACATCCGCGCCACTTTCTTTGAATCTTTGGGCATGTACTCCATTTGTGAGCAATTGTTGCGCATGGTGCCTCCGCAGGGGCATCCTGCAGCTTTTGTCTCAAATTCATCGTTTCCCATTGGTCGACTGGTTCCTCTACCTTCGTGGCATCCTCATCAGTTGGCAGCCTCCTTGCCTCTATTGTTACTCGGCGTAGTGATCTAACCATCACATACAATTTAGTGCTGTTACCTCATGCAATTGATTCTGCCATCGCTCAATCTCTTCATCTGAGTCTGATGTGCAGGAACTGTCGTGGTCCCATGAGATTCATCCGTCCGCTATCAAATTCACTCAGTCCTAATCTTGCACTGTGATCTGGTAGATACAATCCAGTTCATCGTCACTGTCCTCATCGTGCACCGGCTCAGTATAGTGCGCCCCTTCGGCTGGGTCCAGCGGAACCACTACGCGGAGAGATTTTTTTTCGAATATCATTTTTCATTTCTTTAGGTTGATGACTCCATTCATATCTGTTTCCAAGGATATCCCTAACAATGCAGGATATGGGTTACTGTCATCCAAAATTTCTATGACCTCAAAATCAGTTTGTGTGCTTGCACCGTCAATGTCTACTGTAACTCCTTGTAGTCTTCCCATAGGCAAGATCTTTTGTTGGTTCGCCATCCGTAATTAGATAGGAGACCATTGTAGTGTGGGCTTGCCCATGTGCTCCCAGGTCTGTCTAGGTAGGACATTCGCGTCTGACCCCAAGTCCAAAACGACCTAATCCATCTCATAGTCCCCAATCTGGGCAGTCAATCACATCTCCTGCCCAGTGCGCAACGCATGCTTGCCTAGTTTCTGGACCATCCGAGGTTCATCCAATCCTGCGCACCTAGTTATCAACTCTTGCAATCCCTTCACTGCTTTAGTATCTCGTAGTAGCTTCATGCATGTCTCTAAGAAGGTAGTTAGCATAGGAGTATCCCTCTCCGGCTTCGTTTGATCCTTGCTACCTAAAGTAGAAGCTTCCACGAAGCTCTTCTTAGCTTCCATAAATGTTTCCTTCGCGCGCTCCAAATCAAATTCAAGTTGTTTTGTGGGGGCCTTACAAACCCATGCATCCTCCTCTGGTTGCTTCCCCTTATCTTCTCCTGTAGTTGCACCACTCCTGAGCATCATATTCACGTTAGGGTCTTCCTCGCGCGGTTCAACCTTCATCATTTGGATGTTCTAAGTGGGAGTAGCCAGAAGCACCCCTTTTTCCCACATCTGAGCAATTAGCATGGGACAATCGACTGCTTCATGGTCAAATTGGTAACAATACGCGAAACAAGCTCTGGTCAGGTTTTTGCAGTCGCGCGTATAGTACCCCGGTCCTCCAAAATTATAGCAGATTAATTGTCCCCGTCTGCGCCCAGGTCCCATTCCCCCTTGCCCTCATCCGCGTCCTTGGAATCTGCCCCATGCAATTGCTACGGCGGGATCCTGCCCACGCGCCTCCATCTGCATCCTATAAGCAGGTGTTCGATCCATCAACAACTCATAACTTCGGCAATTTCTTTCATCGTGGCCTATCGTCCTACAAAAGTTTCAAAATAACTGTTGGGGGGGGGGGTTGTCTCAGGTTCTGCAATAGATGACAATTGTCCATGGCATGCTTTCCTCCCACCTGACAGATCGCGCACCAGAGTACGGGCACCATGCTTGGCCCTGCTTGTACCTCTGGTCGCAATGGTATTGGTGACCCCTAGTGCGTAGTTCATGAAGAGTGTACAATGATCCTTACCATGGCCCTGGCCCTTAAATTTGATACACCACACCTCTTCGTGCACTTCTGACCAAGGCGCCTGTCCTTGTTTCAAAATTCACAACTCTAAGCATAGGTTTTGTATTTGCGCATGGATTTGCTGAAATGCAAACCCCGAACCCTGTATTGGGGTTTTGTACAACCTCATTGTGGTCTCTAATGCTTCAGCTTATGTTGAGATCTTTTGCTATGATAGCACTGTCCTTAGATGTGGTGTCTGTTATCACTTAAGAATTCTAATGCCAAAATTTCTCATACTAGCTTGATGACAAAGGTCGGTGCTAGCCTAAGTTTATTTTTTGTTTTTTACTTAGAGTATAAGTCTTAGGGGGTCTTGAGTCAAGTATGCATTCTCCTTCATCACTGTTCATTCTCATTCATCACCGGTCTCATAGCCATGTGTCAGTTTGGTTTAAAAAATTACTATGTACCACAAAGCCTTTTAGGTGATTTCGTAGCGCATGTAACCATCCTGAAGTGTTTTCGCAGCGCATTAATCCTTTTTGACAGTTTTGACAGCGCAAAAGTCCTTTAGGTGATTTCGCAGCGCGAAAGTCCATTAGGTGATTTCGCAGCGCGATACGTTATTAGGTGATTTCGCAGCGCATAATTCAAAATTTACACTGACCGCGCTGCGAAATCGGAGATTCGTGCATTCCGCAGCGAATCTTTCCCAACTGTCAAATCTGTCAAGTTAATCTATGGCTGCGTCATTCATTGTCAGTTTGTGCACTCCACATATCATGTCCAACCGCTTATCTCCATTATTACAACCACCAAGTACGTTGATACACACGGAATACAAGTTCCAAGGAAAGCCAGGTATGCACAGTTTTAATGATGATTGTAAGCCTTGCATGAGAAACAAATCTGCAAGATTTTGATTTGAAAAACATTGTCATCAAGTGAGGCAACTATCAGGCGAGGTAGAGTTTGGAGTTTGAGCAGTGCTAGCATTTCCAGCCTCCATTACAATGAATCTTCATGGAGGGATCGACAGAAAGGAAAGATCACAGATTAGGCAAATGTCTGAGAAACGAGCCTGAAGGTTTAGACATAACCTTGAAGAACAGAGAAGTCGAGCATGCATTTAAACAAGCTGGATGTTGGAATGTTTGCAAGAAGCTTCAGGGAGGTCATGCACAAGTTACTAAGGAATTTGCACTGAATTTCACAGGACTAAACTCAAAGGTTGGCATGTTGGAATTGCAGGTCTCACCAGACATGATATCCACAGTTACAGAAATTCCAAGAGGGCAAGAAAATTGGTTCAAGAATTTCAAATTTGACATGAACCCATGCAAAGAATTTTTAAAGCAGGAGTTCATTAATTCAGATTTGAGCAAGTCTGTTCCTAGAAGTTATGTCAAAGAATCATATGCCCATTTTCTTACTTGTATATAGAAGTATCTAACCTATGAAGGGAGATATAACAAAGTGTATTCATACCATTTTAAACTTCTGTTGCATTTCACAGGGAAAACATCTATTAATCTACCTTTTTACTTATTCCGCAGCTTAAGTAAAATGTGTGACAAGGTACAACTGAGAAAAGAAGCCTGTGAGACTTCATTGTTCCACCATGGCTTGGTTAAGTTGATTGTTCTACATGAACTCCAAAGGGTAGGCAGAGACTGGGACACATTCATATTCATGTCCGGTTTCAAGAGCAAGACTGGTCTCAACCCTCAAGCTACAAAAGAACCTTCAACAACAACCGGTCCTCAAGCAGAAACAAGAGCCAAGAGGTTTTCAAAGTTAAAGGCAAGGAAACAAGTAAGAGAATCTACCAAGCCACTGACTATTCAGGATACACCCCAACAGTCGATTAAATAGAAAACTCAGGTCAAAGAAATTGCACATGAATCAAGCACAGGTGGAGGAGTTCAAAGAAGAAGGACTAGGAGCCAGGTGGCTAAAGAAAAAGGTAAGTCAGTGAGTATTGAAGAAAGCCCTGTTTCAAAGGGAGACTTAAATGATTTATTACAAGCAATTGACATTGAAGAGTCCCAACTAGTTCAAGCTGAGTTGATACAGTTAGGAAAAGAGGAGGCTAAAAGGGTCAAAGCCTCAAAGAAACTCAAGTTTGATGATCAAGTTGATCAATTTGTTTTTAAGCCCAGGAGACCCATAACAAGGAAGTTCAAACAAGTACAGGAGGTACCACCAAGAGCTTATGAAACAGGGGATGTAACTTGGCCTCATGAAAGAAAGGATAAAGGTAAAACAGTTGCCACTCAAGAAGAAGGTAGTGTGGAAGACTTGAAAAGGAGATTGGAATCTGCCAACTTTGAGATTGCTAGATTGAAGAAAGCTGCTAGGAAATTTGCAGCTAAGGAGGCTTATTTCAACCAAATGCAAGCTCGGTGGGAAGACCAAACATTTCAAATTCCTGAGGTGGTTGATTTTAATGTGAAATTCCGTCGCTGGACTACTCCTACAATAAAAGAAGCTCAATTTATCAGAAAAGTCAATACAAACCTTAGGTCTAGGATCAAAGTAATGAAGAAACAAATTGAAGACTTAAAGATACAATTGAGCTAGCGAAAAGAATCTCCATAAAGAAATCTCACTTCAAGTAAGGATATGTTTCAAAGTTTTGATGGTTTTGCTTGGTATAATCTTTTCAAACATTCCCATTCAGTTTTGGAAGGTCTTGGAATAGTTAAAAGAATGTTTAAATAGAAAAGTGCTCAAATAGCAAAGTTTTGGGTTGAAACTGTGATTTTTGAAACAACTCAGCAGTTTCGTAGCACGCTATGAAACTGCTGAAGGTGATGACTAGAGCTCAGCAGTTTCGTAGCGTGCTACGAAACTGCTGAAGCTAAACAATCCAATATCAATCAACCGGTTTTGAAACATAAGTGGGAATTTTGAAAGGGGAATATATACAAGGAATCATTTGAAGCTATAAACATTCAACTAGGTGGAGAAAATATGGATTCGAATCCAACTTTAAATTTTTGTCATAAAGTGAGCACATTTACCACAGTTCAAGATAGGTCAAAACAGCTTGAAAGAGTTTTTGCCTTTACACATAAAAGAGGTGGACAACACATCAAGGACGTGGCCATATGTTACATTTTGGATAAGCAAGGATAAAGAACATGCTTCTTTGGATTCGAAAATTTTGAGGCAAACTAAAGACCGATGAGCAAGGGTAGTTTCCTATGTTTCAAGGAAATGGAGAAGATGTGACATTGAAGACCAGCATGGAGTTTTGAACATTCATCACAACCAAACTAAAAAGGGACCAGATGTTAAAGAACGAGAATGATTGTAATCAAGGCTATTATTAGCATAGTATGGAGTTAGAATCCTACTTGATTTAGATCTCTAGTTGCAGTTTGTTACATTAAATAGGCAGTTAAAAGTTGAACAGGTGTAATTAGAAATAGATTTTGAGTTCCCCTCGGGTTTGAGGAGGAATCTCAGTCAGGTAGAAGAAATTTATAAATAGGAGAAAGGGAAATGTAATTAGGGTTGGAAGTTGATGTAAAAAAGCTCTGTTGTCAAGCTTATGTAAAGACTCTATTTCTTTTGGTAATATAGTAAATGGCTTCTGCTGCTCAAGAATCATAGTGACTTCAATGTATGAATTCCTCTTGTTGTCTTTCATGTTGTATACAGTATTATGAGTACTTGATTACTTAGAAATCACTTGCAGTGTTCTAATTTCCTTCATATGCCCAAATACTGTCCTTTTGTGTATGCTGTACTTTATCTATATTGAAGTCTGAATGCATTGATTTTATTGCAAAGCCAATTCACTGTTGATGCTAAATGACATATGACTCCATGAGCCCAATGGATGCTTGTTAATTTAGATTTTACCAACCTCGTTCCTATTTGTTTTATAAAGAGTTAGCTATCTCAATTATAATCACAAACCTTAAATCCTTTGAGAGAGCCCTCTCAGGCTAAGGAGGCTAAGCCTTAGCTAAAAGATTGGTCTGAAACAGTTACTTGAAGTCTTCCTGGTCTGCAGCCTTCCAAGGCTTGATTTTGAGATAACAGTGTCAAAGACACCACAAACCACACATAGTGCTGCACATCCGTCAATTTCATGTTAGCCTCGCGGATTGTGCTTTTCAATCTCTGATCCAGATCCCACGGGGTTTCACCAGGTAACATCCTGATCTCCCTGAACCCAATGACTGATTGCGTCTCTGATTTTGGTCGACCAAATTCTCTATTCATGCATCCTGGATCACCGCTATTACCACATTCATATGATCACTTGAGTACTTTATATACCACGTCAATGTGCGGTCCTGCAGCGCACTAACTAGAGTAGCCTTTTTTATGTTATCATCAGTTATGCCTTGAGCTTCCCATATAGCCTTTACCACAAACTAGAGCTGACCTGGTTCCTCATTTCTTATGCCTTTAAATATCGGAAACTTGACTGCACTCGCCATCCCAACCCTCGGTGGTGGCAGAGGTGGGGTTGGCGAAGATGGATTTGATGTAGGTGAAGTATGTGATGGCATGGATGGTGGTGGTATCAGTGGGATGCGGTGCTTAATCAACTAGACTGCACTTCTCGGAGAGAACCCTGTGAGTTCTTCTTCACTCTCTCACAAAATAGAAATTAGAGGGTTGTTCTCTAATCCTTCGGTTCCTCGGTAGCCTCTTCCACTTTGCGTTATGCCGAACATTAATGAATGCACATAATCCATTTTTCACACAACAACATTTTAATTCAAGTATTCAACGATTTGATATATTTACCCCGCGACCCTTGGAGAAAGCACCTTTCTGCTTCACTATAACTCACAGTTGTGTCTATCGTGAACTCAGAGATAAACCCCCTTATTATTCGATCCAACCAGTGATCTACTACGCATGCGATTTTATCTTTAGACACTTCTAGCCTGCGCACCAATTCCAGAGTCCACATAATGGGTTAATCTAGTCTGCACCTTCCCACGCTGTCATCTACCCTCACGATCTACTTTTACAACTCTGTTGAGAATGACACAAAGAAGATCTTATGGATCTCTGTGTATATGTAATGATCTAGCCACCTTTCTTCTGATATCCACGAATTTCTATTTTCTTGAACCACGAACTCATGAAGCTTTTGATCCAACCAATCTTCAAGTTCTTTCTTTGTAGGGTTCCAATGCTCTGACATCAGACATCCCTTAGGCAGATCCCAGTCCTAGCAACAGAACCATTTGTTGGCTTATTGGGCCCTGACCCAGGTTCGAAAGAGTTATTAGCCAAACAAATCCCACAGCTACCGGCCCTTTCAGCAATAGCCCGCGGAGCGTGGACTGAGGTCTCACCCGAGGTAGTAGGGGAGGGTGCTGGAACCAGGTCTCCGCACCTTTGGGATGTCTTGATGTGAACTGGAGGGGTCGGGAACCGTTCTGCGGCCTCATGCCACTCTGGATAATTATCAGGCTTTTGCGAAGATCCGCGTGGGTGTACTTGCTTATTAATGAAAGTATTAGAGATCCGATCTTCTTGTTATAGTCCTTAAGAAAACATTTAAACTTAAAACCCCGTTCGCACAATTATAAAGAAAGATATAAACTCATATAACAGATCATGCATAAATTCAAAACATAAGCAATAGACAGATCTGCAAGAAACCACACAGTGACTCAGAAATTATTATCTTTACTGATCTTCTCTTCAGTACCACCAGATCTGCCCTGTGCACTCAACTGCAGGGGTCCGTGCACACAGTTGCGGACTCTACCAGGCCTCTATGCACATAGCTAGAGAGCCTCTATCTCTCTACCAACACCCTTGACTCAGAATTACAAACACTCCAAGACTTCTTGCTTCATAAACCCATTACATATAGATCACAATAATACTTACTAAAAAACTGACTTCTAACCATAGAGTCATGCTCTATTTATACATTTATATGGTCCGTGGACCATGGGCAGGCCAACTTATTTTACATTATTTTTGGGAAGAAAACCCTTTGACTTGACTCATTACACTCCATGCTCTATGCCCCTCGCGAAGTCTTGACCATACCTTTACCCAAAATTGTGAGCTTTGAGCCCCAAAACGGTTACGCAGGGCCTTTGCTACCCAACACTTCGCCTTAAGGAACTTTTTGGGCTTAAGTTCTGGATGAATTTTCCAGCATTTCGATTCATCATGACCGATTCTTTGGCAATGAGAACAAGTAGGTCTTTCCTTCTGAGCTATTGTTGATTTCTTTCTCTTCGAAATGTTCTCCCCCTTACTATCACTGGAATCTCTAGTTTCCAACTCTTTGGATGACTGGGATGAAAAATTGAATGGTCTGACACCTGATTCAATATGTATGGCCTGAACACACACCTCATCAAAATCATCAGGATTAAACATCAATAAAGTATGTTACAAATATGAATGTAAACTGTCCATGCATTTTAACAAAGTTTCACGTGTATCCAATGAAATACCAAGCGCCAATGCTTTCTTTCTAAACTCCTAAGTAAACCCTTGAACACTCTACCCTTTACCTTGCCTCAAATTTTTCCAATCAATAACAGCTTACTGTATGTATCCTAAAGGATAGAACTGTTTCCTAAGAGCTTTCAAAAACTTAGACCATGATGAGATGACTTTTCCTTTACGCTTGACATCTAGCTGAGTTTTACTTTCTCACCATATGAAAGCTTTTCCCCCCATTCTAAGTGTAGCTAACTGAATTTTAGTTTTATCTTACAAAATGTTCTGAATACAACAATACACTTCTAAATTCTTTATCCAATTATCTAGCTTTTCAGGATTCATTTCGCCATCATAAACAAGCAACTCAAATTTAACATCAAGTTTCAAAAGAGATGTTTTCTTAGGTTTCTTTCTATTTCAGATTCTGCACTAGAAGAAGAAGAAGAAGAAGAGGATGATGGAGATGATGGAGGTGAAGGAGTTTTATCATCCTTACCTTTACCTTTGTCCTTCTTCGATGCCTTTGAAGAAGAAGCATCTCTCGTCTTCTTGTCTTCATGGAATTCTCCCAACATCTGCTACATAGTTAAGAATGATTGCTTAAATTGTTCCTCACTCATCTTAGTTTCAATGTTTTCACCTGTATCAGGTCCTGACATGGTCGATTTACGAACGAATCATCGCCTTCCAATCTCTGGATCGATCTGCTCAAAGATTCCTTCTCCTCATTCCAACTTTGACCTAATTAACATTCAATGGCACATTCTACAAATGAAACTTGCTCTGATACCAAATTATATGATCTAAAATGACCATATACTAAAAACTAATGTAGAATTGATTATACATTAATGAGTTTGAATGTTAACTAAAATCACAGAAATCGAGGAAGACTGCTTGAATTTATCACTTTACAACAGCTGATAGACCATGATTAAGATGCAAAACAGAAGTGAAAACATTGAAAACATAGTTATACCAAACAATAAGATTTATTATTGAGTTCATCCCTAATGGGCTATGTCTTTGGGTCTGCTTTCAAAATGGGCGACCGTTTTTATTAGGAATGAGAAGAAGGTGTCGATTACACTGTGAATTGGATAGATTTAAATTGCACATAGGCAATTCTGACCTCTGTCATCATATAGCTCTCTAAACCAACTTTCCAACTCTTCTTATGGTTTCCAATTCTGACTTCGGACGCTCCAAAAACACTAAAAACAAAACAGCCTATGTCCTCCAGAACCTGCATACAAAAACCAAAACCACTCTCCTCTTCCTCAATGAGCAAATCTACCTTTTATAGGCCTGCAAGTACATTAAAACTTCTTTGACTCAAATTGGGGTGAATAAGCTGACTTGAAGGTTGAGTTGGTTTGATTTTAGCCACCTCAGGGGACACCTTAGGGTTTATTAAGGTCCTCAAATTAATTGAAAACCAATTTAATTCATAAAAACCCAAAACTAACTTTAATATAGCCTAAAACCGTTAGCAACCTGCTAACCGGGTAGATGTATGGACAACTCATCTGAGCAGGTGACATCACATGGTTATGATGCCAGCGGTTCCATTGCGGTTGCATTAAACTCCGTCCGGTTGGCAGTTACCTCCCAACTGCTCACATATTGTGTGATACGGTTAGAGACCAACGGTTCCCGTGTGGTGAAGACAGCAGTTCCCAAGCCCTAATGGCTTATCCTTGTCCTGATCACATGTCACTGCTTCGCTACAGTTAGCAAGGATAATTTTAGGGGTGAATGTTTGCCCTTTGGCGAAATTAAGGGGTTTTAAATTTTTAGTGGGCAAATATTTTGTATCATAATACATTTTTACAAATCACCTCAAATAGCCCACCTTATTTTAAGGGAGAGGGTAAAAAAGGTAAATTTAGCCCTTGAAATTAGGAGTTACAACCTTCCATTCGCCCATTTTCAAGAATAGGTTTTATTTAAGTGAATCCATTCACCCATTTTCAAGAATAGGTTTTATTTAAGTGAATCCTATGGGCCAAATACCATATTTATAAAAGAGGTATGGTAAATTAATAAAAATATAAAAAAATGAGAGGTATGGTAAATAAATAAAACATTTTTTGTATTTACTCCATAAGTCACCTGGTGTAAACAAATAAAAATATAAGTAAAGGGAGGTATGGTAAATAAATAAAACGTCTTTTTACTGACTCAAAAGGTATGGTAAATAAATAAAAATATAAATAAACTCGACGTATGGTAAATAATAAAACCTCTTTTTATATTTAGTCCATAACCCTCATTCTATTTATGAAGGCTCAAGAAAGAGGTTTTATTTAAGTGAATCCTATGGGCCAAATACCATATTTGTAACAGAGGTATGGTAAATTAATAAAAATATAAATAAACGAGAGGTATGGTAAACAAATAAAACATTTTTTTATATTTACTCCATAAGTCACCTTATATTTACAAACACTCAAAAAATTGGTTATATTTAGGTGAAACCTATGGGCAAAATACTATGGGACAAATACCATGGACTAGATTGTTATTAATACCATGCAAAAAACCATTATGAACCCTTACATTAGAATTAATAAAAATAAGAATGGCACATGGTATTCAGCAAAATGGCACATGGTATTGACCCATGGTATTCACCTGGAATGTAGCCTATTTAAATGGCGGAATTAAACCAGCATAGATCCATTTTACTCTGGATCTACTAACCCCCGAGAGATATCAAATATCGTGATATGCAAACTAGCATAGAGTGAAAAAATATTTGATCCTCTTGGGGCTTTGTCAAGAGTAAAAATGGATGTTGTAATTTAATGTAGGTTAAACATTTTAGCTTGGTTAAAATAAAAAATAAAATAAAAATCAACTATTAATTTTATTAATTTTTATAAATTACTAATAGTAATTTTTAAGCTCCAGGTTTATGATAACCCATGGTAATACCATGGTATTCATGTGAGCATAGACTATTTAAAGGGGAAATTCTATCGTCTTAGATCCATTCAAAGTTTTATTATTTAGTGAAAGACTTGCCAAGATCTTACAAGATTTTATAATTGAGTAAAATATTCGCCATGCCTGGTGAGAGATTCGCCAAAAAATTATATATACATATTATATTATTGATAAAATCGCCTTCCATTTTTCCTATATACCATGGATATTCGCCCATTTATTATATTTATAAATTTAGGGGGGGGTTCTTAAAATTTTCCCTGACAGTTAGCATCTCCATCGTGGTTTAGTATGTTGATGGTTAGACTGTTTATATAACATTTGCATTGTTTTATGTTACTTATAATGTTTATTAATATTATAATAGGTCGAGGGTATTAACACAAGTTGTAATGTTTTTTTAAATAGGTTTTTTTTGCAATGTGTTTTGACTAGGATTAGATACATAAAGCTTAGGGTTATGAAACCAGCTCAGGAGAAGATAGAAAAGATAGATCAACGCCTTAGAATTCAGCCTCTTCGAGGGGGCAACCTCCTTTACATTACATAAATGAACAATTCTTGGATGATACAAATGACAAAACCTCCTTTCTATATATAGGAGTCTAAGGAGTCACAATATAATCCAGCCGACCTAACAATAATAATATAAAGCCACAAAAATAACAATAGAGGGATTCTATGGGGCACAGAAATAACAATATGGGGGTAATAGGGGCACAACAATATAAATAAGGGGTATAACTACAATAGTAATGGGGTAATCACTAGTATTATAGGGACCCAACATGCCCCTCTCCTTCAAAAAAGTGTTGTCCTCAACGCTTGAGTAGTTTTGGATACTTCTGCATAAAATTCTCATCCTCCCATGTGGAATCTTCAGCGGATAAGTTCTTCCACTTGATAAGATACTCTGAAATTGATCGATTTCGTAGCTGTCGAGTTCTTGTTTCTGTGACTGCTTCCGGTTCCAATATAATTTTTCCTTCCTCGTCAAGTTCTGGCAATATTGTTTGAATTGGGAGCTTGTCGCCTATAACCTTCTTTAAACATGAAACATGGAAAACTGGGTGCAATCGAGAAGCTGCAGGAAGCTCCAATTTGTATGCCATAGTACCAATCTTTTGCAACACCTTGTACGGACCATAATACTTTGGTGATAATTTATTATCCTTCTTAGCTTGCTTTAGGGACATTTGCTTATATGGTTGTAGCCGTAGGAATACCCAATCACCTACATCAAAACTTCTTTCACTGCGATGTTGATCTGCCTGTTGTTTCATTCTATTTTGTGCCAACACGAGGTTATCCTTTAAGAGTTGGAGGACTTGTTGTTGATGTTCGATGTGATGTTCCACTGCCTGAACCTTAGAATTTTCTCTTAAATATGATGTGATGGATGGTGGTTGATACCCATAAAGTGCCATAAATGGGGTCATTTTTGTTGTTGTATGGAAGGAAGTGTTATACCACCATTCAGCCAGAGGCAACCATTTGACCCATTGTGTCTGTTTATCAGATACAAAGCAACGAAGATATCCTTCCAAACATTTGTTTACTATCTCAGTTTGCCCATCAGATTGAGGATGATAAGATGAGCTATGAGCTAACTGAGTACCAAGACAAGAAAATAATTCTGTCCAAAAATTTCCAGTGAAAATGGGATCTCTGTCACTTACAATAATCTTTGGGTTTCCATGTAGCTTTTGAACTGTTTCCATAAATGCAGTAGAAACTGTACTGGCTTTAAATGGATGTGATAATGCACAAAAGTGTGCATACTTGGTAAGTCTGTCAACTACCACCATGATGACACTCTTTCCCTCAGACTTGGGTAAACCTGTGATAAAATCCATTGAAACCTCCTCCCAACGTTGGCTTGGAATGGATAAAGGTTGTAATAGACCCGGTGTCTTAATTGTTTCAACTTTATTTTGTTGGCAAACCAAACATTCCGCCACAAACTTTTGAATATCTGATTTAAGGCCATCCCAAAAAAATTCCTTCTTAACCCTGTGGTAAGTTTTTAAAAATCCTGAGTGCCCTCCTAAGGGAGAAGTGTGCAATTCCATAAGAATCTTTTGTTTTAGCTGGGAATTCTTACAGAGGTATAAGCGATCTTTGTACCATAACGAATCATTTTTCCAGCTAAATGTATCAGAAGTACTGGAATCTTGTTGTAGCTTTCGAATAAGTGCCCACACTTCTTCGTCATTCTTCCATTCCTCCCTTGCTTCGTTTATCCAATCTGGTTGGATAATAGAAATGGCACACAACAATGCTTCCACATCCTCATCCTTTCTTGAGAGTGCATCTGCCACCACATTTTGCTTCCCTTTTTTGTAGATGATTTCAAAGTCATAACCCAACATCTTTGTGACCCACTTTTGTTGCTCTTCAGAGGATAATCTTTGTTCTAAAAAGTATTTAAGGCTATCATGATCCGTTTTTACCTTGAAGTGTCTTCCCATTAGGTAGGGTCGCCATTTCTTAAGTGCATGGAGTATTGCCAACATTTCCTTCTCATAAATAGCTTTGCTTAAAAACTTTCCCTTGATTGGACGACTTTCAAAAGCAATGGGTCTTTCATCTTGCATTAGAACAACACCAATTCCATTTCCTGAAGCATCACATTCCACAATAAAGGTTTTTGTGAAGTTGGTGTAGCTAAGACCGGTGCTTGGCACATTGCCTCTTTAAGATGTTCAAAGGCCTTTGTTGCTTCCGGAGTCCATGAAAATGAATCTTTCTTCAATAATGTTGTTAGAGGTGCTGCTATTCTCCCATAATTCTTAACAAACTTGCGATAATACCCTGTCAACCCAAGAAATCCTCGCAGATGCTTTATGGATGTGGGGATTTTCCATTCCTTAATGGCTTTAATTTTGCTAGGGTCTACCTTAACTCCTTCATGAGATACAATATGACCCAAATATTCCACCTCCTGGACTCCAAAGAAACATTTGGATCTTTTTGCATATAATTGTTTCTCCTCCAATAGTTGTAGCACCCTGTCAACATGTTCAACATGATCCTTCCAAGACTTGCTGTAGATTAGTATATCATCAAAAAATACTAACACAAATTTTCTAAGGAATGGTTTGAAAATTGAATTCATCAAACCTTGAAATGTTGAAGGTGCATTGGTAAGGCCAAAAGGCATGACCAAAAATTCATAATGACCCTCATGAGTTCTAAATGCCGTTTTTGGAATGTCTTCAATCTTCATTCTGATTTGATGATATCCCGAACGAAGATCCAACTTGGTGAAGTAAATTGATCCATGCAATTCATCCAGTAATTCATCAATGACAGGAATGGGGAACTTATCTTTAATAGTGAGCTTGTTGAGCTCCCTATAATCCGGACACATGCGCCATGATCCATCCTTCTTGTGCACCAATACTACTGGAGCTAAGAAAGAACTTTGACTCGGTTGAATTATACCAGCCTCTAGCATTTCTGCAACCATACGTTCAATTTCACTTTTTTGGACATAGGGATATCTGTACGGCCTGATGTTTGGAGGAACACTTCCTGGAATCAGATGAATAGCATGATCATGATCACGCATAGGTGGGAGACCTTTGGGAGTCTCAAATACCTTGGAATGATTGTCCAGGACTTTTTGGAGATCTGGAGAAATAGATGATTCCAATGTGGAAACATCTAGCGAACATAATTGTGCAATTACACCTCTTTGCTCCTTTTTTAGAAGCTTTGTCATGCCATTAGAGCTGATTATCTTTCCTGGTTTCCCTGCAATACCCCTTAATTCAACTTCCTTTCCTTCCGTAGAAAATTTGATGAAAAGTTCTTGAAAATTAAAAGCTATTGTACCCAAGGATTGTAGCCATTGGACTCCTAGTACAACATCAGCACCTCCCATTGGAATGGAAAGCATTGGGCTAGTCAATACATATTCTCCCATGGATAGCTTGATATTATGGCACTTTCCAGAGCAATTTATTGTTCCTCCATTTGCAATCATCACTTGACACTCTGGTGCTGGATATAGGAAGCAATTCAATTCTTTTGCTACCCTACAATGAATAAAATTGTGGGTGCTTCCTGAATCAATCAACACTATTACCTTTTTCTTCTTGATTTGTCCTTCTATCTTGATGGTTTGAGGAGTGGTAATTCCCGCCAATGCATTACAAGATATGGTCGGATTTATTTTTTCTTCATCTAGGCTTTGTTCCTGGAGTATATCCTCTTCTTTTGACCTTTCTTGCTCCTTTTCTTCTTCCTCTTCACAATCTATGTAGAATAATTTCTTCTCAGCACACTTATGACCTTTTGTGTATTTGCTATCACAACTGTAACAAAGCCCTTTTGCTCTTTTTTCTTCCAATTTTTGTGGTGTCAACCTTGTAGGTTGTGGAAGACTAGGGCAACAACACTTCCGTCTTTATAGTTGTGAGTGGTATGCTTCCTAGTTGCCATAATTTTGCTTTCCATTTTTCTTGCTAACCTGAATGCCTTCTCTAATGAATCAGGTTCCCAAAGGCGAACATCATGTTGGATATTATCCTTTAAAGACCCTATGAACACATCAATCCTATGCTCCTCTGGAATATCTTTTACCCTTATGTTCAATTTTTGGAACTCCTCAATGTGCTCCATTATTGAACCCTTTTGTTTGAGACTTATCAATTGGCTAAAAAAAGTGTTGCTTTTTGTATCCTCATAATGTGCTATCAATTCTTCCGTAAAAATTGCCCAAGTGATAAATTGTTTACGAGAATAAAGCCATTGATACCATACAAACTGATTTGGTTCCAAATATACAGTTGCCATACGTACCTTTTGTGCGTTTTGCACATTATTGAGATCGAAGAATTGCTCCATCTGTAATATCCATGTGGTGGGATCCTTGCCATCAAACTTCCTCATATCGATTTTTGGAATATGGTGATTCTTCGATCCAAAATTAGCATCTATGGAATCATGATTAACATTTCTTTTGTTCTCATCATGAGTTTCCTTTACTACCTTTTCACCATTAGTAAGTATTTCTTGTAGAAAATTTGTCAAATCTGTCTTCAAATCTGCCATGTCTGTCTTCAAATTTGTGTTCAAATCTATCTTCAAATTGTCCATCTTAGCTTCCATGCCATTCATCTTAGCTTCCACGCCATTTATCTTAGCTTCTGTTAACTTTTGTGAGCGTGACATTTGTTGCACTTGTTCTTGTAATTTAGATATATCATGTAGCATTTATTCCTCTTCTTCATGAGTCATGCTAGAGCTTTCAGGTTCCTTACTAGGTGTTTGCATTTTCTTTCCTCGGGGCATCAGTTACTGATAATAATGCTTTACTATGCCCTTTGAATTCCTTCAAAATAAATGTTCAAACCAAGATTAAGCAAAAATTTAAAAAAAATCTACACACCTTTTTTCACTTTGTAGGAGCTCGATATTGCCTCTGATGTATCTCTATACTATCCAGTCATATAGTTCTGAATTTGTGATCTATAGTAGCTCTCTGTGTCCTCTTTCCAATTCCACCAGTTTGATCCAAATTGGATTCTCCAAGGAAGAGTTATGCACAATCTCCCAAGATGACCTGATTATAGACCTTTCTAGAAGAGCGAAGTTGTATGAAGTGCCACGTGTACAATTTTCAATATTTGGTTCTGAAAAGGATATACAAGAAACTACAGTCCGTCCTCTTTCTGTAAATTCTTATGAAATTTCAATCTGATTCCCAGAGAGAAAGTTATGACGATTTTCCCCAGGTCACCTGTTTTGAATGTAATTCAAGGGTCTGCAAAAAGACCAACTTCCTCAGATCATATCTCCGCAAATATCGCGTGAAAAGCTCTGAAATTCGGACCCAAGGTTCAGCGCAATTTCTTATCAAATGGGTTTTTTTTTGCGACTTCTGAAACGTCACAAAAAAAAAGTTATAGTGAAAGTGCCGCGATGACCTGTTTGGAGCAGCGAAACCCTAGAATCCAAAGCTCCGATACCAAATGTTATGAAACCAGCTCAAGAGAAGATAGAAAAGATAGATCAATGCCTTAGAATTCAGCCTCTTCGAGGTGGCAACCTCCTTTACATTATATAAATGAACAATTCTTGGATGATACAAATGACAAAACCTCCTTTCTATATATAGGAGTCTAAGGAGTCACAATATAATCCAGCTGACCTAACAATAATAATATAAAGCCACAAAAATAACAATAGAGGGATTCTATGGGGCACAAAAATAACAATATGGGGGTAATAGGGGCACAACAATATAAATAAGGGGTATAACTACAATAGTAAATCACTAGTATTATAGGGACCCAACAATTTTCACCTGCATCAGGTCCTGACATGGTCGATTTACGAACGACTCATCGCCTTCCAATCTCTGGATCGATCTGCTCAAAGATTCCTTCTCCTCATTGCAACTTTGACCTGATTAACATTCAATGGCACATTCTACAAATGAAACTTGCTCTAATACCAAATTATATGATCTAAAATGACCATATACTAAAAACTAATGTAGAATTGATTATACATTAATGAGTTTGAATGTTAACTAAAATCATGGAAATCGAGGAAAACTGCTTGAATTTATCACTTTACAACAGCTGATAGACCATGATTAAGATGCAAAACAGAAGTGAAAACATTGAAAACATAGTTATACCAGACAAGAAGATTTATTATTGAGTTCATCCCTAATGGGCTATGTCTTTGGGTTTGCTTTCAAAATGGGCGACCGTTTTTATTAGGAATGAGAAGAAGGTGTCGATTACACTGTGAATTGGATAGATTTAAATTGTACATAGGCAATTCTGACCTCTGTCATCATATAGCTCTCTAAACCAACTTTCCAACTCTTCTTATGGTTTCCAATTCTGACTTCGGATGCTCAAAAAACACTAAAAACAAAACAGCCTATGTCCTCCAGAACCTGCATACAAAAACCAAAACCACTCTCCTCTTCCTCAATGAGAAAATCTACCTTTTATAGGCTTGCAAGTACAATAAAACTTCTTTGACTAAAATTGGGGTGAATAAGTTGACTTGAAGGTTGAGTTGGTTTGATTTTAGCCACCTCAGGGGACACCTTAGGGTTTATTAAGGTCCTCAAATTAATTGAAAACCAATTTAATTCATAAAAACCCAAAACTGACTTTAATATAGCCCAAAACCGTTAGCAACTTGCTAACCGGGTGGATGTATGGACAGCTCATGTGAGCAGGTGACATCACATGGTTATGATGCCAGCGGTTCCACTGCGGTTGCGTTAAACTCCGTCCGGTTGACGGTTACCTCCCAACTGCTCACATGTTGTGTGATGCAGTTAGAGACCAACGGTTCCCGCGCGGTCAAGACAGCAGTTCCCAAGCCCTAATGGCTTATCCCTGTCCTAATCACATGTCACTGCTTCACTGTAGTTAGCATCTCCATCATGGTTTAGTCTGTTGATGGTTAGACTGTTTATATAACATTTGTATTGTTTTATGTTATTTGTAATGTTTATTAATATTACAATAGGCCGAGGGTATTAACACAGGTTGTAATGTTTTTTAAATAGGTTTTTTTTGCAATGTGTTTTGACTAGGATTAGATACATAGAGCTTAGGGTTAGGTGTTTAGGATTTGAATAGGATTTTCTATGTATTTTGCATAAGGCATTAGGGTTTAGGTATTTGTAGAACATGGTTAGGATTTAGGCATAGGTTTTGATCTTAGGAATAGGTTTAGGATTAAGTCATTAGGACTGAGATGTTGAATTTAGGGTTTTCGGTCTAGAATTAAAAAACCCTTTTTACATCTTTCATCACAATGTGACATAAACCCATATGCAACGATAAACCCATGCACATCATCAACTCCGGCTATCTTTGCAATGAAAACTCAGACGATGAACCTATGCCACGTATGACACATCAAACCTCTGCGATGGATGATACAACCATGTCAACACCAATCCTGTTTGTCGAACGACAAAACACATGTCATCGACCAAACCCTCGGGAACTATTGATGAACTCAAGTCGAAAACCAGGTGCTAAACCTTCTCCATTGAACACCATGAAAAACTACGAACATTACCTGAACAATCTGATCATAACCAACACTGTCAAAACTGAATTGAAGCGACGACGACACTAAGCAATACCCATGAACTCTGATGACGACACTTTCAACACCTGTGCAATTGGATTGATGGATCCTCCTGGATCATCTACATTAGCCTGAACATTCATGACAAAATATTACATAATGCTATGTTAGACTCAGGGGCATCCCATAACTTGATGCTGAAAGCAATCATGGAGAGACTAAACTTAGACATTACCAGACAATATAAGGACTTGTTTTCCTTTGACTCTAGCCAAGTTAAATGCCTTGGCTTGATTAAGGATTTATGTGTAACTCTAGTCCAATGCCCAGCAAAGAGTATTGTGATGGACATAGTAGTTGCATACATCCCACCCAAATATGGAATGCTGCTATCTCACTCATGGGGAGAAAAATTGTAGGGATCCTTGCAATTAGATATGGCATATGCCACCATATTTGTTTTTGGCCAACAAAGGAAACTATATAGAGAGACCTTGATGAAATACATGTTGAGTAGTGCAGAAAAACCACAAAATTTCCCAATATACTCCATGCATTCTGATATGGACTCTTTCATCTTGTACAATTCAGACCATGACTAAAAGGAAATCACAGCTAACAATGAAAACATTTTTCATGAATCACTTTAGCATTTAGACTTTGATGGATCTGTGAATAGACTAGGGGCAGGAGCAGGAGTGTGGATCCACAATATGGAGAGTAATCATTCTGAGGGACATGCATTTAGGTTAAATTTTAAATGCACAAATAACATGGCAGAGTATGAAGCTCTGATCTTAGGATTACAAATGGTTAGAAAACTTGGGGCCAAGAGATTTTCTATACTTGGAGACTCAAAATTGATTATTAAACAAATTAATGGTGAATACTTTGTAAACAATCCCAGACTGAGTCAATATAGAGAGATTTTCCTAGATTTGATCAAAGACCTTCTGGAAACAAACTTTGCTGTCATTCCTAGAAAACAGAATATGGAAGCCCACAGTCTAGCTACTTTTGCTAGGACTTGCAAATTTCCCTTTCATCCCAACCATCAGTACACTGCAAAAGTGAGACATAGGCCTATCATACCAGACAATTTGAAGTATTGGAATATTTTCTCACGTGATTCCCAAATTTATGACTTCATGAATGCTGAAGGTGAGTTTTAGAATTGTGAAATAGATACAGACTGTACAGTAGACAATGACATAAATAATGAGATAGATGTAAATATTTTAGAAATAGATAAACCCACTAATTTCACTAAATTAGAAGTAGATAACTTAGAAAATGTAGAAATAGAGGAAATAATGAATGATGATCCTGAAATTCTTAATCTTAAAAATAATGTTTTTCCTAAGGGATTAGTCCCCTTAAAATATTTGTTTGATTCCAATGATGTAGCTAGGAAGTCGAAAATGGAGCCTTTGAGAGTAGCTATAGAAGAATGTAACATACAAACTGAAGAAAAACCTAAACTCATTAAATTATCAAAAGCCTTACCTCTAGATGAAAAGGTTAAATACATAAATCTATTTAAAGAGTTTCAAGATGTATTTCCATGGAGTTACAAAGACCTAAAATCTTATGACACCAGCATAATTCAACACAAGATACCTATTAAAGAGGATCATAAGCCTTTTAAACAAAAACTTAGGAGAATTAATCAAGTTCTTATGCCATCTATTGAGAAAGAAGTTAAAAGAATGTATGATGCCCAAATTATAGCTCCTTTTAGATATTCAGATTGGATTTCAAACTTAGGCACTACTAGGAAAAAGACTGGAGAAATCAGACTGTGTGTTGATTTTAGAAATTTAAACAAGGTCTCATTGAAAGACAACTATCCTCTACCAAAAATGGACCATATCCTTTGGAGGGTAGTAGGATCATCCATAATTTCACTGCTTGATGGATTCTCTAGATATAACCAAATCTTAGTTCAACCAGAAGACCAAGTCAAAACTACATTTACTACTCCTTGGGGTACCTTCATGTATTTGAAGATGCCTTTCGGATTAATGAACGCATGGGCAACATTTCAAAGAGATGTGGAAATATCTTTTTCCAAGGAGATCCATGAATTCATAGTAGTACACCAAGCTAACATCACTGTCTTTTCTAAATCTGATATTGAACACCTTGATCACCTAAGAAGAGTATTTATCAAATGTAGAAAATTTGGGATTTCTTTAAACCCCAAAAAGACACTCATTGGTCTAGAAGAAGGAAAATTGTTGGGACATATCATATCTAAAGATGGAATTAGAATAGATCCTGCTAGAATAGAGGCAATCTTGATCGTCACCCATCCTAGAAACATCAAAGAGTTGCAATCATTTTTAGGCAAAATTAACTTTCTTAGGAGATTCATTTCAAATTTAGCAAAATTGATTAGACAACTAAATAACATGTTAAGAAAATATTCAACACTTAAATGGATAGTGGAGGCAAAACAATCCTTTAAAGCCATCAAGGAAGCCCTAACCAAGACTCCAGTCCTTATAAGTCCTGATTTCCAGAAAGATTTTATAATTTTTTCTTTTGCTTTAGAACACACTATTGCAGTAGTCTTGTTGCAAAAGAATGACCAAGGATATGAACAACCAATTGCATTTTTCAGTAAATCCTTAAGAGATGCCACACTTAAATACAACATTATGGAGAAACAAGCATTAGCTTTAGTAAAGGCTATTAAAGACTTCAGAGTCTACATTTTCTATTCTCACATCATTGCTTATGTTCCAAATTCAGTAGTTAAGGACATTTTGACACAAAATGGGCATGAAGGAAAAAGAAACAAATGGATTGCCACTATTTTGGAATATGACATAGAAATAAAGCCCACTAAACTTATCAAAGCCCAAGGTTTAGCCAAACTTTTGGCTGAATCGAACTGTCAAACCCTAGATATTAATTTAATTAGTGCCCTTGATCATCAGGAAGAGATGGAGACTCTACAGATTAATGAACCTTTTACAGATTCACCCTGGTATGCAGATATCATATTTGTATTACTAAACTTACAAGCTCCTCCTAGTTTAACAAGAACTAAAGCTAGATTTTTGAAAATGAAGTCATTAAAGTATTGTATCATAGATAATGCTTTGTTTTGGAAAGACATTAGTGGTATTCTTTTGAACTGTTTACTGAAAGATGAAGCTAATAAAATTATGCAAGAATTTCATGCAGGGGATTGTGGAGGACACTTGTATTGGAAAACTACTGCTGACAAAATCCTAAGGGCTGGTTTCTACTAGCCCACTCTTTTTGCAGATGTTAAAAAACATGTGACCTCCTATCATAAGTGCCAGATATTTGAGGGAAAGAGAAAAATTTTACCCTTGCCTCTTAAACCAATCTCCACAGAAATGCCATTTCAACAATGGGGGTTAGACTTCATTGGAGAAATACACCCAGCCTCCTTAGCTTAGCATAAATGGATTCTGACAGCCATTGATTACTTCACCAAATGGATAGAAGCCATCCCTTCTAGACAAGCCATAGACACTCTCATTATCTCATTCCTAGAAAATAATATCTTGTCAAGATTTGGATGCCCCCTAAAGCTCATTACTAATAATGCGGTTGATTTTAAATCTAAGAAAATTGTAGATTTCTATAACAAATATCACATCACCCTTGGCCACTCCAATGCCTATTACCCTCAAGGTAATGGACTTGCAGAATCCTCTAATAAAAACCTGGTCAATATCATTAAGAAATTACTGGAAGACAACAAAAAGACATGGAACAAAAAGTTGGTCAATGCCTTATGGGCAGGTAGACTAACTACTAATAAGTCAATTGGTACATCTCCCTATCAGTTAGTATATGGGATGGATGTTGTTTTTCCATCCTCTTTAGGAGTACCAGTGATGAATATCATCCGTGAGTTGTAGGTAGAACCAAATGATATTCAGAGAAGGATAAATCAGACCATATAGTTGCAGCAGACTAGAGAAGAAGTATATGTAAAATCACAAGTAATCTAGGACAAAATCAAAAAGATATTTGATAAAAAGACCAAAGTTGATGATTTTTACATAGGTGATAAAGTTCTTAAATGGGATTCAAGAAGAGAATACAAGGGAAAACATGGCAAATTTGATTTTCTATGGCAAGGCCCTTATGTCATTTATGGCTACATAGGTAACAATGATTTTTTCTTGAGAGAGATAGATGGATCAGATCTACTAGGAGGACCTATCAATGGTAGAATATTGAAGCATTATTTTTCCACAGATTAACAATAGTTCACTTTACTTTGATCATTGTATATAACATTGTAGAGTTTAGATTGGAGTGATGGTAATCTTTTGAAGTTGAAGCCTGGAGAGAAGGCCCTGAGCTTTGAAAGTTTCACCATTATAAATATGAATAAAGCATATTCACAAAAGAACAGTTTACAAGGTAAATTCAGTCACATTTTCAGAGGCCACTGATCTTCAAAGTTGTTGACATTTCACCACGAAATGCCATCCCCATGTATAGCCACTGTTAGGGTCATATAATAATAGGATTCATAATTTTGAATTGGTGATGGTTAGTCTTGTAATATTGTACATAGTTTTGCTTTTTGCAAAATGTTTTCCATATTATAAATTAAAAAATATAAAGAGGGTATGTCCTAAAAGAATAATCAAAGGAAAAAAAAGAAAAAGATCAAAAAAGTGAAAAATATGAATCCCAAACAAAAACAAATCATGAAAGTGTGCAAATTCAAGTGCCACTACTTTTTACTTCACTGTGAAAAATAATGGTTGTGTGCAGCTTGTCATAAATGCCACAACCCATGATAGTCAAATAGCTTAATCTTGACTAGTTCATGCTTTAAATTTCATGTTTATAGATAGAGAATAAAGATCTAGCCAAACTGTTTAATCTTGGCAGATCAGCAGTTAAGTAGAGAAATAAAATGTGCTCAACAGCTTAATCTGAGCCATTAGAAGTTATAAGGTTAGAATTAGATAGTTTACTTGTCAAAAGAAAAGGAAAGAAAGGATCTGCTAGTCTAAATTCACCCAATAAAATGAAGAAAAAATGTTAGGGTAAGTAAAGGGTAGGTAGAAGAAAGGTTGCAAAAATACAAGGTTGTCAAAACATAAGCACATTTATCATGCTTAATCCTATGTTTCAGTATGCAGGAGAAGTTATGAAAGTGAAAATATGTTCACAAGCTGATTTAATTAACTTCTGCTCATTTCATTTCACCCCCCATTACATACTTGCTAATTTCCCCATTATCCCATCATTTCTTAAGAATATACCCTTTTCCCTTCATTTTGACCCTTACCCCTTGGTTTCACACATTTCCCTAGAAAATTATCCTCCAAAGGTCATTTCCCAACCCAAAACCCCTCTTCCCTAGTGTGAAACCCATTCCCCTTTGAAAAAATTATTTTCCCCTTATTAATTTCCCTATTTTATCTAAAAAACCCATAGAACCCCCCTTGTCCTAAGTTTAAATTCTACCTCGACATTACTTAATTAACTCTGCCATACCATATTTCACCTAAAAATCCCATAAAACCCCTTTATTCTAAGTTTTGCTTCTCCCTCGTATTATTTAATTAACTCCGCCATTCACATTTTTCCCGACATAAACCCGTTTAACCACTACCCTCGGTGTAGTTAACAAACCCGCCACATTTAAAACCTAGTCCCACTTTATTAAACCCACTATTATTTAACCCCACCTTATTCATTAATTAATTACAATTAAGTGTAATTAACCCCCCCCCCAGGGCCCTGCAAATCTCCACCCTTCTTCCCTCCGTGCATTTCCACCACATGACAGTTATTAGATCTTGCACCCCCAGATCTAACGGTGCACATCCATATTGCGTTGATTCTCTTTCCTAGCTTTACCAGCCCGAGAGCATGCGAGATTCATGGTTTTGCTCGGGCCCCTTTCAGTTACGTGGCAGCTCTAGGTGAACTCGCGTGCTCTCAAGGAAATACCACCCGACTGCCAAAAGTGGTGTGATGGCCCCTGAAACTACCTCCCCACGTAAAATGAAACCACCCATTGTTCATTTATATAAATTCCATGCCAAATGTGATCGTTACCCATTAAAAGGCCGAAGATGCTCATTTTCACTCTTTTTGCTCATTCAAACTGTGAAAGCTTCCTAAGCCTTCCTACGCCACCCTGAGCCTCTGCAACAAAATTTGACCACTGATTACCTTCTGAACATGCTCCGAACTCCATCCATAGACATCTCACTTCGATAAAGCCACTGATTGCCTTCCCCGCAGACCTATGCTTTATTGATGATTATTTTATTCTGCAGGTGATTAGCAGAACGGGAGCTTGGATAAACAATTTTGATACTAGTTCCAAAACCTGTTTACTCTAAGATTTGCAAGGAAATGTATTCAAAAAGCTTTATTCGGAAGGAAAAGACAATTATCACAAAGCATAAGGAAATAGTTTACACAGTAAATGTTAAAACATATATGAAATCATTTTCACCGGCACAATAAAAGTTTCTTACAAACTACTCTCCAAGCAACATTTTGTATTCTACATGCGTCTTTTAGTAAAAATCATTTTTACTAAGAACATAGAAGCATGAAAGAGTGAGTAAGATTTACAGTAGAAGGCAAAAGTGAAAGCAGGTGACAGAGCATTCATGGTAAAAGAAATATATTTGAAAGACAAACAGATGAAAGTGTATAAGATGAAAGCTTATAAGTAAATATAACATCCAGTGTGAAGACCAAACAGAAAAGAAGATTAAAGGGCAAAAGATCAAAGATTAAAAGCTAATAGAACCTAAATATTAGGGACAGCAAACAACAGTTCAATAGTTTTCTCTATCTTCTTGCATGAAGATATTTCTTTTTCCTAAATTAGTTCTCAATGCAGTTTGAGATATTTTGTAAATTCTTTTTGTATAATTACTTCATAATTAAAAGTATTGAGGGTGGATTGCTACACATTTTGAGACTTATTTTGATCTTAAACCTAAGGGTTATTGTACCAATTTTCAAGTTAACATACTGGAGCAAGTAATAAAAAGATTGCACTATAGGATTCATGAGATGAACTATTGCAGTGAAGTATCTTCTTTGTTTGATTTTGTTACTTTCTTATGTGTTTCAAAAATTTAAATGGTATCTAAATTTGAATGAATTAACTAGAAATTTAGCTCAAAATTTGTTTAAGTGCACTCTATTTTGCACAATTAATCATTTATATGTTTTCCTCTGATATCTGGATTTGAGAACCCTTAATTTCTCTCCTATCCCAGTTGACCTCTTTCATTTCTCATCATAATCTGGCCTAGGGAAACCTTAATTTCTCCCTGGATCCTATTGGAAACCATTTCACCATCAAGCCCTTGAGATCTGCAGTAACTCCTTTATCTTGCCCTGTGGACACTATTTTTAAGACTTGATCCAGACCTGTTTGTCTGGCATTTGATCCCATATCCCAATGGTAAAAGACAACCCTTTTCATCTAATTAAGTGATCCCACCACCCAATTTCAAATCAAAAGCCCAAGCACTATCATAACTAGCCTAAAATCAAATAACTAAACAAAGTTAAATTAAAAAGAGAGAGCCCTCTCTAAGATTAGGAAGGCTAGATCCTCATCTCCAAAGTTGGTTTGTGGTTACCTCTATCATTTCTTTTTCTGACAACTTAGAAGAAATTTTGGAGTGATAACAGAGTCAATTACAAACAACACTATTTTCATGGAATTTGAGGCAATTTTGGCTGTAAAATGATGTGAAATAAAACTTTTACATTAAAACACAGCAAATAAAGGAATTTGGAGCATGTAACATGAATTCCAAGTATTCAAATTGCTATGACACTGATAAAAATAAAAAATATGGAGAAAAATATATGCACCAAAATAGAATCTCAGGTAAAATAGACAGTCTTTTGCAAATGTATATTAACTGAATAAAAAAGGTTTACAAAGATGGTCCTCTCACATCATCCATCCACCTCTTCAAAGTGAAAAAGTTACACATATATAGAGTGAGGTCTCCATTACAATAATTTGCCACCTGGGCTAGACTTGATGCATAGCTAAGAGACCTAATTTTAATTGAATTACAAAACATGGAGCCTTTATAGGGATATTTTTGTTTTAACAAAATTTGAATACAAATAGGAGTCTCTTATCATTTATGAGCTCAACAAATTCTGTTAGTGACCCTCATCGAATTCAAACAACTATTGATGTGCTCAAGTGTTGATGCTTTGGAGTGCTGAGATTTTTCCACGTGGATGCCAACCTATTTGACTTCGCTGACCTGAACCTCCACCAAGTCGAATTTCAAAATTTATGCAACAAATATGGCTAGGAAAAATTTTGTAAAATAGGCCTAAAATATAAGTGCATATATTCCAAACTCTAATATCTGCATAAAAACGGAGAGAGGCTTTTGTAGATAGGCTCGTGTTGAACAAACACCTCCTTCAAATTTCAAAAATTCCTTTCCATTTGGTCCAAAAGTGAGATTGAATTTTACTACTAAAATAGTCATTTCCAGAATTTCCATAGCAAATTTTGGTAGCAAGTTACAAAAACATCCCTCTGGTACTTTTTTTATTTTTTCTGTAAGTTTTGAAGTCTACTCTTATGCATTTTAGCTAAATACATAGTATCATAACTCCTTTAACTAAAAAAATTCCTTGCATTTTCCTCAATGATAAGCTACAACAGTTTCGTAGCAAATTTTCAGCTTAACTATGGGGAGTTGCTATGAAATTTGAATTTTCTAAGTTTTTGATTTTTTATGATTTCTTCTGCCTTCTTATCACTCCTTATAGCTTATTTAACCATGTATATTGCTGAAACTATTAGTTTAGCATAGTATAGGCAAAAAAGTGAGGAATTTACCATACTTAAGGGGTGCTTGTTATTTCAGCTATGAGCCCAAGATTTATTTTTGAGAGTTCAACTTTGATCATCTCTATTTGAGTTTCCAATGCTTTGACTCACCTCTGCAACTTATTTTTGTCTACCTGTAGCCAACTGTTCCTTTTGTACATTTATTTTCCTTTTCAGAAATTTTAACAACATTGCTAATTTGACAAATTAACTCCAAACTATCTAAAAGTTATCAAAGATAACACAAGTGAAAAAGACATTCAAAGAAAATAAACAAATTTTACAAGAGGGATCTGAGGCTCCTGGGATGGCCAAGCCCATGGATACAAATATTCCTATGAAGGAAATGAAGCTTTAGAAGCCAAAAATGGCATTAAACTTCATTATTAGAGTCAATCGAAGTACATCACTACTAGAAATGAAAGTAGAAATGCTAAATAACAAGTTTTCTCCCCGAGAAGACTAAGAAATACATGCCCCTAAAGTACAATTTGAATTGGTACTCATACAAATTGATGGGTAAGCATCCTCCTTGAAAGAAGGTAGATTTCCCCTACAAAATCCCTCAAATAATGGATCTGGTTCCCAACAGGAAGAATCTTCATTTAATGATAGGGAACACATTCCTAGATTTTCTTAATCAGTGGAGCTCTAGAATTTGTTCAATAATTTAATAATATATTGTTCATTTATTATCCAATATTTGTCTGTCCTATAATGGAGCGAGTCCCTATATCATCTCATTCAGAATTTATTCAATATTCTCTCAATATTCTGAAAAAATAAATAATATTAGGTACATAATATGCAATTATCTCTAAACCTTCCTAATAACATATTAAAGCTAAAAAACCATTATTAAGTGTATAAGGAGAAATTTAATATAGCCTTTATATGCCTAAGAAAGGTTATATGGGTCTTAATTTGTGTCTAATTTGGAGGCCCATCATACCCCCCTACTGAAACTTTTTCTCATCCTCTAAGCAACCTATCCATCTTCTTGCCATGTTGTTCTTATTTTATGCCTCAGATGAATTTTCATGCAATTCCCTTATCTCATTGTTCTTTGAGGAAAATGGCATATGATTTGGATGGTTTCCTGAATGGATGGCCTTCATGGACAAACTTTCCATGGTGGCAAGTTGTGCCTCATTTTCCTGTAGTTTCTCTCTCATACTCTTATTTTCTAACTGCAATTTCTCCTTCATGACTGATTCCTTTAGCCTTAAGTCAACCAATTCCTTACACATTTGTTGCACCTTTTCCTCCATGAGGCCCACATCCTCAACTTTCTTATATTTTTCAATTTGTGTCCATTGGTGAGTTTTGCCTCTCTTTTTCTAACTCCAATAGGAGGGTAATTGCAAACTTTGTAGGTATAATTCTCCCCCTTAAATAAATTTGTAATAAGATCCAATATTAGGCTATGGAGTGGGATCTTGGAGTCCTTGTGGACCTTCTCCCTCCTCTTGAGTTGTTGTTGTCCCTTCTTGCAACACTTTTTCTTCATCTTGTAGCAACTCTTTTCTTTCCTATAGCAATTTTTTTTCGTTCATGTAGCAACTATGTTTTCTCTTGCAGCATCTTGGTTTGCACCCTTGCCATTTCCTTTGAATATTTCCTTGCTTCACAAGGCTCTAGTGGTTGTTCTGGGTAAAATTTCTCTTCCTATAGCACCCTGCTAGATTCTTGTAGCATACTGTTTTGATCCTGTAGCACGCAAACTGAATCCTGTAGTAACTAATTTTTGCATGCCAAGAGGTGGTGGGTCCACCTTTTTATTTTTATTTTTGTTTTTTTATTATTTTTTATTTTTTTGTTCAATTTTTTTTCTTTTTTTCATTGCATGCAAAATAAACTCAAAGTGCTTTGAGTTAACTGAGTTGGCCCCACCTTCCCCTTCACACTTCTTGTCCTCTATCTAGTTTCTCAAGTCTTTTGCCTTGTTCCTCTCCCACACATGTGGGTGTCTTGGTGGAAAAGTGAAGTTAACTGCTAGATAAGGTCGAGGTTGCTTTGCTACCAAGTCTGGCTATATAAAAAATTATCCTTCATACACTTGCAATGTTTTTCAAGCTAAAATAAGTTCATAGGAAAGGTTTAAAGGGTTGCATACTTGAGCCTTACCCTGGGTGTGTTTTTGCAGGTGATATTGAGGTTGTTGATATGACTGTTGAAGTTGCCTTTGGTGGTTCTGAAGTTGATGTGTTGATCCTATGGTGATTGCATGGCATTTTTGGACATAGATGAAGTTGTTCTTGAGCATCCTCTTTCGAGGAAATTTCCTTGCATCCCTTGCTTCCTACAATATAAGAATTTTACACTTCAATGATGTAGGTCCTTTATCTTTCATGAAGGTGTTATTGTTGGTTGGGTAATCAAATACACTTTGGAGTGTTGTATTTGTGGTCTTTTGCTTCAAGGTTTTACTACTTTAGAAATCATTGTGTTTTATCTGCTACATGCATGCTTCTTATGCTCTGATGATGATCTTGCAGCACCCTATAGGAGGTCCTATAGGTGCTCAAGTTCTTGCTTTCGATGGTGAATTCTTTTTTGAAATCAAGGTTGTGAGTTTTCCATGTTGGTTGTGATCCTATAGCACCCTAAAGGATGTCTTGTAGGTGTATGGAACCTTCATTTTGTTGGTGTAGCCTCATGGAATCATATATGTGTTTTTTCACATGCTATAAGTGATCTTGTAGTAGCCTATAGGGTACCCTGTAGGTGCACAAAACTTCTTTTCAAAAAGTATCAAGATGATGGAGTTTTGAAGAAATGGAGTAGCAGTTGCTACAAGACTTTTTGGAACCTTTTTATGTGTTTTTTATTTTTTTTATTAGAATGATGGAAGGAGAACCTTATTCTTTTGGTATTAGTGAGTGAAGATCATGATGGAAAAGAAAAAAAGTGAAATGGTGATAGGCAGGACAAAAAAATTGATCTTTTCCACTGACTGGTGGCTTCCTACTGTGGTCTTTTACGGTCTGTGCAGACTATGATAGGATTGTATGTCTTCCTATAGCAGTCACACAGACCTTTCTAATATCATATTATCCTTTAGATAAAGCCTTCAATAGCATTGATAATTCATGATAAATCTAAGGAAAAGGATTAGAAGGCTCTACTATGGTGGAAATAATGAAAAAAGGGGTGAAAATGGGTATTTTTTATGGACAGAGGTGGATATTTGGGTGGAAGAGAGGAAAAATGGTGTGGAGTATGGATGATGAGGGTGTGGTGGACCCCTCCTCTTGTTCCTAGATGAAAAACATAAGATATGAACCATTTTTCTATGTCGATCACAATCATGTAGTGACTCTGGTTAATCTAGCAGCAGACTTGTTTAATCCATATCTCTCAAATGGTAGATTGGATTCGCCTTATTTTTTTTTATCATGTTCTCATCATCCTTATACATCTCCCCATAACAAATCTTGGTCAATGGATGCACGAATATTGAGAAAAAATAAAAATGGTTATAGGTGATGGCGGTCGATTTCTAAAAATATATGCACTGGAATTTGCTAAAATTTCTTGAGCATGTTACCATCATCCCTATGCATCTCCCCATGAAACATATCGGCCAATGGATGCATGGTTTTTGAGATATGGTAAAAACAATTTATGCCCTATGTATTTTGGCAATCCTATAGAAAAACAAAACTTTCTTGTAGCACTTTAGGACAACGAGGAAAATGAATGGGAAAGGCTTGAGAATGATGGGTGGATGTTGGAAATGGATGAGGGTGATGGATTGACATGGCCTTGGTCCTATTGGAGCATCTAAGAAAAGTAGGTGAAAGCTTAACTTTGACTTTCCTTGACTAGATTTATGATCAACTTTTTCTTATCATGCTAGCTTTTTTTTATTGTTTGTAGAGGTTGGAGAGCACCTGCATTCACCATAAAAAGATACCAAGGGAAAAGAATATATTTTTTTCTTTTTTTTCATTTTTTATTTTTCTTTTAGGCCTACTAGCTACCTCAATGAGGTTTTCAACTAGTAGGTCTACCTAGGCACCTCAGAAGAGGTTTTCACCTAGGATCTTATTATTTTTTCTTTTTTCCAACTCACTAATCACCTCATGGAGGTTTTCAATCATTGATCCAATCTCAGGCAGCTCAAAGAAGGTTTTCACCTAAGATTTTATTTTTTTCTCTTATTTTTATTTCCTCTTTTTCCTTTTTTTCTTCTATTCTATTCTACTTGAAAAAAATAAAATAAAAAAATCTTTCAAGTATAGGAATAATTCCAATGGAGTCATGTGCACATCAAGATGATAGATAAAATCATGTATAGTCTCGAAATATGTTCTTTGGCATGTACCTAAACATGAGAGACCAACTGCTTTGACTGAGATGAGATCAGGAATTATTGAACAAGAGTGTGTTGTTGCATCTTAATGATTGTCTAGAACCATATTTCAATATAATTGTGATGCCCTTGGTTCACTTGCACAATTGTGTCCTCTTCTACTATGACATTTAGATCTTCTTTCTGTTGATTATTTTCTTGAACACCTAGATGTTCTTATGGTAAACATGATGGAACTTTCTTAATCATTGATTCTAAGGTCTACTCTCCATCAAGTGCAACCCATGATTCTTTGGTCTCCTCATTTGAATGTTGTCATTCAATGACATCAAGAGAATATCATTTTTGCAATTTTCTTCCTGAGTTAAGATGAATATCTTTTAGATCAAGAGGAAGTTTTTGGAAGTATTGTACCTCAACATTGTTAGTGGGCTTAGCTACTTTGTTGTTTGGGTTTGGAAATGGTGGTACAAGTAGTTGAGTGGGAGTGGATCTTTCATATGGATGTGGTTGAGGTTGTGTTTGTGGTGGAGGTGGATGGTAGGGATAACATGGATTTGGGTATGAGGATATTGAGGAAAATATTGAGGATATTATGGATTTATCCCATAAGGTCCTTGCCAACCTTGTTGCAAAAATTGGTTTTGTGGTTGATATGACCAAGGTTTCCAAGGAAAGGGTGTGTTCCAATTACTTTGAGATGGATGTGCATAACCTTGAAATTGTGATTTAGGTTATTGCATCATACCAAGTTGACTAGCCTATCATGGTCTTCTTAGAGCTACATAACAGAGTTTCTTTGGTGATTAACTTGCTCCATTTTCCTCTTGGTAAACTTCCTTCAACCTTAGTAATGATGGGAAATATTTAATAACATGTGATTCTACATGGATAACACAAATATCAACATCTTATTTTTTCTCATTTTGCATTGTTAACATTTCTACTTATTCACTTAGATTGCTAATATTTTATGTTTTAAAGTTATCAAGCAAATTTCCAAGTTTGGTTTGACTTGCCGGTCTTGATGTTGATTTACTTACTATTTCCCTTCCTCTTGATATGCGCTTGCATGTTTCACAAATTTCTTCAAATGATAATTGGTATACATCACCTCTACTCATGATATCGATGAGATCAATCCACTTATCCCTAATTGTTCTAAGTAAGGGGGTTTTTAGTGTGTCAAACCCTAAATGATGTAATTTTTCCCTCTTAACAATATACATAAATCTCTCTATTAAATCCTAAAGGCTCTAATTTTTTGTTTGAGTCATTCTAAATATTTCTTCTTTAAGATCATCATCGTTATATTTTTATAGAAATATATTTGCATATCATTCCATGATCTTATTGAATTAGTCCCTAAACTCATGAACCAAAGAGCTCTATCCTTCAATATTGCCGGAAACATTCTCAATTTTTGAGTGTTTAATAAGTAACCATAAGATCTACAACGAATTTAAAATTCAAAGAGGAAGGTTTCTGGATCCTTTAACCTCATACCATGGAAGTTGGGAAGGAAATATGGAGGGATGTTCTTCATACGAAAATTGATATCAGTATATTAAATGGGAAATCCAAGGGGATCTTCCTCATTATCATTATATCCATTCATTTCTCTTACCTTCTCTGCTGCCTCTTCTTCTTCTACCTGCAAAAGTGGATGGTGATTTGGTTCTTACTGCACCATGTGATCAAATGGGGGGGTTTGTTGTTAGAGAAGTATTTTTTCTATTTTTGTAAAGAAAAAATGAATAAGAATGCTAATGCAATACACTATGCCTATTTTTTTTGTTTTTTCAGAAAGAAAAAGAAATGAATCAACTAGGGAAGAAAATAATGCATGCTTTGACACCTCCCCAACAACGGCACCAAAAAGTTATGAGCCCCAGCATTGCAACAAGAACATTGCAACTCCCAAGGCTACCAACTTAAATTATCAACTCGGGTTTCATAAAAACTTAAGAAGCTTCGGCACTATATGTGAAGCATGTAATGTGTCCTTATTTTGTTGATCTGATGCAATGGAGTGAATATCATGAATTGCGTAAATGGAAATGTGTGAAGTGGAAACCTATAAAAAACAAGGAAAGCAAACATATTATAATTGCACAAGGTAAAGAGCGTGAACCAACTCTAAAGACTAACTAACTACAATTGCAGGAAGGTAAAAATTTGTACTAATTACAGAGATGAAATATGTTAGCCTACTTGTAGGTGAAAAACAAGATTCTACGTGCAGAACATAAATCATTACTCTACTTGTAGAATGTTAAAAATTGCTTGAAAAAGGAAACTTGATCTAAAGCATATGACTGGAAAATATAAGAACATAAATTCAAAAACTAGGTCTAATCTACTTGAATTAAAGGGTTTCCCTTATTATCACTGAGTTCAAGATAATTTATCTTTAGTAAAATAGTCCTTACACATTGCATAAGCGAACAATTTTTGTGATGCAAATGTGGAAATTTGTCTACTAATTTTAATTGTTGTTCTATACTTGCAGTGAATGAAGGATGGGTCTAAAGTGGTCCTTGGTTCTCCCCAACCATAGATTAAAAGTTTGGAGGTCATTATTCAATCCCAATATACAAAATTCAATCTCTTAAATAAAATTTGGTCAAGTTTAGAGAATGATACAATATGTTACAGGACTGTTACAGGATATCTATAGGATGCTACATGATTTCCTTGTTTTTCTATAGGATTGGATCCGTGAGGATTCTGAGGGTGTACAAGGTGATATAAAGGTTATAAATGGTAGTGGAAGGTAGGATAATGTTGTATGTTTCCCTTTCTAGGCTGAGTACCCTTCAGGGGCCCATCTTGCACAAGGAACAATGCACACGGTCGCCTTCAACAAACCCGAATTGTACACTCGATGAACAGTGTTATGGTATGGTATGGGGTGAATTCTTTTATTAAATTTGATTTTTTTAGGACTCAATACAAGAGGAATCAACTTAAAATAGCCTTGTTAACATGTGCTAAAAAATATCATAAAATTACTACTATTTTGCTACAAGATTCTTCCAAAATTTTGAAAATTGTGAACTAGTAAACCAATCCAAGTAGCTCAATGACGAATATGAATTTTAAAAGTTGTCATAAGGATGAATCATTCTTGTACCTATATAAATTACCTACAAAAAAACGTATTTTAATCATTTAACCAACCTAAGCCACAATAAAATAAACATGAATAGTAAATGTAGAAATAAGAGATGCCAGTGACAAAGACATTCAAAGAAAATAAAGAAATTGTAAAAGAGGGCTTTGAGGCACCTGGGATAGCCAATCCCAACGATACTTGGATTCCTATGAAGGAAAACAAGCTTTAGAAGCTAAAAATTGCACCAAACTTCATTATTAGATTCAATCCAAGTACATCCCTACTAGAAATGAAAGTAGAATGTCTAAATAAAAATGTTTCACCTCAAGAAGACTAATAAATACATTCCCCTAGAGGAAAATTCGAATTGGTACTTATAAAAATGGATGGGTAAGCATCCTCCTTGAAAGAAGGTAGCTTTATCCCCCAAAATCCCTCAAAAAGTGGATTTGGTTCTCAACAGGAGGAATCTTCATTTAATGACAGGGAACACATTCCTAGATTTTCTCAATCATTAGAGCTCCAAAAAATTTTAAATAATTTCATAATATATTGTTAATTTATTATCCAATCTTGGTCCATCCTGTAGTAGGGAGAATGTCCCTACATCATCTCATTCATAATTTACTCAATATTCTCTCAATATTCTACAAAAAATAAATAATATTAGGCACATAATATGCAATTATCTCTAAACCTTCCTAAGAACATATTAAAGCTAAGAAAACATTATTAAGTGTAGAAGGAGAGATTTAATATAGCCTTTATGTGCCTAAGAAAGGTTAGATTGGCCTTAATTTGTGCCTAATTTGGAGGCCCATCACAATGTTAGCACATACACAATATATCAACCATATAAACTATGAGAATACACTGAAGAAAAATGTGGGTAAAGTCTCTTATTATTGTGGCATCAATTATGAACTTAAGTACAACTATAAGTCATCATAGCATCTGCCTTTAGTCTATCTCCTAACCTCTATGCTCATTTGTGTAGATACATGCATGCATAAGTTTATCTCAAAAACAATCTAGCAACATTCTGATATAAGTTCATTTCTTCTCCCTTATGTCTAGTCAAGAGCTTAGTTTTTATAGATTTTTCTCATGATTAGTCTCATTGAACCTAGGAACTTTCTTGAATGTATCATAAGCGATGATTAAACTAGACCAAATCAATGATTATTTTAATCAAACTTGTTAAACTAGTTTGATTCAATGCTTATCCAATTGATGCTTCACTGTGTTTCAGAACTCTAGTGTAGAGAGGGTGTTGTTATGCTTCTAGTTCAATCCCTAACACTAGGAAAGGGCATTGTTAGGCCTTCTATTTCCCTCCCAGAACTAGCTAATAGTGTTGATCCCTTAAAATACCATTTTTCTTGATGTTCCACCAATCACAATTTGACCCTTTGACTTGGCAAGGGTTGTTCTTATCTTCTAGACCCTAGGGGGTGGATTTTTGAGCTATAATAAATGCCCCCTAATGTATGAGGTTATAAGAGAATATGATGGATGAAATAAATTATAATAAGTAAACCATTGAGTGAGGCAGAGAGAGGTACCATAGATAAGAGACCTGTAGAAGATCAAAAGTAGAGCTAGATACATAAAGAAGTACATCCCCGAGGTAGGCATACCCATATTCAGTACTAAGAGAATAAAGCATAGATTCCCACACAACATATTTTAGACTACTGTCATCAAGGACTAGTCATGATACAATGTATGTCTCTAGCATAGTATTTATCAATATATTCTCTGATCACAATTTGGGGGACTCAATGAGCATGAGTGAAGTGGCCTCAATGCCCCAAGGTGTTTGACACTTCCCAATGGTAATAATCGACTACATGTGAATGAATGAGCTGATGTCGAGCATGCAGGGAGACTGTCTGATTACCAGGCATTGAGGTATCCCATTAATAGATGTGAGGGAGATGACCAATAATAAAAATGGTTCCCATGGTACCTAGCACATCCTATGGAGTGATAATGAATGAGTTGAAGTCAAGCACTCTGCAAAATCGGTCATGATGATCCAATGACGAAAACCCAATGCGAATCGCAAGTAAACCTACCATTGATGACTACAAGCTCCAAGGTACTAGATTATTTCTAGATATACATCTTAGAGAAGGTCTTGAAGTCAATGGGGATAGATCCATCAAAGGAGGGCCTTAATGTATCCCCCATCATCGACATGAAACTGACACCAAGATAAGGTCTTTGATGATAGAAAATGAAGAAGTGATGTACAACTGACACAAGGATGGCCAACACAAAAGGTATGATGAGACATGTAGATAGCTGACTCTTGACTGAGACTTCCCTTGAACATATAATAACACAACAAAAAAATGAAATTGGCATCATAAACTAAAGAATACCCACTGACACAATGGTGACACGGGAGGCATCACTAAAGCCCATATACTAGAAGGGTAACCAATTGGGTGAGATACTGACTCAATAACAAACTGACTCAACACAAGTTGAAGGTGTGGTTCAAAAGTATGGCAAAAACAAACTATAAGAGTATGACTTGAACAAGTGCCATGTTCAAGGGTGACATACAACTTCCAAGATAGAGATGTGTGAGGTAAAAAGACTCCCCCCTCACTTTTTTGTATTGTGTATCCACTTGATGGTTTAATGAGCATGAAAAATAAGACAAGAAAGCTTAATATGTTTCTTTTTCATAAGTCTTATAGCGAATCTAAAAAATAAATAAAATACACTTGTGTCCTTCTCAAGGTTTTACGAGCTTGGGAATGTAAAAGATATCACTCGTTGACTTTAAATTTCATTAACAAGTAGGAAAATATAGAAAGAAATCGGTGTTTTCATACAGGTTTTACAAGCATGAAAATAGGGTAGCAAAAGAAGCTCAAGATTTTCATGAGTTTAACAAGTCATGAAAAGAGGGTTGAAATAGACTACATTTTCATATAGATTTAACAAGCATGAAAATATATCAAAAGGAGCTTGGGATTTTCGTTGTTTAACTAGCATGAAAAGAAGGCTAAAAGGAAGCCCATTCCAGAGAGATGAGTGGTGTAATGGTATGCATATAGTTCCAAGGGTGACTAACAAAACCAACCTAAGCAAAGCATAAAGTAGTGGCAAAGTGTCTAACAATGGAAATCCACCCATCACAGTGATCTCTCTAGAAAGTGATGGATGGGTTGTGAGATGGAGGTAAGGAGAATGCAAAGGTGATAGGTCAAGCATGGTTGCAAATCTAGCGAGAAAAATAAAGGCAAGCATTAGTATGACAACATCTAGCAAGACATTGAGGACCATGAGCATAGGAAACCATAAAGAAACATGATAAAAAAGGGTGGGGAGCCCCTATAAGGTTATAGACAAAAATATGAGAGTAAGAGAGACATGAGGCTCAAATTCGAAATCATGTTAGTACTAAAGAGGATAATTGAACCTATGAGTAACTATGCCATGGGTACCCAGTTGACAATTTAGTGTTATTCTAAGGTGCCCATGGAGGGTAGGCTCTATTGCACAAGTTACGACATGCAAAAAAGGAGTGGTTAATGTCATAACCTGATGGGGTCGGCCCTAAGGAAAGGTGAAACAATGGTAGGGAAGGACAATAATGCAATGATAAAGTCGATGAATCCTAATCCTATATGCTAGTTTCGGTGATATACCTTAGAGTAGTAGTGAAATATGATGACATCTCTACAAACGTTTTCAATATCTAAGGAAAAACAAATCCTCATGAAATCGTTAGTGGCAAATCATAATAAGGAAAACATAGAATAATATACCCAAGAATTAATAATTCCTCAAAATAGATATGGTCAAAGGAAAAAAGATACATCATAGGCCTACATTCCCAATGTAAAAAGGGAAAAGTGGACCACATAGCTCATTTTTCACCCACTTGGAAACAAAACTTAGAGAAACCCTCTTATTCCAAATCTTTATTTTCAGATCTCAAGAGCTATCGTCCACAAAATCATGTTTTTTCACCACCAAGTTAGTCTTCATTCCCTCGCCTTTCATTTGATGTTAATTTTATGCATTTTTTCTTGAAGTTTTAGTTGTGGGGACCCCCTCTACAAGTGCAACTGAGATCAATGATATGTCATCGGGTAATTTCCAAAAGAGAAGGCTAGAAACACATCCAAAACACTAGGTGCAAAGTGTTGTTAGCACTTTAATTTAGTAGTAACACTAAGGAAGTGCATCAAAGGGAAAAAAATTTAGATTTAAGGTTGGGGGAGGCCCATATTGATCCAAATTTTTGCAACACACTAATGAGATCTTTGATGGGTTTTCATGGTTTGCATAATGATTGAGTGGAGAGAATAAGAACATAGTGGCAATGATGAATTTGCATTGTTAGATGTAAGGGCTATGAGAGAATTTTTATGTCCCTATAATACTAGTATAGCCCCAATATTGTTATTGTTTTGCACCATAGAAACCTTATATTATTATTGTTGTGCCCCATAGAAACCCACTATTGTTATTGTAGAGCCCTTACATTATTATTGTTATGTAGGCCCTAATTATATTTGACCCTTTAGACTCCTATAGATATGAAGGAGGTCTTGTCATTTGAATCATCCAAGAATTTTTCATTTATGTGATGTAAAAGGAGGTTCCCCCTCAAAGGAAATTATTTTCAATTCATTGATCTATCTCTTCTTCTATTTTTGTGATCTGGTTACATAAAATTTGGTGATCATCTTCAACATGTTGACAGGGTGCTCAAAATATTGGAGGAGAAACAATCATATGAAAAACCCTCCAAATGTTTCTTTGGGGTATAGGAAGTGGAATATTTGGGTCAAATTGTATATCGTGAGGTTGTTATGGTAGACCATAACAAAATTAAAGCCATAAAGGAATGAAAAATCCCCACAACTTTAAGGCATCTTTGAGGATTTCTCAAGTTGATAGGGTATTATTTCAAGCTTGTTAAGAATTATGGGAAAATAGCCACACCACTAACAACATTACTAAAGAAAGATGCATTTTTTGGACTCTAGAAGCAACTAATTCCTTTGAACATCTTAAAGAGGAAATGTTTCAAGCATCGTTCTTAGCTACACCAGACTTCACAAAAACCTTTATTGTGGAAGGTGATACCTTATGAAATGGAATTGGTGTTGTTTTAATGCAAGAAGGAAGACCCATTGCTTTTGAAAGTCATCCAATCAAGGGAAAGTATTTACAAAAACCTATTTTGAGAAGGAAATGTTGGAAATACGACATGCTCTGAATAAATGGTATCCTTACCTAATGGGAAGTCACTTCAAGGTAAAAAAAAATTCATGATAGTCTTAAATACTTCTTGGAACAAAGATTATCTTCAAAGGAGCAATAAAAATGGGTCACAAATATGTTGGGTTACGACTTTGAAATCATGTACAAAAAGGGGAAACAAAATGTTGTTGTAGATGCACTCTCAAGAAGGGATGAGGATGTGGAATCATTTCTCTATGCCATTTATATTATCCAACCTGATTAGATAGTTGAATAAAGGGCTAAATGTAAGAATGATGAATAGGTCTATACACTCATTCAAAATTTGCAACAAGATCCTAGTGCATTTGATACATTTATCTGGAAAAATGATTAATTATGGTACATAGATCACTTAAATATATCTAATAACTCCCAAATCAAACAAAAGTTTTTTTTGGAATTGCACACCTCTCCTATAGGAGGGCACTTGGGATTTTTAAAAACTTACCACAGGTTCAAGAAGGAATTTTTTTGGGATGGCCTTAAATTTGATATTCAAATGTTTATGGCAGAATATTTGGTTTTCAAAGAAAATAAAGTTGAAACAATTAAGAACCTGGGTATTTTATAACCATAGCCATTCCAAGTCAGCGTTGGGAGGAAGTATCAATGGATTTTATCACAGGTTTACCCAAGTTTGAAGGAAAGTGTGATCATGGTGGTAATCGATAGACTTACCAAATATGCACACTTTTGTGCACTATTGCAACCTTCCAAACCTAGTATAGTCCCTATTTCATTTGTGGAAACAATTCAAAAGTTACACGGAAGCCCAAATTTTATTGTAAGTGATAGAGATCCCATTTTCACTGGAAATTTTTGGACATAATTATTTTTCTTGTCTTGGTACGCAATTAGCTCATAGCTCATCATATCATCTTCAATTTGATGGGAAAATTGAGATAGTGAAAACATGTTTGGAAGGATATCTTCGTTTCTTTGTATAAGATAAACAAACATAATGATTCAAGTGGTTACCTTTGGTAGAATGGTGGTATAACACTTCCTTCCATACCACAACAAAAATGACCCTATTTATGGCACTTTATGGATATCATCCACCATCCATCACATCATCTTTAAAACACAATTGTAAGGTTCAAGCAATGGAATATCACATCAAGCATCAATAATAAGTTCTCTAACTCTTAAAACATAACCTGACTCTAATGGAGAATTCAATGAAACAACAAGTAGATCAACATCGCAGTGAAATAAGTTTTGATGTGGAAGATTAGGTATTTTTATGGCTACAACCATACAAACAAATGCCCCTCAATCAAGACAAGAAGGATAGTAAATGATCGCCCGAGTATTATGGCCCTCAGAATGTATTGTAAAGGATTGGTACTATGGCATACAAATTGGAGTTTCCTTAATCTTCGCGAGTACACCCAATTTTCCATATTCATGCTTAAAGTAGGTTATAAGTGACTATTAGAAAAATAGAAGAGAGCTAAGAGATATTATACACACAAAAAATCACATACTCTATTTTATTGATCACATAAAGTAGTTACATATATATGAATTAGATCACCGACTTCTAGATGAGAAGATCTAAAGAAGGTAGATCTATAACTCATAGACAACTCACACACATAGGGAAATAACAACTTCTATATTGGCTCCTTTGGATTCACAATTACAACTCAAACACATGGGAAGCAACCACATCTAGAATAACACCTTAGAATACTCATTGGAAACTTGTAATACACATGGAACACATGACATGGAAGCATTACTTCCAACACCCTCCCTTAATGCTTACATGAAAACCACATATTACAACAACAAAGATAATTTGTCTGACTGGTCTTCATCAGCACTCATATCCACTCTGGAATCTTGCAAACACCACTCTTTCACCACCACATCTTCCTATTGTCACTTGACCTCCATTTAAAACGTAACTGCCTCTGACCATCATTGATGAACATTGCAAGATCAACAATATTGGAACCTCGACTCGTCTAGGCTTACGCTATAAGAGACATCAAATAATGAACCATCTTATGGACCAACCACCATCTATCATATATTTTGATTTCGGTTATCTATCAGTTGTTGGGATGGGTGACTAGATACTAAATGTGTTCAAAAGCTGATCAGACAACTTGACCTTACAAACACACAAGAATTGATGTTTTGGAGAATGGGACTTCCAGTTTAAGAACTGCCAACCCTTTTTATAACCATAATTGAAACATTTCACGACTACAAACTCAATTATCATCAAACTATCAGTTGGCATTCAGGCATAGACAAGTCACAAATTCCCTCGTTAGCACAAGTAAAAAAAAAATTCATATGGTTCAATCTTTATCTTGGAGCTTTCTTGTCTTCATAAAGCATCATTTGTCATAGTGGTTAATTCCAAGAAACTTACACTCACATATTGACATTACCAGGCTCAATATGTTTAAAATGCAAACTCCAAAATTTGGGATTGGAACAATATTGCAACATAAACATCTAACGCTGAGATATCTTCCCCGGAGAAGCAAAAAATTGAAATCTACCTCCAATTTTAACACTTTTTACATATACCACTAGCCACTTGAAACTCCTTTGCACTAGATCTCAGATTTAGATCTCAAGTCTAGATCTGTGTAGCAACATGTACAGTTTGTGGGCATGATTTTGCAGATTTATAATATGCCAATGCACAAAACCATCCAAGAATGAATTTAACTCCTTTGCAAATTTTGGGGAGATAAACACAAACAAAACATTATGGATATCAAGATGACAAAAGGATTTGATGGTGCTTGAAGAAGTTTCAAACAAACAAACAGATCTACACACAATATCATAAAAGAATTTCACACACTAAAAGTAACTCTCACACATCTATTCTAATATGTATAAAAATAATAACACTCAGGATCCCTCACATATTCCTGGCCCTCCCTTCAGGGAGTCAATCCAGTACTAGCTTTGATACCATATTAGAAAAATAGAAGAGAGCTAAGAGAGATTATACACAACAAATCTCATACTTTGTTTTATTGATCACATAAACAAGTTACATATATATGAATTTTATCACCGACTTCTAGATGACAAGATCCGAAGAAGGTAGATCTATGATTCATAGACAACTCACACACATAGGTAAATAAGAACTTCTGGATTGGCTCCTTGGGATTCACAAGTACACCTCATACACATGGTAAACAACCACATCTAGAATAACACCTCAAAATACTCATTGACAACTTGTAATACACATGGAACACATGACATGGAACAATTACTTCCAACAGTGACAAGCTCCCAATTCAAACTATACTACCAACACTTAAAAAGGAAGGAAAAATCATATTAGAGGTTGAAGCAATCATAGATTCAAGAATCTGATAACTATGATTGCAGAGTATCTCATTAAATGGAAGAACTTGCTTTTTGAATTCCACATGGGAGGATGAGTGTTTCATAGAGAATCATTTAGAACTACTCAATCATTGAGGACAATACTTTTTTGAAGGAGAGGGGCATGCTAAGTCCCTATAATACTAGTATAGCCCCCATATTGTTATTGTTGTGCACCATAGAATTCCCATATTGTTATTGTTGTGCACCATAGAAACCCACTATTGTTATTGTAGAGCCCTTACATTTTTATTGTTATGTAGGCCCTAATTATATTTGACCCTTTAGACACCTATAAGTACCAAGGAAGTCTTTTCATTTGAATCATCCAAGAATTGTTCACTTATGTTATGTAAAAGGAGGTTTCCCCCTCAAAAAGGGTTCTTTTCAAGTCATTGATCTATATTTTCTTTTATTTTTGTGATCTGGTTACATAACAAGCACTTTGAAACTATGGACTCTTGAAGTTTTTCAAGACCAAATATATGAGAGGGAAACATGTGCTTCTAGAAAGGATTATCCAATGGTGGGATTCTGAAGAGCGACACTTCAAGATACAAGGATAGGGGTTGACCATTGAGGTAGAGGGTAAATACTTCCTCACAGGATTATTGAGGCAAGGGGCCCCAGTAAGAGTGTTTGGAAGAAGGTTGGTTGGGAAGAGATTTGTGGAGGAGTGGATGGCAATGTATTTCTCTCCCACTACCTGAACGGTAAGTGGGAAGATCCCTATAAAATAAGTGGCATACCTTCCATTACGCAACATCATCTTCACTTTAACCCATGTGGATGTCACAGCGAGTCCCCATATGGATTCAAAAATTTAGGTGGACATAGAAGTACAATGTTTGACTCGTACCAAGTTCAATTGGTGCGAGGGGTTACTCATGAACTTGAAGGATCAGTTGACTAAATACAGTACAGGGAAGCAGAGCATGTTTGGATATGGTAGTATCATAGTATCATTTTTTTAGAGGGTACTGATATTGCAACCAAAGGATTTACCAGTGTCGACAGAGAGATCAACCCCACAAATGGACAGGTCGATTGAATTTTTATCAAGGTTAGGGAGTGGAACAATCATTTGAGCATATGATGAGGATTACTTTGTATGGTTATACATGTATTGTATATGGATTAATGATTATGCATATTTAGGAATAAACTTGCGCTATGATCCCAGCCTAATATTCCCCCTTTTTTTTTTATGGTATAGAGTACTAATCGTTAACATGCATGGATGACATATATGTCACACCTCAGAGACCTAAAGGAGGATCTCCTTATGGTCGATGAGGAGAAGTGATAGCAGTGAAGCCACAGGTGGCCTGGGAGGAGACATACGAGGAGTAAGACATGGACCGCAATGAGCTAAGGAAAGTACAGTGCAATTTGGAGGGGTTAACGATGGCATTACCATTGACCTAATTGGATGAGGTTATGAGACAAATGCAGCACCACACCATTGGCATGTATAATGTGATGGGTCAGCTTCTTCACTGAGTGGACAGGATGGTAGTGTGCTATTGGGCACACCATGACTCAGATGATGAGTAGTCTTAGGATTTCTCTATGTACTCCCCTTGGGAAATTTTGTATGTGAACATGAGTGCTAATGTAATTTGCTTATGAGGCTGGGCCTATGAGCCCAAATTTTTAAACTATAGAATTTTGTTATATTATGATGACATATGCATACTATCTTATATCTATATATATATATATATATATATATAGATATATATATATATATGAGTTTCAATCTTTTGCTTATGGATGTGTAAATAATATACAATGGATCCCATGTTTTTATATACATGCATGTTTAGTTATCTTGATTATAAATGTGATAGATGCCATTAAAACACATAGTTATCCAATGAAGCAACCAATGTATTAGAATTCGTAGGGACATGTTGATAAATAATTTAATCAAATTGCCATTCAAACATATGTGCCCTTAAGAAATGACAAAAACATAAAGGATGTTGAACATGATAGACATGATTCAGTTGTGATACCATGAGATTAGAATCCAGATTAACTTCCAACTAACAGATGCCTATATCTATGGCCTCAGTTAAGAGTTAAATGATGGCACTATATTCCAAAACATTTTTAGTGACATGATTGAGAAAGATTCCCTCTAAAATCAAAATTTTGTTAGTCAATGAAAAAAGCAACCAAGTGGTGGAAGCAATGTCCAAGAACTATGGTTGACACCATTGGCATAGCTGACATAGATCGAAGAGGATAGGGGCACCTACAAGCCAAGTACCAAACATGATAAGAAGCAGACAAAAACATGACACACATGTAGAAAAAAGTAAAAAGAAATCATACTACATACATATGTATAGGGAACTATGCCGAGAAAATTATACACGACATAGCCTAAAAGGAAACCCATCAGAGGGATCTGCAATGATGTACCCATTAGGATCAAGATACTTTGAACAAGCATAGGGTCTAAATTCAACACAAATGTGACTAGAACTATTGTGTTTTATGATGATAATGATGTTATCGACCCAAGAGGGGTATGCATGGCACTGGATCCTACAAAGAAAATGTGCAAGAATCCATGGATTGATACCAAGCATGACTTCATGTAAAGTGGTAAAAATGTTGTGGATGAAGGGATAAAGAGAAGTGTAAAGAGAAATCTAATTATGAGGGAATCCACTCCAATTATAAAGTGATCCACGACCCTAAGTTTCAGAGGAATGTCAATGGGAATATCAATAGGAAATTTTGCAAGATTCTGGTCATAGAGCACACCATGGGTGATATCAGGTTCTTGCACCCTATAAACATTTTGTAGAGAATCAAGGGTATGCAAGTCACCATTCCATAGTTTCGACAAAGGGGAAAACAATAAAGAATGAGATGGGTCCTCCCAAGATAGATCAAAGATCGGGATGTCTTCCTCGAGGTCAGCATCAAAGGAACCAAAACAAGAATGAGTGGCATCCCGAGAAGGTGGAGGCAAGGATTCAAGTCCATCATCATGGAGATAACTTGATGGGATTATTGATGGGTGAATGGTCGCATCATGATTGGATAAAAAAGGAAGAGATTAAATTTCATCATCTTGGTAAGAACTCGACTCATAGTGATCCAATGTCATTTTTGTAACCTCCACTCCCATATCTACTTAATTTCACTAGACTGCCAAGGTAAACATGACAGGAGGAGCTACTATGATAATAATCAACCTCCTAAGTATAGTTAAGTAAGTGGAATAGACAAACCAAAAACATTATTGACCTTCCTTAGGAGATATAGGACCCACAGGAGCTAAACAACCACTCTAGGTGCCCAAACCCTAAGTTAACTTTCTATTTAGTGATCTAGAATCTCAGTCACTTACATAAAAATGAAAACCAATGACCATGAACCTCTAGTCGCATGGATAACCCTGCATCCCAGTTGTTATCACTCAAATTTTCCCTAAAGTTGTAAGAAGAGGGAAAGGGGTTCGAGGTAACCACAAACCAACTTTTAGGTACAGAATCTAGCCAATCTGTACCAAGAGAGGGCTCTCTCTTTAAGATTTAGCTTTGTTTTATCATATATTAGGCTAGTTATGAAAGCTTGGGGGTTTTGATTGTGTTTCGTGGTGGAATTCAGGAGCAGATGGATAGAACTGAGTATTTCAGGCCATTGGGCTATTGATTCAATCTAAAGATGGCTTAACCAGAATTAGCTTTTCAACAAAAGGATGGCTTCACAGGGCAAGATAGCTAAATAGGGAACAAATGGTAACTTGAAAGGATGGGATGGAATTAAAAGGGAAGAAGGGCAATTAAGAATCCTTCAACATGTTTAACAGAGGGAAATTGATTGATCACCAATAAAAAGCAATTAAGAATTTTTTATTAAATGACCGAAATGATAAGCTAATAAGCAAGAGAAATTAAGAATTCACTACCTATGTTAGTTTAGAAGAAAACAATTAGAATAAAAATAATTTTAAAGATAGATTGCACTTAAGCACTTTCTGAATTACACTTTTTCATTTAATATTCATATATGGAACACAATTGAAATATTTAAACAAGAAAACTATAACACATGAGATATAGATACTTATTTGTCCGGTGTTTGACACATAAATCCTGTGAAAAGTCCTTTGTATTATTCCTTCATCCAACTAGCCATACAAAAAATCATCCAACATTACTTCTTTTCCAAAATAATTAATCTTACAGAAATGTCTAAGAATCCACCCTCAATACTCCGAATAAGGGAGTATTTATACAAAAATATAAAATAAAATATCTCATAACAAAGAGATATATATTCTAGAATGACTAAATATATGTTACATGAAAGTAGAGATAGATGGTCTCGAATATAGAAGATAAAGGTAAACTAATGGCTTGCTATCCCTATTCTTGTGAATGAGCTAGAGGCGGGCCCTATGATTGGGCATCTTGTTGTCTTTTTTGTAATTCTGTGCTGGCTGCTCTGATTTTCATCTTCTTACTGATACTCTTTGACCTGCTTTGATACTCTTTACCTGTTTGATCCTTGTTTACCTTTTGTTATCATCATTGACTATGGTAAAAAATGGAAATTTACCTTTTTACCAAGGGTAAATCACAAAATTTCTGTCATATCTGTCCACCATTTTTCTTGTGGTATTTTAGTCCTTTGAAGTTTTCTTAAAATCTCATCAACCTCGGTGTATTTGAAAAAATTAGGTTGAACATAGTCTATAGTCTCATTACTGAGCCAACTTGTCAACATAGTCTATATGTCTCATCAATTTATCATTAATGACTAAAGGACTGGGTAGTCCTTTGCTTTGCAAAATGCCAAATTTCTCCATAAAATCATTTATTTCCTCTTGTATATTCTGACATCTTCTTTCCAAATTCTACATGAGAGACCTTTTGGTCAATACTTTATTGACCTCTAGAATAGTCCCTGTTCTGTCTGCGATGCCCAACTCTTCTACTTGGTACTTATTTTTTCTATTCAGAAAATTTATGAGCATGGTGGCTTCCTCAGGCTTTCTTCCTAGTTCCTCCTTAGTCCTCTGGATTTCTTCAAGAACCACTTTTACTAAATCAATTTGTTAAAAATTATTTGTATTGATGGTCAAGCATCATTTATTGACTGAGTGATGTTGGTCCAAAGAATTTTCCTAATATCTGCTAAGGGCTTGTCAAAAGTGAGGTCCTTCTCTAGTGATTTCACCTGCTGAGTTAATCCTTTGTTCTCCCTCACCTTTTTAACAAATTGATCTTAGAGAGATCATATTTTTGTTCTAAGGTAACAAATTGTTATTTTACCTTCTGCAATTCTGAAACTTGGAGCTTCATCTCCTCCATTGACTATATCAATTCTTCTGTGCTTAGACCTAAAGTACCTGCTTGTGTTGTTCCTACTGTTGTTGTTCCTGCTATTACTTCTGTTGTGACCACTGGGACATTTGGTGCCAGAGCTATTCCAAGTGTTGAGGGGACTGCAGTGGAAACTACTGGAATCACATTTGGAGGCTAAGAGGTCAACTCCCCCTGCTTGCTCTTTAGTGATTTTTCTAATTCTTGCTCGGTTTCTTTCAACTGCTCATTAAGTTTTGGGACTAAGTCCATCAGCTCTTCTTCAGAATTCTTTTGGATAACATCTGCAGTTTGTGGATGTCTTGATGGTGGCAACTTTAGCTGCTTCCTCAAGGAAGCTATGTCTTCATCTTTCTTCTTAATTAAGGCCTCTGCTGCCTTCACATCCTTTGGGTTATGACCCAACCCAATCACCAATTCCTTTAAAGATTTAATTCTATTAGCTTTAGCCAGTGAGGAGGCTTTTTCTAGTTGTAGTTGGGAAGTTGTATTATTTAAAGAGTTTTCCAATCTTTGGGCCATCATGGCTTTGCTAGTCAACATTGAAAACACCATTTCCCCTATTTGTTTGTGTAACTCAATCTGGTCCAGGGGATGAATATATTTTGCCATAACCTCAAAATATATTTGAAGATAATCTACCCTTGTTTGAGGTTGCTGTGCTGTGGGCTTGAAGAAGCTCATTTGAATTTTTCCCTCCTTGATGTCATAAGCTGACATCAACCTGTTCTGATTGGTGGGTGCCATTTTTAAATATTGGTTGTAAACTTGGATCCTCAATGGCTCATTCCTAGCCTTTATTTCCTTGAATTTCTTTTTGATATCCAGGTTGTCATTTCCTGGGGGCCTAAAGGATGAAACCTCAGCACTTTGTTGTCTCTGCAGCTCCTGTCTCTGTGAGCTAGAAGGTTTCCCACCTACTGGGAAATTTTGATGACTTTCTACATCTTCCTTCTTTGACTATCAGTAGTCTCTTAGCACCAAGCTGGTTTGATGGGCCACTGGCAGGGGTAGCTACTTCCCTGTCTCTTTTTTTTTTATTTTCCTCATTCAGAGGAGTTTGCAAAATTGGGGGCTCTCCCACATTGACTTGAGTTGGATGAGTGTGTGTGTGGGCCTGCTCCTTAGAAGTTTCAAGCTGTTTAGACATTGTTGACTGTTCTGTAGCCTGAGTGCTTGTCTCTTTCCCTCTTCCCTGTGATGTTTCTACTGGTGGTGTACTTGTCTCTTGTGAGTGCCTTTGTGAGGTATTAGTTGTTGAGGCACTGATTCCTGATGCTGACTTTTGAGAAGTCTCAAAATGTACCTGTCCAAAAGAATCCAGGTCAAGTGTTTTTTCAAGATCTTTCATTACATTTTCTACATCAACCTGTTCACTATCTGTTTCTATTAATGTTCCTTCCCTCCATTCATCCATGTTGGAAAATTTCTCAATTTCTAGTATTCTGTGATGCAAGTATGGTGATAATCTGTTTTTCATCCTTCTATCACAGATAAAACTATGAGGTTCATATGGAGTCCAATTAAAACATTTGTTTAAACTCAGCTCATCTTCTAAAATTCATTCTGCTACTTTCCATGCTTCTCTAGAGTTGTAGACAATTGGTCCTAAGTGATCCCTAATTCTGAGTTGGGCTTTCTTCTTGGCCTTAGTGAAATGTGTCAAATCTAAGTGTGTCATCTGTCTATAGTATTCCAATGAAAACAATCTCATTGGAACATATTTGGGTAGCTTGAATGGGGAAAGCTCACACCCATATATCCTGAATTCTGTGTGATTTTGGTATAAATACCAATCACCCACTTTGTACTATTTGGAAAGCTGAAGAATCCTTTTGATGTCATCACTAATTCTAGGAGGGGAACTCCCTGTCAACAAGGTGGTCACTGGGTGGACAAAATGATCAATGACCCAATTAAAGGAATAAGGGAAATCAAAAGTTTTATGGAAGATGGAAGACCAAAAGATAAAATACCTTGGAATACCCTTGGTATCAAGTTTCTTGACAGAAAATGGGAAGTGGTGTGATTGATAGTAGAGGATGAGGTGATATATGAAGGTGGAAAACTTGAAAACTCTTTCATTATCCAGTCTCATGAATTGGTCATGAATTTTATCAGCAATATAAGAGGCATAATCATATTTGACAGTGGGAGGTTGTCCTGGGGTAAAGATAGACATCATTACTAGGGTCAATTCATCTACATATTCACTAGAGTTGAACCCCATGACTGTTGATATCATATCAACTATGAGCTTTCCTGTATCTATGAAGGAGGCTGACATATAAGGTGGGGGGTCTTTAGTTTGGTACCATGGTAATATGAAAGTCTGGCAGAGGTGAGTAAGTTCAGCTTGGGATAATTGAGTGGATTTCTTAAGAAAATTTCCAATGGAAATGGGGGTAAGAGCCTGACTGGGGTGAAATTGCAGCATCTCATTAATTGATTCAGCAGTTATTGTAAAAAGGACTGTTTGGTTGGGAGACATGACTGCTCTACGAATGGGGTCATAGTTTGCACGACATTGATGGATTATATCAGGGAAAATATACACAGTGGGGAGAAAATACATGGGGAGGTTGGATTCCCATAGTCCCATGGCATCGTAGCCATTCAAATGGTTATCTCGGCATTGACAGAAGACTTTGAGGTGGTCCTTATCAGTGAATAAGTCTTTTATATAGAAATCTTTGTCTGCCAGAGGCAAATAGTCTAAGTCATGATGAGGAATAGTAATGGGAGCAACATTTAGGGCCACCGGAGTTTCCATACTGGTTCTTATGGATTTTAAGAGGGAAACTGACTTTTTTAGGTGGAAATGATGAAATTGAAGGTCTACATACTTGAATTTGCAAATGGAATGGTAGAATTATGGCAAATTTTTGGTTTTTTAATTAATTTGCAGTGAAAACAAGAATTTGCAGGGTTTCTTCGTCGAGGAATTGGTAAATACCTGCTTTTGGGGGATGGGTGACAGAATGCAGGTACTAGGCGTAACTAGATGGCTCTGGGTGGCATCGGCTGTGAAGTTTGGAGCAGGTTGGCGGCTGAAAACTGAATCTAGTTGACCTCGACATATCGTTTTCATCCGCGTAAAGGTTCACAGGATAAAACAACAAAAATGATTTGTTTTTGTTTTATACACAAAGTCAAGGTTTGGCAGGTTTTGGGATGGGTGATGTCAGCGGGAGGGTGACGTAATGTTTTTTGTCATTTAGCTTTGGAGCAGTAAGCGGTTTATATCACACCGATTATGGGGAAGGGGTGGTATTTGGCCTCAAGCCAGCGATTCCATAGAGCGTTTGACGCATGGTGGAGGGACTGTTTATGAAATCGCTTTGTGATCGTGCGCTATCGTGTGGTCACAAAGGGTTGCGCGATATGCATAATAGTTGTCAGATCTTGGGGAACTGATTGGACGATTGTCAGGGATCTGAAGTGATGGGGATTTAGTGAAGGCGGGCCTGATATATTTAAGAATTAATTAATCATATCGGGGGTGACGGGATTGGATGGGGAGGCTGTTAATTAACCATGAGGGTTAATTAATCCCTTGTTAATGTGGTGGGGGATTAAGGGTTGTTAATTAGTTACTGATTAACTAATTAATCCCGATTAATGATGTATTATGGTTATAACTAACCAAAGGGGCGGGATATGTAGAAATTCAGGGTTTTACATAGTTAAATAATACGGGAGTGGGTTAATTTTTACAAGGGATTTATATATTAGTAAGTTAATAGTTAATATGATAATGAATGGACAAAAGAACTAAGTGTATAACATTTCCATGTGTATATTAAAACTTAGGCTTAGTGAATAATGAGGGTCTTTATGTAAAATATTTTAATTTTCCTAAGTAAAATAGGATTTTACTTAGGGAAAAATTTATAAAGAGAATGAATGATTTATGAATGGGTGTGATGATTAATGAATGGTCTTAAGTACTTAGGCATTATAAATTATTGGGCCGAGGGTCCGGTCCCTCCAGAAGTCAGAGAAATGCTCTGAGCCCCTCTAATTTGATAGATACCTTGGTACTTAGGGGAAATTAGTGAAAATTTAGGGAAAATGAGTAGGGAAGTTAATTATTTGACTTTTCTTTGATTGAGATGTTTTCAATGTAATACATGCCTTTGCCTTGTGATGAAAGTAAAATATTAACACATTTAGAATCATCATTCACCACATGTAATTCTACAACCATCATCTACCTACCCTACCTACTTTAACCTAGCATTTTTACTTCTTTATTTGGGTGCACTTAGACTGGAAAACCCTTATCAAACTTTCTTTTCTTTTACATGGCAATGCCTATCTAAGTCTACACTTATTACATCCAAGGGCTCAGATTAAACTGTTGAGCTCGTCTTTCACTCTACCTATCTACTTATCTGCCAAGATTAAACTATTTGGTCAGATCTTTATTCTCTATTTATACAACATGAAATTGAAATATGAACTAGCCAAGCTTAAACTATTTGACTATTCATAAATTGTGGCATATGTTGACAATCTGCACACAATTGTTTATTATACAAAAGTAAAAATGTAGTGGCACTTAGACTTACACACTTTCATGGTCTTTCTTTTTTGTTGGGGTTCATTTTCTTTCATTTTTTGACCATGTTTTATTCTTTTTACCCTTTGATTTTTCTTTTAGGGTATACCCTCTTTACATTTTTTTAATTTTTTTGTTTTTTTACAAATATGGAAAACCTTTGCAACAAGTAAAGGTATGAACATATTACATAGCTCATCAAGTCAATCATGATATATGACACCTATTGGTATAGGGGAATAATAGTGGTCCCACTTGGGGATGGATTTTCCTGGTGGAAAGTCAAGAATAGCAGATCAGATGGTCTCTGAATGATTGTGACTGGACTATGCAATCTTCTGTTGCTTGTTGCTTTTATTGTATGTATGACAGTGACACTCCTAAAGCTTAGGGCCTTCTATTTGGGCTTCAACTCCAACAAGTTACTGTCAAATCAAAACTGTGACAATACAAAGGATATAGTATGTACATGTTAACAATCAAGATAACATTAATAAGTAGGATCAAAGTAATGTTTCAACATCTGACCATTGACTGGTCCTTCTTCTGCTTCTGTGCCATCCAAGTTTTTTAGAAAATATGTATTGTTTCCTTGGAGAGCATAGATGATATATGGTCCCTTCCATAGGAAGTCAAACTTCCCATGTTTCCCCTTATCCTCTCTCTTGGAATCCCATCTTAACACTTTATCTCCAAGGTAGAAATCATCTGCATTGGTTCTTTTGTCAAATACCTTCTTGAGATTCTCATGCAAAACTTGGGATCTCTAGTACACCTCCTCTCTGGTTTGTTGTAAATTGATGGTTTGGTTTATCCTTCTTTGTATATCATTAAGTTCCACTTGAGTTTCTTGGAGTATTTTCATAACACAAACTCCTAATGATGAAGGAAATATTGCCTCCATGTCATATACTAACTCATAAGGACTAGTGCCAATGGATTTTTTGGTTGTAAGCCTGTCTGCCCATAGTGCATTTATCAGTTTCTTGTGCCAAGTCTTCTTGTTCTCCTCCAATAGTTCTTTGATGATATTAATGAGGCTCTTGTTGAAGGATTCAGCCAATCCATTCCCTTGAGGGTAATAGGTTATGGAATGACCTAAGGTGATATGATACTTGTTACAGAAATTGATCATCTTTTATTATTTGAAAGCTGTAGCATTATCTGTTATGATTTTAGCAGGGCAGCCAAACCTGGACAATATATTGGTCTCTAGAAATCCTATGATCACTGTGTCATTGGCTTGTCTAGAGGGAATAGCCTCTATCCATTTGGTAAAATAGTCAGTGGCAGTGAGTATCCATTTATGTTGGCCTGAAGAGGATGGATTGATTTCCCCAATGACGTCAAGACCCCATTGTTGGAAAGTTTTATCAATGGACATGGGTTTCAGGAGTAAAGGCAACAACTTTCTCTTGCCTTCAAAAATTTGACATTTATGGCAAGAAGTGACAAATTTCTTCACATCTGCGAACAAGGTTGGCCAATAGAATCTATCCCTTAGGATCTTATCTGCAGTTGATTTCCAATAGAGGTGTCCACCATAGTCTCCTGCATGAAATTTTTGGAGTGTCTTGTTAGCTTCATCTTTTAGCAAACAATTCAATAAAATTCCTTCATGATTTCTCCAAAAAAGAGTATTATCTATGATACAAAACTTTGAAGCTTTCATTTTTAAAAACCTATGTTTTGTTCTAGATAACACTGGAGGACCCTGCAGGTTTTGTAAAACATAAATTACATCAGCATACCAAGGTGAGTCTGAAAAGGCCTGGCTGATTTGTGGAGTCACCATCTCCTGTTCGTCATCTAGTTCATTTATGTCCAGGGCTTGACAATTAGTTTCTGCCATAAGTTTGGCCAATCCCTGTCCTTTTATCAGTTTTGTAGGTTTTATCTCTATATCATACTCTAAGATAGTAGCAATCCATTTACCTCTTTTTCCCTCAATTCCATCCTGAGTCAGGATGTCTTTGACAACTACATTAGGTACATAGGCTATCACATGAGAGTATAATATGTAGACTCTGAAGTCCTTAATGGCTTTTACCAGTGCAAAAGCTTGTTTCTCCATTATTTTGTATTTTAGTGATGCATCTCTAAGTGCTTTACTAAAAAAGGCTATGGGTTTTCACATCCTTGATCATCCTTTTGTAATAAAACAACTGCTATGGTGTGTTCTGATGCAAAAGAAAAAATGATGAAGTCTCTATCAAATTGAGGACCGGTGTTCTAGTTAAGGCCATTTTAATTTCTTCAAATGATTGCTTGGCCTCTACTGTCCATTTTATACTTGAATCCTTTTTGAGCATGTTATTTAGTAATCTAATGAGTTCTGCTAAGTTAGAAATGAATCTTCTCAAAAAATTTATCTTCCCTAGGAAAGCTTGAAGCTCTTTGATACTTCTTGGATGAGGTATCCGTAGAATAGATTCTATTCTGGCAGGATCAATTCAAATGCCATCTTTTGAAATGATGTTCCCCAAGAGTTTACCTTCCTCCAGACCAAACAAGGACTTCTTTGGATTCAAAGAAATACCATATTTTCTGCATTTTAAAAATACTTGTTTGAGATGGTCCAAATGCTGCTGATCTAATTTACAAAAATAGTGAGATCGTCCATATATATAACAAGAAAATCATGAATCTCTTTGGCAAAGGCAATGTCCATTGCTCTTTGGAAAGTTTCTCGTGCATTTTTGAGTCAAAATGGCATTTTGATGTACATAAAAGTGCCCCATGGTGTTGTAAAAGCAGTTTTCTCTTGGTCATCAAGATGAACCAGAATCTAGTTATACCCTGAGAACCCATCTAAAAGTGAAATTCTAGAAGAACCTACTACCCTTTGTAAAATATGATCCATCTTAGGTAAAGGGTAATTATCTTTTAGAGAAACCTTATTGACATTTCTTAAATCAACACATAATCTAATTTCCCCAGTTTTCTTTCTAGTAGGTACTAGATTAGACACCCACTCTGAAAATCTAATAGGGGCAATTATCCCTACTTCATACATACGTTTAATTTCTTTTTCAATTAATGGTAATAATACAGGGTTGATTCTTTTGAGTTTTTGTTTAAATGGCTTCTGATTTTCTTTTAGAGGTATAGTATGCTAAATTATAGAGGTGTCATATGATTTCAAATCCTCATAACTCCAGGCAAAGACATCCTGGAATTCTCTCATGAGTTCAACATATTTTAACTTCTGGTCAGGAGGCAAAGACTTTGATAGTTTTATCATTTTTGGATTTTCCTCTGTCCCTAAGCTATATTCTTCAATGTCTGCTTTTAATGGTTCCATCTTTGGTTTTTTGGGAATGTCATTGGAATCAAAGAGGTCTTCTAGAGGGGTTAATCCTTTAAGTAGATGATTGTCTTTTAGATCAATGACCTCTGTTTCTTCTTCAATTATCTCATCAAGGTCCATTTGTTTAAGGTCTTGAACTTCTTTTTTAGTGAACTTTGTGGGATGAAGCATTTGAATTGAACTCTCTTTTGAAATGTTTATTTCTACCTCAACTATTTGATTTGAATTAATAATTGTATCAACTTCTATTTAATTGTTAGAAAATTCTTCATCTAAAGTCAAAAAGTTATTAATTTTCTCATCACCATCAAACACCTACCAGTTCTTTAGATTATCGCGTATATCTGGTCTGTGTCTAATCTCAGCTATAAACTGATGATTAGGTTCGAAAGGTAATTTGCAAGTGCTGGCAAACATTGCCAGGCTGTGGGTTTGCAAGTTGTGTTTTCTAGGTATTGTAGCAAGTTGAGTTTCTAGAAAAGTATTAAGAATCTCTATGACTATTCTTCTACAGTATCCTAATCTAGGATCCCTAGTTAGATATTTCCCTTTGATCTGTTTAATGATTAATTCAGAGTCTCCTATGACAGATACTCTAATTGCTCCTAATCTTTTGACCAGTTTAAGACCAAGCAAGAGAGCTTCATACTCTGCCATATTATTGGTGCACTTAAAATTTAACCTGTAGGCATGGCCTTCAGCATGGTCATTTTCTAAATTGTACACCCAAACTCCTGCTCCTGCTCCTAATTTATTGACTGAGCCATCAAATTCTAAATGCCAAAGAATTTCATGCTCATAGTTGGTGTCAAGAGTGATGGGAATTTGTTTAACAGTGAGATCTGGTTTTTCATTTTCATCTAGTTTTCCTTGGGTATCTAATATTTCATTGTTTTCTGAGATTTCCTGGATGTGAACACTTGATTTTCCTTTTTTTTATTCTTTTGGTTCTGCTGCTAAAACTTCTAAAGCATTGGAAGGATTGGTTTCAGCATTATAAAGAATAAATGAGTCCATATCAAAGTGTACTAAGTAGATGGGGAAATTTTGTGGTTTTTCCTAACTACTTACTACATATTTCATCAAAGTTTCTCTGTATAGCTTCTTGGGTTGGCTGAAAAATGAGATAGTAGCATAGGACATGTCCAATTGAAGAGATCCCTGAAGCTTTGCACCCCGGGATCTGGACAATAACATGCCATATTTTGGTGGTATATCTGCTACCACTATATCCATTAAAGTTGATTTTGTAAGGTACTAAACCAATGAGACACACAAGTGTTTTATTAATCCTAAACATCTCACCTAACTAGAATCAAAAGAAAAGAGATCTTTGTATGGCCTGGTGATGTCAAGGTCTAGTTTTTCCATTACAGACTTGGGCATTAGGTTGTGAGATGCCCCAGAATCAAACATGGCATTGTGAAGAATTTTGTCATGTATATTTAAGCTCACATAGAAAGGAGGAATTCCTCCTTCTAATGGTTTTCCATTTACTTTAGGGCCAAAGATCAATTCTGGTTGGTCATCAAAAACATTAATTGAGTCTTCAGTTCCAGTGATTTTAAGTGATCTGTTGATTTGACTTCAGTAGACATCATGTTTAGCTAATTCAGATAATGGAACAACAATATTTAGCTTACCTACTTCAGTCTCCAGATTGAAAGGTTTTTCTGTTTGAGCTTTTGTGTTTCGAACAGTGGGATTCTCTCTGTTTTCTGTATTTTCTATATTTTTCTCCTTCTCAGGAGTGGGGTTATGAGTTGAAGTCTCTCCTAAATCAACTTCTAGAGGTTCTTCCACATTTCCTTTGGGAGGAGGAGAAGTGGAGGGCTGTCTGTTATTAGGTTGATTGTCAGAGACATCTTCAATTATTGGATTAGAAGGATTAGGGTTTGATCTAGAAAGAATATGTACAAGTGTAGTGATTGTCTTACCTTTCATGGGTTGTTTTGAAGTTTTCTGTTTGTTGGCTTCAGGAACATCAATTCTTCTACTCCTCAGGTTATATTGCTTATGCACTTCATAGATGGTTGTGTCATATCCCTCCCTGAAGTCAAATGATTCACCTGACTGAGTTTGAAATTGTTTAAGAATATGAGCCTCTTGATCCTCCTGGGTCAAGAAAACTTCTTGTTCATTATTGAGTCCCATTAAATTTATTTGAGTGTCCTCTTCTGGTTCTTCAGAGTTTGAGCCTTCTGCATAATTTTCCTAGAATGGGAGCCTAATGTTTTGGTCTGGACCAGTCTTCCCAGTGTTCTGATTTGGATTTTTTCTGAAATTGGGATTTCTCCCTGTGTTGGTTGGCTGACCATCCCAAGGGGCTTTCCTTTTAATTGTTTCCACCCTATCCCCTAGCCTATCCATCCCTTTAATTATAGCATCTAATTTCTGTTCAAAGGGTGAGGATTCTTCATTCAGAAGGATTCTCCTTTCACTTCTAACCTTGGCTCTTTTAGACATCAGGTTGGCTTCAACACTGACAGCTATGCTTTGCATATCTTCCAAAGTGCGAGGAGATCTTTCTCTAAGCTGGAAGGCCATGTCAGAATCAAATCCATCAGGGAATTTGATTAAAGCTAAATCAGGTGGAGGCCTAAGGTTTTGAGGGATGGCATTATAGACATTGTTGAACCTAGTGCAGTAATCCTACATAGTTTCTTGTGCTCCTCTTTTTAGATTTTCATACTCTGATAAGATTTGAAGAGGATCTTTCTTTTTCTCCCATCAATTCAAGAATTGTCTATAAAGAGTTTCTAAAGTGTCTATACTGTTTGCAGCTAAGGCTCTAAACCAGGTTCTGACTTCCCTGGTTAGACTCTGGACAAATATCCTCATTCACACATCATCAACATCTATTTCATAAATTTCAAAGTAGTCAGTCATCCTTTTGGTATGTTGTTGGGATGTGTAGGTATTAGTACCATCAAAAGGAGCGATTTTACTTTGGTAATCTTGAGGCATGGCACCTAAGTTGGCTGGTAAAACCAAGGGAGCATATATGTTTGCCATTGCAGTAGGTAGTGATGAAATAATAGCTAGGGTTGGGATAACAATAGGTGTCTGAGTTGTAGATGGAGGGGTAGAGGGGGTGGTTTGAGGTTGAGATGTATGAGGAAATGGTGATGAACTTGTAGAGGTAGTAGTAATTATAGAGGGATTGGGTGTTCCTTCAGTGGTAAGATCAGATTGTATTGAGTTTTGCAAATGTCTATCAATTGACAAATTGATAGCTTCAAGCTATAATTCTTCAATGAACAATGGGTCTGGGATTAGGTCAATTAATTCAGAATCAGAAGATGTCCTAAACAGAGAGGTTTCAAAATGTTCATCAAAGGGTTCATCTTCAAGATAAATCCACCTAACAGGATAAGAACTTGATCTGTAGGTGGGCCTAGAACTAGTAGAACTTTCTTGGCTTTCTTGTCTCCTAAGAATTCTGGGGATCAGATTAGGATTCTCAAACACTTGTGGTGGATTGGGATCAGGATTAGCTTTGGTGTAACGAGTCCTTTCTGAAGCCAAATTTTTAGGTTGTATTTTCGGTTTTTCTTAATTGGTATCAACAAACAACTTCTATGACTTCTTTAAGAGGCTTTAGATATGGGATTTAAACTTTCTTAAAGATTTATTTGACATGAGGAACTGGTCGAATGTTTGGAAACCAGATGTTCAGTTCATAAACTAAACCGGAGATTGACTGAAGCAGCATTCATCTACTATGCACTTGCAGAGCAAGAGCAGTTCGAAGGCTACCTGGCTAACTTCAGGCTCCATCTATAGTTTATAAAGCAAACAACAATAACAAACAAACAAACTTTTCGTTCCCCAGTGGAGTCGCCACTATGTTATCACTCAGATTTTCCCTGAAGTTGTAAGAAGAGGGAAAGGGGTCCAAGGTAACCACAAACCAACTTTTAGGTACAAAATCTAGCCAATCTATACCCAGAGAGGGCTCTCTCTTTAAGATTTAGCTTTGTTTTATCAGATATTAGGCTAGTTATGAAAGCTTGGGGGTTTTGATTGTGTTTGGTGGTGGAATTCAGGAGTAGATGGATAGAACTAAGTATTTCAGGCCATTGGGCTATGGAGTCAATCTAAATATGGCTTAACTGGACTTAGCTTTTCAACAAAAGGATGGCTTCACAGGGCAAGATAGCTAAATAGGGAACAAATGGTAACTTGAAAGGATGGGATGGACTTAAAAGGGAAGAAGGGAAATTAAGAATCCTTCAACATGTTTTAAGAGAGGGAAAATGACTGATCACCAATAAAAAGCAATTAAGAATTTTTTATTAAATGACCGAAATGATAAAATAAGAAGCATGAGCAATTAAGAATTCACTGTCTATGATTGTTTAGAAGAAAACATTTAGAGTAAAAACGATTTTAAAGACAGATTGCACTTAAGCACTTTCTAAATTACACTTTTTTGTTTAATATTCAGATATGGAACACAATTGAAATATTTAAACAAGAAAACAATAACACATGAGATATAGATACTTATTTGTCTGGTGTTTGACACATGAATCCTGTGAAAAGTCCTTTGTATTATTCCTTCATCCAGCCAGCCATACAAAAAATTATCCAACAGTACTTCTTTTCCAAAATAATCAGTCTTACAGAAATGTCTAAGAATCCACCCTCAATACTCCGAATGAGGGAGTATTTATACAAAAATTTACAATAAAATATCTCATAACAAAGAGAGATATATTCTAGGATGACTAACTATATGTTACATGAAAGTAGAGATAGATGGTCTTGAATATAGAAGATAAAGGTAAATTGATGGCTTGCTGTCCCTATTCTTGTGAATGAGTTGGAGGCAAGCCCTATGATTGGGTATCTTGCTGTCTTCTTTGTAATTCTATGCTGGCTTCTCTACTTTTCATCTTCTTACTGATACTCTTTGACTTGCTTTGATACTTTTTACCTATTTGATCCTTGTTTACCTTTTGTTATCATCATTGACTATGGTAAAAAATGGAAATTTACCTTTTTACCAAGGGTAAATCACAAAATTTCTGTCATATCTGTCCACCATTTTTCTTGTGGTATTTTAGTCCTTTGAAGTTTTCTTAAAATCTCATCAGCCTCGGTGTATTTGAAAAAATTAGGCTGAACTTGGAACAGATGTTTTATTTCATGCTCCACATAGAAAAGGTTCTCTAGACTGTCATAGAGAACTCTGCCTGTAGGTAGTGCCTTTGGTGCAGATGCACTAGCTGATGAGCTAGCCTGGTTGTCTGCATACTGAGCCAACTTGTCAACATAGTCTATATGTCTCATCAATTTATCATTAATGACTAAAGGACTGGGTAGTCCTTTGCTTTGCAAAATGCCAAATTTCTCCATAAAATCATTTATTTCCTCTTGTATATTCTGGCATCTTCTTTCCAAATTATGCATGAGAGACCTTTTGGTCAATACTTTCTTGACCTCTAGAATAGTCCCTGTTCTATCTGCGATGCCCAACTCTTCTACTTGGTACTTATTTTTTCTATTCAGAAAATTTATGAGCATGGTGGCTTCCTCAGGCTTTCTTCCTAGTTCCGCCTTAGTCCTCTAGATTTCTTCAAGAGCCACTTTAACTAAATCAATTTGTTCAAAAATTATGTATTTTGATGGCCAAGCATTATTTATTGACTGAGTGATGTTGGTCCAAAGAATTTTCCTAATATCTACTAAGGGCTTGTCAAAAGTGAGGTCCTTTTCTAGTGATTTCACCTGCTGAGTTAATCCTTTGTTCTCCCTCACCTTTTCAGCAAAATTGATCTTGGAAAGATCATATTTCTGTTCTAAGGTAACAAATTGTTCTTTTACCTTCTGCAATTCTGAAACTTGGAGCTTCATCTCCTCCATTGACTTTATCAATTCTTCTGTGCTTAGACCTGAAGTACCTGCTTGTGTTGTTCCTACTGTTGTTGTTCCTGCTATTACTTCTGTTGTGACCACTGGGACATTTGGTGCCAGAGCTGTTCCAAGTGTTGAGGGGACTACAATGGAAACTACTGGAATCACATTTGGAGGCTGAGAGGTCGACTCTCCCTGCTTGCTCTTTAGTGATTTTTCCAATTCTTGCTCGGTTTCCTTCAACTGCTCATTAAGTTTTGGGACTAAGTCCATCAGCTCTTCTTTAGATTTCTTTTGGATAACTTCTGCAGTTTGTGGATGTCTTGATGGTGGCAACTTTAGCTGCTTCCTCAAGGCAGCTATGTCTTCATCTTTCTTCTTAATTAAGGCCTCTGTTGCCTTCACATCCTTTGGGTTATGACCCAACCCAATCACCAATTCCTCCAAAGATTTAATTCTGTTATCTTTAGCCTGTGAGGAGGCTTTTTCTAGTTGTATTTGGACAGTTGTATTATTTAAAGAGTTTTCCAATATTTGGGCCATCATGGCTTTGCTAGTCAACGTTAAATACACCATTTCCCCTGTTTGTTTGTGTAGCTCAATCTGGTCCAAGGGATGAATATCTTTTTCCATAACCTCAAAATCTATTTGAAGATAATTTTCCCTTGTTTGAGGTTGTTGCACTTTGGGCTTGAAGAAGCTCATTTGCATTTTTCCCTCCTTGATGTCATAAGCTGACATCAACCTGTTCTGATTGGTGGGTGCCATTTTTAAATACTAGTTGTAAACCTGGATCCTCAATGGCTCATTCCTAGCCTTTATTTCCTTGAATTTCTTTTTGATATCTAGGTTGTCATTTCCTGGGGGCCTGAAGGATGACACCTTAGCACTTTGTTGTCTCTCCAGCTCCCGTCTCTATGAGCTAGAAGGTGTCCCACCTACTGGGAAAGTTTGACAACTATCTACACCTTCTTTTCTTTGAGTATCAGTAGTCTCTTCAAAAAATTCCTCTTCTGAATGAGGATTTAACCTGTGCCTCTTAGCACTAGGCTGGTCTGATGGGCCACTGGCAGGGGTAGCTACTTCCCTGTCTCTCTTTTTGTTCTTTTCCTTGTTCAGAGGAGTTTGCAAAATTGGGGGCTCTCCCACATTTACTTGAGTTGGATGAGTGTGTGTGTGAGCCAGCTCCTTAGAAGTTTCAAGCTGTTTAGACATTGTTGACTATTCTATAGCCTGAGTGCTTGTCTCTTTCCTTCTTCCCTGTGATGTTTCTGCTAGTGGTGTACCTTTCTCTTGTGAGTGCCTTTGTGAGGTATTAGTTGTTGAGGCATTGATTCCTAATGTTGACTTTTGAGAAGTCTCAAAATGTGCCTGTCCAAATCCAAGTCAAGTGTTTTTTCAAGATCTTTCATTACATTTTCTACATCAACCTGTTCACTATCTATTTCTATTAATGTTCCTTCCCTCCATTCATCCATATTGGAAAATTGCTCAATTTCTGGTATTCTATGATGCAAGTATGGTGGTAATCTATTTTTCATCCTTCTATCACAAATAAAACTATGAGGGTCATATGGAGTCCAATTAAATTTTTTGTTTAATCTCAGCTCATCTTCTAAAATTCGTTCTGCTACTTTCCATGCTTCTCTAGAGTTTCCGACAACTGTTCCTAAGTGATCCCTGATTTCGAGTTGGGCTTTCTTCTTGGCTTTAGTAAAATGTGTCAAATATGAGTGTGTCATCTGTCTATAGTTTTCCAATGCAAACAGTCTCATTAGAACATATTTGGGTAGCTTGAATGGGGAAAGATCACACCCATATATCCTGAATTTTGTGTGATTTTGGTATAAATACCAATCACCCACTTTGTACTGTTTGGAAAGCTGAAGAATCCTTTTGATGTCATCACTAATTCTGGGAGGGGAACTCCCTGTCAGCAAGGTGGCCACTGGGTGGACAAACTGATCAATGAACCGATTAAAGGAATAAGGGCAATCAAAAGTTTTATGGAAGATGGAAGACCAAAAGATAACAGACCTTGGATTACCCTTGGTATCAAGTTTCTTGACAGAAAATGGGAAGTGGTCTGATTGATAGTAGAGGATGAGGTGATATATGAAGGTGGAGAACTTGAAAACTCTTTCATTATCCAGTCTCATGAACTGGTCATGAATTTTATCAGCAATATAAGAGGCATAATCATATTTGACAGCAGGAGGTTGTCCTGGGGTAAAGATAGACATTATCACTAGGGTCAGTTCATCTACATATTCACTAGTGTTGAACCCCATGACTGCTGATATCATATCAACTATGAGCTTGCCTGTATCTGTGAAGGAGACTGACATATAAGGTGGGGGATCTTTAGTTTGGTACCGTGGTAATATGAAAGTCTGGCAGAAGCGAGTAAGTTTAGCTTGGGATAATTGAGTGGATTTCTCAAGCAAATTTCCAATGGAAATGGGGGTAAGGGCCTCACTCGGGTGAAATTGCAGCATCTCATTAATTGATTCAGCAGTTATTGTAAAAAGGACTGTTTGGTTGGGAGACATGACTGCTCTACGAATGGGGTCATAGTTTGCATGGCATTGATGGATTATATCAGGGAAAATATACACAGCGGGGAGAAAATACATGGGGAGGTTGGATTCCCATAGTCCCATGGCATCGTAGCCATTCAAATGGTTATCTCAGCATTGACAAAAGACTTTGAGGTGGTCCTTATCAGTGACTAAGTCTTTTATCTGGAAATCTTTGTCTGCCAGAGGCAAATAGTCTAAGTCACGATGAGGAGTAGTAATGGGAGAAACATTTAGGGCCACCAGAGTTTCCATACTGGTTCTTGTGGATTTCAAGAGGGAAACTGAGGTTTTTTAGGTGGAAATGATGAAATTGTAGGTCTGGGTACTTGAATTTGCAAATGGAATGGCAGAATTATGGCAAATTTTTGGTTTTTAATCAATTTGCAATTAAAACAAGAATTTGTAGGGTTTCTTCGTCAGAGAATTAGTAAATACCTACTTTTGGGGGACGAGCGATAGAATGCAAGTACTGGGCATAACTGGATGGCTCTAGGAGGCGTCGGCTGTGATGTTTGGAGCAGGTTGGCGGCTGAAAATAGAAGCTGGTTGACCTCAATGTATCGTTTGCATGGGCGTACAGGTTCACAGGATAAAACAACGAAAATGATTTGTTTTTGTTTTATACACAAAGTCAAGGTTTGGCGGGTTTTGGGATGGGTGACGTCAGCAGGAGGGTGACGTAATGTTTTTTGTTGTTTAGCTTGGGAGTGGTAAGTGGTTTATATCGCACTGCTTATGGGAAAGGGGCAGTATTTGGCCTCGAGCCAACGATTCCATAGAGTGTTTGACGCGTGGCAGAGCGACTGTTTATGAAACCGCTTTGTGATCACACGTTATCGTTCCGTCACAAAGGGTTGCACGATATGCATAATAGCCATCAGATCTTGGGGACCTGATCGGATGACTGCTGGGGCTCTAAAGTGACGGGGATTTAATGAAGGTAGGCCCAATATATTTAAGAATTAATTAATCATATCAGGGGTGATGGGATTGGATGGGGAGGCGGTTAATTAACCGTGAGGGTTAATTAATCCCTTATTAATGCAATGGGGGATTAAGGGATATTAATTAGTTACTGATTAACTAATTAATCCTGATTAATGATGTATTATGGTTATAACTAACCAAAGGGGTGGGATATGTAGAAATTCGGGGTTTTTACATAGTAAAATAATACAGGAGTGGGTTAATTTTTTCAAGGGATTTATATATTAGTAAGTTAATAATTAATATGATAATGAATGGACAAAAGCTCTAAGTGTATAAAATTTCCATGTGTATATTAAAACTTAGGCTTAGTGAATAATAAGGGTCTTTATGTAAAATATTTTAATTTCCCTAAGTAAAATAGTATTTTACTTAGGGAAAAATTTGTAAAGAGAATGAATGATTTATGAATGGGTTTGATGATTAATGACTGGTCTTAAGTACTTAGGCATTATAAATTATTGGGCCGAGGGTCCGGTCCCTCCAGAAGTCAGAGAAATGCTCTGAGCCCCTCTAATTTGATAGATACCTTGGTACTTAGGGGAAATTAGTGAAAATTTAGGGAAAATGAGTAGGGAAGTTAATTATTTGACTTTGCTTTGCTTGAGATGTTTTCAATGTAATACATGCCTTTGCCTTGTGATGAAAGTAAAAGATTCACACATTTAGAATCATCATTCACCACATGTAATTTTGCAACCATCATCTACCTACCCTACCTACTTTAACCTAGCATTTTTACTTCTTTATTTGGGTGCACTTAGACTGGCAAACCCTTATCAATCTTTCTTTTCTTTTACATGGTAATGCCTATCTAAGTCTACACTTATTACATCCAAGGGCTCAGATTAAACTGTTGAGCTCCTTTTTCACTCTACCTATTTACTTATCTGCCAAGATTAAACTGTTTGGTCAGATATTTATTCTCTATTTACACAACATGAAATTGAAATATGAACTAGCCAAGCTTAAACTACTTGACTATTCATAAATTGTGGCATAAGTTGACAATCTGCACACAATTGTTTATTATACAAAAGTAAAAATGTAGTGGCATTTAGACTTGCACACTTTCATGGTCTTTCTTTTTTGTTGGGGTTCATTTTCTTTCATTTTTTGACCATGTTTTATTATTTTTAGCCTTTGATTTTTCCTTTAGGGTATACCCTTTTTACATTTTTTAAATTTTTTTGATTTTTTACAAATATGGAAAACCTTTGCAACAAGTAAAGGTATGAACATATTACATAGCTCATCAAGTCAATCATGATATATGACACCTATTGGTATAGGGGCATAACACCAGTGACTACAGTCTATATTTCCCAGTTTTGTGCATGGGACCCCAGGAATTTGAGCCACTTTTTCAGGGCTAGTATCCAAACCTCTACCCAAAAATTGATATAAATTTCTAGAATGATGAATGACACAAGGACAAAGCCATTAATGCAAAACTTAGTCAAGAAATTGATCTAACTAGGCCTAACAGTGAAACACCTTTCATCAAACACATTATGAGCATGTAATCTACAGGTCATAAATGCATATTTGAACATAGGGATCTCATACTTATTTTAGAATCATCAAGAAGGTCTGATTCCCTCTCACAATGGCTGCAATAACATCTATTAGGTCATGCATTCAATACCCATTCATTTACCGATCAAAACATGTTAATATCCATAACTAAAATCCATCATGAAACCATACTTATAACTAGCATATAACCAGAATAATAATAGTGGTAGAATAGACATCAGAACCACATAATACAAATTTTAAATACTCATGAAATACAAGAGCAAATAGCTCTTATTAACATATTCAAAATCCAACCAAGTCAGGGACTTCCATGTACCACTCAACCATAGATTGGGTTGAACCAAATCTCTCTTTCATCCAATCACCCTCGTGCCATATTCCAAGCATGAATGTGGGATCTCATGGAATAAATTAAGCAAAACCAAACTAGGGCTTCCAAAGGTCAAACCACCTCAACCCTCAACCAATGATTCCACCCCATGGTTGGACATCACTAACGATCACTAGATCGCTCTATCTAAGTTATCTAGGGCTCCAGAGCATTTTTTCCAACTCGGCTCCAGGACTAGTAACTCAACCCACAGTTGTTGAGGGGCTTTAGAGTGTTTTTCCAACCAAGGATCTAGCACTAGTAACTTAACTCACGAAGGGCTCTAGAGCATTTTTCAAACCAAGGATTCCACAACTAGTAACTCAACCCAAGTTTTTTCAAGGCTTCCAAAGAATTTTTCCAACAAGAGCTCCAGGAACTAGTAACTAAAGCCATAGCCATAAGGAACATGATCACCAATTACAAAATAATCAAGTGGGGTACCAAAACACCATGGTTATCCAAGAAATGGAAAGCCTAGGCAAAACCATTGTCAATCCAGGAAATCCTCCATGTCAATGAAAAATCATAACAAAATAACGACATGAATATACCATTCATGCCAAAACTAGCAAAGAAATCATACGTGCAACTCGGTACCTGCAAAGTAATCTAGTTGTAGTCATTTATCTCGTTGGTCCCTTATGCTTTCCTTCTTTTCCTTTGCCTTGTTTCTCCAATTCCAATGTATGCCACAATTCTCCAAGAAGCTCTAAGTGCACAATAGTATGATAGATAGAGAATAGAGAGAGAGCTCCAAGCTACAACTGAAAAAAGGTTAATCTAGAAAAAGTTGTGAACTGATCCACAGAAACCATTTTATGATTGAGGGCTCCATTTTCTTCATTATCCTCTATTTTTCCTTCAACTTTCCTCTCATGCAATGATGTGACCTTTCACCTTCCTTTTCTCCTATTTTCCATTATTTTCATAAATAAATGTCAATTATTGCCTCTTTGCCTTTGCCAATTTCCATAGCCATAAATTAATCACTAGTGATCCCCATCACTATGTTTTTTCCCAATATTTAGCTTGGACTATGTGTCCCATGATCTTAGTCTTACTTTTCCTTTATTAACTTTATTATGTGGATTTTTAACCAGGGTTGTTACAAAAGCCTCCACATTGGGGGAACACCACCCTCGGTGTTCAATGACACTTATAAACCAACAAAACACATGTTTACCATGGATATTTATAACACAAATTGATACATTATTCACATCATATCATACTACTGAAGACATAACCAACATATCATGAACACCATACCACTTATTGGAGCTTTATAACAGAGCTTGACCCAGTATTTACATACATATGCATATACATCAACATAACCAAAACACAACACCAAATCATATATCAAGATGCATATGCTCAACTGGCCAATAGAGAAGGATACATAACCCACATCTGATCAGCCATTTCCCATGTAGCTTCATTGGGCCCAAATTTCTTCCACAACACTTTAAATTTCTCTATTTCCCGATTCCAGATGCATGAGCATATTTTCTTGCAAAACTTCACCGAAGTTCAAGATAGAATTATCCTTCTAGAGCCACCTACAATATAGACCATTCAATCATGTGATCGGCATATTTAACATACTTCTTAAGCAATGACACATGGAAAACATCATGAACTTTAACTGTCAGAGGCAGTGAAAGTCAGTAGGCTATTGGTTCAATCCTCTCACGAACCTTGAAAGGTTTGTAATTTCGAGGTGCCATCTTAGCACATGATCCAATCCTCAAGGGTATATTATTGGGCTTGATGTGCAAGTACACATGTTCCCTAACCTAAAACTCCTTAAACACCCTGTGTTTATATGCATAACTCTTTTGTTTATCATGTGTTACCTTTAGATTCTTCTTGATAACCTGCATTTCATGTTCCATCTCTACCAACATGTCCACTCCAATCAACACCTTGCTCACTAGATCACTCCAAATGATAGGAGTATTACAACTTTGCCCATAAAGTGCCTCAAAAGAACTCATCCTCAAATATTCTTGATACCCATAGTTATATGCAAACTCCACTAGTGGAAGATATGCCTCCCACTTTCATTGTTGATGCATGACGTACATCCTCAACATGTCCTCCAAAATCATGTTGACCTTCTTTATATGTCCATCTGTCTACGGATGATAAGTTGTATTGAAGGCCAACTCTATCCCCAAAACTACAATTAACTCTTTCCAAAACCTGGAAGTGAACTTGGCATATTTGTATGACACAATCTTCTTGGAACACCATGCAACCTCACTATATCTCTCATGAAGACCTATGCTACCACACTAGCTGAATTTGTAGACTTGACTGGAATGAAGTGAGAGCTACCTTGGTCAACCTATCAACCATAAACATCAAATAATTATGTTATCTAGATGTCCTTATAAAACCTTTAATGAAGTTCATGGAAATGACCTCAAATTTCCACTCTAGAATTGGAATCGGTTACAATAATCAACCTAGATGCTTACACTCTGCTTTTACTTGTTAACAATCTAATCATCTCGCAACAAACTTCTTAACCATTGTCAATGTCTTCTAATATCCCAAGTGACCTTGATACGACTTGACATGAAATTCCCGCAAGATAAGCTTCTTGAGCTCACTATTTTCTAGCACATAGATCTTGTCCCTAAATCTAACCAAACCATCTGCTGTGAGATGATAGTTCACATCATGTTCACTTGTACCTTGTTGTTGTAACTTGTGCTTAATCTATTGGTACCTTTGATCCTGTTGTCCACCCTGTAAGATCTGATCCTATAAATTTGTCCCATATGAACTCATAGTTGTTATGTGATTTACCTTCTCTCTTCCAGGAAGAGAATCTGCAACTCTATTCTCTTTTCCCTTGATGTACCTAATCTCGAACTCAAACTCATTGATCATAGAAAACCACCTAGCCTTCCTGGCATTTAGATTAGGTTGATCAAATAAGTATCTCAATTCACTATGATCACTCATCAAGATTAATTTCCTACCAAGAAGATAGTGTATCCACATCTTCAATGCACGAATGATTGCTGCCAACTCAAGATCATCCGTCACATAATTCTTCTCATGCTCACTCAGTTTCCTTGATTCATAGCACACTACATGTCCTTCGTGTGTAAAAACCCCACCAAGTCCTCTCTTGCAAGCATCTGTACATACCAAAAACTCTTTATATGGATCTTTATTATTTAGAAATAGAGAATTTGTAAGAAATTACTTCAACTAATCAAAGCTCGTTGCACATTCCTTTGTCCATTCAAATTTCTTTCTTTTCAATGCAATGATGTAATAGGATAGGGAATCTTTGAAAAGTTCCTGATGAACCTCTTATAATAACATGCTAACCCCATGAATGATCTAACCTCATCCACATTCCTACGAGTTTCCCATTCCATGATAGCTCTGATCTTTTCTAGATCCACTGTTATACCTTCTTTAGAAACCACGTGCCCCAAATAATGAACCTTTGTCTGAAATAAGTTGCATTTTCTAAGCTTCGCATACAATTGATGCTCTCTTAGAAATTTCGACATTGCTGCTAGATGGTCTTCATGCTCTTCCTCATTCTTAGAATATATCAATATGTCATCAATGAATAAAATCAAAAACTTGTCCAGATAAGGATTCAACACACTATTCATCAGACACATGAAATTATTTGGAGCATTAGTCAAAACAAAAGGAACTACTACAAACTCATAATGCCTATACCTAGTCCAGAAAGCAGTGTTGTAGATGTCCTCTTCTTTGATGTGTACCTAATGATATCATGATCTCAAATCAATATTCGAGAACATTGTTGCTCCCTTAAACTAATCAAACAAGTCATCAATCCATGGCAAATGGTACTTGTTCTTAATCATCACCTTGTTAAATTGTTTGTAATCAATTAAACATCTTAGAGTATCATCCTTCTTCTTCACAAACAATACTAGTGCACCCCAAGGTGACACACTTGTCCTAATGTGTCCCTTTTCAAGAATTTCCTTCAACTACAACTTCAATTATACTAACTCTAGAGGTCTCATCATGTAAGGTGTCTTTGATATTGGTGTTGCTCCTGGCATCAACTCAATAGAAAAGTCCACTTCCCTGTGAGGTAGTAACTTTTAACTCTCTACTAGGAATACATCCTAAAACTGCTATAAAATATGATACCTCTTGAATAATTTTGCATCCTTAAGGTCCTTACCTTTATCACTAGAAATATGCACTTTAAATAATACACACCCTTTCCTGCAACTATGTTTTTCCTACATATCTATAACCATTCTAACTAATGTCACCTTCTTCTTACCCTGTAAGATTCTTTGTTCTCCATTGTCATCCAAGCACAAAATAGTGCTCTCATAACAATCTAGCTTAGTCATGTGGATATAAAACAAATCCATACCTAGAAGGATACTATATGATCCCAACGGAAGCACATTCATATGCGTTGATGTATACATACCATTCAACTCAAATGCACAAGATCTTACCCAACGATGAACTATTTTCTTAGTACCTTTAGCCAACTTCACTAACCAAGACTCTGCATGCACTTCTTTATTTAAACCACATGTATCCATCAAGTCAGGATTAACATAACTATAATTAGATCCAAGGTCAATAAAAATAGAAACAACTTGATCACAAAGCTTACCATCAATCTTGATAATAGATGCCTGGTGATCTGCCTACCTATTATCAAACACTGCATAAGTTAGAGGAATACTTTGTCCAACATCCCCCACTATTGGTGCCTCCTGGGAACTGTAAATTTGTTGTCTGCTACCCTGATGTTGTGGTAAATGTCTCTTGGGATGATATTTTCCAGAAGTCCAACATTGTAAAGGCTTCCTGCCATTGCCCTTGTTCTACTCTTCAGACTGACATCCCTGTCCTCTGTCAGATGCAATGAACTTTTTGTGTGGCGGTACATTCTCTTTGTTACATGTGTCCTATAGTCTTCCTCGCTTCTTATCCCATTTTCCTTTAGTCTTGTCATTAACTTTCGAATCCTTTTTAGATTCAGACCTACATTTTGATTTCTCATAACAATGCTTCAACTTTTTTTTGGCTTCCTACAACGATCTAGGATCATCAAAATCGATCCTATTTTTGAACGATAACGGGAACCCACTGATGAATCTCTGAATCTTCACTTTATCCTCCTTAAGATAAGGTACATCGCTCAAAAAATCCAAGAATATGATAGTATACTCCTCATCGGCCATAGATCCCATCTTCAACTCATAAAATTACTTTACCCTATCATCATAGTACCTTTCAGATAGATACTTCTTCCTGAAAAAGTATTTTGAACTCACTCCAAGTCAACTCCTCTTCCCGAATACCTCTGACATTATTCACATCTTCCCACCAAATGTTTCTTTTACCTTTAAGACTGAAGGTAACTATCATGGCCTTCATGTTCTTTGAGTAATCATGAAATCTAAAGAATTTATTCATCCCAAGCAACCAAGCTTCTGCATCCTATGACTTCTTCATTTATCTGACAAATTAGATGGCTTTTCTATCTTAAACTCTTCTATAAAATAATGCTTCTCACTCCTCATATACGGATGGTGAAGGTGATGATGATGTTGTCTCTCTGAACTAGAACTAGGATAGAATCCCATGACCGCTGGCCCTTTGGTCAGATGTATCTTAAAATCTTCCATCTCTGACTGTATCCTCTCTATCCAAACTATGTCCTAATTGAGACCTACTACCATATGCACCATTTGTCATTTCCTCCTATCCATGGATGATTCTACGTAGTCTCTGTGTCTGTAAATCTGATAAATGTTGAACAATAACTGCATTGACCTCTATTTTTTTCTCCTATGCCCTAGAAAGTCTTTCATGTGACTGAATTATTCTATCATTATCCACCTTACAACTTCTGATCTTTGCTTTCAAACTTCTCAATGTATCTACTATGTGAGGGGAGTACTCATCACCATGTTTTTCATATGATATATAGGGAGAATCACGTGAAATTTAGTCCACCATTTTTCTTGTCATATTTGATCTTATTCATCCAAACATACTATGTTTGATAAACCAAATAGAACCAAATCAAATGTACCTCAGTGAAGTTCAAGGGAGGCTATCTCATCTACAAGATTGTCCATATTAGCACAATACATGTATATATACATAATCATATCAATATGTGAACATCATGCATGACAACACCAACTTCATACCATGATTTCATGTAAGACAATTGTAACCATAAAAATACATGCATAAAAAACATAAATACACTGACATGCAAAACGAGCACATATGCAACCAGCATGCATGCATGACAAACACATTATGCCCATCTAATCCAAGTGTTGAAAATTAGAGCTCTAATACCATTATGTAACCTCCCCTCCCATATCTACTTAGTCTCACCAGCCTGCCAGGGTGAACATGAGAGGAGGAGCTACTATGATATGACTCAAACTCCTAAGTACAGTTAAGGAATTGGATTTGATAAACCAAAAACCTTACTGACCTTCCTCAGGAGCTACAGGACCCACATCAGCTAAACAACCACTCTAGGTGCCAAAACCCTAAGCTAACTTACTTTTTAGCAATATAGGCTCCCAATTGCTTACATAACAAGGAAAACTAGCAATTGAGACCCTCCAATCATATGGATAACCCTATCTCCTAGCGACTGCAATCTAAATTTCCCATTTTTGTGTATACAACCCTGGAATCTGAGCCACTTTTTTAGGGATAGTATCCAGACCTCTACCAAGAACTCTATAGAACTTTTCATAATGATAAATGACACAAGGAAAAAACCATTAATGCAAAACTTATTCAATAAATTGACTAACCAGGCCTAACCACGACATACATTTTGTCAAACACATTATGAGAATGTAATCTACAAGTCATAAATGCATATCTGAACATAAGATTTTGATATAAATCAAGAACGATGGGAGTGTAGAAAATTGTTTCTATCGTATGCGCATTAAGCTGCCCAACCCCATAATGAGGTGAGGAGGCCTACTCATTCTTGCAGCTACCAGTCTGATCCCCATTGCTCAGAATCAATATATGAGGGAAGGGGATAACGTATAGGAGGGATGTAGAACATTAACAATGAATGCTTATCTGAGAATCATCAATAAGGTCTAATTCCCTCTCATAATGGCTACAATAACATCTATTAGGTCATGCATTCAATACCCGTTCATTTACAAATCAAAACATGTTAAGATCCATAACTAAAATCTATCATGAAACCATGTTTATAACCAACATATAACCAGACTAATAATAGTGATAGAACAACCATCAAAGCCACATAATAACAAGTGTAAATACTCATGAAATACAAGAGGAAAGATCTCTTATTAACATATGAAAAATGCAACCAATTCAAGGACTTCCACATACCACATGACCATAGATTGGGCTGAACCAAATCTCTCTTTCATCCAATCACCCTCTCGCTATATTCCAAGAATGAATGTGGGATCTCATGGAATAAAAGAAGCAAAACCAAACTAGGGTTTCCAAAGGTCAAACCACCTCAACCCTCAACCAATGGTTCCACCTCACGGTCAAACATCACTAACCATCACCAAATTGGTCTCTACTCAATATGTACAAGGCTCCATATCATTTGTTCCAACCTAGCTCTAGGACTAGTATCTCAACCCAAAGTTGTCATAGGTCTCCATAGTGTTTGTCCAACCAAGGCTTCAGTACTAGTAACTTAACCCACCAAGGGATCCAAAGAATTTTTATAACCAACACTTCTAGGACTAGTAACTCAACCCAAGCTGTTCTAGGGCGTCCATATCGTTTTTCTAAACAAGGCTCCTGGAACTAGTAACTCAAACCACATCAATATGGAACATGAGCACCAATCAGAAAACAATCAAGTGGGGAAACCCACAATACCATGGATATCTATGAAATGAAAAGGCTAGGAAAAACCGCTATCAATCCAACCAATCCTCCATGCCAATGACAAATCATAACCAAATAACCACATGCACATACCATGCATGCCAAAACTAGCAAGAAAATCATAAATGCAACTCAGTATCTACAAAGCAATCCAGTTGTAGTCATTGATCCCATTGTCCCATTGCGCTTTCCTTATTTTCCTTTGTCTTCTTTCTCCAATTCCAATGTATGCCACAAAGCTCCAAGAAACTCTAAGTGTGTAATATTATGAGAGAGAATAGAGAGAGAGCTCCAAGCTAGAACTGGCAAAAGTTGTGAAATGATCCTTAGAATAATTTTTATCATTGAGGCCTCCATTTTCTTCATTTTCCTCTATTTTTCCTTCAATTTTTATCGTATGAAATTATGTGACCTTTCACCTTCCTTTTCTCTTTTTTCCATTTATTTTCATACATAAATTCCAATTATTTCCTCTATGCCTTTGTCAATGACTTTGTCAATATCCATAACCATAAATTAATCATGAGTGATCCCCATCACTATGTTTTTTTCCCAACATTAAGCTTGGAATATGTGTCCCATGACCTTGATCTTATTTTTCCATTATTAACTTTATTACATGGATTTTTAACCAGGGTTGTTACAATTTCGCTAAACAGTCCAAGTCCCTCAAGACAAGGATCGATTCAAGTATCAATGGACCCAGAAGAATCATATTCAATGGAATGAGAAGCAAGTTCAACATCTTGGGAAGGACTTGACTTATGTTCAAAAGACAAAATTTCACCAAATGTGCCAACATATCTAAGAGAGAACTTTATCCAAGAAGTAGTAGACCCATTGGAGTCATATGAGATGGAGTTGACCATATTGATGGCATTGGTTGACTCTAACAATTCAGGGGGGGAGAGGGAATGTGCCCATCAAGGTGGAATATATTTGAACATTCTTGCCCTAATAATCTCAGCAAGAGTGGTGGATCTCCTACAAAGGGGACTAACTGAATATCGTGAAATTGAAGATCAGGCTTGCATAAAAGTATAACTGCTCAATGGTGACTATTTCAACCCCATGGGGGAACATCATGACATGAAATATTGAGACACGACATTGGTTATAGTGTAGAACCAGCTTTGATCAAGAAGGATTTCATAATCTAATGGTGCATCGATGATATCAACCTCAATAGAGATAATTCCCCCCCAGCTCTATAGGTAGAGCAGAAAATACCCTTGAGGCTACAAGGTGTTCCCATCAAAGGCCTTCACCGTTGATTTAGGTGCTCACAATGTTGGGTAACCAAGAGCTTTCCAACACTTATATGAAATGATGCAATTTGATGCCCCCTCATCCAAAATTGTCCTATGAACATTGTTGTATCTCTGAGATAATAATGGTCAGCTATTATGCCAGATCATTTAATATAATTGTTTTGGGGGTTTTGTTTTAATTTGGGAGACCTATGGATGAAACAAATATAGAACTGATATGCCTAAATTCTTGAATAATATCAATATCTCAGCAAAGGGATGCTATAAATATTTACAAAGTGAAATAGCTTTTATGATGATGAGAAGAAATAGAAAAGTAATATGATTTCCACAGTTTTCAAATTGAAAGCTAAATAATCATAAGTATGAAAACCTTTAAACTATGTTTAAAGGTTTGAGAAAATACACATGAGCTTACAAAAGATGCTAACGATTTATTGATTTTGAGGGAATTAATTAAACAAACAATCCATTAATCCATTCTCTTTATAGATTATCACTTCAAAAGCTTATAGGAATAGATTGAAATACAATTATTCCTACCTAGTTATCTCTGCAAGACACAAGTATATGAAGAAAAAACATAATGAATGACACTGGAAAAACTTACAGGAAACACAAACTATGTAAAACAGAATTTAGAATCCTTTGCTTCGTATTAATGATCCAGAAAGATTAATTACATCAGATGTCTATAAATGCTTCTTCAAGGGTGCAACCCTTAATAATTCATGAAGGTAATTATTTATACAACAGTAGGATGAAAAATATCCTGAACTGCTTTACAAAAATAGATTATTAACAATCAAAATAAAAATGCCTAATGATCTGGCACTATTTTGATGTTGCGCTGTTTGATGACTATTATCGAAAAAGCTGAAAAATGGTTGAAGTTGGTTGACTGTTCCCTCAAAAACTAAATGTTGTTCAATTATCCTTACTCAAGTAAATTTGTTAATTCTTCCCAGTGTTTCCTATCTAGGATAGAAATCTTTGTTACCCTCCTGTAGATTTCATCCATCTCGATGTATTTAGTAAAAGTGGGTTTTACCAAAAATATATGCTTGATTTCATCCAGGATGAAGAAAGAATCCCTAAGTGTTTTTACTATGAGAGCTGGTGTTGTTGATCCTTTGATATTGGAAACTGAAGCTGCATGGGTTCCCACCTCTGTTAAATTCTTGACATAATCCTCAATTGGCATTAATTTATCATTAATAACCATCATAGAAGGTAAACCCTTGCTGACCAAAGGTTCAATTTTGTTGAAAAATCTCTGAACTATGTTGTTAACATTGCTACACTTTTCTTGTAGCTGAAGGGTGAGATTTTTCTTAGTGATAATATTCTTTACCTCTAATGTTGTTGTAGTTTTGTCGCTTATTCTTAATTCCTCAAGCTCATAGTCATCCTTGGAATTTAGAAATTTGATTATATCAGAGGCAGTCTCTGGCATATCCTCTAGCTGCTTAGTTATGGATTCCACTGCATCCTAAGATTTTTCCAACAGATCTTTCTTATTGAATATTATATTAATGGAGGGCCAAATATCCTTGATTACTTCTGTGATTTCTTCCCACAGAATTTCTTTTGCTAAACCCAACTTGTTTCCTATGAAGGAATCTGTGAGTTCTCTCTACAACATTTCCACTTGGCCTTTCAGTCTATTTGTTTTAGTTGTATGTGAACTGTCTGATATAGACTTCATACATCGTAATTCTTTGAGTTCATCCTTTAGTTTGTTGATTTCTCCTGTCTGGTTAGACAGGCTGAAGTAGAAACTCTAGCGATGAGAACTGTTGTAAGAGAGACTACATCCATTGAAGTTTGAATGTTCTTGATAGCTTCCTCCTTCTCCTTAACCAATTTAACCATCTACTCCTCCATTTGTTTCATTTGCAAATTCTGTTTTATGATGAGCTTCACCATATCTGACTTTTGAGTCTCTGTCTCCTTGATTTCTTTGGCCATTGGATCCTCAGATGCTGGTAGTTTCAGCTATTTCTTTAATGTTGCAACCTCAATGTTCTTTTTCTTTATGACCTCCTCTACAACATTTATGTTAGAGGGATCATATCCCATCCTTAGCACTAGGTTTTCCAAGGATTGAATCTTGGTATCCTTTGCTAACAAAGAGACCTTCTCCAACTTTAATTGTGACTTAATGTTGGCCAATGTAACCTACATTTTTGACAAAATCATAACAGTGTTTGTCAAGGTTTAAGCAATCATCTGTCCAGTTTGTTTGTGGATCTCAATTTGATCAATTGGATTCACATCCTTAACATTAAACTCAAAAGAAGTGAGTTTTTGGTATTGTGTTGCAGTCCTGGGCTGAAGAACATGGGCCCGCAAGAAAGCCATTTGCATCTTCCCCTTCTCAGTTTCGAAGACTGAAAGAAGCCTAGCTTGAGAGCTGGAAGAATGCTTCCAGAACTGGGTGTAAGTATTCAACTTCAATTCTTCATTCTTTCTTTTGATTTCACTAAATACATGGAAGATGTCTTCCTCTTTATTCTCTGGAATGCCTCCAACAATTTGGACTATCTGTTGTTCATGAGAAGTGGTAGATTGAGTTGGAGATTGTATAGACTATCCACCAGACTATGAATCAATATTCATAGAGACCCTTTGTTTCTTTTTCCTGTGAAATACTTTGAGGCCTTGGCTTGTTGCCTCCATTTCAGGTGAAGATTGTTCTTCCCTCCCTCTCTTGGCATTCTTTTCCTGTGCAATCGGAGTTTGCATATTTGATGTAGAGATTGCTAGCTCCTCAGCCTCTTGAAGGGTATTCTCTGTCCATTCCAACTGATTCTTGAACTGCACTATCTCAGGCCTAGCTATATGATGATATGGTGTGAACTTATTTTCCACCTTGAGTTTGGAGATGACTCCTAATGGGTCATATGACCAAGAGAAACTGAGAGAAAATTTCATTTCTTTTAATAACTTATCAGCTTCCTCCCCTGCTACCCTGGTATTACAAATGAAGGGACCAACTTGAGCTTTAAGCTTAAATTGTGATTTCTTTTTGGCAGCTACAAAATGTACTTCATCTGCATTCAATCTTTGCCTCAAGTACTCCAGTGCAAAGATTCTAATAGGGAGGTACTTTGGCAGTTTGTAGGGTGGAAGCTCACAGCCAAAAACCCTGATTTCTGTGTAGTTTTGGTAGCAATACCAATCTCCTGTTGCAGCTTGATCTATGAACTGAAGTTCTTTGAAAATCTCCTCACTAATCCTTGGTAATGGAGTGTTGCTCATAAGGCTAAGGGCTAGATGAATAAATAGTTCTATGAACTACTTGTATGTGAATTATTCTTTCTCCTTCATCCCCATTGAAGTCCAGAAAATCACTGACTGTTGTTGTCCTTCTTCATCAAGTTTCTGCAAAGGAAATGGGAATTGTTTCCTTGAAAATATATAAAAAGATACACAAGTACTGAAGCATACTTGAATACTTCTTCAGTATTAAATTTGAAAAACTACTTATGTATGGTCTCAGCTATGAAATGGCTAAAATCATAAATAACAGTAGGCTTAGAATCAGAAGAAAACATGGATAAGAAACCAAGGATGGCTTCATTGACAATCTAATTAGAGTGATAACCAAGAAAATAAGACAGAATAGTAGTAATATGCCTGGTTCTATCAGGAAGCATAGATGAATCATAAGGGGGATTTCTCTTTGGTAGAGGACTACCAATTGCTAAAAATAGTTCCAGGCTCTGGGGTCTCTTGGTAAAGTCCAATTTTTTATAAGCTTCTATTAGGTTTTCATCGGAAAAAGGATGAGTTGATATACTGGCAGGGGCCTGCAACATTTTCTCAATTGAATCAACGTTAATGGGATAGAGGATTTCTCCAGTAGGTTAGATAATTGTTCTCTGGTTGGGATCATAGGATTCATGGCATTTTCTCACAAACTCTGGAGCTCTATGTATTTTTGGAAAAATATAGTGGGGTAATTAGGATTCCCAGAGACAAATTTCATCACTCTGGTCAATTAGCTACTCTTCCCACCGGCAATAAATTTCAAATAAATAAAATTGAGAAGAAGTCTCAATGATTTTGCAATCTTTGTCAACTAATGGAGTATGGTAGAAATAAACCTATGGGTGAATTAAAGGATTTGAAACTTCTGCAATTTTTTTTCCCCTGGGAGGCATTTTGTCAAACAAAACTGTGGACTCTAAATGAAAAAATGGTAAAAGGAGTTACCAGAGTGGAGACAGACAACTAACAAGTGGAATTGGAAGATGTGCTTGCGAATAGGACAAGTGGCTGAGTTGTATGAGCAAGCAGGCTTGAAGAATAATCTTGGTCGCAAAAGTTAACTGTGTAACCTTTGAAATGCATGACATAGTTTTTATAAAGAGAAAAATGGAGTGGGAGGGTGGCGTCAAATTATCCAATGGGTTAATTAACAGACATTTGGTAATAAATGCATGGGAGTGGAAATGAATGGGCAACAGATAGGCGGCAGATGATTGGACAGGAGAGATGAAGTGAAACGTGACATGGAGGTGACGTGGGGCAGTGGTAAATGGCTATGAAGGATACCGCGTTCGGGGGTAAGATGGAGTGGTTTGTGGTTTTGGGATTTCTAGTCCCGAAAGACTAAAAGGTAATTTTTGTGGTTTATGTAGGTGGTATTAAAGACTACCCATTCCCCCCCCCCCCCAGGCCAATAAACTTCGGACAGCAAATGAGGGCCGAAAGGGAGTGTGGGTCGTAGGATTATGGAGGAGTGTGCGGGATGAGAGGTGAGGTGGAGGGAATTTAACGTGTGAGCAGGGAATGAATGATGGGGTCGTGATATGATAGGTGGATGCAGTGGCTTGGGTCCAGATGATTTAACGAATGGAGTGATAGCATATGAATGAAATAACATAAAGTCAAAACTTTGGTTATTCAAACTCCCATCATCAATATGTTTCCTAATGTTTTGATCTTTAGGAAATAACCATTTCAACATCTCAAACTTTCACATTTCTACCTACCCTTCTATTCCTAACATTTTTACTTATCCTTTCAGAGTGCATTTAAACTAGCAACCCAATATTTTATTTTTATGAACAATCTATCTCTATACCTTATTCCCTCCATTGGCTCAGATTAAACTGTTGAGCCAATTTATTTTCTACCTATGAGAATTAATTTAAAACAAATCCAATTATGATGCAACTATATAATTGGATAAAATAACCTAGTGTGGCATCTAAACAAACTGCACACAACTATTATTTTTCAAACTAAATTTAGAACAAAGTAGTGGCATTTAGATTTGCAACACTTTCAGAGTTGATTTCTTTTTCTTTTCTGTCTAACCTAACATTTTATTTTGCCTTCATTTTTTAGGGCATCTACCCTAACATTTTCTTTGATATGGACATATTTATCAAAATATTTTCCTAACATTTTTTATTCAATATTCTTTTTGTCCACATCCTATCTTAACATTTTGTAAATATATTTTCATTTTTTGTCTAATTTATTCTAAATTATCAAAACCAAAAAAATGTTACAATATCGGCTCTAACTGGGGACTGCTTTTTCCTGTAGAATGCAGAGAACCTATAGATCCATGTGCCTTCTCCTCCGGCTATGGAGTCCTTTGCTGTAAAAAATCTCACTGACAGCTTGAAAACTAAAAGAAACTGGAGTTTTTACAATGAAATGTATTCCAACTTCTTAGTATTGAATGAAATGCTTGAGAAACCTTCCATTTACAGGATAAGTGGAATATAGTCCCTCAAGATTTTGTAGCACAAAAGTTTTGTTGCCATTTACTTCAGCAATTACTAAAGGACCAACCCATAGGTTATCAAACTTGCCATTCTTTCCCTTTTCCTCCCTCCTAGGGTTCCATCTTAGAACTAGGTCACCTTCCCTAGAGTCCCTTTCCCTCACTCTTCTGTTAAACATGATTTTCATCTTATTTTGATATTTCTTCAATTTGTATTGAACTTCATCTCTGTTTTCATTTAGTTCAATAATCTGATTTATCCTTCTTGAAAAATCATCAGGTTCATTTGTTGAGTCCTGCAAGAATTTTAAAACTGGGAAAGCCAAATTGGTGGGAAAAATTGCATCTTTCCCATAGACTAACTAAAAAGGAGATTTCCCAGTAGATATTTTTGGAGTTATTCTGTTTGCCCATACTACATAAATTAAATGAGAGTCCCAGCTCTTTTTGTGATCTGCTAGGGTCTTTTTTATTACCTTCACCAGACTTTTATTTGAGGATTCTGCAAGGCCATTACCTTGAGGGTAGTATGGAGTTGAATGATGTAACAGAATCTGATATTTTTGGCAAAACTCAATCATTTTAACACTAGAGAATGTTGTTGCATTATCTGTGACAACTTGAGTTGGGCAACCAAACCTAGATAAGATATTTTCTTCAATGAATTTAATTACTACTGAATCGGTAGCATTTCTTACTGGAATTGCTTCCACCCATTTAGTGAAGTAGTTTGTTGTTGTGAGGATCCATCTGTGTTGATTACTTGAAGTAGGATGGATTTCTCCAACAAAATCTAATCCCCATTGAAGGAAAGGTGCTGAAATTATTGATGGTACTAGTGGAAGAGCTGCTAGTTTCTGCTTACCAACAAACATCTGATAAAGAACAAAACCTCTAACCTCTTCCCCTACTTGCAAGAACAATGTTGGCCAATAAAATCCTCCCCTTAAAATCTTGTATGTTGTTGCTCTCCAAGCGTAATTTCCTCCATAAAATCTTGTATGAAACTGATAAATGATTCCTTCAGTTTCTGATTCTGTTAAACATAATAACAAAATATTCAGTGGATCTTTCTAGTACAAATTTGCATTTATGATGCAGTACTTGACTTCTTTCAATTTAAGAGTTTTACACTGGGCTTTGGAGAATGATGTTGGGCATTCAAAATGGAGCAGAAAATTTACAATGTCTTGATACCAATCTGACAATAGAAATTTGTCATCAATATGTAAAGGGTTGATCTAATCTGAAGGTAAAGGTTCTTGTGGATTATTTTCTTCAGGTTGAAGAGAAGGTTCTTGTGGATTCTCCCCTTCTACAAGGACAGAAGGTTCTTGTGGATTCTTCCCTTGTAAAATTAGGAAAGGTTCTTGTGGATTCTTCCCTTCTACAAGGACAGAAGGTTCTTGTGGGTTCTTCCCTTGTACTTATAAAATAGAATTGATTCCAAGAACTTTGCAATTGGATTCTACTAGAAGCTTGGCTAATCCTTGGCCTTTTACTAGCTTTGTAGTTTTGATAGTGTTGTGGCCACAACTATCACCCCATTAAAACATGCACTAATAGCAAATTTTCAATGGGTCCCCCTAGAAGTTTGATCTTCCACCTCTCCGAATGATCCATTTTATCCCAGATACTTTAACTCGTTGCCAAGTCAAATCTTTAATTCGTAATGGTCAAGACCCACCTTTGATAAATCTCCATTGCATAGTTCAGTCTTGACCCAACTCAGCCCTTCATTCATTCCCTTAATCAAACTTTTCAATTTTCACACGCACTCATGGTAATTCTATGCTTACTCACATAATCATCTCCACCCTCACTTCTATCGCACCTTATTTTTGTTCTAACTCTTTATAATGAAAAATCCCTCACAAAACATGCATAAATCTCATTTTGGGGCTTATTGCAATTAACATAATGCATGCCATAAGGCTCCAAACCCGATGGTGTTATAAACCACAATATATATATTTTTAGGCCCGAAAACCCCATCGCATAATGCAATCAGCCTAAGTATGAGGTATATGCATACATGGTGTGCAGCTACCCTCTGTACCCGATGGCCTTATCAACCGAAATGCATATATTTTCGGGTCCGGAGCATTTCGCATATCGCAATCAGCGGGGTCCCAAGGCTTGAACATAAGGTGCACAGCGATGTGGCAGACCGGCTGATCCTATTAAGAATATCATATAATATATCAGGTCCGGAGTTAATCGCTTATCACTATTAGGAGGCACATGGCTTATATATATGGCGCGCTACCATCTACCGGACTCAATGGTTTTATCAACCATGATATATATATATATATATATATATATATATATATATATATATATATATATATATATATATATATATATATATATATATATATATATATATATATATATATATATATATATATATCGGGTCCGGAGCATTTCACATAACGTAATCAGCTCAGTCCAAAGTTTCATATATAGTGCACCATAACCTCCTAGACTCACCAATGATTACAGAGCTGAGCATATAAATTTTCAAGTCCGCAATTTGGATTCGACTGTGTGTTTTACAACAGTTTTTAGTGTAAACCAAGTTTGGCTTGCTAGGCTTAATCTATGCATAAAGCTAAAAGCCAGGGGCCGATTCTTTCATGTTTGATGTGATAAACATTCAATAGAGGCAATATTCATGTTTTATAGCATTTTGTTGTATTTTTATAAGCATGATTGGTGTCTCTTATTTCTGTAGGCCAGGAGTAACGAATGCACAATCGGATCCGGAAAACCCTTATATGCAGAGGTGATCTATCAAAAGAGCCAACCTTTGACATTTTCAGTTGGTTTCTAGGCATTGCTTGCGTGTTCTGAAAACAAAACTGCTCCAAATCGCATCATGAATAGGACACATAGTCATCCTCTCTAATCAATAACCATTCAGTGCCCAAGAAATGAAGCGCCCTAATGACAAGAAATGCCCTTTACGTGTCAACAGTGACACCGACTGTTTTCACCTATTTCTTCTTATCAGCATAATGAAGGAAGGAGAGGGAAGGTGAAGAGGTAGGGAAGACCGAGAGTGAGAGGCTTTTAGCATAAATATTACCTCCGAAGAGGAGAGGGGGCTTTTGATTTTTGAGAAGAACAGTGTTGCTTTATTGTGAATGAGGAGGATTGTTTTTGAGGGAAGAAGGAGCCATTAGTTTCAGACTCATTGTATTGTTTTGGATCAGAGTGTTGTTACTAGCATGAATGTAAATGTGATTTATATTTATGCATATTGATGACTTACAGTTCACTATTAGTCTTGTTAAATTGAATGTGATTCAGTTTCATGGTTAACTTGTGAATGGTCTCTAATTTGAAACTAAATTAAACATCAGTTGCAGTTTCAATTCCATACAAGAATGTGGATTCCTATATGAGTGATTGGATTGCAATTTAGCTTTAATAGTGTCTTGTCTAGCTGTGAATTCAGTGATTGATTCATTTGGACTTGAATCTATGCATGATGTTTAACCTTTTTTATCACGCTCCTACTGAACATATATATGATGTTTAAACCTCTGTATTATGCTCTTGCAGGATAGATTAGGAAAGCTATGACTATATTAGAGTAGTGGAAGTAGTTTAGATAGGATTTAATACATAGTGTTTGTTATGGGGTAAAATGCACGGGATGAAAACTATCCTCGAAAGTCTTCATGAGACTTCTGATAGACTGTAAGGTTATCTACAAAAGGTACCTGTTACACACATGTTCATCTATCTAACATATATTGACAAGATATGGAGAAAGGATCACCTTTGCTTCTTTCTAGATTCATTTGGGGATCCCCGTACGGTAAGAAGAACTCCTCCTAACCGGCTCCAAGACGATTCCTGCACAAAAGAATGAAGCAAACCAATCACAACATATACTTCTGACAATTAATGAAAGAATCTGTAACAAACATGTATAAATGTGTAACTTATCTACTCAACACAACAAGCATTAGAATGGACAAATAAATGCACAATATCACTGACACTTCGAGTAGTGGAACACAACCGCAGTCCTATATTCAGAATAGAAGAGTGATTACAACAACCCTGTTGCATCAACCTTCCTTATCCCTTCTTCCTCTCTCTCTCCTTCTTTCAGCTAGCTCCTTCAAGAATATGACAATATCACAACAGCACCATGTACTATCCTTCTAAATGCTCTGACCCTTGTGCAATGGCCCTCTCGTTGCTTAAATAGCAATCGAATTAGGGCTTCCCAACTCCACCTGTAGTTCATTTGGGTAAAAACCATGAACCTGCCTCGTTTACCAGCTTTTTCCCATTTGCCTCTGTTTCCAGAATAGAATTTCTCCAAATATCTTGATTTTTGGAGATTCCCTGCTTTTCTTGCACAAATTTAGGGAAATAATATCTAGATATTTTATGGCAGATTCGTTGGCATAACCACTTTGAGCATCACTAAAGTTCACTAACGCTCCCCCTAGTCTAACAACATGAGTTAGCAGGTAGACTAACGCTCCTTTATGCTTGTAAACAAGCTTTATAAAGTAGGTTGTCAGTGTACAAAGAGCGTTAGTGTGGATTCTAGGCCTGCAACTATGGTCAATCTTTTAGTCATCTTGTCCTTTCTCCTCTAAGTTGATTAAGAGGTCAGTTTGTCCTATAACAGATGCCCCCTAAAGTATGAGATCAGAGGCAGAGACGATGGCCAAAATACTTTATGAAAATACTGTAGTTTCCTGTCAAAATCTTTGTAGAGAGAGAGAAGTTTCGGGCAATAAGGAAAACCTGATACAACAAAAGTACATATATATGAACTGCTAAAATCATGTCTTGAGTCGGGAATTCCCATGCTTAGTAGCTATGTTAGAGTAACTTTCTCCTCAGAGATATAACAATGTTGGCCACCAATATGGCACAAGGCAGATCCAGTGTCATAATAGATTATCCTGAAATGGTTGTCTTCAAAGAACAATATCGTAGCTTGGGAGAGGAAACAAGGCTGAATGATGTAAGCCTCTACCCAAGGTCTTGATTCCTGCTTCACCGAACAACATAGATCGGTACATGTGATAAAATGAGTTGACGTCGAACATGCACGAAATCATCTGATTACCAGCCAATAATGGAGACTATTAACAGATGTAAGGAAGGCCACCGATAATGGTGATGGTCTCCAAGATGCACAGTGCAAACTAGTGAGTGTGAAAGATTTTTTGTCGTCGAACACTCGTAGAATCGCTTAACCAGGAGCCAATGATGAAAACCCATGATCAAGCACAAGGTAACCTACCACTAATGTCTACAAGCACCAAGGCACTGAATGTGTTTCTGGGTTATCTTCCTAGATAGAGTGTTGAAGTCGATAGGAAGGAACCTGTCGAAAGGTAGGCAATGACATGTCCTACATCAATCGACACGAAACCGGACAAGGATGATTTTGTTTTTTGAAGAAACTTTTGAGCTTTTGGGTCTAGAAAACGAAGGGCATGATGAAAGGATATGTAGGGTCAGTTGATTGAGGAAATAAGTAGGGACCCTTGAACAATAGAAGGCACGACAATGGTTTTAACCAGACAACACTAGACTCATGAACACTACAGAGTGTTTAAGATACAGAGATGCAATGGCATCAGGGTATATAGGCTAAAAACTCATAGGTTGGTAGGGTTCATATTGAGAGGCTATCAAAATGATGGTTTATCTGAGGGAGTGCCATGTTCAAGGGAACTTTTGCTGCCAAACCACGCTTCAGAATATGGTTGTATTTCCACTTTTCCCCATCTGATTTTTAATGATTCCAGACAGGTAAATTCATCGATCTTTTCATGTTTAGAGAGTCTAAAAAGGATCACAAAAAGAATGACTGTTTTTCCTATCTGATTAGTTTAATGAGTCCAGACAGGAAAACTCGTTGATTTTTTCATCTTTTAAGAGTCTGAAAAGTATCGTAAAAAGAACGACTCTATATCTTGTCTGTGTATTTAAAGAGTCCAGACTAGACAACTCGGTGATCTTTTCATCTTTAGAGAGTCTAAAAAGATCGTAAAGAGAGACTCCATGGTGGTCCCTTTGTCATAGTTGTTAAACAGGTGCGACAAAAGGTTAATAGTATACCCATATCGGTTACTTTTCCGTATTTAATCTACTAGACCCGGATAAAGAGAAACCTTTTTCCAATAGATTTCGACCTCATTTTGTTACAATTACGAGGTGGTGGACTAAACTCATGTTTTGTCGTGACACTTTAACGAGCTCAGTAACAAAAACATGGGTGTTGTGGGGAAAAATGCCTATGCAGGACGATCCTATCCACCTAAGGTGTGACAGTGCCTTAGCAACAAACAAATACAGCTATTCTGGTTTCTTCCTTTATGAAATGTGAAAGAGGGGAGATCGATAGACTTACCGTTGTCTTCCGTTTGTCCCTCGATCTAGATCCTCTTCTCCTTGGGTGTTCACAACTACTTGCCTCCTCGCTTGCTCAAGAGAACAGCTACTTGATTCCCACGAGATCACAAGAGAACAGCTACCTGTGACAAGAGAACAGCTACTTGCGACAAGAGAAGAACACAACACAAAGGCATATATTCATATTCATAAATGATTCAGGATTAGAAGTAAATCAAATACACTAATGCAATCATACAAATACACCAGTATATAGGAGAAAACCAAGATAGCTTTATTGATTGATAACAAGGTTCAGGAAGAGATACAATCCAGAGGGCTCCAATCCAGTGTCTCCTTCCCAGCAGAATGGAATTCCTTCTTCAGCTCCCTTCAAAGCATTAAGCACCCAATGTCTCCAGTCTCAAACCAACATCAATTCTTTGCAATAACAAAATTCCAGCCTCCAGATCTCATGGAGAAGAGATCTATATATAGATGTTTGGAGAGAGGATGAGTCAGCTTGAGATCTGACTAGTGTCCTCTCCCTCTGTCAGTTCTTGAGTCCACTTGGAGGTTCTTGCTTCCACTTGGAGATTTGGAACCTCTTACTCATCACCAGTCGAATTCCCTGAGGCAAGTGTCATTTTGGAAGCTTCCTGGGCATTGACACATTGAGGAATGAGCCTGCTACTTGTCCAAACTCGCTCAGCGCAGGTAGCCTTTGTTGGAGTTGACATTCAACGCAGGTAGACAGTGGAGCAGTTGACATTTAGCGCAAATGCTCAGTGGAGCAGTTGACATGACCCTGAATTGACTTGATTTTGAGTGGTTTCAGGTGTAGAACTTCTGTGAATTGTTGTGGTTGGTTTGCCTTGTTCCTCTAGGGGTAGGAACAACATGTTTAGGGACTTTGGATCCCTTAGATTATGGACATTTCATGCTCCATGCTGTAAGGCACAAAAATTTCTATAATAGTTGCCCCCTAAAGTATGAGGCCGTTTATCGGGTGAAATGCTTTATCCAGGAGGGTCCGAAGTTCATCCATTTGCTGGGAGGAGACCTATAATAAGATACAATACAATAAATTATGATTCATACTGCTTTCATGATCTAGCTGAGGCGGGCATTCCCATGCTCAGCTTTATAAATTCATTTTTGTACATAGAACAGACGATCGTCTGATGGTAGACTGATAATTTTGGCGAAATTATCATCCTTTGAGTAGGATGATCATCTGCTGCAATGATGTACATGTCAAATGTCTTTATCTTTCCTGAATATATATCGCAGCCCAGATGGATGAAACTAGATCCGGGGTCTTCAAACTCGTTCAATCTTCACTCTAAGTACAAGTCGATCCATGTGAGAATTGCGCTGAAGTCGAACATGGAAAGACATCGCTTGATTACCGGTCAATGATGTAAACCGTTAAAAAGCGCGAGAGGAATCACCGATAATGATAATGACCCTCAAGGTACTGCAGTACAATTCATGTGGTGTGAATAAAGGACTTGGCGTCGAACACCACGCAAAATCTTCTGGTCGAAGGTCATTGATGTATACCTGTCGCCGGAAGTGAGAAACTTGCCATTGAGGCATGCAAGCTTCAAAGTACTGAAGGGGTTGTTCCTAGATCAACTTCTTGGATAATGAGCTGATGTCGACAAGAAGTGATCCGTCAAAGGAGGGCCTTAATGAATCCCACATCAATGACACGGAACGGAGCTAATGATTTCAATGGAGGTGAAAACAATCTATGACATATGATTCAGGGTGGCAGTCATGAATGGATGAAGGATAATGTATGGCAGTGGATGGGACCCAGTTGACTCTTTCTGAACGACTTCTCTTGAACATATGGCGACACTGATGCGATGGATCGGTAGCATTACCCCAAATATGGATGGTATGGCGAGACCATGGTGATGTGACCGGTGAATGAGACAACCCAACCCGATTGTGGTATGGAGGAAAAGTGTCATGTTCAAGAGCGATCTGCTACCATCAAAGTTTTCTTTAGTTTTCTCACAATTTTTCCCCAGTCATTGCTGACCAGTACCTGTTTATTTTTGTCAAGCTTGAGGAGGATAACATATGCTTGTTCTATAACCTGCCCTTCGGGCAAGCCTATCACTATGTTTTAACGAGCCTAGCGATAGTGAAACTCGTTCTCGTCTAAAGACAAGTTTGTCGCTATTTAATAATTTTAACGAGTCTAACGACAAGGATAACTCGGTCCTTTTCATTTTTAGAGAGTCTGAAAAGGTACATAAAGTTAACTCCAAAATTCCTTTTTCGTCATCTAATCCCTTAAGTCCGAAAAAGTATAAAACAATACAGAAGGGATGAGTTTTCGATAGCTTTAACGAGCTGAACAAAACAAGCGCTCAATCTTTTTGTGTAATAATCCCTCAGGTCCAAAAAGATTAAAATATAGAGGAGGGATAGCTCTTCCGGTCACGTTAACGAGCTGGAAGGCCAAAACTCGGCAATCTTTTCATATTTTACGAGTCAGCTGAAAAGGGCTTAAAGAAGACTCGTCTTTTGAGGAATGAGTGATAAACAGGGTTAGCAGCAGATTCCAGGTACAGGTTGGAATTTTCCAATCACGGCAGTGTCATAAGGATGGCTAGGTGAAGTCACTCTTCGCAGCTGTTCCTCAAAATGGGTAAACAATCATATGGAGGTGAACGATCGGCCAAATGAAAAGTGGAGGTGGCAGGTGCAAACACGACCAAGGGCTTTTATGGCTGATAAATTTACGATCACAATCGCTTTTCTATTTTTTAACGAGCATAAATTCCGCGTTAAAACTGCTCGATATTGCTTTTCTATTTTTTAACGAGCATAAATTCCGCATTAAAACTGCTCGATTACCCAGTCATTTGATAAGAGTGTCTCATCAAGATTCTATTTTTTATGGAGCTTCATCTCACTAAGCTTTGCTCCTGATCCTTTCTTTATGCAAGTTTGGAAACGACTAATCCTACGAGTTTAAAGGGTTAGAGGTCCTAAAAATTTAAAAAATAAATAGTTGCCCCTTGCTTGCACTCCAAAAGGTTTGCATGCCCCCAGGTATAAAGTACAATTTCAAGGTTACCCCTCAATTTGCAGATAAAACATTTTTTTTACCGGGAGAGGCCTACCTCTTTGAGGTTACCCAAAGATTGTCTCGTTACTCTTTCAAACAAAACACTTCCTCGGCAATGTCTACCGAAATAGACAAGGGTGAATGACTCTGGCGCCAAACACGTAAATTTAAAAAAAGAATCCTATTCTAGAACAACCCCTCTTCCAATCACGGACGGGGTACGGACTAGTCATATTCTCCCGCGGAAACCTACTCTATACCCAAAGTTTTCCTGCCGAAGCAGGCCAGGACGCATGCCCCCTGGGTTCCAGTCATATCCTCCCGGATTACTCGCGCTCATCAGGAGGACGGACCGTGGGTTGAGACACTTCTTGCATGAATAGACCATTTAGGGATGGTACATGACTATTTGCGATGCGTGATCCGGGGAACGAAAGTTGGTCTACGAGCTTGACCATTCTTCCTTCATGCGGAAAACACATTACTCTAAAGAGTGAGGAGACTATAGCTCCCATGCAATATATATAGTCTCGTCCAAGGAGTAGGTTATAATCCAAGGGTACTTGAATGACCATCACGTTCATTTGAACGGTATTCCCTTTCAATGTTATGGGCACATTGGGGAGGATCCCTAAAGGTCGACTAGTTCCTTTATCAAAGCCCGATAGACTTCTCATCTCAGGCAAAAGCACTGGCGAACCAAGCGCTTTCCAAGCAATAGAGGAAAGGATACTCACAGATGCCCCCTCATCAATGATAGTGTCAGCCATTACCATTCTGTATATTTGACAAATAATTCTGAATGGTATACTAGCTGGCAACCGGGGTCTGCCTAGTTGGTTCCAGTCAAAGGACACAACTAGGTTGCTTGGTGGTGGGACCGAATATATGGCCAAATATCGCTCTGACGAACTTCCTTCCTGCGATAAAGGAATGGTGGCATTGCCCCCTTGTTCATCAGAGTCAGTTTTAATGAAGAGAATTTGGACGGTGTCGTCTTTATTCTCCTCTGTGATGCTATCATTTGAAGATGGAGCCTCTGCCGTATCAACCTTTTGACTTTCGTCAGGCATGGATCCAGACGGTTCATCTTCAATGACAGGTGCTTCGGCTGACCACCTGGGCGGGTCAGCCGGGTACTCAACTAGTGAGGGACTTGGTAGGAGTCTTTGATATCCAGGAGGGAGATGCGCTCGTAAAATCGGGCGATCTTCCAGAACTCTTTTTGCCTCATCTAGGAAGGGACAATGATGGATGGCGTGATCGCCTTCACACAGTCTGCAGGGAAATTTAGCTTTCCCGCTTTTTCCTGGGGCTTCACTCCCACTAGTTGACGGTGAACAGTCGACATGGCTATCAGAGGTCGATGCTACCGAATTGTGCAAACGGGGCAACCAGTCCCTTAGTATCCGGGGGATACAGGGACAATCTCTATGGAAGTGGTCTCCCTTGCATATGACGCATGGCGATTTAGGCCTTACGGGTGTTGTGTGTGGATTCTTGTTAGATGACATTTGTTTGCCCCCAGTCGCATTAGGCTCCTTCTTCTTTTCTTTCTTCTTCTTCTCCTTCTTCTCCTTAGGAACCCGGTTTTTTGTTCGACCAGTTCCATCAAGCGCAGAGGAAGGATGGGAGGAAGATGAAGTGGAAGGCTGGGAGGCAACTCTTGTCTGATCTAACTGTTGACTCGATTGTTCAGGAATGGTGGTATTCTGAACGACATTGGTTGAAAAGAGCCAAACTGGTAGGCCAATTGTCAGTCCTGGAAGCGATAATGTGGCCATGTGGGGCACACCAACATCTCCCTAAGAGGAGAAGGGACTAGGATTTCCACCAAGAGGAATTCCTTGGTTGGTGTGCTCCATCTTTTCAACCTAAAGATCAACGCAGGATTAAAGGGTGATTGTTCCGTTTAAAATAAATTGTTAACGACGCTTTAGACACAACTTTCTTTTTCAGTTTTAAAGAGTCGAGAAAAAGCTAAAGATGACTCTAGTCTCCTTCGATGTTTTAATGAGCCCGAAGTGACAAATGCTCGGATGGACTTTTTTTGTTATAGAGTCTGAAAAAGGCCAAAAGAAACTGCTCTGGAGATCTAGGCAGAGGGTGTGCCAAACTTTCACAAAACCGCAGAATACTTTTTAGGGTACGGGCGGTCGATCTTCGTGAATGCTGTGTTCACTGCATTGCGATCAGTAGGGCGGCTGACACGGCTTCCTAAGGATAAAAGATATATGCCTATAGGGGTCTCCCAATATATACGCGACGGTACGTGGGAGCACAATCCGTATTAGCGCTATCGTCCCTCAGGAGGAATCACCCACCTTCCACGAGATCGACAGTCACTAGGTTTAACGACACCGAAACACGTCTCTAGCCTAGACCTCTATGTTGTGCGTTATATTACAAAGCGTTGTTAGGTTCATTCAGTTTATTTTAGGTTGATCTTTTAAAGTTTGCCTTTCAAGGTTCACCACGAGATGTATGATACAAATTCCTAAATGCAATCTAAGATGATAAGCAAGCTTTATTATCTTTTCAACTTTGAAAATCCTAGCTACTAAGGGAAACGAAAAACACTATCTTTTCTCAAAGAGCAATCAGCACACTCTAATGCACTTTCCCTAAATCCAACATGCAAACTATCAAATGCAAAATGCACAATGCAGGTGTTTGTTTTCCACTTTCTTAGTATAAATGCCTACAAAGAAAGCTTTTTGCACAACTTTGAATTTGCTTTCAAAATGATCAATACAAACAAGTTCACTTTTTTCGAAATCAGAGAAGGTAGAAGAGATTACACTACTTAACGATTTTCGAAATAAAGACTTGTTTTGACACTCCAAAAGAGACAAATTCAAACCAATAAGCAAAAGTAAACCTATAATCAATCTGCAAACAGCCAATGAACTCTCTTCTAAGATCACAATCAATCAGATCTGAATCAAAGGCTACAGGATGACCACTTTAATCATGCAAAGGAAAACTGTAAATGACGCCACAAACACATAAAAACACTCACAGTCTTTTTGTACAAAAGGAGGTGGAATCTAAGCAAGGAAAAGAAGTTATCTGACTGGTACCTATGCTGGTTAAAGGCTGCAAAAAACAGAGATCAAAACAGGGCAACAGACAGCAGAGAACCCCAGCTGCTCAAGGCTAAACTGGTTCAGTGCAATTCCAACACTGTGGAGTTGACATTCAGCGCAGGTAGCCTTCACGGGACCTACGTTGAAATGCAGACTGCCTTCACAGTCTCTGCGCTGAAGGAGAAACTCTCGTTTCCCCTGGGTTCTGGGTCATAAAATGCTCAAAAATCAACTGTTTCAGGCCAAATCAGAAACACAAGCAAGGTATAAACAGAGGGATGCTTTGAGAGGGTACTAAAGACTATCACAAGGATCATCAAATCATTTGCAGATCCATTGTTTAGACCATAGACAAGTCCAGCAACTGGATCAAAGCAGCAACTTTCTACTTTGCATCCGGGAAAGATGCAGTTCGATTGTTGCTGTCAAGTCTATGAAGTAAGCAAATGACAGAAACACAAATGAAATGAATAAACAAATCTCCCCAGTGGAGTCGCCAATTTGTTGTGGGGAAAAATGCCTATGCAGGACGATCCTATCCACCTAAGGTGTGACAGTGCCTTAGCAACAAACAGATACAGCTATTCTGGTTTCTTCCTTTATGAAATGTGAAAGAGGGGAGATCGATAGACTTACCGTTGTCTTCCGTTTGTCCCTCGATCTAGATCCTCTTCTCCTTGGGTGTTCACAACTACTTGCCTCCTCGCTTGCTCAAGAGAACAACTACTTGATTCCCACGAGATCACAAGAGAACAACTACCTGTGACAAGAGAATAGCTACTTGTGACAAGAGAAGAACACAACACAAAGGCATATATTCATATTCATAAATGATTCAGGATTAGAAGTAAATCAAATACACTAATGCAATCATACAAATACACCAGTATATAGGAGAAAACCAAGATAGCTTTATTGATTGATAACAAGGTTCAGGAAGAGATACAATCCAGAGGGCTCCAATCCAGCGTCTCCTTCCTAGCAGAATGGAATTCCTTCTTCAGCTCCCTTCAAAGCATTAAGCACCCAATGTCTCCAGTCTCAAACCAACAGCAATTCTTTGCAATAACAAAATTCCAGCCTCCAGATCTCATGGAGAAGAGATCTATATATAGATGTTTGGAGAGAGGATGAGTCAGCTTGAGATATGACTAGTGTCCTATCCCTCTGTCAGTTCTTGAGTCCACTTGGAGGTTCTTGCTTCCACTTGGAGATTTGGAGCCTCTTACTCATCACCAGTCGAATTCCCTGAGGCAAGTGTCATTTTGGAAGCTTCCTGGGCATTGACACATTGAGGAATGAGCCTGCCACTTGTCCAAACTTGCTCATCACAGGTAGCCTTTGTTGGAGTTGACATTCAACGTAGGTAGACAGTGGAGCAGTTGACATTCAGCGCAGATGCTTAGTGGAGCAGTTGACATGACCCTGAATTGACTTGATTTTGAGTGGTTTCAGGTGGAGAACTTCTGTGAATTGCTGTGGTTGGTTTGCCTTGTTCCTATAGGGGTAGGAACAACATGTTTAGGTACTTTGGATCCCTTAGATTATGGACATTTCATGCTCCATGCTGTAAGGCACAAAAATGTCTATAACAATGGGATTTTTCATTTTTTAACGAGCTTGAAAAAAGTACCTGAAAGAATGCTCGAGTCATCTTTAGCATGTTTAACGAGCAGCAAGACACAGCTCGGGATTTTTTTAGTTTAAAGAGCGAGAAAAAAGTTCCTAAAATGGATGCTCCATTGGTCTTTTTCAGTTTATGAGCTAGAACTAGATCAAAAAAGAGGTGCTCAGAGAATCGTTTGCATATATTTAACGAGTGCGAATGATGGAAAACTCGGGGAATTTTATATTGTTTAAAGAGCAATAAAATATCCCTAAAAGTGCTTTACAGGTTTGTGGTATATATATTTAATGAGCCCTACTACAAAAACTCGGAGGTGTTTATATTTTTTAAAGAGCGATAAAATGTCTCCAAAAGTGCTCTATTTATCGTTGCATAGATTTAACGAGCGCAAGGACAAAAACTCGGGGATGTTTATATTTTTTAAAGAGCAATAAAATATCCCTAACAGTGCTCTACCATAGTTAGAAAGTGTTTAACGAGCTTAACGATGAAAACTCGGGGATGTTTGTATTTTTTAAAGAGCAATAAAATATCCCTAACAGTGCTCTAGAAAGTCTTGCATGCAGCTTTTACTGCTTTTCATTCCTGAAGTACTTTCATCAAAAGCAATAAAAAAGTAGCAATTCCTATTATCTGGGTTCATGCATGATAAAAAATCATGTAGAATGGACTATTCCTCTTTAATGATTTTTCAAAAAATCATGTCTCTCATAGTTATATAAAGAAATGCTTTGAGCTTTCACATGCATCATTTTCACTATTTTGAAGTTTGTGAGAGCTAGTTGGAGCTAAAGAGGAGCAGATTTTCCGCGGACCATTGCAGGAGATCCGGGCAACCATTCGACGTGCCGTCAGTCCCAGGTGAGAGCTAAAACCTTGCTCTATGCTTTATTAAACCTTTTTTATCAGTTTTGTGGGTGGAAATTTGCAGATCTGAGGTGCCCTAGAGCCATGTTTGCGCACTAACGCCCTCCAGCGGGCTAGTAGGAAGTGTTAAATGCTCTGTACGAACCATGGAAGGGTGTTAATCCTCCTTGTGCAGCACTGGGAGGAGTGTTAAGGGAGTAGGGTGCAATTGAAACCCTCATGCATGGATTCCTTAAGTGATTTTACCCCATTTTAACTGATCTTAGGGTTATTTTGTGCAAGTTTTGAGTTGAAATGACTCACCTATGGAGGGAACGGGCCCATGACAATGAGGAATTGTTGATGCGAAATGATCCAGCTTGCATACTTGCATTGCGCCACTGCAGTTTGTTGAAGTATTCAAGGCTAGAGCTGATGAAAGGGCAGGAGGAGCTACTGAGATGGATCATACAACACTGGGATGACCACGAGCAAGTGTTCAGGGTTGGAGATCAAGAGTTGGCAATTGACCGAGATGACATTTACTTTTTGACTGGTTTGTCGTGCCGTGGGGCACATGCAAACCTTACTGGTGGTAGGTCAGACCCATGATGTACTTCAGAGCTGGTAGATATCTACTGCATCCCTGGGAGTGGATTAGTCAGCAATAGAGTCCCAATAGAGAGGATTCGATCTCGATCTATGAGGGCAGTTTTATGGTTGATTATGTGTTTGGCGGGGTCAAAAAGTCCCCGCGTAGCAACAAATGCCCAACTGTTGCTTGCCATTGACTGTGTCCAACCCCAGATGTTCAACTGGTGTGAAGCAGTGCTTCACCAATTGAAGGCAGAATTGATAGCGTACAAGACCCGTACCCAACACAATTTCAGGTACGATACTATCATAGTCTCATTTATCCTTGAGAGGGTACCTGTCATGCACTCATGGGTGAGCTTAGGTCCCTTTGATCCGAGGGAGCCGAGGCAGGGTCGCTGGTCATCACTTGATCCTCGCATAGGAGGAAGACCACTCTGGCACTTTTTTGACGAAGACTTCTTCTAGTGGCTTCGCAACCAGATCGTGATTGTTAATGACTATGCCTATGAAGGTATGGACTTTACTGGCGATCTAGACTTGATGCTACCGCTCGGGACCAACTGGGGTCCTCAAGGTGAGAATAATGTTGATAGTACTTAAGTATTTTTATACTTTTTAATGTATATGTAATGTTTTTTAATGATGAGATAAGAACTGACATGAAACTTTTATGCTTTAACACAGATGTGGCGCCAGTACGACCTGCAGGCCAACCTCGCTATGTGAGATGAGGTGGCCAACTACATGCTAGAGGGGGTGATGTCGACAGTCTCCACGAGGTTCTGAGGAACCTAGAGGGTTTGACTATGGGTGTCCCTCCCCTTCCTATGAGGGAGATTCCTGCTCATATGCAGCAACACACTGTTGGTGTACCTAAACGGTTTCTGGTTCCTCTTCGGAGGGTAGCTAGAGTTGTTTTAGCTTTTCTGGAGCAATAGGCTTATTTTAGCAGGTGTTCGAGCATAGCCATATGAGTGTTTATAGCTAGGCTTTGAGCCATTTTGAAATTAACTCATCCAAGTTTTGGGATATTTTTGATGTAAAAAACTAGATTTCTATCTATATATATACAGATAGTTTTTGGTATTTTTGGTGGTGTAAATGTGTTTTTTTTTTAAATGTTTTTTGTGAAAAATTTTTAACTTTAGCAAATGTTTTTACTTCTCATGCATGCTTATTATAACAAATGTGACAAATGCCAATCTAATAAATAGTTAGTTAATGAATCAATGACTGTATTTGATTCTCGAGGAACATGCTCATATGTGAATGTGTCAAATTGACGTTCCAAGAGGCGTACCCTTAGATAGTTACGTAACAAGGTTGGATTGCAAACGTGATAATGATTGGTCAATTGCATAATGACTAGCTAGGAGTCTAACCTGACCACCATATTAGAGATGCCCCTTGATGACGCTTTTGTGAGAAGCAAAACGATGGACATGTACTCAACAATGTTGTTGGTGGCAGTACCAAGAAAGACTTCGCTGGAGCAAAATAGTTCTGACTCAGGTGTATAGATGACCCAAACAGCTGATGCAATGTGCCGTGTGTGACGATTGGCACCATCCGCGTATCCTACATATGCTAGGGGCAACGATGACATCTGTATTGCAAACAGAATGTATGAGACAAGTACTCCACTAAATAACAAAAACAATCCAATCACATCAAAAAAGGGATGCAAAACTTATGAATGCATAAAATTACAAAGTACCTACCCAGCATGACACTAGGTAGAATACTTTTTCAGATAGAGCCCGTATGTGGGTTCCTTGAGTGGGTTTCCGTCCCAATCTTGTAGTTCATATGCCCCTAAGGGGAGGACTTTAGTTATGACATAGGGACCTATCCAAATGGGTCGAAGTGCGCATGCCTCCAAGAGATTATCTTTTGGATGATAGAGTGATACGAAGTCACCCTCTTGGAAAGAAGAAAACCTAACTGCTTGTGCAAATCTGGCTTGTACCCACTCCTTGTGAGCTGCGAGTGCTAAATCAGCAGCTCTACGAGTTTTATCCAGTTGTTTGAGGTATAGTAGGCATTCTTCTTCAGCCGAAGGGTCGGGTATGGGTGCAACGACTATATCGAGGGAAGGAAGTGGCCACCCATTCTATTTTGCTTTGTCATAAAGTTGGATCTCATGCGCGACAAATGACGGGTTAAAGTTGGGCATTTCCTCCTGAGACCAAACAAATTCTTCATGGAATTCCTTATGTAGGCAGGTGGAGTTTGCAATTTCCTCAGGACTGCAATCTGCGCTCATTTGGGTATCTTCCATGGTGCCTGTCGTGACTGAACTATCTATGGGTAATGACCTGGAAGTGTCGTCCATATTTTCTTCCACCCCAGAAGTTTGAATGCTTGTATAAGGTGGGGAAATGATTTCATTTATGTTAGAGGATAGGACTTGAAGAGGCATCATGTTTGAACCAGATGTCAGACCCCAAATATGTCATTCTTCCCAATGTTGCTCTCCAAAACTCATGATATCTCTAACGGCTTCAGCTATTGAGGGGAGTTGATCACATGGATTTAAAGGAAGAGCAATTATGGGAAGGGGTTGGTACCGTCGGCAATAGCCAACTTGACTAGAGATGTGGATGCTGATTGAATGCCTTGGTAGGCTAATTTAGCTGATGATAATGGCATCTGGTCTCCGAATGTGTCAAGGTTTGAAGGCGCCATTAGGATCCAGGGATTGGTCAGTTCATGAGGAATTGATGAAAGAATGTTGACCGATTGTGGAACCTGTGGTGACAGAAGAGGAAAACAACCCATCAGGGAGGAAGCGTTCAAGAATCTAGCCCATAAAGTTCACCTTAAATGCCTATTGCCCAATCCAATTGGTCTCAAACCAAGTATCACATCGTGAATAGTGACTGTAACTATCACTTTCCAGCCAACCCATGTGGCAGCGCAGCTACCCTCGCGCTGTCGCAGACCCTGTGACACTTTGCTACTACATGTAGTCCTAACATCGCGTAGCTCCCAATAGAGTAGTATATAGTCTCACACCTCCTTTCAGCTGCATGGAGCGCTAAGACTGTGCTTTTGTCAACTAGTCAAATGGCCAAACCCTCTGTGTACGCCTTCAAAAAACTGCCATTGACTTTTCTTGGGAAGAGTTGTCCATTTAACTTGACCAACTGCACCACGCCACCATCTGTGATCTCCTTAATAACATACGGTCCTAGCCAATGCATTTTGAGCTTCCCTGGGAACTTATCGAACTTACTATCATACAAAAACACCAAATCTTTCGCCTTGAAGGTGCGCAACTTAATATGTCGATCGTGCCAAGCCTTTTCGCATTGCTTTTGGACCTACTGGTGAAATCCAGCCATAAATCATTCTTCCTCGAGCTCCTCCAACTGCGCGAGCCTCTCCTACAGGGCTCCATGATCCATCATACCTATGAGCGTTGCTATGCACAGACTAGGCACGATATATTCCATAGGCATTACAGCTTCCACTCCATAAACAAGCCTAAAAGGTGTTTGTCTCGTCAGTTTCTTGCATGTCATCCTGTAAGCCCATAATATTGTAGGTACGGTAGGTCCCAATCAATTCTCTATGCATTGCATACTTTGTTCAGCGTGTGGCATACCTTGTCAAACACTTCCGCACATAGAAACTTCTGTGTGACTGTTCTTCCTACATACTATTTTCCCAACATTAAGAGCCATTTGCACTTTAGTCTGCCCAACACATGCTTATTGATCATACATTTCAGCGCAGAGTTCATGTGCATCCGTGTAGGTTGTTTTCCACATGCCTGCGCCCACCTGGCCTGATGTGTGCGCGGATCACCCCGTCCATTGTACATGTCTGTCAATCACACCCTAGGCTTCCCAAATCATTTTCGCATCATTCCCCTAAATTCGCGCCAGTCATCAAATCTCCCTTTGTGCGTACCCCACCACCTCGCGGGCGTAGCGCGTAGTACCCAATTCAAGGCCTAGAAGCGTTGCTTTTTCGGCACCTCCCTTTCAAATTTATTCAAGAAGGTGTCTACCTCACTTAGACCATCATAAGTAGGTAGGTCTCTTGCTTCTGTCGATATGTAGTGCAGCGACCTTGTCATCATATTACAGTTCAGTGTACTTACCTCATGTAACCGATTCTACCATCGCTCTTTCTCCTCATCTGAATCCGAAGTACAAGAGCTTTCGCACTCCCATGCAATCTTCCCATCCACGGTGGGATTCACCAAGTACTAGTTTCACATTGTTATCTTATAGATGCAACCCAAATCATCATCACTTTCATGTTCACGCACCGGCTCTGTATAGCATGATCCTTCATCAGGGTCCAGGGGTATAATTACGCGTAGTGACTTCTTTTCAAAAATCATTTTTCACTTTTTCAGATTAATCACCCCATTCATGTCAATGGCCCAATCAATTCCTAAGAGTGTGGGGTAGAGATTGTTGTCATCAACAATCTTTATCACTTCAAAGTCCGACAACGCACTCGCTCCCTCAATGTCCACAGTTATTCCCTACAATCGCCCCATAAGTATTATTTTCTGTTGGTTCGCCATTCGCAGCTGAATAGGAGACCACTGCAACGTAGGTCTCCCCATTTGCTCCCATGTCTACTTTGGCAGAACATTCGCATCTGATCCTAAATCCAGGATGACTTGATCCATCTCATATTCTCTGATATACATGGTTAGTCTCATTTCTCTCCCTGTCCTTGTCTTATGTTTTCCGATCTTCCTAATTATGCGCAGTTCTCCTGGTGCGTTCCCAGTGCATCTGTTAATGAGTTCCTGTAACCCTTTCACCACCTTACTGTCACGCAGTAGCTTCATACATGTTTCCAAGAATGTTGTTAGCATAGGTTGGTTTATCTCTGGCTTCGGTTTATCTTTGCTTCTTGAAGTGGAGGCATCAGTGAAGCTCTTCTTAGCTTCCATGAAGGTTTCCCGAGTGCACTCCAAATCAAACTCCGCTTCTTTCGCTAGAGCTTTGTGAACCCAAGTACTATCTTCTAGTTGTTTTCCTTTGTCATCTCCCATCACGATTCCACTTCAGAGCACAATGTTTACATTCGGATCTTCCTCATGTGGCTCAGACCTCATCATCTGCAAGTTCTGAGTCGGGGGAGGTGGTAGCACTCCTTTGTCGTGTATCCTAGCTATCAGTGTAGGACAATCTTTTGTCTCATGATCAAATAAGTTGCAATACAAACATGACAGGCACATTGGATTTATGCAATCATAGGCATAATGTCCTAGCCCTCCGCAATTGTAGCATATCAACTGTCCGTGACCTCTTCCAGGTCCTCCTCCACCTCAGCCTCATCCACGCCCCTGAAATCTTGTTCGCGCCATTCCTACATTTTGATCAAGGGGCCGTGTTTTAGCCTGAACTCTGTAGGTGAGAGTTCTATCCATAATTAACTCATATCTTCTACAAGTGCACTCATCGTGTCCCACTGACCTACAAAAATTGTATAACAACTGTTGCGAATTTTGTGTATACTTCTGTAACAAGTGACAATCTCAGTGGCATGTTTTCCCGCTATTTCACAAATCGCACACCACAAAGTAGGTGTCACACTAGATCCTGATTGTGCTTCCAGTATTAATGGCCTCAGTCCCGCTCCTATGAGGTAATTTGCGAAAACTGGGCAATGGTACTTGTCATGACCCTGACCCTTGCATTTTACGCACCACACCTCTTCGTGCACTTCTGGTCGAGCTGTCCTGTCCTGTTTCAGACTCTGCATCTCAAGGCATAAATTCTTCAGCTGCACGTGGATCTACTGAACTCCTAAGTTAGGATCCTGCATCAGGGTCTCATGCAGCCTCATCGCAATCTCTAAGGCCTCTGCCTGAGTCATTAGCTTCTGATGTGATAGTGCACTCCTTAAATGTGGCGTTAGCGAAGCTACAAACCACTCGCAATGTTGTCCATCCATCAGATTCATATTAGCCTTGCAAATCATACATTTCAGCCTCTGATCTAGCTCCCAAGGAGTCTCACCTGGTAGCAACGTGATCTCTTTGAATCCAATAATCGACCGTGCTTCAGACTTCAGCCTGCTAAATTTTTTGTTTAGTGCTGCCTGGATATCTGTGATTCCTGCATTTGGATTATCATTAGAGTGCTTAATATACCAGGTCAATGCACAGTCCTACAGGGTGCTAACTAGTGTTGCTTTCTTTATATTGTCATCTGTAACTCTTTGCACTTCCCATACGGCCCTTACCATGAACCAGAATTGGTCTGGATCCTCATTTCCCAAACCCTTGAACAGAGGCAACTTCAATGTGCTTTCCATATTGAATCGTGGTGGTGGAGGATGTGGTACAGGTGAAAATGGAGGTGATGGCGATGAAGTTAGTGGCAGTGTGGGTGGGGGTGGTATTTGTGGAATTTTTTTCCTTATCATATGGATCACACTTCGTGGTGAGACCTTCGCGATCTCTTCCTCGTCCCCTCGTGGAGGTGAAATCAAGGGGCTAGTTTTGGGTCCCTTACTTCCTTCGTTCCTATAAGATTTTATATTTCGCATAGCCCCAAATATCAAGGTAGCCGCATAACTCTCTTTTCACACAATAGCATTTTAATCCAAGTATTCAAAGACTTTACATACTTACCTCACAGTCCCTTGAGAAAGTGTCACTCTGCCTCGCTATATCTCCCTGAGGTGTCAACCGCGAACTCAGTAATGAATCCTCCTATAATCTGATCGAGCCAATGATGAACGGTGCATGATATTATCCTTCGATGATTCCAACCTTCGCACTAACTCTGGGGCCCACACAATAGGATTGTCGAGTTTCTACCTTCCTTTCCTATCTGCTAGCTTCATGATCCACTCGTACAACTCAGTAGGAAAAGATGCGAAGAAGATTTCATCGATCTCTGTGTACAGGTAGTAGTCTAACCACTCTTCTTTTGACAGTCGTGGGTTCCTGTTCTCCTACACTGCGAACTCATGAATTCTTCTGTCCAACCAACCTTCAATTTCCTTCTTAGTTGGATTCCAATGATATGACATCAGACATCTCTATGCAGATTCCGATCCCGATAACAAAACCATTTGATGGCTTGATGGGGGCCTGACCCAGGTGTTAGCGCTCGAATGTGGCCTCAGGCTGAAGAAGGCAAAATCCAAGGCAACATCAAACCACTTAGCCTCGTAGCTAGCCCTACGAGGACAGGAGAGGGCTCTCTCCGGGTCTATCTCGGCAAAAGGTCTTCAAAGGGATGAGATGACCAATAAAGAACATTGATTTTAGGCTAGTAAACTGATAGGGAAAGTTTGATTTCAAATTTTTAGGGTTTTGTTGGAAAAGTGAGCACGACAATTTTGGGTGCGGGGATGAGACACAGTTTTTGCAGAGGTCTTTTTGGGGCAAGGTAGGAGATTGTCTTGATGCCTTTGAAGGTAGTGAATGGATAGGTATCACTGGTGAGGAGCTAAGGAGAGCAAGAAACCACCAGGAGTCCTCCTTAAACAGATGAAAACATAGATATTAAGCAAACTTAAAGGTAGAGCATAGAAACCATGAATTATACCTTAACACTTCATTTACTTAATTTGCAGAAGAGAAGAGTAGGAAAATGATACACATAAAAAACTTACAATTACATGAGAGAAACACACCATCAACACAAATCACCACAGGAATCCCAAATAGTGCTGCAAAACCCTGGTCTTTCCTTTGCCAAAATTGCAGAGATACAAAGAGTAATACAGTCTAAGCTTATCCCTCAAGAGTCCAACCATGAAAATGACTAAGAAAGTACATAATATAGGCAAGCTAACACATTTCCTTGCCTCTAGGGGTCGAGCTTATCATCTTAGGAGCTGTTTCAACCAATTCTAAACTGAGCACTACAATCTAGGCAATCAAAACAACTTGCCTCTATAAGTTAGGAAACCAATTCATTCATTAATTTTTTGCTATTTTATGAATGAATCTTCTAGAATAGGTAAAAAAGTGTCATGTCATCATGAAAATACATTAGTTACATCAAAGAGGGTGAAAAATCCCATGAAAAGTCAAAACTAGTCAAAAGCTGCGTTGTCCTGAGCTGTAGATGAAAAACTGGCAAATTTCCCTGATGCGTAGAGCGCCATTTCTCAACGCGTAGCACGCCTTTGAGCCCAATTTTGGGGCACTTCCCGGAATCCAAATGAGGCTCAAGTGGGCTTGTTGGAAAGATCTGGATGTCGCCTCACCAGCTCAAGTAGAATTTCTCAATTTCGTGCCCATTTGCCCCTCCAAAAATGCAATCTCCCAAGACTTCTTCCTGTGTGTCCAAAAAGTGGTAGAAGGTCATTTTTTGCTTGTTTTTTGACCTTTTGGGGGCCCAAACCTCAATGAAATGTGTTGTCAGTGGCTGAGAAAGTGTAATTTGTCATGACAAATCCAAAAATGTAGAGTTTTTGTGAAATTGACCTCCCCATCTTCAGGGTAGCGCGCGGCGCGCTACGCGTTGAGGGCAAAAACCTGTTTTTAGCAAAAAAAAATTCAAAATTGACCAAAATTGCTCCAAATTTTCTGAATTTTGAGCTGGGGGTGTATCATTGAGCACCATGCTCCTTCAAGGAGGCTTCAGCCAAAATCTAAAGTGGATCGGGCCTTTTCCTCCTTTTTAGTGCCTTGGTCAATCGTCCTTTGAGTACCTTCATTTTCGCTTTGCACACATGCATGCGGGCCCAATAATGATTCTTCATGTGGCAGAGCATATCTTTGTCCCTGTTTGCCTTGGCTAGCAACTTCTCTAAATGAGTATTCACTTGAATGAGCATAGATCCTTGCTCAATAGGTGTCAAATCACCGGGTCTCTTGCGAGCCAAGTTCCGGTCTTCTCGGATCCTCCGCAACTCATCAAGAGTGTGTTCATCCTCTAACTGTTTGTTGTGCTGCTCTAAGTAGTTGATTGTCCAATTTTCCATTTCCAACTTCTGCTGCAACAAGTGATTTTCAGCCTTTTGTTGCTAAATGATCTCCTTTAGCTCCGAGCTAGGAGAACTGATGTCAAAGTCAATAATGTCTATGTCCGGATCACCTGATGGTCCCTCATCAATCATGGGCTGCTTGCCTCTCTCCTGTACCTGTGCTTTTGTCGAAAGCGAGGCCCCTTCCACCTGATGTGGAGATAACACTCGCTGTGCTGATGAAGAAGGCGAGACCCCTTCCACCTAGTGTGGAGATAATACTCACCGTGCAGATGCAAATAAGGAAAGACCAGGGTTTTGGAGGGCTACTAGACCGACTCTAACATTGGCTCCAATGGGGATGGTAACTCCTTGGAGATGCCAAGAACCTCAGACCTCTAGGAGAGAAGACTAGTGCGTTCAACCATTGGGCGATGGAGTCATTATTTACTCATTTGACACAAACTTTGACAGTTTTGGTGACTGAAAATTGGACACAACTTTGACCCAAACTAACTCAATTTTGGACAAAAAATGAACTGATAAAACCAACTTGACAAACTTCAAACCAACCAATCTTCATCTTCAGAATTATAGCCTTCACCGCGGGCCCCAGACTGAGGATGAAAGATCAGTACACACATGCGATAAAACAGAAGTAAAACGGTATGTACAATGATGATGACAAGAGCAGAAAATGCTCAAACATGGTACCTTTTTAGCAGCCGACCATTGACCGAACCTCCGGGATAATCATCTCCGTTCATTTCCTTGAGAAGAAAAGCATTTTGGCCACGATATGTTGCGATCTTGTAGGGACCCTTCCATAAATTGTCAAATTTTCCATGCTTCCCTTTATCTTCATTCCGAGCATCCCACCTCAAAACCACATCATCTATTTGGAAGTCATCTGGTTTTGCTTTCCTGTCATAAATCTTCTTTATGCGCTCTTGCAACTTGAGAGTATTGTGAAGAACTTCCTCCCGTGTCTGCTGTAAATGAATCATTTGATTAATCCGCCTCTGCATGGGATCTTCCTCACTACCAGCTTCTTGAAGCAATTTGACCACCAAAATAGCAAGCAAAGTAGGAAACACTGCATCTGTCCCGTACACCAACTCAAAAGGAGACATGCCAATGGACTTTTTCTGACTTACCCTATCAGCCCACAGTGCATTCACTAACTTTTTATGCCAGCTCTTCTTATTGATTTCCAGCAACTTTTTAATGATATTTACCAAGGACTTATTTGAAGATTCTGCCAACCCATTTCCTTGCAGATAGTAGGCGGTAGAATGTCCCAAGCTGATATTGTATTTGTAGCAAAAGTCTACCATTCTCTTTTATTTGAATGTTGTTGCATTATCTGTAATTAACTTACTTGGACAGCCAAAACGTGACAGTATATTATTTTCAAGGAAAGAAATAATTACCACATCCGTGGCCTGCCGGGTGGGAATGGCTTCAATCCATTTTGTGAAGTAATCTGTAGCTGTCAATATCCATCTATGCTGTCCTGACGATGGCGGATGAATTTCGCCGATAAAATCCAAGCCCCACTGCTGAAATGGTGCACTGACTTCAATTGGTTTGAGAGGTAATGGCTGTAATTTCTGTTTCCCTTGAAAAATTTTGCACTCATGACAATTCTTGACAACTTTATATACATCTGAAAACAATGAAGGCCAATAAAAACCTGCCCTTAGGATCTTATTTGCTATAGTCTTCCAAAACAAATGGCCCCCGCAGCCACCTTTATGAAAATCTTCCACAACTGTTTTGGCTTCCTCCTCGACCAAACAATTCAGCAATATTCCATCGCGGTCTTTCCAATATAGTGCAGATTTGAGGATGCAAAACTTGGTTGCTTTCAACTTTAATGTCCTACTTTTATTTCGAGGCATCCCGGGAGGTGAAGACAAATTTAGAAGTACATATATAATATCAGCATACCAAGGAGAAGAAACAAAGATGTCAGATACCCGTTGTGCTGAATTTTCCTCATCTTCATCGGACATGGCAGCCATCAAATTGATATCTAGGACATGTAGATTTGTTTCAGCCATTAATTTGGCAAGACCTTGACCTTTGATCAGCTTAGTGGGTTTAATTTCCACATCATACTCTAATAATGCAATAATCCACTTACCCCGCCTTCCTTTCGGTTCTGCCTGTACCAAAACATCTTTTACTGCCGCGTTAGGAACATATGCTATAATGTGGGAATGCAATATATACACACGGAAATCCTTCAAGGCCTTCACAAGCGCAAGTGCTTGTTTTTCAATGATGTTATACTTTAATGCTCCGTCCCTTATAATATGGCTGAAAAAAGCAATAGGCTTCTCAACTCCATCTCTTTTTTGCATTAGTACAGCTGCCAATGTGTGCTCAGAAGCAAATGAAAACAAAATAAAGTCTTGTGTGTAATCCGGACTGATTAGAGTAGGGGCTAAAGATAGAACCAACTTTACCAAATTGAAAGATTTTACCGCCTCTTCGGTCCACTTTAGCTGGCTGTCCTTTTTCAGCATGTTTGTGATTTCTCTAAGATGCTCGGCAAGATTCGGAATGAAGCGATGCATAAAATTCAACTTACCATTAAAGGACTGTATTTCTTTTTTGTTCCGAGGCTGCTCAATTTGCTGAATAGCTTCAACACGTGCAGGATCTATACAGATGCCGTCTTTGGAAATGATGTGGCCCAAGAGCTTGCCTTCACTCATGGCGAAAAGACTCTTCTTTGGATTAAGAGAAATACCATATTTTCTGCACTTTTGAAAAACCATTTTCAAGTGATATAAATGTTCTTCATCAGATTTCGAAAATACAGTCAAATCATCAAGGTAAACAACCAAAAAGACATCTTTCTCGTTGGCAAAGGCCATGTCCATCGCACGCTGAAAAGTGGCACCTGCATTTTTCAAACCAAACGGCATCTTTGCATAATGAAATGTTCCCCATGGAGTAGTGAATGCAGTTTTGTCACAATCATCCTCATGCACCAAAATCTGATTGTACCCGGAATAGCCATCGAGTAGCGACATCCTTGAGGCTCCAACTAATCGCTGCAATATATGATCCATTTTGGGCAACGGATAATTGTCCTTTAAAGACACCTTATTCAAGTTTCTGAAGTCAATGCATAAACGGATCTCACCGGTCTTCTTTCTTACGGGCACCAAATTTGATATCCAATCGGAAAATATGATAGGCACTATGATCCCAGACTTGTACAACCTATTCACTTCTTTTTCTATCAATGGCAGCAATTTAGGATTGATTCTCCTCAATTTTTGACGAAAAGGTTTCTGATTTGGCTTTATAGGAATAGTATGCTGAATGATATTAGTGTCATATGTTTTCAGATCTGAATAATCCCATGCAAAGACATTAGAAAACGAAGATAACAATCTGACATACTCCTTCTTTACCTTTGGTGACAACGACTTTGATAGCTTTACCATATTGGGATTCTCAGCTGCTCCAATGTTTACCTCTTCAACACCTTCTTCAGTTGGTCTCAATGTCGGTTTGCGGGCCACATCATCTTGATCAAACAACTCTTCCAAAGGAATCAATCCTTTAGGAATAAAATTGTCCTTAAGTTGCAGCACATCCATTTGATTTACTTCATCTGGTTTAGTATCTATGGAGATGTCCTTAAACTCACCTTCAATCTGCAGAAAATCTTTGATTTCTTCATCATCCTGGAAGACTTGCCAACATCGTTGATTATCCGGAACTGTGGGGCGGTGTTTCACATAAATCTCAAATTTGTTGCTGGAATTCATTGGAATTTTTAAGTTACTTGTTGCCTTGGCCAATGCATCAGCAACACCATTTTGTATGCGGGGCACACATGTCAAAGTATGCTCAGAAAATAATTTCAAAATATCTAGGACAGCATTTCGATATGCCCTCATACGAGGATGCTTGGCCTGAAACTCACCTTTAACTTGCTTTATCACCAACTCGGAATCACCATAAACTGCAATCTTCTTTGCTTTCAGCTTGCGAAGAATTTTAAGGCCAGCAATGAGAGCCTCATATTCTGCCTCATTATTTGAACAATCGAATGCTAGTTTATAAGAACACACTCTCACCTTTCTTGGGACTTTGTCTCGGGCAGAAAAGGGACTTCGAATCCACACACCAATACCAGCACCATCGCTGCCCACAGCGCCATCAAAATCCATGGTCCAAAGACCATCTTCATCTTCTTCCAACTGCTGAAACTGTGTTGCCTCTGTTTTTCTGTTTGCTGCCCCTTAGCTTCAGCTGTTTGCTTCATGGCAGCTGGCTTTTCTTCTCTTTCCTTTTGCAGAACTTCTCTAAAATTTTCAGTAATCTGTGGTATATCCTCTGCCTGAACTAACTGACTATCTATCTCATTAAAATTATCAGCAAACAAAACAAACGACTCCAAATTTGTATGTACATAATTTACAGGATGATTTATTGGCTTTTCTTTGCTAGTTATCATGTATTTCATCTTTTGCTCCCGATATAACTTTCTCATTTGACCGAAGACTGGAATTGTAGCATAAGAAAAATCTAGCTGAAGTGTACCTTTCAACTTATCTCCCCAAGACCTTGAAAGAAACATACCAAAACGCGGAGGAATATCCGCCACAACCACATCCATCAAGACATTCTTAGCTGGAATTTGATCTAGGCTTACCACCAAGTCCTTGATCAATCCGATACACTTTACCCGGCTAGAATCAAATGAATACAAATCATGATATTTTATTGTGATGTCTAATCCCATCTTTTCCATGATTGCTTTTGGCATCAAATTGTGCGAAGCACCCGAGTCAAACATAGCATTATGTAAAACATACTCGTGCAACCTCAAACTGATATAGAAGGGAGGAACATCACTTTCAGGAGACTCACCATCTAAAGCAGGCCCAAAAATTAATTCTGGCTGATCATCTTCTACATTTACCGTGTCAAGCATTGGATCAATATTCAGAATTTTGGAAATTTGACCTCGGTAGCTGGTGTTTTTCATGATTTCAGTCAATGGAATAGACACTTTTAGCTTTGAAATTTCATTCTCCAAACTAAATGCTGAAACCTTTTCACCTTCTTTGGCTGGAACTTCTCTTCTTTCAACTTTATCCCTCATTGTGCTTGGTGGCTGATTTACCTTATCTGCTGAAGATGATTGACCTGCTGGGGGATCAATTATCTCTTTTCCTTTTTTCTGTGGGGAAGCTGAATCATTTTTTGCTGAAGTATCTTTCTTCTTCTGAATGGGATTTATGGGAACAGCTCGACTTCTTAATTGTTTTTTCTGAGCGGACAAAGCATTGAGATATCCTCTTTGGTACTCCTCCAATTCTTCCTCAAGCGCTGCATCATTTGATAAGATATAATTCTCATCTTGATGGATGATGGAGTTTCTCAAAAATTCTTCTTCTTCTGTAATATAGGTAGGCAGATCATCAGGAGTGAAAAAGTGATTTTCCTCCCCTATAGTATCACCTTCATCTTCGGATTCTTGGCTAACAAAATTCTGCTGAAGAGGAGGTTTTATTTGCTGCTGAACTGCTGACTCTTGTGCCCTTGTTTCACGCTGCTTAATTCTGTATTGTGGCTGCTGCGGACCTCGGAAATTAGGATTGCGAATCTGCGGTTCCGGCTTGTCGAGATGAGCCTTTTCGAGCATCCTTTCTACCTTTTCTACCTTGCGAAGGAGCTGATCTGATGTAGAAGCTTCTTCTTTGATTGTCACTCGTTTTTCGGCTTTCATCCTTGCTCTTTTATCATTCAAATTCGCTTCAACACTAGCAGCGATTTTTTGCATATCCTCCAAGGTAGGTGGATCTCTATCTCGCAATGAACAAGCCATCTTCAGATCAAAGCCATCCGGGAATTTGAGAAGAGCTGATTTTCTAGATGGTCTTAAATCATCTGGAATAGCATTGTAAACTGTGTTAAATCTAATAATGTAATCTTGGACAGACTCACCATGATTGCGTTTGAGATTGTTGTACTCGGCATTGATCTGAAGTGGATCCTTTCTCATTTCCCATCGGTCTAGAAACTGCTTCTGAAGTTCATCCAATGTGGGTATGCTTCTAGCTGTCAAACCTCTGAACCATTTTCTTACTTCTCCTCCGAATGTTTGCACAAACAAACGCATAGTTACATCTTCTTCATCTATCTCATATAGATCAAAGAAAGTTGTCATTTTGTCTATATGCTGCTGAGCGGAAACACCTTGAGGAGTGCCATCAAACATGGGATTTTACTCTAATAATCAGCTGGCATATCATGCAGATTTTGAGGAAGAGCAAGAGGGGCAAAGCGGGTAGCCATTGCTTTAGGTAGATTGGGTCTAGGAGTAGTAGGTGGAGTAGGTGTAGCTGTAGTATGAGGGGTGTAGGGAGGTGTAGGTGGAGGAGAAACAATATGGGATGAAGAGGGAGAATTGACTGTAGATTCAGGATGTGTGACTATAGGGGAAATAGAAATAAAAGGAGGATTAGTTTGTTCGTGCGGAACAGAAGCCGTGATAGTAGATCCAATATTGACAGATACAGTTTCGAGGAAATCAGCAAGATTAGTGACTTGGATATCTGTCTGAAGGTGTCTTAGGATGAAATTTTCAACCAATTTATTGTGTCTCTCGATTTCAAGGGCAACAACAAAATCAGGATTAAGGACTAGGGAATCAAGTGCACTTTCAGATTTCGTTTTGAACAGGGACAACTCGAAGCTCTCATCAAAATCAATGTCTTCAAAAAACTTAAAAATAGTTGGACATGAGTGAGATTTGAATATATGACTAGAATCTGAAGCCAGCTTGGATATTCTCAAAATATCAAGAAACAAATAGCCAATCAGCCTGTGAAAACTCTCAACTTATCATCAAAAGTTCAGAGTTTACAAATGTACTGTGGTAAAATGCAAATGAAGTGCTGTATTCACAAGCTCACGGAGATGGACTGAAGCAGCGTTTATCTACTTCCGCTTATGCAAAGCAAAAGCGTTTCGAAGGCTACCTAGCATAACTTCAGGCTCCGTCTAAGACTTATGAAATAAACACATCAACCTGCAAACAAGTTGTTCTCCCCAGTATGGTCGCCAATATGTTAGCGCTCAAATTTGGCCTCAGGCTGAAGAAGGCAAAATCCAAGGCAACATCAAACCACTTAGCCTCATAACTAGCCCTACGAGGACAGGAGAGGGATCTCTCTGGGTCTATCTCGAAAAAAGGTCTTCAAAGGGCTGAGATGACCAATAAAGAACACTGATTTTAGGCTAGTAAACTGATAGGGAAAGTTTGATTTCAAGTTTTTAGGGTTTTGTTGGAAAACCGAGCACGACAATTTTGGGTGCGGGGATGAGACACAGTTTTTGCAGAGGTCTTTTTGGGGCAAGGTAGGAGATTTTCTTGATGCCTTTGAAGGAAGTGAATGGATAGGTATGACTGGTGAGGAGCTAAGGAGAGCACGAAACCACCAGGAGTTCTCCTTAAACAGATGAAAACATAGATATTAAGCAAACTTAAAGGCAGAGCATAGAAACCATGAATTCTACCTTAACACTTCATTTACTTAATTTTCAGAAGAGAAGAGTAGGAAAATGATACACATAACAAACTTACAAGTACATGAGAGAAACACACCATCAACACAAATCACCACAGGAATCCCAAATAGTGCTGCAAAACCCTGGTCTTTCCTTTGCCAAAATTGCAGAGATACAAAGAGTAATACAGTCTAAGCTTATCCCTCAAGAGTCCAACCATGAAAATGACTAAGAAAGTACATAATATAGGCAAGCTAACACATTTCCTTGCCTCTAGGGGTCGAGCTCATCATCCTAGGAGCTGTTTCAACCAATTCTAAACTGAGCACTACAATCTAGGCAATCAAAACAACTTGCCTCTATAAGTTAGGAAACCAATTCATTCATTAATTTTTTGCTATTTTATGAATGAATCTTCTAGAATAGGTAAAAAAGTGTCATGTCATCATGAAAATACATTAGTTACATCAAAGAGGGTGAAAAATCCCATGAAAAGTCAAAACTAGTCAAAAGCTGCGTTGTCCAAATGAGGCTCAAGTGGGCTTGTTGGAAAGGTCTGGATGTCTATTCTCCTTCCTAAGTGGAATTTCGCAATTTGGTGCCCATTTTCCCCTCCAAAAATGCAATCTCCCAAGACTGCTTCCTGTGTGTCCAAAAAGTGGCAGAAGGTCATTTTTTGCTTGTTTTTTGACCTTTTAGGGGCCCAAACCTCAATGAAATGTCTTGGCAGTGGCTGAGAAAGTGTAATTTGTCATGAAAAATCTAAAAATGCAGATTTTTTGTGAAATGGACCTCCCCATCTTCAGGGTAGCGCGCGGCACGCTACGCGTTGAGAGCAAAAACCTGTTTTTAGCAAAAAAAAATTCAAAATTGACCAAAATTGCTCCAAATTTTCTGAATTTTGAGCTGGGGGTGTATCATTGAGCACCATCCTCCTTCAAGGAGGCTTCAGCCAAAATCTGAAGTGGATCGGGCCTTTTCCTCTGTTTTAGTGCCTTGGCCAATCGTCCTTTGAGTACCTTCATTTTCGCTTTGCACACATGCATGCGGGCCCAATAATGATTCTTCATGTGGCGGAGCATATCTTTGTCCCTGTTTGCCTTGGCTAGCAAATTCTCTAAATGAGTGTTCACCTGAATGAGCATAGACCCTTGCTCAATAGGTGTCAAATCACCGGGTCTCTTGCGAGCCAAGTTCCGGTCTTCTTGGATCCTCCGCAACTCATCAAGAGTGTGTTCATCCTCTAACTGTTTGTTGCGCTGCTCTAAGTAGTTGATTGTCCAATTTGCCATTTCCAACTTCTGCTGCAACAAATGATTTTCAGCCTTTTGTTGCTGAATGATCTCCTTTAGCTCCGAGCTATGAGAACTGATGTCAAAGTCAATAATGTCTATGTCCGGATCACCTGATGGTCCCTCATCAATCATGGGCTTCTTGCCTCTCTCCTATACCTGTGCTGCTGTCGAAAGCGAGGCCCCTTCCACCTGATGTGGAGATAACACTCGCTGTGCTGATGAAGAAGGCGAGACCCCTTCCACCTGGTGTGGAGATAATACTCGCCGTGCAGATGCAAATAAGGCCCTGTGGCCTCTCTGATATGTAACACATGCTGGAGTGCTGACATGCTCGGGCTCTGGAATGTGAAACTGATGTGAAGGCCCTCCCTCATCATGGAAAATCTTAGGGGGTGGCTGTGGCACCGTGAAGAAGTCGCAAGAGATGAAATCCTCCCAAGCAATACCCTGCTGTGCCAACTGATGCATCACTATGATCTCGATCAGTGCATAATGATATATACTCTTGTGTTGCTGTGCGGGGTTCTCCCTTTGCACTAAGGGCACCATCCTCTCTATATTTCGTCACATCAAAAATGGAATGTTCATCATTCGTACCTGGGTGAAATGCATCAACAAACGGATATGGTATGAATATAAACGTGAAAATCTGCCCTCACAAGTGAAGTAGCACATAATGAGCCTCATCAAGGGTGCATACTCATCCCTTAGGAATCTGAAGGGAAAAACAACAGTTAGGTGTCTCATACACCCGGGTTTGATATATGGTTGATAATGAAATCTATCTAACTGCTGGCGCTTGTTCCACTCCTCCCCAACATTTGGTATCCCGGTGGCTTGAGCAACAATTTCGGGTGATAGGGTGAAATCCACTCCTGCAAGGTTCACATGACCATTGTGTAAATGTAGGACAAACAAGCGGACTAGTTCTCTGTGATGTTGAATTTGTGAGATCCTCTCACAATATAAAAGCATGATTGATACTAAAAACATTTCATTGCAAGTGGACAAGCTTGCAAATGAGCCAAAGAAGTGGGCTCCTCCCTGACATGTCGACCACCTTTACCACCCTTGTGATGCCTCCTTGGCACTTCTACCTCCGGTGTTGAATCAATGTCATAACTCTGCTCATAATCTGATTCGGTTTCTGACATGGTTTTGAAGGCAAGATGGCTGAAATGTATTGCTGACTTTGCACCCAATTAACTGTTGTTTGACTTTTTCAAATGCTGTCACCAAAGGGACATAAATACAAGGGGATTTTTAGGGATAGGGGAACATGAGGGAATTAGGGACAATAAACAAAAATAAGGAATTTTAGGGAAGGCAACATGGGAAATCATAATATTGTGGGACTTTAAGGTGAAGTAGGGTTTGGGAATTTAGTAGGTTTTAGGGATTTTAGAGAGGAAGATTATAAAATTTTATGGGAAAATTTGAAGGAGAATGTTGGTGAAGATGAGGGAAAAGAGGGATCAAAAATGGGCAACCTTGGACAGCAAAATATTTTGAAACCCTAGCACCACTAAGTCTTTAAATCTTCCACAGCAATGTAGGGTTTTAACTTCTCATTTTCATGGCATTTTAACATATTAATTTCTCATTTATCTTGCAAAACCAAAACTAGCCATGGAGGAGAGGCCTACCTAAAATTTGCTTGAGAGAAAAGAGGATTTGGTAGCTTGCTGACAGTTTATTGGGCGAAAAACCCAACGCGTAGCGCCCCTCTGGTGCGTAGCGCCTGAACAAAATTACACTGAGAAAATTGCGCTGATGCGTAGCGCGCCCCTGACACATAGCGCGCCCACCCCGATGCGTAGCGCGCCCCTGAAACTGCCCAATTTGCTCAATGACTATTGAAATCGCCTTTGCAAGGATTCACTTGGCTTGTGAGAGGCAAATGAGTTGCTAATGAAGACTGATGTGCTTTTATAGGCTCCCTTTAGATTTTTTATTTGCTCAAAACCCACTTTATAATGTTTGAGTATTAACACTTTTTGAATTAATTGGCTCTGACTTCTGGTTTCCTTTTTTTGAAAAAAAAAATTGGTTGAAATGATGATTTCTTCTGAAAATTTTTGCAGGGATGGCTTCTAAGATGCTTTGGCAAAGGAGACCAAGGCTGCGCTTCAACATTTGAAGAATTTGAAATTTTGACAATTTTTACAAAAACGAGATAATGACCTTTGTTTTTCAAAAACAGAGTTTTGAAAACAAGGTGATAATTTAACTGTACAATAGTGAGAATTATTGAAATGATGTTTTATGAAGGACATCCCTCTGGCCTGCTCGTCCTTTATGACCTCTCAAGACAAAAATTGACTCAACCCTAGACCTAAGACCTTGAAATTTAAAACAAGATGAATGACCCTTTAAAGATTTTATTTACTTAAGCAAACCTGAACCAGCAGTGCCAAACAGGAGGGGAATAAAAGACACAAACTCCCTCCACCAGGGTTATGGCATGCCTAACAGAATGCAACATGATCACACTGATGGGACACCTAATCATGAAATGCAAGGAGCTTTGATCTCTGGTGGAGGGCTACTAGACCGACTCTAACATTGGCTCCAATGGGGATGGTAACTCCTTGGAGATGCCAAGAACCTCAGACCTCTGGGAGAGAAGACCAGTGCGTTAACCCATTGGGTGATGGAGTCATTATTTACTCATTTGACACAAACTTTGACAGTTTTGGTGACTGCAAATTTGACTGAAAATTGGACACAACTTTGACCCAAACTAACTCAATTTTGGACAGAAAATGAACTGATAAAACCAACTTGACAAACCTCAAACCAACCAATCTTCATCTTCAGAATTATAGCCTTCACCGCGGGCCCCAGACTGAGGATGAAAGATCAGTACACACATGCGATAAAACAGAAGTAAAACGGTATGTACAATGATGATGACAAGAGCAGAAAATGCTCAGACATGGTACCTTTTTAGCAGCCGACCATTGACCGACCCTCCGGGATAATCATCTCCATTCATTTCCTTGAGAAGAAAAGCATTTTGGCCACGATATGCTGCGATCTTGTAGGGACCCTTCCATAAATTGTCAAATTTGCCATGCTTCCCTTTGTCTTCATTCCGAGCATCCCACCTCAAAACCACATCATCTATTTGGAAGTCATCTGGTTTTGCTTTCCTGTCATAAATCTTCTTTATGCGCTCTTGCAACTTGAGAGTATTGTGAAGAACTTCCTCCCGTGTCTGCTGTAAATGAATCATTTGATTAATCCGCCTCTGCATGGGATCTTCCTCACTACCAGCTTCTTGAAGCAATTTGACCACCGGAATAGCAAGCGAAGTAGGAAACACTGCGTCTGTCCCGTACACCAACTCAAAAGGAGACATGCCAATGGACTTCTTCTGACTTACCCTATCAGCCCACAGTGCATTCACTAACTTTTTATGCCAGCTCTTCTTATTGATTTCCAGCAACTTTTTAATGATATTTACCAAGGACTTATTTGAAGATTCTGCCAACCCATTTCCTTGCGGATGGTAGGCGGTAGAATGCCCCAAGCTGATATTGTATTTGTAGCAAAAGTCTACCATTCTCTTTGATTTGAATGCTGCTGCATTATCTGTAATTAACTTACTTGGACAGCCAAAACGTGACAGTATATTATTTTCAAGGAAAGAAATAATTACCGCATCCGTGGCCTGCCGGGTGGGAATGGCTTCAATCCATTTTGTGAAGTAATCTGTAGCTGTCAATATCCATCTATGTTGTCCTGACGATGGCGGATGAATTTCACGGATAAAATCCAAGCCCCACTGCTGAAATGGTGCACTAACTTCAATTGGTTTGAGAGGTAATGGCTGTAATTTCTGTTTCCCTTGAAAAATTTGGCACTCATGACAATTCTTGACAGCTTTATATACATCTGAAAACAATGAAGGCCAATAAAAACCTGCCCTTAGGATCTTATTTGTTGTAGTCTTCCAAAACAAATGGCCCCCGCAGTCACCTTTATGAAAATCTTCCACAACTGTTTTGGCTTCCTCCTCGACCAAACAATTCAGCAATATTCCACCGGGGTCTTTCCAATATAGTGCAGATTTGAGGATGCAAAACTTGGCTGCTTTCAACTTTAATGTCCTACTTTTATTTCGAGGCATCCCGGGAGATGAAGACAAATTTAGAAGTACATATATAATATCAGCATACCAAGGAGAAGAAACAAAGCTGTCTGATACCCGTTGTGCTGAATTTTCCTCATCTTCATCGGACATGGCAGCCATCAAATTTATATCTAGGACATGTAGATTTGTTTCAGCCATCAATTTGGCAAGACCTTGACCTTTGATCAGCTTAGTGGGTTTAATTTCCACATCATACTCTAATAATGCAGCAATCCACTTACCCCACCTTCCTTCCGGTTCTGCTTGTACCAAAAGATCCTTTACTGCTGCGTTAGGAACATATGATATAATGTGGGAATGCAATATATACACACGGAAATCCTTCAAAGCCTTCACAAGCGCAAGTGCTTGTTTTTCAATGATGTTATACTTTAATGCTCCGTCCCTTATAATACGGCTGAAAAAAGCAATAGGCTTCTCAACTCCATCTCTTTTTTGCATTAGTACAGCTGCCAATGTGTGCTCAGAAGCAAATGAAAACAAAATAAAGTCTTGTGTGTAATCCGGACTGATTAGAGTAGGGGCTGAAGATAGAACCAACTTTACCAAATTGAAAGATTTTACCGCCTCTTCGGTCCACTTTAGCTGGCTGTCCTTTTTCAGCATGTTTGTGATTTCTCTAAGATGCTCGGCAAGATTCGGAATGAAGTGACGCAGAAAATTCAACTTACCATTAAAGGACTGTATTTCTTTTTTGTTCCGAGGCTGCTCAATTTGCTGAATAGCTTCAACACGTGCAGGATCTATACGAATGCCATCTTTGGAAATGATGTGGCCCAAGAGCTTGCCTTCACTCATGGCGAAAAGACTCTTCTTTGGATTCAGAGAAATACCATATTTTCTGCACTTTTGAAAAACCATTTTCAAGTGATATAAATGTTCTTCATCAGATTTCCAAAATACAGTCAAATCATCAAGGTAAACAACCAAAAAGACATCTTTCTCATTGGCAAAGGCCATGTCCATCACACGCTGAAAAGTGGCACCTGCATTTTTCAAACCAAACGGCATCTTTGCATAATGAAATGTTCCCCATGGAGTAGTGAATGCAGTTTTGTCACGATCATCCTCATGCACCAAAATCTGATTGTACCCAGAATAGCCATCGAGTAGCGACATCCTTGATGCTACAACTACTCTCTGCAATATATGATCCATTTTGGGCAGCGGATAATTGTCCTTTAAAGACACCTTATTCAAGTTTCTGAAGTCAATGCATAAACGGATCTCACCGGTCTTCTTTCTTACGGGCACCAAATTTGATATCCAATCGGAAAATCTGATAGGCACTATGATCCCAGACTTGTACAACCTATTCACTTCTTTTTCTATCAATGGCAGCAATTTAGGATTGATTCTCCTCAATTTTTGACGGAAAGGTTTCTGATTTGGCTTTATAGGAATAGTATGCTGAATGATATTAGTGTCATATGTTTTCAGATCTGAATAATCCCATGCAAAGACATTAGAAAATGAAGATAACAATCTGACATACTCCCTCTTTACCTTTGGTGACAACGACTTTGATAGCTTTACCATCTTGGGATTCTCAGCTGCTCCAATGTTTACCTCTTCAACACCTTCTTCAGTTGGTCTCAATGTCGGTTTGCGGGCCACATCATCTTGATCAAATAGCTCTTCCAAAGGAATCAATCCTTTAGTAATAAAATTGTCCTTAAGTTGCAGCACATCCATTTGATTTACTTCATCTGGTTCAGTATCTATGGAGATGTCCTTAAACTCACCTTCAATCTGCAGAAAATCTTTGATTTCTTCATCATCCTGGAAGACTTGCCAACATTGTTGATTATCCGGAACTGTGGGGCGGTGTTTCACATAAATCTCAAATTTGTTGCTGGAATTCATTGGAATTTTTAAGTTACTTGCTGCCTTGGCCAATGCATCAGCAACACCATTTTGTATGTGGGGCACACATGTCAAAGTATGCTCAGAAAATAATTTCAAAATATCTAGGACAACATTTCGATATGCCCTCATACGAGGATGCTTGGCCTGAAACTAACCTTTAACTTGCTTTATCACCAACTCGGAATCACCATAAACTGCAATCTTCTTTGCTTTCAGCTTGCGAAGAATTTTAAGGCCAGCAATGAGAGCCTCATATTCTGCCTCATTATTTGAACAATCGAATGCTAGTTTATAAGAACACACTCTCACCTTGCTTGGGACTTTGTCTCGGGCAGAAAAGGGACTTCGAATCCACACACCGATACCAGCACCATCGCTGCCCACAGCGCCATCAAAATCCATGGTCCAAAGACCATCTTCATCTTCTTCCAACTGCTGAAACTGTGTTGCCTCTGTTTTTTCTGTTTGCTGCCCCTTAGCTTCAGCTGTTTGCTTCATGGCAGTTGGCTTTTCTTCTCTTTCCTTTTGCAGAACTTCTCTAAAATTTTCAGTAATCTGTGGTATATCCTCTGCCTGAACTAACTGACTATCTATCTCATTAAAATTATCAGCAAACAAAACAAACGACTCCAAATCTGTATGTACATAATTTACAGGATGATTTATTGGCTTTTCTTTGCTATTTATCATGTATTTCATCTTTTGCTCCCGATATAACTTTCTCATTTGACCGAAGACGGAATTGTAGCATAAGAAAAATCTAGCTGAATTGTACCTTTCAACTTAGCTCCCCAAGACCTTGAAAGCAACATACCAAAACGCGGAGGAATATCCGCCACAACCACATCCATCAAGACATTCTTAGCTGGAATTTGATCTAGGCTTACCACCAAGTCCTTGATCAATTCGATACACTTTACCCGGCTAGAATCAAATGAATATAAATCATGATATTTTCTTGTGATGTCTAATCCCAGCTTTTCCATGATTGCTTTTGGCATCAAATTGTGCGAAGCACCCGAGTCAAACATAGCATTATGTAAAACATACTCGTGCAACCTCAAACTGATATAGAAGGGAGGAACATCACTTTCAGGAGACTCACCATCTAAAGCAGGCCCAAAAATTAATTATGGCTAATCATCTTCTACATTTACCATGTCAAGCATTGGATCAATATTCAGAATTTTGTAAATTTGACCTTGGTAGCTGGTGTTTTTCATGATTTTGGTCAATGGAATAGACACTTTTAGCTTTGAAATTTCATTCTCCAAACTAAATGCTAAAACCTTTTCACCTTCTTTGGCCGGAACTTCTCTTCTTTCAACTTTATCCCTCATTGTGCTTGGTGGCTGATTTACCTTATCTGCTGAAGATGATTGACCTGCTGGGGGATCAATTATCTCTTTTCCTTTTTTCTGTGGGGAAGCTGAATCATTTTTTGCTGAAGTATCTTTCTTCTTTTGAATGGGATTTATGGGAACAGCTCGACTTCTTAATTGTTTCTGCTGAGCGGACAAAGCATTGAGATATCCTCTTTGGTACTCCTCTGATTCTTCCTCAAGCGTTGCATCATTTGATAAGATATAATTCTCATCTTGATGGATGATGGAGTTTCTCACAAATTCTTCTTCTTCTGTAATATAGGTAGGCAGATCATCAGGAGTGAAAAAGTGATTTTCCTCCCCTATAGTATCACCTTCATCTTAGGATTCTTGGCTAACAAAATTCTACTGAAGAGGAGGTTTTATTTGCTGCTGAACTGCTGACTCTTGTGCCCTTGTTTCACGCTGCTTAATTCTGTATTGTGGCTGCTGCGGACCTCGGAAATTAGGATTGTGAATCTGTGGTTCCGGCTTGTCGAGATGAGCCTTTTCGAGCATCCTTTCTACCTTTTCTACCTTGCGAAGGAGCTGATCTGATGTAGAAGCTTCTTCTTTGACTGTCACTCGTTTTTCGACTTTCATCCTTACTCTTTTATCATTCAAATTCGCTTCAACACTAGCAACGATTTTCTGCATATCCTCCAAGGTAGGCAGATCTCTATCTCGCAATGAATAAGCCATATCCAGATCAAAGCCATCTGGGAATTTGAGAAGAGCTAATTTTCTAGATGGTCTTAAATCATCTGGAATAGCATTGTAAATTGTGTTAAATCTGATAATGTAATCTTGGACAGACTCACCATGATTGCGTTTCAGATTGTTGTACTCGGCATTGATCTGAAGTGGATCCTTTCTGATTTCCCATCGGTCTAGAAACTGCTTCTGAAGTTCATCCAATGTGGGTATGCTTCTAGCTGTCAAACCTCTGAACCATTTTCTTACTTCTCCTCCGAATGTTTGCACAAACAAACGCATAGTTACATCTTCTTCATCTATCTCATATAGATCAAAGAAAGTTGTCATTTTGTCTATATGCTGCTGAGCGGAAACACCTTGAGGAGTGCCATCAAACATGGGAATTTTACTCTGATAATCAGCTGGCATATCATGCAGATTTTGAGGAAGAGCAAGAGGGGCAAAGCGGGCAGCCATTGCTTTAGGTAGATTGGGTCTAGGAGTAGTAGGTGGAGTAGGTGTAGCTATAGTATGAGGGGTGTAGGGAGGTGTAGGTGGAGGAGAAACGATATGGGATGAAGAGGGAGAATTGATTGTAGATTCAGGATGTGTGACTATAGGGGAAATAGAAATAAAAGGAGGATTAGTTTGCTCGTGCGGAACAGAAGCCGTGATAGTAGATCCAATATTGACAGATACAGTTTCGAGGAAATCAGCAAGATTAGTGACTTGGATATCTGTCTGAAGGTGTCTTAGGATGGAATTTTCAACCAATTTATTATGTCTCTCGATCCCAAGGGCAGCAGCAAAATCAGGATTAAGGACTAGGGAATCAAGTGCACTTTCAGATTTCGTTTTGAACAGGGACAACTCGAAGCTCTCGTCAAAATCAATGTCTTCAAAATACTTAAAAACAGCTGGACATGAGTGAGATTTGAATATATGACTAGAATCTGAAGCCAGCTTGGATATTCTCAAAATATCAAGGAACAAATAGCCAATCAGCCTGTGAAAACTCTCAACTTATCATCAAAAGTTCAGAGTTTACAAATGTACTGGGGTAAAATGCAAATGAAGTGTTGTATTCACAAGCTCATGGAGATGGACTGAAGCAGCGTTTATCTACTTCCGCTTATGCAAAGCAAAAGCGTTTCGAAGGCTACCTGGCATAACTTCAGGCTCCGTCTAAGACTTATGAAATAAACACATCAACCCGCAAACAAGTTGTTCTCCCCAGTATGGTCGCCAATATGTTAGCGCTCGAATTTGGCCTCAGGCTGAAGAAGGCAAAATCCAAGGCAACATCAAACCACTTAGCCTCGTAGCTAGCCCTACGAGGACCGGAGAGGGCTCTCTGCAGGTCTATCACAGCAAAAGGACTTCAAAGGGCTGAGATGACCAATAAAGAACACTGATTTTAGGCTATTAAACTGATAGGGAAAGTTTGATTTCAAATTTTTAGGGTTTTGTTGGAAAACTGAGCACGGCAATTTTGGGTGTGGGGATGAGACACAGTTTTTGCAGAGGTCTTTTTGGGGCAAGGTAGGAGATTGTCTTGATGCCTTTGAAGGAAGTGAATGGATATGTATGACTGGTGAGGAGCTAAGGAGAGCAAGAAACGACCAAGAGTTCTCCTTAAATAGATGAAAACATAGATATTAAGCAAACTTAAAGGCAGAGCATAGAAACCATGAATTCTACCTTAACACTTCATTTACTTAATTTACAGAAGAGAAGAGTAGGAAAATGATACACATAACAAACTTACAAGTACGTGAGGGAAAAACACCATCAACACAAATCACCACAGGAATCCCAAATATTGCTGCAAAACCCTGGTCTTTCCTTTGCCAAAATTGCAGAGATACAAAGAGTAATACAGTCTAAGCTTATCCCTCAAGAGTCCAACCATGAAAATGACTAAGAAAGTACATAATATAGGCAAGATAACAAATTTTCTTGCCTCTAGGGGTCGAGCTCATCATCCTAGGAGCTGTTTCAACCAATTCTAAACTGAGCACTACAATCTAGGCAATCAAAACAACTTGCCTCTATAAGTTAGGAAACCAATTCATTGATTAATTTTTTGCTATTTTATGAATGAATCTTCTAGAATAGGTAAAAAAGTGTCATGTCATCATGAAAATACATTAGTTACATCAAAGAGGGTGAAAAATCCCATGAAAAGTCAAAACTAGTCAAAAGTTGCGTTGTCCTGAGCTGTAGATGAAAAACTGGCAAATTTCCCTGATGCGTAGTGCGCCATTTCTCAACGCATAGCGCGCCTTTGATCCCACCTTTGGGGCACTTCCTGGCATCCCAATGAGTCTCAAGTGGGCTTGTTGGAAAGGTCTAGATGTCTACTCTCCAGCCCAAGTGGAAGTTCTCAATTTGGTGCCCATTTGCCCCTCCAAAAATGCAATCTCCCAAGAATGCTTCCTGTGTGTCCAAAAAGTGGCAGAAGGTCATTTTTTGCTTGTTTTTTGACCTTTTGGGTGCCCAAACCTCAATGGAATTTCTTGGCAGTGGCTGAGCAAGTGTAATTTGTCATGAAAAATCCAAAAATATAGAGTTTTTGTGAAATGGACCTCCCCATCTTCAGGGTAGCGCGCGGCGCGCTATGCATTGAGAGCAAAAACCTGTTTTTAGCAAAAAAAAAAATCAAAATTGACCAAAATTGCTCCAAATTTTCTGAATTTCGAGCTGGCGGTGTGTCATTGAGTACCATGCTCCTTCAAGGAGGCTTCAGCTAAAATATGAAGTGGATCGGGCCTTTTCCTCCGTTTTAGTGCCTTGGCCAATCGTCCTTTGAGTACCTTCATCTTCGCTTTGCACACATGCATGCGGGCCCAATGATGATTCTTCATGTGGCGGAGCATATCTTTGTCCCTGTTTGCCTTGGCTAGCAACTTCTCTAAATGATTGTTCACCTGAATGAGCATAGATCCTTGCTCAATAGGTGTCAAATCACCGGGTCTCTTGCGAGCCAAGTTCTGGTCTTCTCAGATCCTCCGCAACTCATCAAGAGTGTGTTCATCCTCTAACTGTTTGTTGCGCTGCTCTAAGTAGTTGACTGTCCAATTTTCCATTTCCAACTTCTGCTGCAACAAGTGATTTTCAGCCTTTTGTTGCTGAATGATCTCCTTTAGCTCCGAGCTAGGAGAACTGATGTCAAAGTCAATAATGTCTATGTCAAGATCACCTGATGGTCCCTCATCAATCATGGGTTGCTTGCCTCTCTCCTGTACATGTGCTGCTATCGAAAGCGAGGCCCCTTCCACCTGATGTGGAGATAACATTCGCTGTGCTGATGAAGAAGGCGAGATCCCTTCCATCTGGTGTGGAGATAATACTCACCGTGCAAATGCAAATAAGGCCCTGTGGCCTCTCTGATATGTAACACATGCTGGAGTGCTGACATGCTCGGGCTCTGGAATGTGAAACTGATGTGAAGGCCCTCCCTCATCATGGACAATCTCAAGGGGTGGTTGTGGCACCGTGAAGAAGTCGCCAGAGATGAAATCCTCCCAAGCAATACCCTGCTGTGCCAACTGATGCATCACTATGATCTCGATCAGTGCATAATGATATATACTCTTGTGTTGCTGTGCGGGGTTCTTCCTTTGCACTAAGGGCACCATCCTCTCTATATTTCGGCACATCAAAAATGGAATGTTCATCATTCATACCCGGGTGAAATGCATCAACAAATGGATATGGTACGAATATAAACGTGAAAATCTGCCCTCACGAGTGAAGTAGCGCATAATGAGCCTCATCAAGGGTGCATACTCATCCCTTAGGAATCTGAAGGGAAAAACAGCAGTTAGGGGTCTCATACACCCGGGTTTTATATATGGTTGATAATGAAATCTGTCTAATTGTTGGCGCTTGTTCCACTCCTCCCCAACATTTGGTATCCCGGTGGCTTGAGCAACAATTTCGGGTGATAGGGTGAAATCCACTCCTGCAAGGTTCACATGACCATTGTGTAAATGTAGGACAAACAAGCGGACTAGTTCTCTGTGATGTTGAATTTGTGAGATCCGCTCACAATATCCAAAGCATGATTGATACTGAAAACATGTCATTGCAAGTGGACAAGCTTGCAAATGAGCCAAAGAAGTGGGCTCCTCCCTGACATGCCGACCACGTTTACCACCCTTGTGATGCCTCCTTGGCACTTCTACCTCCGGTGTTGAATCACTGTCATAACTTTGCTCATAATCTGATTCGGTTTCTGACATGGTTTTGAAGGCAAGATGGCTGAAATGTATTGCTGACTCTGCACCCAATTAACTGTTGTTTGACTTTTTCAAATGTTGTCACCAAGGGGACATAAATACAAGGGGATTGTTAGGGATAGGGGAACATGAGGGAATTAGGGACAATAAACAAAAATAAGGAATTTTAGGGAAGGCAACATGGGAAATCATAATATTGTGGGACTTTAAGGTGAAGTAGGGTTTGGGAATTTAGTAGGGTTTAGGGATTTTAGAGAGGAAGATTATAAAATTTTATGGGAAAATTTGAAGGAGAATGTTGGTGAAGATGAGGGAAAAGAGGGATCAAAAATGCGCAACCTTGGACAGCAAAATATTTTGAAACCCTAGCACCACTAAGTCTTTAAATCTTCCACAACAATGTAGGGTTTTAACTTCTCACTTTCATGGCATTTTAACATATTAATTTCTCATTTATCTTGCAAAACCAAAACTAGCCATGGAGGAGAGGCCTACCTGAAATTTGCTTGAGTGAAAAGAGGATTTGGTAGCTTGCTGGTAGTTTATTGGGCGAAAAACCCAACGCGTAGCACGCCTTGCCCAATGCGTAGCACCCCTCTAGTGCGTAGCACCTGAACAAAATTACACTGAGAAAATCGCGCTGATGCGTAGCGCGCCCCTGACGCGTAGCGCGCCCACCCTGATGCGTAGCGCACCCCTGAAACTGCCCAATTTGCTCAATGACTCTTGAAATCGCCTTTGCAAGGATTCACTTGGCTTGTGAGAGGAAAATGAGTGTCTAATGAAGACTGATGTGCTTTTATAGGCTCCCTTTAGATTTTTTATTTGCTCAAAACCCACTTTATAATGTTTGAGTATTAACACTTTTTGAATTAATTGGCTCTGACTTTTGGTTTCCTTTTTTTGAAAAAAAAAAAAAAATTGGTTGAAATGATGATTTCTTCTGAAATTTTTTGCAGGGATGGCTTCTAAGATGCTTTGGCAAAGGAGACCAAGGTTGCGCTTCAACATTTGAAGAATTTGAAATTTTTACAATTTTTACAAAAACGAGATAATGATCTTTGTTTTTCAAAAACAGAGTTTTGAAAACAAGGTGATAATTTAACTGTACAATAGTGAGAATTATTGAAATGATGTTTTATTAAGGACATCCCTCTGGCCTGCTGGTCCTTTATGACCTCTCAAGACAAAAATTGACTCAACCCTAGACCTAAGACCTTGAAATTTAAAACAAGATGAATGACCCTTTGAAGATTTTATTTACTTAAGCAAACCTGAACCAGCAGTGCCAAACAGGAGGGGAATAAAAGGCACAAACTCCCTCCACTAGGGTTATGGCATGCCTAACGGAATGCAACATGATCACACTGATGGGACACCTAATCATGAAATGCAAAGAGCTTTGATCTCTGGTGGAGGGCTACTAGACCGACTCTAACACCAGGTTCAGAGTTATTTAGCCAAACAAATCCCTACACTACTAGCCCTTTCGGTATCAGCCCACGGAACACAGATTGAAGTCTCACCCGAAGCAGTATGGGGGAATGTTGGAACCAAGTTTCCGCACCCTTGAGATGTCTGAGGTGTCGATTTAGTCCAACTGTGCCTATCTTTGCATAGGTTACTTCACACACTGTTCTAACCTTCAATACCTTCTTGATCTGTTATAATCATGTTTCGCGCAGCCCTAACCAGGGGTTGAGATGCTTTCACGCTACTATGGCAGCAAACTGCACTATTTCCCCAATCTACACCGCGTATCTTACTTATCTTCTTACATATGTTAGTCAACTTCGCGTAAATAGATATTATATCTTATATTCACTTAATCAATACAATCATATATTCGCACATCATATAAACAATAGAAGTGCAATTTATACCCAATATATTCAATGCATAAAATAGGAAATAAATACACATAATAGATATGAAACTTCTCTTTATTAATACTCCCAACTGTTACAAACTCGACTTTCCCTGCACACTCAGCTGCAAGGGTCCACGCACTCAGTTGCAGACTACTAGGCCTCTGCGCACTTAGCTACAGTGCCTTATCCTACTCTACGACCCAAAACTAGACTTTACACTTCAGATATGACTCAACTCTTCATCCTTATCATTATTATTCCATGATTGATTGATCTATTCATTACTTAACTACTTAGAGCCTCGCCCATGGGTAGATCTCTACAGCCGACATTACATTACAAAATTGAGGGCAAACAACCCTATGACTCTTTTACAAACTACGCAATCCACGCCCAAAAAATGTGGATTCTTTACATCGGGGTTACAACTTTTGATCAAAATCTGGGCTCTAAGCCCCAAAACTTCCCTTGGGGGATCCCGCACCCAAAAAAACACAAGGTGTCTCCTAAAAAGACCATGTAATCCATCTAAGAATGAGCATTTAATCACTTCAATTCAACATTGAAGGACAAATAAAAAAAATTCCTCAACAAGACATAGTGAGAAAAGTATAGAAGAGATGAACCCTGCAAGTAACAGTTGTTGCAATAAACTTTTAAAGGCAACAAAACCCCGACAATGCCTTCTCCATGCTCAAGCACCCTTCAAGAACTACTCTAGAACATTGATTGATCCATAGACCCATGAACTTGAACCTGCAAAAAGGTCTTTTAGATGTGCTCAAATCAAAAAATAGAGGTCACCATTAGATATAGAATGTCCAAAACCCCTAGGTAGACTCCTCTTGAGCTCCCAAAGGATAAAAACTCACAAAGATATGGCTCTACAAGTTCTCCATATAGTTTTTTTGTTATATGTCCTACAAATTGGACTAATAGTCTAACTGTCCTAAAAATTTGCCCAATTTTTCGCAACAGAGGCAACATTTTCACCCTCCGATAGTGAAATTTTTTAGACAAAAAAATTTCCCAATAACTCCTATGTGCAAAAAATCAATCCACATGGTCTATGTGGTTGCAAGTTGGGCCTTAATGCCCGCCCCATCGTCTTAGCACCTTAACTTTTGGGTCGTGGTCATCTAGTGCTCCACAAGGCCAAGGGTTGGGCCAATGGTCAAGCCAACAAACGGCCCTAACTATCGGATCCCCTTAATGGCCATGCCTAGTTCACATGGTTGTAACAAAAACTAGAGGCTAGCCTCCTTCGTAAGCACCCTCCATCGAGCCCTCAACAATGTTCTGTGTAGTAACAAGTGACTGAGACTTGGAGCTTACACCGATCCCCCTCTCAGTTGGCACCTTTTTTCCATATGCTACAGTCATGTGAGGGTCTTGTGACAGAGGGCCAAGGTTTTTTCTTAGCCCTTCTCTGCTGCATTATGTTCATGTGAGGTGCAAGTGAACAGGGGTCGGGGCTAACTTCCCAACCCCTCCTCCATAAATGCACTCCAATTAAACTTTAAATCATAGTCCAACACTATGACTATTAAAACCCACTGTGAGGCCTAATGGTAAGGTGTTGCAATGTTAAATCAAAAGTTAGGGGGTTCAAATCCCACATGGGCCTCTGTCCGACCATATCAAAATTTTAATGCACTTTGGAGGTGCCACGTAGCAACCCATGATTGGGCCATGTGGAAGCCCATGATTGGGCCACACAAAACCAATCAAATTTGATCCCAAACTGATGTACTAGGATATGCCACTTGTCAACACCTAATTGTTTCGTACCTACACAGATACCCTAGATGATGTTAGTTGTATGGAAGCCCAGTCAGTTTCATAGCCAGCAACCATGCTCATCTTTTAGATATTGGGCCAAACGATCAGAACGTGATAACTTGAGCATACGATGTTGGATTGAGATGAAACGAACGTCATTGGATTTAGAATGACGAGAATTTTGACTTGACGCTAGTTTCAAGAAATTTTGGGCACTTTCATTTTTTATCTAAAATTTGATCACCTGATCACACCTCCCCGGTAGGAACTTTTGGAATCCAAAAATTTACTTCTCCTAGTAAATAAAATGAGGCTAAAACTCAAAATTACGCAAAAATTCAATCCATATTTTATCTCTTCAATTAGTTACCTTCAAGCTCCAATCAAAGCACTTCACCTATCAATGTAAACCTCCTGCCAAGAAGATAGTGCCTCGAAATCTTCAATGCGCTGTATAATCGTTGCTTGCTCAAGATCTCGAGTTAGGTAGTTTTTCTCGTGCTCATTCAATTTTCGTGACTCATGGCACACTACTTGCCCTTCTTGCATGAGAACTCCACCAAGTACTCTCTTACAAGCATCTGTACACACTACAAACTCCTTCTCTAGATCTGTAATCTTTAGCCCTGGTGCATGTGTCAACAATTTCTTAAGTTGCTCAAAACTAGCCTCACCTTCTTCTATCCATTTGAACTTCTTACCTTTTTGTTGTAATGATGTGATAGGATATGTAATGTGTGAGAAGTTCCTGATGAACCTCCTATAGTTGCCTATCAATCCCATAAATTATCTCACCTCATCCACATTCTTAGGAGTTGCCCACTCCATAATAGCCATTATCTTTTCTAGATCCACTGCTATGCCATCCTTGGAGACAACATGCCCCAAATAATGTACCTCTATTGAAAGAAGTTACACTTTTTAAGTTTAGCATACAATTGATGATTTCTTAGAAACCTCAACATTGTTGTTAAATGCTCGGCATGTTCTTCCTCATTCTTAGAATATACCAGTATCTCATCAATGAATACAATAACAAACTTGTCCAGATAAGGACACAACACACTATTCATCAAACACATAAATGTAGTTGGAACATTATTCAAACCAAATGGAAAAAAACACTCATAATGCCCATACCTAGTCCTGAACATAGTCTTGAAGATATCCTCTTCCCTGATTCATACCTGATGGTACCCTGATCTCAAGTCGATATTAGAGAACATTGTTGCTCCCTTCAACCACAAATCATCAATCCTCAGAAATGGGTACATGTTCTTGATCATTACTTTGTTCAAATGCCTATAGTCAATGCATAATCTAAGAGTACCATCTTTCTTCTTCATGAAAAACATTGGCGGACCCCGAGGCGATACACTCGGCCTAATGTACCCCTTGTCCAACATTTCCTTCAGATGCAACTTTAACTCAAACAAATCAGCTGTGCTCATCTTGTAAGATGCTTTTGATGCTGGAGCTACCCCTGGCACCAACTCAATATAAAAGTATACCACCCTGTGAGGTGGAAACTCTGTAATGTCCTCGGGAAATACATCTTGAAGCTGCTACAAAATTGGGTATCTGCTTAACACATCCACATCCTCAATCTCCTTACCCTTGTCACTAGAAACGTGTACTGCAAACATCACACAACCTTTTCTGCAACTACACTTAGCCTGCGTAGTGGTAACCATCCTCACTGATGTAGGCTTCTTCTTCCCTTGCAAAGTAGTCTTTTCCCCACTATCATCCACACACTCAATGGATTTTTCAAAGCAATCCACTTTGGTTTTGTGAAGGTATAGCCAATCCATACCCAAAATCATACTATAATATCCCAATGGAAATACATTCAAATGTGTTGTTGTAGGAATACCATTTAACTCAAATGCACAAGATCTTACCCAATGGCGAACTTGCTTCTTTGTACCTGCAGCCAATTGTACCAACCAAGATTTTCATGCACTTCTTTTCTCAAACCACTCATATCCACCAAGTCAGGATTAATATAACTATAGTTGGATCTAGGATCAATCAAAATAGAAACAAGTTGATCACCAAGCTTAAGGTCCATCTCAATTATTGATGCCTGATGATCTAACTTCCTGTTGTCTACAACTGCATAGATCTGAGGAATGTTATGACCAACATCACCAACTGTATGTGCCTCCTAAGCACTGTACATCTGGGGTCTACCACCACTCTAATACTGCAATCAATCCCTTTTATAATGATCCTTACCACATATCCAACACTACAGTGGTTCCCTACCACCGCCTATAGCTTGCTATTCTCCATGTCCTTTCTCAGTTGTATTGAATCTCTTGTAAGGAACTTCATTTTATTTCTCACTTGCATCTTGATGTATTCCTCTCTTTAGTGTCCATTTTCCTTTATATTTCTCATTTTTTTCAAGTCATGCTTGGGCTCAACTTTGTGCTTCGACTACTCATAACAATGCTTCAACCTTTAGATGGCCTCCTCCACTGATCTAGGTTCATAGAACTCAATCTGGTCTTTCTATACAACTAGAAATCCACTGATGAATCTCTGAACCTTGGCCTTCTCCTCCCTGAGGTAAGGCACATATCTCAACAACTCCAAAAATCTGCTAGAATACTCATTATCTATCATAGAACCCATCCGCAACTCATAAAACTCATTAACTTTGTCATCATAGTACCTCTCAAACAAGTACTTATTCTTGAAGAGCATTTGAAATGCATGCCAAGTCAAATCTTCCTCATGTATACCTTTGACATTCTTCATGTCTTCCCACCACATATCCACTTTACCTTTGAGACTGAAAGTGTTTATCTTTGCTTTCATGTATTCTGAATAATCATGCAATCAGAAGAATTTCTTTATACCAAGCAACCATGCTTCTGCATCCTGTGATTTCTTCATCTCTCCATCAAAGGCAGGTGGTTTTGCCTTCTTAAACTCATCCAGAAAGTATCCCCTATCACTCCTCATGTAAAGATGATGATGATGATGACCATGATGTCTATCAGAACTAGAACTAGAATAATACTTGTGTCGATCACCTCTCCTATCCAGAGTGTCCAACATCTTGCCATCTCTGATTGTGTCAGATCTATCCGACCTATTTCTACTAGGAGACCTACTACCATATGCCCCATTAATTTTTCCCTCATTTCCATGGCTGATCTGAATTGGTTCCTATCGCTACAAATCTAAAAAACTCTGAAATAGTATCACATTCACCTCTTCTTGCTTCTCTTGTGCCTGCATGATTTTGTCAATGTTTTCTTTGCAACTCCTTATTTATTACTTCAGGCTTCTCAATGTGTATGCCAGGTTAGAAGAGTTCCCCACACCACGTTGTCCATCTGATGCATAACGAGATTCTATATATTCGACCACCTTGCTATCCATATGATCTCTTTCCTGTAAGGCACACTATGTCGGCCAAAGCAAATCACAATAAACCGGTCTATCTTAGCATAATTCAGGGAAGATACCTTGTCTGCAAAATCATCAAATTAGCATGATACATGTATAACATAACCATAATATCATATAGATATATATCAAATAAGTGCATCCACAGATAAACATCATTATCATTAGGGTCTAGTCATTAATGCAAGGGCATATCAACAATGCATGCTATGACCTCATGCATGACGACAACCATTACTCCATTGCACACATTGCCACATGTAGCTATGAACATGCACAAGCAATTTCTAATCAACTACACATACATATGAATGCATGTAGTCGAGCATAAGTGATCAATTCTTGTAATCAACCTACAAGACTGATACATGTAATCAAAACATTCCATAATGCACCTAACATACAAGGATGTAATCAAGCTGCATATAATCAACATGTAAGTGACATATAACCATATGCAACTAGTCATATACTTCTGACAATGCATCCCACAAAATCACATAAAGTTCCTCATGACAACCTCACTACAATCATGATCAACATGATGCAATGCAACAAGCACATGGAATGCAATTATAAGAGACACACATGCAACTGACATGCATGCATGACCAAGAACCTTCACCCAAGGAGAGTGCAACCATGCTCTGATACCAATTTGTAACACCCCCTCCTCCCAGGTCCACCCAAGCAACCGACCATCTGAGAAAACATGTGATGAGAGAGGTTACTAAGGGATTCAATCTCCTAGGTGAGCTTAAGGAAATGGAATCGATGGAACATATTAAACAAACCCATCCACATCGACAAAGCACCCTCAGGAGACATGTCAGCCACTCAGAGAACCTGTCCTTGAGTCCCACTGATGATATAAGCCTTTTAACCTAGATTCACTCTCATGCTATAAGCAAGACAGTGACTAGCAACTAAAATTCACTCTCATAGGCCTCTATGTTAGCAACTGTGGACTTTTCTCAGCAAACCTCTGCCAACGACCTCAATATTTGAGCCAGTTTTCTAGCCCGAGATCCTGTCCTCTAGCCAAAACTTGTTACAACCTTCATAATCATTCAAAGACATGATAACAATACTAAATACTCAAAATCAACCTCAGGATTAGGCCTGAACATTCCCAACAAGGACTGATATTTTGTCAAACACTTAGCATCAATGAAACCGACAGGTCTAGGATACAAGACAGAGCATAAATGACTGAAATAATGTATGAAACATAACTATAAGGATCACCTTCTTCTCCATTGGTCTATTAAATCATCAATTAGGTCTTGTATCCATCCATTTAACAATTACAAGTAAATACATGAAATAACCATGACATGAACCAGTCACATAATCATGCTTATAACTAGCATTAAACCATATAAATATTAGAGATATGACAGCCATTAAATCCACATGTAAACAAGTACAAAAGTAAGAGAACTTAGCTATAGGAAAATATGACCAAGTTCGGAACTTCCACGTACCACCCAACCATAGACATGGCTGAACCAAATCTCTCTTTCAGTCAATCACCCCCATGCCATATTCCAAGCATGAATGTGGGATCTCATAGAACAACCATTTCTAGAACAACCAAGGGAATCTAGAGGTTAAACCAGCTCCACCCTCACCAAACCGTGATCACACCAAAACTGGTGCTCCGATCACAACTGAACCTAATCTAGAATGGCATTCAGAATCCATCACTATCCTTGAGGAATTTTTTGTCTCCTTGTCGCTTAGGCTTTACTGCAATCCAATCTCAGATCTCTAAGCCCTAAATTGAGACCAATCTCTTATTCTTTACTACAATCCAAGCCCGGATCACTAGGCCCTAAATCGAGACTTCTCCCTTATGCTTTACCATGTATCTTGCCAAAACTGGTCAAGGGATTCCTAGGCCTTTGGGAATGAACCTTGAGACCACCTCCGTCTTGGATTCCGAAATCCATCCAGCAAACTAAAGCTCAAAACTGAGATAAACATCCCAACATACCATGGCATCCATAAAAAGGCAAGGATAGGCTAAAATCCACTGTCATAACCCAGTGAAGCCATGCCACCGACAACAAGAGAACCATACACCAACATGAAAATCCACGCATGTCCAAACTAGCTAAGAAATCACACATGCAAAAGGTTACCTGTAATTATTCCTGTTGAAGTTGTGTGATCCTTCTCTTCTTCATTGATCCTTGTTTTCCTTCTTTTTCCTTTGCGTGCATTTCCTTCCTTGATCCAAATCTAGAGTGCTCCAAGAAAACTCTATGTGACCAAGAGTGAGAGAGAGAGAGAGAGAATAATGAGAGAGCTCCAAACTTGAACTAACAAAAGGTTGGAAAAAAGCTTGCTCGTTGATCCTTAGAAGCCTTTTTATTAATGAGGCCTATATTTTCTTCATTTTCCATTATTTTCCTTCAATTTCTTCCTCATATGAAACCTGTGACCTTTTACCTTCCTTTTCTCCTATTTTTCTTTATTTTCATAAATAAATGTGCCAAAAATTCATTTTTTCCTTTTAATGCCTCTACCTTAGCCTTTGCCAACTTTCCTTAGCCAAAACACACATCTAGTGATGCCCACTAGGATATCTTTTCCAGCATTCATCTTGGAATAAGTATCCCTTAATCGTGGTCTTTTTTCCTTTATTAACTTTTATTACATGAAATTTTGACCAGGGTTGTTAAACCATTGATGTTGAGACCTCCTCCTTCATAACCCATTTTAGAAACCAGCTTCAGACCAATGCCTTTGGTATGTTGCTCAAATGTTACAAAAGAGGTGTTATGAACATAAACAGAAGGAATTGTACTTGAAATGCTTATTACCTCCTTGAAATTTCCATTCATATTTTCAGCCTCTAATGATGATGACAACATTGTAGATGACTCTCCACTTTTACAAACTGGAATATGGTGAGAATCTTAGAGATTCTTGCAATGTGCACATGCATCATTTTCCTGATATGGTCCATAAATACTGTGTGAACCATGCCCACATATTGGTTTCATTTTGGAAGTGTCTTTTTCTGTCATAAGAGTGGAACTTTCAGCAACTGGTTCCTCAAGCACATGCTGCAACTGAAGGCGCATATGCCTCTTCAACTCTTCATCCATTTCTAACATTCTTCTCAACTCAATATTCTCCATAGGAAGAGCCAAATTCATATCCTCTAGCATTTGGAGACACTTCTTGCCCATTCTTACAACTTGGTCAAAGAGGCTCTGATACCAATTGATCTGAAAATGGAGGAGGACGTCAATTTCCTCTCTGTAAAAATAGGGATCGTTCTCTTACACTTTGCAAGGGAAGACGAGTCTTAACACAAAACAGGGTTTTTAAAAGGTGTATTTAATTTATGAGTTAGTTTTCACATGTAAACTTAAGCGTAAGCAACACAATATCACATAGCTCATACAGGAATTCATGAATATTATAATAACGGATTTGTTGACAAATTTCACCCCTCCTGGGCTACATCTCTAGGCCTGTCAACATAGCTAGACCACTCCATATATTCAATGGAAAAAGTAGTACATAAAATTTTGCTGATAAAATATGTGGTTATTTCCCCTCCATGGAAATTTTCTCCTAAAAAGAAAATCATGAAAATCTACAATCAGTCATGAAAACATCAGCAACACATGGTGTCTCCTACAAACATCCTATACTCGATCTAAAAATGAGCATATAAGCGCTTCAATTCCACATCTAAGGATAGATACAAAAAAAAATTCAATAAGATAGTGAGAAAAGTATAGAAGAGTTGAACCCTACAAGTAACAGTTGTTGCAGTAAACTTCTAAAGGTATGAAAACCCCTACAAGGCATTCTCCATGCTCAAACACCTTTAAGAATTGCTCCAGAACACTGATTGATTCATACACCCATCAACTTGAACATACAAAAATTTATATGTGCTCAAATAAACAAATAGAGGTCACCATTGGATCCAGAATGTCCAAAAACCCCTAGGTAGACTCTTCTTGAGCTCCAAAAGGACAAAAACTCACAAATATATGGCTCTACAAGCTCTCCATGTAGTTTCGTTGTTATCGTCCTACAAATTGGACTAACAGTCTAATTTTCCTACAAATTCATCCTCTTTTTCTATTGCATAGGTGACATTTTCATCCTCCGATAGTGAAATTTGTTGGACAAATAAATTTCCCAATAACCCCTATGCACGAAAAATTAGGCCACATGGCCCACGTGGCCACGGGCTTAGCCTTAACGCCCGCCCCTATCGACTTAGTACCTTAATTGTTGGGTCATGGTTATTTGGTGTTCCATGGGATTGACGGTCAAGCCAATGACCTACCCTAACTATCAAATCCCCTTAACTATTGTGCCCATCTCACATGGTTGTAACAAAAACCAGTGGCTAGCCTCCTCCATAAGCGCCCTCCGTCAAGCCCTCAACACAGTTATGTGCAGTAATAAGTGATTGATACCTAGAGCTTTCACCAAGTCCCCTCTCTATTGGTTCCCTTTTTCCTTATTCTATGGTCATGTGAGGGCCTTGTGACCAAGGGATGAGCATTGTTTCCTAGCCCTTCTCTGTTGAGTTGTGGTCATGTGAAGTGTAGGTGACCGGGGCCAAGGCTGACTGCCCGACCCCTCCTCCATAAATGTGCTCCAATTAAACTTTAAATCATAGTACAACACTATGACTATTAAGACCCATCGTGATGCCTAGTGGTAAGGCTCTACAATGTTAAACTAGAGGTCGGGGGTTTGAATCTTGCCTGGGTCTCTATTCGGCCATACCAAAATTTTAATGCACTCTGGAGGTACCACGTGGCATCCCATGATTGGGCCACACAAAACCAATAAAATTTGATCCCAAACCAATGAACCAGGAGATGCCACTTGTCAGCGCCTGATTGATCCACACCTACATAGTCGCCCTAGATTATGTCAATTGTACAGAAGCCTAGTCAGCAACCCTGCTCATCTTTTAATTATTGGTCCAAACGATGAGAACGTGATAGCTTGAGCATACAGTGTTGGATTGAGGTGAAATGGACATCGTTGGATTTAGAACGATGAGCACTTCGACTAGACGCTAGTTTCAAGACTTTCTGAGCACTTTCATTTTTGAGCTAAAATTTGATCACCTAATCACCATATTGGGCAATTTAACCTTTCTTCTTTGTCCCAACACACTAGCATATCTAATTTTGGTGTGCTACCATCGAAAGAGAAAAATGCCAAATTAATTTTATTAATGCATTTAATTTTTAAAGATTTTTTGTTAAGTCAGAGGTAATGGTTGAAACTTTTATAGTTTTGTGACTCAGTTGATCCAAAGAAACCATGCAAGTAGATGCAAATGAAAAATTTTGATTTCAATAAATCCTACCTAAAGCAAGGAAGAAATATTTTTTCTTTTAATATGAAACCATGCACATAGTCCTAACTTCTCTCACATTTTACACTTTGATCTATCATTCAAAGAAAAAAATCTTGTTGCAACAATACAACAAAATAAGCAAAAGGAAACAAGTGAAAATCAACTCAAAAATGTTATAGTCATATTTGGGCACATCAACCCCAAAATTATATGTCAGTGTATTAGGGCTCATCAACCCCTAAAAGAGTTGTTCATACCCTAAAGGAACTTAGTCATCTGAGTGCATCATTCCCCAAAAGTTCCATCTCAGAAATCATCCAGAAACTGCCTAAACTGAACCATACTAACTGCCCCGCTGTCAAAGTGCAATGCATACTGACTGGTACATTGTCAAAGTGTGATGCATACTGTTTAGGCCTTCTATAGGGTGCAGTGGGTGAGGATGGACAAATTTTCGGGACAGTTTGTTAGTTGGTTGCTCATGGAATCTTCTAGAAACTTCTCCTCTGTCACTTGCCTCTCTGAATTTGCCCAAGGATGACCAAGGGAATTAGGAAACCATCTCCAATTCCCCTCTCTTGTGGAGCCAATTGTAACAAGTGGAATGACACTAATCAAACCCCGTGGATGACTCACACTCTTGCAAACATCTATAAAAGGATCTCCCATCCAAGAGATCAAAAGGCTAGAATTTTGTGAATTGCAAGTAAGTACTGATAGTTTGTAATTGAGGAGAGAGCATTGTATTCTTGTTGGTTTGATCTTGATATTTCATGAGGTGAAGAAGGATTGAAGCTAGGAGGATGACATTGGATCAGACAATTGGGTTGTAATTAATAAAGCTCTTCAAGTTTTCTCCCATATGATTGTGCAATTGTGAATGCTATCATTTTGTTCATTATATATATGATTCTGTAATGTTTATGTTGTAATAGATCACGATGATTTGACGGTTCTTTGTTGCTGTACTTGTGCAGATACTCTCCAAGCGTGTTAAGTATGGGGAGGAGTTGTAGGATCTACCAAAAGAGAGAGAGATCAAGCAAGGGATTAAGTGGAAGTTCCAGGTTGGTTCCACTATCTTTCTCTTATCTGTTATACATAGGAAAAATCATTGAATTGCTTTAAACTGTTGTTTCTAGGGTAGTTGCCAAACCTAGAGGGTTAGTAAAGACGCTAATTTTCCCATAAACAAATTGGCGACTCCACTGGGGAACTAAACAGATGTTTGTTTGTTGTTATTGTTTCTTTTATGTTCAATTTGATAAACTATAGACAGAGTCTGAAACCAGCCAGGTAGCTTTCGAACTGCTCTTGCTTTGCAATTGCATAGTATATGAATGTTGCTTCAGTCAATCTCTGTTTTAGTTTATGAATTAAAAATTTGACTTACAGGAACATCTAGATGCCCTTTTGGTAGCTTAGTAACCTCTCAAGACATTCCATCATACTTTTCTCATTATCGTTCATCAAAACCAAGCTTGATTTCATTGAAAACTACTCCACATTTGAGCCAAAAACCTTTTCAGTTGCACTCCCTAGACCATCGCACTGTCTTCCACTATGTTCCAGTATGCACCCCACCTCTCGAGTGCAGAAATTGCGATGCATCTCAATTTCTGTGAAGCCTAGGTGCGATGATTGACTGAACTCTTTTTCCATCTAGAAATTGAGGGTTTTTGACATGTTTTCAGTTTTGTTTGGTTGTTTTGCTGCAAATGAATCATGACTCTTCACTGAAGCTTACTTGCATCACTTAGATCAGCATCAATTACATTAGGATTAGTGAATTTTTTTGTGTATTTATTCCTCGTTTACAATCCTCTGTCAAAAAGTTGTTTTAGTCAATTTGTCGCTTTGATACAAAAATTGTCGTAATTGTCGTTTTTTGTCGAAAAGAGAAGTGTCGTAAATTTTTCCTTCCCTTGATGATCGATTAAACTTTTCTTCATGTATTTGATTTGTTTTGTTTACATTCAAAGTGTCAAAAACATTTTTCTTCAAACTTGAAAGTGTCGTTTTGAGTCTTCCTTTCCCTTTGTGAAGAAAAATTGTTGAAAATGTCATTTTGAGTGAAATATTTCAGATCTTTGCTGCGTTTAGTTTTCCTTTTTGCATCTTTCACATTAAGAAGAGTGAAAAAAAATACATGCATTTTCATTTAGAATTTTTTGGTTTGTGTGCGAAAAGATGATTTAGGGAAATGCACTAGTGTGTGCTCTTTGCTCTTTGCTTAAAAGCACTGTTATCTTCTTTCCCTAGTAGCTAGGATTTTCATTTCTCAAATAAACAAAGATTGTTTATCATTGTAGATTGAAACTTAGGAATTTCAGATCATCATTACGCGATGAACCATTGAAAGGAAAAATCTAAACAAGATCAACTTTAAAATGAATTTCAATGAACCTAACAACGCTTTGGAACTTAACACAACATATCTAGAGGTCTAGGCTAGTGACATGATCCGGCGTCATTAAAACTAGTGGCTATCATTTTCATTAAAGGTTGGGTGATTCCTCCTCCTTGATACGACAAGTGCTAGCACAGACTTGTGCTCCCCGTACCGTCGTGTATATATTGGGAGACCACAATAGGCTTAAATCCTTTATCCATAGAAACCAAGTCTGCCACCTTATTGATCGCAATGCATTGAACACAACATTCGAGAATATTGACTGTCGTACGTAAAGTCCTTGGTAATTTCTCTTTAATTTATCACCAAGGTGTATATTGCAGTTTTGCGATTGGTTTGTCCGGATTTTCTAGAGTAGTCACTTTCATTCCTTTTTGACTCCTTAAAATAAAAGGTCCATATGAGCACTTGTCCTTTTAGGCTCATTAAAAATCGAAGGCAACTAGAGTCATCTTTAGCTTTTTCTCGACTCTTTAAAACTGAAAATGCAAAGTTGTGTCCAAGTGTCGTTAAAATTAATTGACCGCAAATAACATCCCTATTCCTTAGTTAATCTTAGGTTGAAACATATGGCAACAAATCCAGAGTCCACCGATCAAGGAATCCCTTTTGATGGGAATCCTAGTCTTTTTCCTTCTTTCAAAAATATTGGTGCTCTTTATATGGCTACATTGTCCCTTCCGGGATTTACCATTGGCTTGCCAGTATGGTTGTTTTCAACCTCCTTGTTTCAAAATGTCGTGATCTCTCTGCAATCGAGTGCACCTCCAACTAGACAAAATCAAGCTCCAGTTGATCCTAAAGTTGACCCTTTGCCTTCTTCCTCATTTGTTTCTCCCTCCCCCTCTTCCTCTTTGCTTGGTGAAAGTATTGGTACTAGTAACCAGGTGGCTAAGAAGAAGAAGAAAGGGAATAAGAAGAAGAAGAAGCCAATTCAGCAAGGGGGCAACCAAGCAACCATTGCTTTGAATGCGACACTTGATGAAAATCTGTCCGTTAAGCCTCACAAATTCAAATATCCATGCAAAATTTGTACAGGAGACCATCTTCTTCGAAATTGTCCTGATATTCCTCAGATCTTAGAAGAATGGTCTTCATGTTCACATCATTCTGTGTCATCAACCTATGGAGATCATGTTGGTGACACACCATCAACTAGTGATAGTAAAGTTCATGGAAAGAAAGGAAAAGTTAAGTTTCCATGTAGGTTATGTAAAGGGAATCACCCCATTCACCATTGTCCCTATCTAGATGAAACCAAGAAAGTATTGGATAACCATCCTGCTTCACTGCAGCGACTTCCATCTGGTTACAGGAAACTTTACCTTAATCTTTCATTAGTTGATGAATTGACTGACCAAAATCAACCATCAGTCAAATCCACTCTCTCTAAAAGTGAATCCTATGAGTCTATACCCAACCCAAATCAACAGGTTTAGGTAATAGTTGACCCAATTTCACCTTCAGTAAAATGCACCTTTCCCAAAGAAAGTGAATATGATACCATTCGAGTTCTTTTTTTTTCTTTAGATTCAAATGAGCTTGGAGGAAATCCACCTATTTCATCAAGACAGGAGGAAAATCCTCCAGTTCTTGTAACTGAAGGGGTTAATTTTCCTGTTTCTACGGTACCTCCTCCAAGTGGTCTAGTCACTTCCTTTGATTGGAATCGACTGGCAGGATTCCGCCTTCCTTCCTTTGTGCCTTTCCAGATCATAGTACAGGTTTTTAATATGATTGTATCTGGCACTATTATAGACGAAGGTGCATCAATGAGTATCCTTTCCTCAACTGCTTGGAAAAAGCTCTGTTCGCCACCGCTTGTGCCTATTACACAGAATCTGTTGGGCTTTAATAGAGGAACCAGTCAACCATTAGGGATCCTCCCTCAGTTACCCATTACTTTCAGAGGAAAAGCCGTTTATCTGAATGTGATGGTAGTCCTAGGACCTTTAGATTACAATTTACTTCTTGGGCGTAACTATGTTTATGACATGAGAGTTATTGTTTCAACACTCTTTCGAGTGATTTGTTTCCCGCATGAAGGCAAAATTGTCACCGTTGACCAGCTTTCATTTCCCAGTCCAAATATAGCTCCTAGTCAACCATCATCCCTAAATGGTCCATTTATACCAATGGTATCATCCCCACCATGGGTTAATTATGTGGCAACCTGTTCCATACACACATCAACTGACGATCAATTCAATGATGTTGTACATCATGTATTGGGGGCATTGGAACCAGATCTCTCCTTCATGACCTCTTATGAGTTGTGACAGAGTCTTTGAGGATGGTTCGTTGTCTTGTGTCAAACTCGTTAAAAAATGAAACAAGGGTCTTTGAGGAGAGTTCCTTGTCTTATGTCAACCTCATTAAAAAACGAAAAAAGGAGTTCGAGGATAGTTCTTTTACTATGTCAACCTCATTAAAAAAAATGATGAAACAAGTTCGAGGATAGTTTGTTGTCTTGTGTCAACCTTGTTTAAAAGTGAAACAAGAAGTAGTAGGACAGTTTGTTGTCTTGTGTCAACCTCGTTAAAAAATGAAACAAGGGTCTATGAGGATAGTTCTTTACTGTGTCAACCTCGTTTAGAAAAAATGAAACAGGTCCATGAGCATAGTTCCTTGTCTTATGTCAAGCTCATTAAAAAAAAAAAAATGAAACAAGGTCCCAAGTTCCAAGTTGAGTCTCGGATTAGATCTCGTAAAATCTCAGTCGAGTCTTTCACTTGATCTCATAAAAGAACCTTCATTTCATCCACTTGATAGCCATGATTAGTCTACTTAGGTGAATGTAATGAAGCTTGGGGGGCATGCACCTAATGGTAAAGTTAAGTTTCCTTGTAGGTTATGTGAAGGGAATCACCCCATTCACCTTTGTCTATCTGGACGAAGCCAAATAGGTGTTGGATAACCATCCTGCTTCATCGCAACGACTTCCATTTGGTTACAGGAGACTCTCCTTTTCATCATGCTAGGGGCATGCAAACCATTTTCAAGCATAGTTTTTCATTTCGAGCTTTTGTAAAAATGAAACTAAATCCAAGCATAGTTTTTCATTTCAAGCTTGTGTAAACATGAAACTGAATCCAAGCATAGTTCCCTATGGTTCAAACTTGTCTAAAAATGAACCCATTTCAATTTTTTAACCTTTTCGATTGCCATTTTATCAGCCTCTTTTATCAGATGAGCCTTGGTTGTTTCATTCCATCACCACCATCTCTTTGGCCGATCATACGCTTTCACTTGGTTGTTTTACCCTTTTATGAGGGATAGTTGCAATGAGCGGTCTTATTAGCCAGCCTCTTCACATAAATCAACACGTTTTGAGAAGTTCCAACATTACCGGAACTAGTTGTTACCCTAGACACCACTCGTTCCTCAAAATAGAGTCCTCTTTAAACCCTTTTCAGACTCGTCAAACATGAAAAGATTGTCGAGTGCTTGTCTTTTCTGGCTCGTTAAAGTACTGGAAATGTCATCCCTCCTGTATTTTTTTATCCTTTTTCGGACCTGAGGGATTACTTTATGAAAAAGAACTTATGGAGTTTTCTTTTCATCCCTTTTCAAACTCTCTAAACATGAAAGGAATGAGTTATCCTTGTCGTTAAACTCGTTAAAATAATAGCGACAAACTTGTCCATCTAGATGAGACCGAGTTTCACTGTCGCTAGACTCGTTAAAACATAAAATAGCGACGGGTTTGCCCGAAGGGAAAGTTATAGAAAAAGCATATGTTATCCTCCTCAATCTTGACAAAAATAAAGAGGTACTGGTCAGCAATGACTGGGAAAAAGGGGAAAAAACTTGAAGAATTTATGGTAGCAAGTCGCTCTTGAACATGACACTTTCACTTCATCTTCATGATTGAGTTGGGTTGGGTTATTCCATTCACCGGTCATCATACCATTGGTCTTTCATACCATCCATGTTTTGCAGTTAACACTACCAATTCATCTCAATGCTACCGACATGTTCAAGAGAAGTCGTCCAGTTGAGAAGTCATCCAGTTAATGTCTCATACACTGCAATACCTCTAACCTTCATTTTTTCATAACCACCATTCCTGAACCTTGTGTCATCAGTTCATTTTCACCTCCACAAAGTATTTGCTTTGTTTCATGTCGTAGATGTGGGATACATCAAGGTCCTCCTACGACGAGTCGTTTCTTGTCGAAATCCACTCATTATCCAAGAAGTTGACTTAGAAACAACCCTTTTAGTGCTTTGAAGCTTGCATACATCAACGGCAAGTTTCTCACTTCCAGTGACAAGTTGACATCAATGGCCTTCGACTGAAATGTTTTGCATGGTGTTCGACATTGGATCGTGTATTCACACCATGTGAATTGTACTATAGTACCTTGAGGATCATTATCATTATCGATGATCCCTCTCGCGTCTGTTAACAACTCACATCATTGGCTGGTAATCAGGCGATGTCTTTCCATGTTCGATTTCATAACATCACTTCACATGGTTTGACTTGTACATCGAGAAAAGATTGAACAAGTTTGAAGACCCCAGATCTAGTTTTATCCATTCGGGATGCGATATATTCAGGGATATATAAACATCAAATGTACAAAGGCTCTACATAGATTTTCATCCTAATCATGGATAATGACTCTATATTTGTAGAATCACCAGTCTGTATCTGCGGACGACTATCTAATCTATGTACATGAAATGAAATTTATAAAGTTGAGCATGGGAATGCCTTCCTCAGCTAGATCATGAAAATCATATTATGATGATGTATTTTATTGTAAATTATGCAAGGCACCTTCCAGTTCAAAACTTCAGATCCTCATGATAAAGCATTTCACCCGACATGAATATTTATGACCTCATGCTTTAGGGGGCAACTGTTATAGATATTTGGGCACATCAACCCCAAACTTATATTTCAATGTATTAGGTCTCATCAACCACTAAAAGAGTTGTTTCATACCCTAAAGGAACTTAGTCATCTGAGTGCATCATTCCCCAAAAGTTCCATCTCAGAAATCATCCAGAAACTGCCTAAACTGAACCATATTGACTGCTCCACTGTCAAAGTGTGATGCATACTGACTGGTACACTGTCAAAGTGTGATGCATACTGTTTAGGCCTTCTATAGGGTGTGATGGGTGAGGATGGACAAATTTCCGGGACAGTTTGTTAGTTGGTTGCTCATGGAATCTTCTAGAAACTTCTCCTGTGCCACTTGCCTCTCTGAATTCGCCCAAGGATGACCAAGGGAATTAGGAAACCATCTCCAATTCCCCTCTCTTGTGGAACCAATTGTAACAAGTGGAATGACACTAATCAAACCCCATGGATGACTCACACCCTTGCAAACATCTATAAAAGGATCTCCCATCCAAGAGATCAAAAGGCTAGAATTTTTTGAATTGCAAGTAAGTGTTGATAATTTGTAATTGAGGAGAAAGCATTGTATTCTTGTTGGTTTGATCTTGCTATTTCATGAGGTGAAGAAGGATTGAAGCTGGGAGGATGGTGCTGGATCAGACAACTAGGTTGTAATTCTCCTTTCTATTAATAAAGCTCTTCAAGTTTTCTCCCATATGATTGTGCAATTGTGAATGCTATCATTTTGTTCATTATATATCTGATTTTGTAATGTTTATGTTGTAATAGATCATGATGCTTTGATGGTTCTTTGTTACTGTACTTGTTTAGGTACTCTCCAAGCATGTTAAGTACGGGGAGGAGTTGCAGGATCTGCCAAAAGAGAGAGAGATCAAGCAAGGGATTAAGCGGAAGTTTCAGGTTGGTTCCACTATCTTTCTCTTATCTGTTATACATAGGAAAAATCATTGAATTGCTTTAAACTGTTGTTTCTAGGGTAGCTTCCAAACCTAGAGGGTTAGTCGTTCAACAAGACACTAATTTTCCCAGAAACAAAAGCCAAAAACCCTAAGTCTACCAATAAGAATGCACTAAGATATTGTTGTCATTATGATCAACACCCTCCAAAATTTTGATCACACTTGAATTTTGGACCCTAAAGAGGATCTTATGATATTTCATCTTAAGGTTACTCCATGATCATTTTATGTTTTCCAAGGCGTTTAAGTCTTCTTCATATTTTAAACTGTCAAGTCACTTGCACACACATGCTCAGTGCCCAATGGGTTCATGAGCACACTTCTTTTATGAAAGCTTGAACAATCATAGAGATGTCCATCAAGATAGTGTATATATGATGTATAGCTCATGTCGATAGTCAGTGTGCACTTTCATTAACAGAATCCCTCACTTTGGTTGTGTTTGTACTTCTATTATAGTGAGTTTTCTCAATTGTCTCTTTAGCACACTTTCGCTCTCACAAGTGTCACTTTCACATTCATGGTTGTTGATTTTGCTTGTTTTCACCTTAATAAGTGTTATTTTCATTTTATCTTTCTATGTAATGTGTCACCTTCAATTTATTTAGCTTCTGCAAGTGTTGTTTTCATGTTTTCCTATTGTCACAAGTGTTGATTTGCTATTGTTTCTAGGTGACTGCTTTTCATAAGTCATGTGCATTCCCTTGGATTGTATCAATGGAATTCATGTGTGTGATCCATGTTTGAGTTCTTTTCAGATGCATTTCTCTCTCCTACTCTACTAATTCCACACTTAGCCATTTTGGATCTCTTCTTGGGCTTCCTGCCTCACATTGCATTATCACTTCCTATACTAAGTAACCTAGTCTTTGGTCCCCCCCCCCAAATGAAAAAGTGCACTTCAGGTAAACAAGGACCTTCTTTCCTTCAAAAGTGTACTCTGAGAGCCTGAGCACATTTCAAAATAATGAATGCACCCTGGGACTATGAGTGCACTCCCTCAGCTCGAAGAGATATGCCCTCCTTAAGAGTGCATGGCACACTCACAAAACATGAAGCCTTCCTTAAGAGTTCATTGTGCACTCTTGAAGCCTAAATATTTTAAGTGCATTCCTTTGTCTCAGAGAATTTTTCCCTCCTTAAGGGTGCATGGTGCACCCACGAAGCACAAATCCTTCATCCTTCCCTTAGAGCACATGGCATAGTCACTAAGCTTGAAGCCTTGAGCACCCTCCTTCAACATGAAGAATTGCTCCCTCTTTGAGCATATGAGCACATCTTGAAAGCTTGAGTGTTTCTCCTTCATCCCCTTGGAATGCGCCAATGTGCCCCCCTTTCCCATGAGTGCATGAGCGCACCATGAAGGCCTAAATCCTCACTCCTTTGTCTCTTCAGATTGTGCCCTTTTGCCTTCTTAGTCTCTTTGAGCACATTAGAGCACCTTGAAGGCCTGAAGCCTCACTCCTTCATCTCTCCAAGTGTGCAAGGGAACCTGAGTGCACAAGGGAACCTTGAAGGCCTCACTCCTTCATCTCCCTAGCCTGAGTGCACAAAGGAACCTTGAAGGCCTCTTGTGAGCCTTGACCTTTCACCACCTTCAGTGCAGTAAAAATGAAAAAAGGATCCTTCCTAATCCACTGATGAGTTTGGTTGTGCCTTCTTAATAAAGCTTCTTCCTTTAACCCTCTCACAGGCCTATCATGAGTAGATCAATCCATAAGCTAGGTAGTGATAGAATAGATGTTTTTAAGATTGATATTGCCTCATCATGAAAGATTTTCATTGGAAGGAGTACCCTCCAAGCATGACAAGGTGATGCTTGAGAGTAGATAGTGAGGAGAAAGCATAAAGAAACACTTGCGAAGGAGAAGAAGAACAAAAGAGAGCTATCATGGACACATGAAGAAGATCATGGATCAAGACAGAAAATGACATTGCATGATGACTCATAGGATTCAGATATTGATCAAAGACTATTTGGAGGGTAAAGATGAGAAACAAGATATATCTTTCATAAATATGAAGCATATATCATATCCACCATCAAGAATGCAAGATGAAGCATCAAGTAAGATAGCTTAGCATTACCACCTCATCATGAAGTCCATGTCATCATTGTCAAGTTGTACCTTGTACAAGTGTCATCATAATGGTCAATGTGTGTCCTTGTGTCATGCCACATCATCATGTGGAATGTAATGATTATTCTTAAGAAAAGGATAAAATGTAATGTGTGGAAGTCAAAGAGTCATATGTGGAATATGAAAACTCATGTAGTCATATATGGACAAAATGTCTTTAGGAGAAGCCCAAAAGTAATTAGAGTTTCAAGAATTATTTATAAGTCCAAAGGACACATTAGAAGTCCAAGAGTCATGAGGGCTATTCAAGAGTCATGGGGATATGAAAGGTCATCCCCCTTGTTATAAAATAAATGTCTCAACTCAAGAAAGGGGATTTTGGAGGCTTAAGATTTGGAGATCTAGTCTTGGCTTCTCTACTTGGCATAGGAGAGATAACTATTCTTTGCAAAAGCAAGAAGTGACTTAATGTTCCCCTACTAGAACTAGTGTCTAATCATTGTAACTATGTACTTGGATCTTTCACTTAATTGAATCTTAACGAGCCAACACATTTTCATGCATGTATCGCAAATATTTAGGACTATTCCTGGGATGTTTATGGTATATGTTGTGTTCATATGTATTAGAGAAATTGAATTATTGCAATGGATTTGGTATTTACCTTGTTGGATGTGTGTTGTACTCGCTTTAAAATCGTTATGTGAATTATTTCACTAAACAATATTTTCATGCTCTCGTGTGTCTCTCTTAGGTTAGTACTATTACTTCATTCCAGAGACTCACTTTTGTCTCATGCTCACGAAGGTCTCCTTTTACACATTGCAATCGGTGTTTCACAATGTCAACTTACTTTCTTATTCACGATTTATGTATATAATCTCTTATGTTATCCGTCGAAACCAAGACTAACCTTATGGTTATGGCGGTTAGGTCAATAATTTGGATGAGGCTCCTACTCCGAATGGTGTGAGTTCTAATTGGGACTTCACATCAGGGATACCCCTTGCATGTTGGCGGTATGTAGCACCGTCAACATTCTTGCGCTAGAAGCAGGACCAGATGACAAGCTATGCCAGTTGAGTTTTTTTTTAATCTCTTATCTTAAATTGTTCTTTCCCAAATCATAATCCTAGGATGTTTTTCTAAGGAGCTTGATTTTACCATCCCTACGGAACTCATTCATGACTTGTCTCATTTCAATTTTGATAGCGAGAGTGATGTAACTGTTCGTCAACATATGTTTCAATTTGTTTCTTTTTTCTTCCTAATGGAATACATTGTAAAAATGTCATGGCCATATTGTTCACCCTCACATTTGAAGGTCATGTTAATAAATGGTGTCATACATTACCTGATAATTTTTGCCACTCATTCGAGCAACTTGTGAAGGAGTTTCGTAAATATTTTGACAGAATTGATCAACTTATAATGGAACTTGGTGAATCTCTAGAGGAATTTCTTAATCGGTTTCTTCACCATTGTTGTGAATTTCCTAAAGGAGTGGTTGACTCAGATTTCATTACGGAAAATTTTTAGAATTTGATTCTCCTCTCTTTGATATCTTTTGAATCCAAACCCCTGGATGATTCTTTCTCCCCAACTTTGGCTAACCATGAGACACCTCAATCTTCCGAGGAGGAACCTATTATTCATTTTTTTTCCTTGTCCCCCTCCTTTTCTAGTACCAATTTGGGTGCCCCCTAGTGATGATGCTAAAGTTAGGAAATCTAAAAATCAAATTGTTGATATGTCCTTTCAACCTCCATCCAATTCTTAATATCCACATCCTACTAAGGAAAACTTGGTATGGTTTAGTAATTGCATGGATCCCAAATTGAAAGTTTATCCCTTGGTTTTTCAAGATCATAAGTCCAACCTTGAATCTAATCCAAATGTAAATTTGGTTGCTTTCAAGGATACTCTAAAAACTCTACCACCTATGTTTTATGATTCCTTGTTTCATGATCCTTTGCTTTCAAATACTTCAAATCATAATGATGTTCAATCTATTGTTTCAAGTGGTAATCAAGAGCAAGGTAGTTTTATTTCAAGTGTAGAAGAGAAATGTGTTAAATATATCTCTTACCTTTCCTCCCTCTTTCAAGATGATAATCTTTCCTTTCAGGATGATCTCCAATCTTCTAATCTAGATAACATGTCAAGTGACTTTGAACGTCACATCCAAGTTCAACCTTTGGATAACCATCACCATGATATCCCTGTTTCCATCAATACATATGGTGGTGAATATCCAATTATATCGAATGATATCTGCTCTTTTTATTTGTGAGATATTGATTCGAAAAGAAAATCTCACAGTTTAAAATATCCATTTATGAATTGGGATGTTCTTTTAATTCAAAATGATCCTAAATCTTCTTTCATTAATACATATTTAGATGAAAAATATGAAGTGGTAAGTTGTCAATTTTTTGAATATTTGGAAGCTATTAGTCAATCTGAGTGTCCTATTGGCATGCCTATCTTTGACCATTATACTGATGACAATGATGTTGATCCATTGTTCTTTCAAGTTCAATCTGATTTAAGTACAACTTCTCCTCCTCCTCCTGAGTCTTTCAATCCTTCTTCACCTATAACACACTATTCATTATACCCATATATGTTTGATAATTTTGTCACACTAGCAGGCCCTCTAAATTATTTTGATCTTTATCTAGATGATCATGGTTTCAATTAGGTACAGGATGGTGTGATACTACAATCAGAGGATAAAAATTTTGAATCTATTATTCATGATCTATTCAACTGTAAATATTTCATAAGTCAGGAGGAAGATGTTCCAACCCTAAATGATCAAGGGATTTTTCCAATTGATGTATTTAAATTTTCTATCCATCAAGAATTTGATGTGTTTAATCTTAAATCTAATCAAACTAGTGGAATTAGCAATGTTTTCATTGATACGTCTATTGATAGTGGTGCATGTCTGTCTATTGATGTTTCTAGGCCACCCAAATTTGATGATTCACCATCAAAAAGTTTTGAGACCTGTAAGGAAGTCGAGGGACTTCAACTCTCGCTGATAGTTATGTCAGGTCCTTACAATCTTTTTGAGTTCTTCAAACTAATTTGGATCCATATTTTCATGCATAATTATTTCCTTAACATTTATCCACTAGTTATGATTTCATTCTTAAAGGAATTTTGATGTTTTCAAGTGGATCTTCAATATAGAATTTCTGATCAGATCAAAGGTTCTTGTTTGATTAGTTCCTTTTCATGTCAACCCCTTGAGTTAGACCAAGGGTTATAGAGAACATATTTTGTGGATTTTTACAACCTGATAACCTCTCATTTTGATGATAGAGATAAAGGTCATTTTGGGCTAAAGAATTTTTGTCTATTAAATTCTTCTGAATTTGATCATCTTCTCATCTATTTTGTGCATATCATGAAGTTAATCATATCCATGCCACATTTTCTCTTCTATAATAATTTTAATTGCTTCAATTATTCAGCCAACCAAAACCCTTGTGTTAGTACTGAGTTTGATTTGACACATGTTTCTAATCTTTTATCAACTTGGTATCCTGGTTGGTTTCCTGGATTCACAATGTCATCAATCATATTGAATGCCCTAATATTTCTTATTGTTGAATTTGAATTCACTTGGATACAGGGGGAGCTAATAGAGAATCGAAAACATTATATGCTAATAGACCAATCTAATCATAATACCAAAGATTCTTGTTGTGATTTGAATACGTTAACTGAGAATTCATTTTCCTATAAGTCCCATGGTTTTCAAATTGGTCACCTTGAATATCAATATTCAATCATTGAATGGTTAGAGAAATATTATGTGGCAAGATCCTGTGCAAATAACAAGTTTCGATCCTTTCTAATGTTTTCAAGAACTAAGAACATAGATGAATGTGCATCTACAAGAAGCTTGCAAGGTTTGTATGATTGACATTTCAAACAACAAGGTAAAGTTTGAAACGATATCAAACCAGTTGGTATGGCACATCTTTTTGGTAATAAGCAACATCTTCAGTTAGTAGCGCAAGTTTTCAAAGTTCTTATATTTTCTATTGCACATAGTTTCATATTTCTTTTAATTGATTGTATCTTTGTGGTTGTAGGTCAGGAATGACAATGGATAAATTGGAAATATCATTACACTTAGCCCTAACCTTCTAGCTTAATAGGTTAGGAGTAGGTTTAGCTGCATTCAATTTCCTTTGCTTTGCATCCACCCTCTATCCTGCTCTTCATCGAGTCTCTGCTTTGTTTGTTTTCTTATTGTATTTTTTGCATGCTGTTTTATGTTCCGCCTTCGTTTACTTGGTTCTTTTGGATGTTTTTCATGTATTTTCCTTTTTTTTTTCCAAAAATAATTTGCATGAAAGATGCTCCTATTTGGCTCAAAATTCAATGTGGAAAAAAATTGAAAAGGAAAATTTTGATGACGAACAATGCTTGGTTGATATGTTACCTCTTCTCTATCTTGGGTTTATATATCTTTAAAATCAATGTTGTCTGAATGGAAAATATGATCCACTTGAATGAAAAGGCTTTGGTCGAACTATAAATCCTGTATCTATTCTAGGATCCTCTTTCCTCAAATCGGTATTAAAAGTAAATAGTGTTTTTCTTGTTGATATAGTCAAGTAGAGAAAGGACAAAGGGAAAATATAAATTGAGAAAACCAATATTATAGGTTATATAATACTTCTCTAAAGGGGCAACCTCCTCTTCTCTCAATAATTTGGGATCCCTCTTCCGTCCATTGAAAATAATAAGTGTTGAATCACAATCCTATTAAATAAATAAATAAAGGGTGAAAGAAGAGAAAGACTTCCTCTGTAGGGAGGTGAAGCAAGTGGCTTCACCGAGGTATCATCCAAGCTTGCTCACAGCAAAGCAATGCTTGTGCTCCTGTAGTGATTTCACTGGGGTACTTTCTAGGCCTGCTGGAAATGGAGCAACACCACAGATGAAACTCATACTCTAAATATCCTAAACTCCCCGTGCATATTACCATTTTCTAGATCGAAATAATTGTGATTTGATAAGACTTGATATGTGTTTAACTGATTAAATGAATGGAGGGGACTATGTCTCTAGCTAGGTTAAATAGGGAAGCCAAGATAATTCATAATATGAATCAATACTTCTTAAAAGATAGAGACCTTGAACTTAGATAATTGAACCTAAATAGAGAATTTGGAGTTCTACCAGTGTGTCGCCAAGCGTTGTCGCTACGATCAACACCCTCCAAAATTTTGCTCACACTTGAATTTTGGACCCTACTGAGGATCTTATAGTATGTCATCTTAAGGTTACTCCATGTTCATTTGATTTTTTTCCAGGAGTTTGAGTCTTCTTCTTATTTTAAATTATCAAGTCACTTGCACACACTTACTCAATGTCCAATGGGTTCATGAGCACACTTATTTTATGCAAGCTTGAACAAGAATAGCAATGTCCATCAAGATAGTGTATGTATGATGTATCAATTGAAAATCTCCCTGACTTTAGTTGTGTTTGTACTTCTATTACGGTGAATTTTCTCAATTGTCTCTTTGGTGCTCTTTCACTCTCACAAGTGTCGCTTTCACATTCGCAGTTGTTTTTTATTGTTTTCACTTTAATAAGTGTCATTTTCATGTTATATTTCTATGGAATGTGTCCCCTTCAATTTATTAATAGGGGAATTTTGAGGTCTAAAATGGGCCTCTTAAGGAAATTATAAAATAATAGTGGAAATAATAAAATTAGATTAGATTACATCATCAAATTTTAGAGGGAAAAAAGACAAAACTATTTTTTCAACTCATATTTTCAACTTATCTCCCTATGGGTTTACTCAAATTTCGAGAGAAAACACTTTTTGGATGAAAAATTTGATTCCTCATCTAAGGAGTACCATGTTGCATACTTTAGATGGACCTTACTACATGAAAAATGTGATTGCAATCACGTTTTTTCATGTATTTCTCATTTTTCGTGTAGAAAGGTCCATCGAAAGTATGCAACATGGGTACTCCTTAGATAAGGAATTAAATTTTTCATCCAAAAAGTAATCCTGCTTGAAATTTGAGTAGAAAATTAGGGAGATAAGTTGAAAATACGAGTTGAAAAAGTAGTTTTATTATTTTATTATTTTTTAATCTTTTTACTTTTTTACTCCAAAAATGGTGAATCATCCCCCATGGTTAACATCATCATCTTGAATCCTATTAGTTCTTATAAAGTTTATTTTGGTTGTAAATTTTTCTTACGAGGCCCATTTTAGACCTCAATATTCCCCTAATGTTAGCTTTTGCAAGTGTTGTTTGCATGTTTTCCTACTATTGCAAGTGTTGGTTTACTATTGTTTCTAGGTGACTTCTTTCCATAAGTCATGTGCATTCCCTTAGATTGTATCAATGATATCTGTGTGCGTGATCCATGTTGGACTTGTGTTCAGATGAATTTATCTCTCTTACTCTATTGATTCCACACTTAGCCATTTTAGAGCTCTTCTTGGTCTTCATGTCTCACAGTGCATTATCACTTCCTTGGCTAAGTAACCTAGCCTTTGGTTGCCCCCCTCAGTGACAAATCATACTTTAGGAGAACAAGTACCTCCTCCCCTTTAAAAAAGTGCACTCTAGACAAACAAGGACGTTATTTCCTTCAAAAGTGCACTTTGAGATCCTGAGCACACTTCGAAACGAGCACACCCTGGGACTATGAATGCACTCCTATGGCTATAAGAGTTACACCATCCTTAAGTGTACATGACACACTCATGAAGCATGAATCCTTCCTTAAGAGTGCATGGCACACACATGAAACATGAATCCTTCCTTAAGAGTGCAAGGTGCACTCTTGAAGCCTGAATATTTTGAGCACACTCCTTCAGCTCGAAGAACTACACCCTCCTTAAGAGCGTATGGCACACCCACGAAGCACAAAGCCTTCATCATTCCTTTATAGTGCATGGCACATTCATGAAGCTTTAAGCCTTGAGTAGAATCCTTCTACATGAAGAATGGCACCCTCTTTGAGCATATGAGTGCATCTTGAAGGCTTGAATGTTTCTCCTCCATCCCTTTGGCATGCGCCAATGTGCCCCCCTTTCCCATGAGCACATGAGCACACCTTGAAGGCCTGAAGGCATAAATCCTCACTCCTTTGTCTCTTTGGAGTGTTCCCTTGTGCCTTTTTAGTCGCTTTGATTGCATGAGCGCACCTTGAAGCTCTGAAGTCCTGAAGCCTCACTCCTTCATCTCTTCAGAGTGTGCCCTTATGCCCTTGTTGTTCTCTTCATGTCTTGAGTGCATAAGTGAAACTGGAAGGCCTCTTGCAAGCCTTGACCTTTCACCATCTTCAGTGACATAAAAATGAACAAAGTAATGTTACTAAGCCACTGATGAGTTTGGTTGTGCCTTCCTAATGAAGCCTCTTTCTTTAACCCTCTCGCAAGCCTATCATGAGGTCTAATTGGAACTTCACATCAGGGAGACCACCTGTATGTTGGCGGTATCCAGCATCATCAATAGAAATGAAAAAGGAATTTCATTCAAGCAACAAGCCCACAGGAAGACAAATAATAAAAGGATGTTAATAGAATGATGCCAAAGAGGTATTTGAACACCAATGTGCCTAATAAGATTCGAAACCAAAGATCTAGGTTCAAACCCTAATCAGAGAACCAATTCCACAAGATTTCATGCAAACTTAGCAAAAAGCACAATGATCAAAGTCCAAAACTATAGATTCAAATACATACTGCTACAAGGCTTACAAAGATGTAAAACTCTCTCGATAGATCTAAGTTAACCCCTTTAGTTTCTAAAGACACTTTCCTTGAACACTTTATTAAAGAATGATATTCTGAACTAGAGAGGTTATCAACGATGTTCTACAATGTAAGCACCGAACTAGAGGCCTTCAATGCTCTGATATAAATTGTAGGCACAAAAACCAAGGGAAAAGGGCAGATCTAGGGGGATTTTGGATCTAGGTCTTGAATCTTAAGGTTTTTGGAAGACTTTGGATCATTTTAAAACACTAAGGAACTATAAATCCCCTAGAAAAATGAAGTACAATAAGCTAAAAAAATAAACTTACTGGGATTTCCCAGGTATGGTCATCATTTATGTTTAAGGAAAAAAATTCTTGCAATGAAAAGGTATTTTAGACCCTGCATGCTTTACCCAAGACCTACCTAGACAATGTGTGTGTGTAGAGATGTGATACTAAGCTAAAAGTTTTTATGCAACCATATCAAAAAACAGAAGAAAAGAGACATCAATGACTTAAAAATTAACCTCCTCGAGGGGGAACCTCCTTTATATCACATAAATGAACAATTTTTGGATGATACAAATGACAATACCTCCTTGGTATATATAGGAGTCTAAGGGGTCACAACATAATCAAATCCTACATAACAATAATAATATAAGGGCACAATAATAACAATAGGGGTCTACACTAGCGTTATAGGGACCTAACGTGACCCTCTCCTTCAAAAAAGTGTTTTCCTCAATGCTTGAGTAGTTTTGGATGCTTTTGTATAAAATTCTCATCCTCCCATGTGGAATTTTTAGTGGGTAAATTCTTCCACTTAATGAGATACTCTGAAATCCATCAATTTCGTAGTTGTTGGGTGCTTGTTTTTGTGACTGCTTCAAGCTCCAATATGATTTTTTCTTCTTTGTCAAGTTCTGGCAATATTGTTTGAGCTAGGAGCTTGTCACTGATAACCTTCTTTAAGCAGAAAACATGGAAAACTGGGTGTACTCGGGAAGATGCAAGCAGCTCCAATTTGTATGCCATAGTATCAATCTTTTGCAAGACTTTGTGAGGACCATGATACTTGGGTGATAATTTATTATCCTTCTTAGCTTACTTGAGGAACATTTTTTTGTATGGTTGTAGCCTTAAAAATACCAAGTCACCTACATCAAAACTTATTTCACTGTGATGATGATATTCTTGTTGTTTCATTTGATTATGCACCAGAGTGAGGTTATCCTTTAAGAGTTGGAGAACTTGTTGTTGACTTTAGATGTGATCTTCCACTACTTCAACCTTAGAATTTTATCTTAAAGATGATGTGATGGACAGTGGATCATATCCATAAAGTTATATAAATGGGGTCATGTTAGCTGTAGTATGGAAGGAAGTGTTATACCACCATTCAGCCAGAGGTAACCACTTGACCCATTGTGCTTGTTTATCATATACAAAGAAAATAAAATATCCTTCCAAGCATTTGTTCACTATCTAATATTTCCGTTCAGATTGAGGATGATAAGATGAGCTATTAGATAATTGAGTACTAAGACAAGAAAATAATTTTGTCCAAAACTTTCCAATGAAAATAGGATCTCTGTCACTTACACTAATCTTTGGCTTTCCATGTAGCTTTCGAATTGTTTCCATAAATGCAGTAGCAATTGTATTAGATTTAAAAGGATGAGATAATGCACAAAAGTGTGCATATTTGGTAATTCTATCAACTACCACCATGATGAAAATATTTCCCTTGGACTTGGGTAGACCTGTGATAAAATCCATTAAGACCTCCTCCCAACACTAACTTGGAATGGTTATAGGTTGTAATAGAACCAAGGTCTTAATTGTCTCAACCTTATTTTGTTGGCAAACCAAACATTATTCCACAAACTTCTGAATATCATATTTAAGGTTATCCCAAAAAAATCCCTTCTTGATCCTATGATAAGCTTTTAAAAATCCTGAGTTCCCTCCTAAGGGGGAGGTGTGCAATTCCAAAAGAATATTTTGTTTGAGTTGGGAATTCTTACAAAGATATAAGTGATCTATGTACCATAACGAATCTTTTTTCCAGATAAATGTATGAAATATACGGGGATCTTGTTGCAACTTTTAAATTAGTGTCCACACCTTTTCATCATTCTTCCATTCATCCCTTGCTTCAGTTATCTAATTAGGTTGGATAATATAAATGGCACACAGAATGCTTCCACATCCTCATCCTTTCTTGAGAGTGCATTTGCAACAACATTTTGCTTCCCTTTTATGTAGATGATTTCAAAGTCATAACCCAAAATCTGTGTGACCCAGTTTTGTTTCTCTTCTGAAAGTAATATCTGTTCCAAAAAGTATTTAAGACTACCATTTTCTGTTTTACATTGAAGTGTCTTCCCGTTAGGTAAGGTCATCATTTTTTTAGTGCATCTAGTATTCCCAACATTTCCTTCTCATAAATAGGTTTCAGTAAATACTTTACCTTGATTGGATGTCTTTCAAAAGAAATGGGTTTTCCTTCTTGCAATAAAATAGCACCAATTCCATTTCCAGAGGCATCACATTCCACAATAAAGGTTTTTGTGAGGTCTATGTAGTTAATACTAGTGCTTGGCACATTTCCTCTTTAAGATGTTCAAAGGCCTTAGTTTCTTCCAGAGTCCAAGAAATGCATCTTTATTTTTAATGTTGTTAGAGACGTTATGTTTTTCCCATAATTCTTAAAAAACTAGTGATAATACTCTATCAACCCGAGAAATCCTTGAAGATGCTTTAGGGTTGTGGGGATTTTCCATTCCTTAAGAGCTTTAATTTTTTTAGGGTCTACCTTAACACCCTCATGAGATACAATATGACCCAAATATTCCAACTCCTGTACTCCAAAGAAACATTTGGAGGTTTTTCATATAATTGTTTCTCCTCCAATAGTTTGAGCACCCTATCAACTTGTTGAACATGATCCTTTCGATACTTCCTATAGATTATAATATCATCAAAAATTACTAACAAAAACTTTCTAAGGAAGCCTTTGAAAATGGAATTCATCAAACCTTGAAATGTGGAAAGTGCATTAGTAAGACCAAAAGGCATGACCAAAAATTCATAATGACCTTCATGAGTTCTGAATGTTGTTTTCGAAATGTCTTCAGTCTTCATTCTAATTTGAATATATCCTGAACGAAGATCTATCTTGGTGAAGTAAATTTCCCCATGTAATTCATCCAAAAATTCGCCAATGACGTGCATGGGAAATTTATCTTTAATAATTATCATATTGAGCTCCCTATAATCTAGACACATACACCATGATTCATCTTTCTTGTGCACCAATACTAATGGAGAAAAGAAAAAACTTTGACTAGGTTGAATTATAATGGCCTCTAGTATTTCTACAACCATATATTTAATTTCACTCTTTTGGACATATGGATATATGTAAGCATTGATGTTTGGAGGAGTACTTCCTGGAATCAAGTGAATAGCATGATCATAATCAAGAATAAGCGGGAGGCCTTTCGGAGTCTCAAATACACTAGAATGATTGTCCAAGGCTCTTTGAATATATGGAGAAATAGATGATTTCGATGTTTGAACCTCTAGTGAGCATAATTGTGAAATTACGCCTCATTGTTATTTCTTCAAAATATTTTTCATGCCATTAGAGATTATTATCTTCCCTGATTTCCCGGTGATACCCCTTAATTCAATTTCCTTTCCTTCCAAAAGAAATTTAAGAAACTTTCCTGGAAATTAAAAGTTATTGTCCCCAAAGATTGCCACCATTGGACTCTTAGTACAACATCGACAGCACCCATTGGAATAGAAAGGATTGGAATATTCAATACATATTACCCCATGGTTAGCTTGACATTATGGAACTTTCGAGAGAAATTTATAGTTCCTCCATTTGCAACCATCACTTGACACTCTGTTGTTGGATATAGAAAGAAATTCAATTCCATGGCTATCTTACAATGAATAAAATTATGGGTACTATCTAAATCAATTAGCACTATTGCCTTCTTCTTATTGATATATCCTTCTAGCTTGAGAGTTTGAGGAGTGGTAATTCTCACTAATGCATTACAAGATATGGTCAAATTCATTTCTTCTTTCTCTAGGGTTGGTTCCTAGTGTATATCCTTTTATTTTGATGTTTCTTGTTTCTTTTCTTCCTCCTCTTCACATTCTATGTAAAATAATTTCTTCTCATCACACTTTTGACCTTTAGTGTATTTTCTATCACAATTGTAACAAATCCCTTTTTCTCTTTTTTCCTCCAATAGTTATGGTTTCAACCTTGTAGGTTGTGGAAGGCTAGGAGCAGCAACACTTCCATCTTTATAGTTGTGAGTGGTAGACCTTTCTTGTTGCCATAATTTTTCTTTCAATTTTTTTTTCCACCCTAAATGCCTTCTCCAATGAATCAGGTTACCAAAGGCAAACCTCATGTTGAATGTTATCCTTTAAAGTCTCTATGAAGACATCAATCTTATGCTCCTCTAGAACAGAAATTGCCATTGGGTTCTAAATATAAAGATGTAATGTGTACCTTTTGTATGTGTTGCACATCATGTAGATCAAAATATTTCTCCATCTATAGTATCCACATTATTCGATCCTTTCCATCAAACTTCATCATATAAATCTTTGGAATGTAGTTGGTATTCAATCCAAATTTAGAGTCTCTAATATCATGATTAACATTCCTTTTATTCTCATCATGAGTTTCATGGGATACCTTTTCGCCATTAGGAAACATTTCTTCTAACAACTTTGTCAAACCTTCCTTAAAACATTCCATGTACGCTTTTAATCCATCCTTTAAACCTTTTTTTGTCACTCATTGCATTATGGGTTTCAATTGGTCAAGGTTGACCAAGATTAGTGAAGTTTGGAGCCACTTTTCCAGGCCACAGAAGATCTTAGAGCTTAATCTGACCCTCTCCATTTCCTAGTGCTCGGAAAGATATTTCCAATAGTATATAGAAGTCCAAGAATGGACTTTTGTATTGGAATTTAGAGCATGTTGAAGATCACAATTGGAAAGCCTTGAAAACCAAGAAAATGACTAAGTATGAGGACAAATATCACATATCGGGGGCCCCGGGAACAATAAGCCCCGCACATCGCAATCTCACATATCGGCAGCCCCATGGTCCCGCACATCAGCTTATCAGACATATCAGCGGGCCCCAGGAGTTCATACACTTATCGGCGATTGGGGTGCAGGCAAATACTACATCTCGCAGTCTCGCATGGCCCCTGCAATACCAATGGGCTATTCTTAAGGAATTGCGAGGGGGAATATGCCGATAGTTTTAATAGCGAGGGAAGGGCTGATTTCATTCTACAAAGGAAATGTACGCAAAGACAGGGATGGGCAGGCCCTTTCTCTCTCCTTCACATGGTGGTACTGTTTATTGGAGGTCGGGAGCCCCGGGCAAAGTGAATCCTGCATCTTGGTGAACCCACAATCCCACAGTCACATCAATCCTGCAGTTCCCGCATCCTATGTCTCGGTGACCCCGTAGTCACAACAGTCCAGCATCCCACATCCTACATGGCCCCTACAATACCTGATGGGCCATCCTTAAGGAATTGCGGGGGGGGGAGAATCACTGATAAATCTGGGTCTTAGTGTTAAAGCGTCGAGAGGCCAAAAACCAAATGCAAAGGAAAATCATGGTAAAACCAAGACAGGGCTGCCCCTTTCTCTCTCCTCCACATGGCAGTACGGCATATTGGCGATGGGCAATCCTGCATCCCAAAATCCCACATTATCAATGATAGCAAGAATAGAGGGGCTACCTCCCCAAAAACCTTGTGGGGTTGCGATATTGTGATTTAGTGAAAAATCATCGGGCAAGGACAAAACTCATTAACAAAGGAAATTCCTAGATATCATTTTTTGGGATTCAACTGCGTTAAGTAAGTCATTCAAACGTATGACCATTTCCATGAGAGGTAGTCGTAACTGACTAATTTCACCCCTGTGAGCATCACCCGATGCAATGAGTGCTAAGTGAACTATTCAAAAATCATGAGGCCAGGCAGGCCTTTTTATCTCTCCTATAGGGGTCCATGTGGTGGCATATGATTGGTCCTCAGAGCTGACAGGGAAGCTGACGTCATAAATGACGTGGTAGTACAGAGGACACGTGGTAGTACAGATGTTTACATGGCATATGACACATATCACTCAGTTTCAGTGTTTCAAGAGTTTTATTGGGCCATTTTTGGGTGACACGTGTCACCACTCACAAGGTGACATGTAGCAACGATGACATCATCCCACATATCAGCAATCACAGCTACCTAGGGGAGAAATTTAAGGAAAAGTGCATTCAATGTCGGGATGCAGGATTCTGAGTAACAAAGAAAAAGGACTCTAAATGCAATATTTCATAGGTCATATTTCATAAGGTTTTCACTTCTGGGATATCAGCCGATGCAGTGTAAGGGGCTATTAAATGATTTTGAAGATTGTAAAGGAAAATTCCCCCAAGTAGCAGTTGAAAGCCTTAGCGCCCAAAGGGCTAAGCGCTTGGTTCGAGCCCTCGATCACATGAAGGAAGAAACACAAAGGGGTTGAAAGCATAAGGGCTTGAAGGGAAGTTGGGCTCACCTGTTTCACGGTGTTCCTATGTTAAAATCCTGCGCTTAAAGGTCATCCTTATTGTTAGCGCTTGAATTTCACCTCAGGCTGAGAAAGGTAAACCTCAAGGCCACATCAAACCACTTAGCCTTGTAGCTAGCCCTACGGGGCAGGAGAGGGCTCTCTCCAGTCTATCTCGATGAGATCTTCGATGGATGAGATGACCAATAGGGTAACACTAATTTTAGGCTAGTAAACTGATCAGATAGGTTGATTTGGGGTTTTTAGAGGTTTTGGTGGCAAATTGAGGAGAGGGCAATTTTGGGTGCGGGGATTGGACACAGTTTCTGCAGGGGGTTCTTTGGGGCGAGGTAGGATACAATATTGATGCCTTAGATTGAGTTGAATGGTTGAGAAAGACAGGTGAGGAGCTAAGGAGAGCAAACAATAACTTTGAATTCTCCTTAAACAGTAGAAAACATTGAAATTAAACAAACTTAAAAGCAGAGCATGACAGTCATGAATTCTTACTTTAACACTTCATTTGTTTAATGTGCAGAAGGAAAAGAAAGGAAATGATTCACATAACACACTTACAGGTACATAATAAAACACACCATCAATACATGTAACCACAAGAATCCCAAAGAGGATTGCAAAACCCTGGTCTTCCTTAGCCAAAAATTGCAGAGATACAATGAGTAATACAATAAGAGCTTCTCCCTCAAGAGTCAAACCATGAAAATGAGCAAGAAAGTACATAATATAGATCATCTAACCTCTTTACCTGCCTCCATGGGTTGAGCTCACTATCCTAGGAGCTGTTTCAACCACTTCTAAACTAAGCACTACAAACTAGGCAGTCAAAACAACTTGCCTCTATAAGCTAGGAAACCAATTCATTCATTTAATTTTCACCCTTTTCATGAATGAATCTTCTAGAAGAGGTACATAAGTGTAAAAGTGTCATAAAGGTACAGTAATTACATCAAAGAGCATAATAATCCACCCCAAAAAGTCAAACAGGGTCAAACTGCGTTTTTCTGAGCTGTACACTGAAATTTGGAGAAATTTGCCTGACGGGTTGCGCGCCTCTACCTGACGGGTCGCGCGCCTTTGGGACCACTTTTGGGGCACTTCCAGGTGTTCAAATTGAGCAAGAGTAGGATTTTTGGAAAGTTTTGTGAGTCTACTTTCCAACCCAACTGGAATTTCTGAATTTGGTGGTCATTTGCCCCTCCAAAATTGAAATCTCCCAAGACTGCTTTCTGTGTCTCAAAAATGTGGCAGAAAGTCATTTTTTGCTTGTTTTTTGACTTTCTGGAGGCCCAAAACTTCATAAAATCTCAAGTCCATTGATGAGAATATGTAGCTTCTCATGAAAAATCTGGAAATGCTGAGTTTTTGCAAAATGGAGTTGTCAGGATGAAGGGTCGCGCGGGGGGTGAGACCCGTTAATGGAGAAAACCTTTAAATTGCCTGAAAAAACCAAAATTTACCCAAAATGCTCAAAATTTATTGGGATTTGTGCTGTGGCTAGGCTATTTAGTGCCTTGCTCCTTCAAGGAATCCTCGGCCAAGATGTGGAGGGGATCGGGCCTTTTCTCCTTTTTTGTGCCTTGGCCAACCTCCTTGGATCCGACGATTGTAATTTTGACATTTATCTAAAACCATGACACCTGTGAAAAAAGTGAAGGAGGTTTTTCTTCTTTGGCATGTTGTGGACAAAAACCTCTCTCAGTTTTGCAAAATTCATCTTTGATTTCTCTGAAACATCATTTGAGTGAAACTTGCCCCGATGTGTGAAACAAGGAATTTTGTTGAAATGGAGTGAAATGAAGGGGATAAGGGGCTTCTAAATTCTTGGGGAAATTTTTGGAAGTAGGGAGGGATGTTAGGAAGTAGGGGAAAGTGGAATCTCAGGGATTGAGTGAGGGGAAGGGGTCCAAAAGGGCAAAACACAGGCCCAACCTAGAAAATTGCCAGGTTGTAGCTAGAAACTAGGGTTTGTGCAAAAATGAGGAATTTGGGGGATCTCAGTGATGGGAAGCATTTGGTAAGGTACTTTAAGGATAGGGGAAGGTGTATGAACATCAGGATACAAGTTTTGCCGATGATTTGACTGTCCAAGAGAAATTGCCCTCAAAACCCTAGGAGAGGAAAATGACCTTACCTAGGCGCAACTGAAGCATGGACAAGGTGTAAAAAGACTCATTAGACACTGAGATGATAATGAAAACCCTATGAACGATGATAGACTCAGCTGAATGATGACATGGACCACCATTTGGACAATTTGTAAATCTGTCAAAGAGGTGGGCTCCTCTCGCCTATGATGACCACCCTTTCCACCCGTATGTGGCCTCCTCTGTACCTCAATCTCTGAAGCTGATGCCTGGTCATCACTCTGCTCATAGGTTTCGGTTTCTGACATTGTTTAAGGAGCAGAGTGGCCAAAATGTACTGCTGTTTCTGCCTTGTAAAATGCTGATTTATATGCTGTTTCAAGGGGACAAGGAGCATGAGGGGAATGTTAGGGGAGGGATAATTTTAAAGGGAAAAAGGGAATAAATACATAAAACAGGGATTTTAGGGAAAAAACATTGCAAAATCATTGCATATGCATCATTATATACATTTGTTTACATGGGCATAATGAGGGGTAGGATTAGGGCTTGATTTTTACTTGTTAGGGAAGAGGGGTAGGGTTTGGATTTTTCTTTACAAATTTAAAAGGGAAATTTATATAGAAAGACAAGGAAAATGACATGGGAAATGGGGAAAATGATTACAAGGGGAATACCTTTCAAACAGCATAAAACCCTAAGCATTTTTACAATTTCAAACTATAGCAACATGGAGCTTTTTCTCTTGCACAAGGAGATCTTTAAAAATAAATTCATGATGTCTTTAACCATAACAAGCAACCATTTTTAAGTTGGAGAGCCTACCTTAGGCAATTTGGCGATTTCGGAGGGTCCTTGGATAAATTTGCAGTCGTTTTGGTAAGGAGGACGCTGACGGGTCGCGCGCCTCACCCAACGGGTCGCGCGCCACTGACAGGTCGTGCCCGTTGAAAAATTACACTGCTGGAAGGCTGCTGACGGGTCGCGCGCCTGGTCTGACGAGTCGCGCGCCTGTCCAGCTCCCAAATTCGCTCAAACTTTGACTCAATCACTCTTGCAAATAACTTGGATGCACAATGAGGGTCGATGGAGGGAGATTGGGCCTTTATAGCTGTGATTTGAAATAATTTCATGCCCAAACCCACTTTATAATGTTTTTCTTTGACACTTTATAAAACTGACTTTTCTTGGTTTCCTTTGTCCTGAAATTGACTGATTTATTGCTTTTGCTCAATTCTTTTTGTAGGGATAATATCTAAGGGATCTTGGCAAGGGAGCCAGGGTTACATGCTGTCTCTGGAAGCTTTTTGAAATTTCATCACTTTTTACAAAAATTTGAAAAATGACCTTGGCTTTAAAAACAGAGTTTTTAAATCCAAGGTAAAGATTAACTGTACAAGATTGAAATTTGCGAAGAAACACCTTTAAAATCATCCCTCTGGCCTGCTGAACACTTATTGACCTTTAGAGACATGACCTTGTAAACAAATTTGACCAAAACCCTAGACCTAGGAATTTGACCTCAAGCCAAGACAAGACAAGCTTGAAAGTGACTAAGGACTGAAATGACTTGATCCAGCAATGCCAAGAGGGGGACAAAGACACCAGCTCCTCCATCAGGGTTATGGCATGCCTAATGGGATGCAAAAATTGACACTGATGAGACACCTACTTATGCAAATGCAAAGAGCTTTGATCGCTGATGGAGGGCTACAAGACCGACTCTAACACTTATTACATCATAATACACAGCACCAAGCTTTTCAAAGCTTCGGTAGTGTCTAGCAGAGTTTTAATAGCTAGATGGGTTGGGAGCTAAAGACTTAAATGGAGCATGGCGCAAAAATGGAACAGTACACAGGACTCAAGAATATTAATGGCTCAGCATGGAGCCCCATCCCTCTACACAGAAAAGGACCACAAGCCCTACTCCATGGAGGAAGGTCTTCGAGTAGTAAAAGTGGAAGTGATGGGAGCCAGTTGAGTAGCACGAGAGGCCATATAGTGAGCCAACTGCAATCTGTAACAGAAGTTATTACTGGGATGGGAACTAAGACAGTTTAATGCTTCTCTTTGACTGATATTTATTTTTATGTCCTACAATCTACTTTCCTTCCAAGGAGGCATTTAATTTTGTAATATTTTAGGGTCACAAAACCATTTATGATTGATACAGCTAGTCGACCCAATAGATGAATCTAGACCATAGATATTTTTGTTGTAATGAATGTTCTTGCTCCCCTCTCCAGATAAATAGGGGAAAGCAATACTTAGAAAAGGTTCAGAAATTCTATAGAAAACGCTACATGATATTTTCAGATTGTATCTCTTTATAACACAGGTTTTTCATAATATCAAGGGAATGGTGGTGATTCCCTCTTCAAGAATTACAGTATGTGTTCCCTCTGTTAAAGCCCATATTTTGTTCATATTTCTTTTTCGTATTCATGTAATTATAGGTGCTAGAAATATTTCAAGCTTCCTCATAGATTTATTTGTATTGATATGTGAATGCAAGTTCCTGTAATTATATCACAAATTCACTTATCTCAATATTTTTGATGCATATACCTGTGTGGACTATTGAAATCATATCTTTAAATCTGCAACACATGAATCATAGCATTCAGCTCCTCCTTCATCCACTATTTTTGCTTATAACTCGAATAAGTATAGAAATCCTTAATGCCTCAAGCTCTATGTGTTAAGTGTACAAGTCTTGAAGACTTATGCTCTATGTGATGGGTTGCTCCTTCTCTTTGTCCTCTCTCATCTGCCCTGCAAAAGATTATTAAGTTGTAAACCCTTGAAATACTCAGCCTCCTTTATTTTTATGCATATTTTTGAGATCTGAACTTGTTAACAAGTACTAGAAATCCATGTCTTATTTCTTTGGATAAATTAACCAACCAATTTCCTATAAATATATGTATCTATAGCATAGAAGTGATGTCTCTAGTTTCCGGTAAATCATTTGAGACACACAAATCTAGATTTGCGCAGGCACTGGTCTTGTAAGCAATCCAAGACTATTTCTAGAAGCTACAACACCTTCCATGTTTTCTTTTAATCAATCCTTCAAACCTTCCATGTCTTCTTTTAAACTATTGTTCAAACCATCCATATTAGCTTCCATTTCCTTTTTTGTTACTCTTTGCAAGAGAAAAATTTGTTGCACTTGGTCACATAATTTTGATATATCATGTTGCATTTCTTCCTCTTCTTCATGTGTCATAGTAGAGCTTTCTGGTTACTTACTAGGAGTATCCATTTTTTTTCGAGGAATATTGGAACTAAATAATGATATATGTGATTTATTTTTCCCTTTGAATTACTTCAGACTAATTTTTCAAACAAAACTTATGTAAATTTAAAAAAATACACACCTTTTTCTTCTTTCTTTTTGAAGCTTGATATTGAAATTGTTGTATCTCTGGAATTTGAATCTCCCAATGTCTAAAAATAGGGTTTGTGGTAGAAATCTAAGTCTTCTTTCCAACGCCACAAATCATACCAAGATTGGATTATTTAATATAAATTTATGTCGAATCTACCATGATGACCTGATTATGCACTAGTTTAGTAGACCGAACTTGTAGGGATGTCACGTGTCACTGTTTCAACCTTCGGCCTTGAAATTGATATAAAATAGACTATTTTTTGTATAATTTCAGCCACATTTTATGGAATTCATATATAATGCTTGAGAATAAAGTTATGATGATTTTCCCTAGGTCAAATTTTTAGACTGAATTCTAGAGCATGCATAAACCCTGACTTATTTTGACCATATCTCCAAAACTATAGCGAACCAAGATCTAAAATTTCTACATGAAGTTCACCAATATTTTGGCTCCACATGATCGAAATTTCAACTTCTGAAGCTTGTATTAAAAATGCTATAGTGAAAATACCAAGATTGATTTTTTGAAGCACCGAAACCCTAGAATCCAAAGCTCTGAAACCAAATGTTATGCAACCATATCAAAAAACAGAAGAAAAGAGAGATCAAAGACTTGAAAATTAGCATATTCGAGGGAGGAACCTTCTTTACATCACATAAATGAATAATTATTGGATAATACAAATGATAAGGCCTCCTTGGTATATATAGGAGTCTAAGGGGTCAATCAGAGTTTTCATAACGATAATAACGCAAGGGCGCAATAATAAAAATAGTGGGCTTCTATGGGGCACAAAAATAAAAATATGGGGCTACGCTAACAATAAAAATAAGGGGGGTACACTAATAATAACAATAAGGATGTTACACTAGTATTATAGGGACCTAACAAAAGTAATACCATGCACTCAAGCTCACACAGAGGAAGTGAAAAAGTTACCTCTTATCATGAGAATCCAATCTTTATTAGTGAAGCAAGCTTGGGGATATCTCCTTGAAATATTTGCTCTTGAATCTTCCTTGCGACCTACACACAATGAAGAAAACCAATTCCTATTCTCCTGTAAAACAATGTTAGCAAACACACAATATATCAACCATATAAAATATGAGAATACATACAAGAAAAATGTGGGGAAAGTATTTTATTACTATATCATCAATGATGAACTAGAGTATATCGATGAGTCATCGCAGCCTCTACCTTTGGTCTATCTCCTAACCTCCATGCTCACTAGTGTATATACTTGCATGCATAAGTTTATCTCGAAATCAATCTAGCAGCATTTCGGCATAAGTTCATTTAAATTCCCTTGTGACTAGTGAAGATCTTAGTTTTTAAATATTTTTCTCATCATTGGTCTCATTGAACCTAGACATTTTATTGATCTTATCATATATTATGATTAAACTCGACCAAATCAATGATTATTTTAATCAAACTTATTAAACTAGAGTGAATCAATACTTATCCAGTCGAATATTTGCTCTATTTCAAAACTCTATTGTAGAGCGGGTGTATTTAGCCTTCTAGTTTGGTCCCCAACACTAGCGAAGTGCATTGCTAGGCCTTCTAGTTCACTCCCAAAACTATCTAAGATAATTTATCCTTCGAAATACCATTTTTCTTAATGTTCCACCAATCACAATTTGACCCTTTGACTTGGAAAGGGTTGTTCTTGTAGAAATCTTGTATATTCACAGGCTCATGCAATGTACTAATGAAAAAGACAAGAATCTACTTCTACTTTCAACCAGCGGAAGCCAATAGATCGATGAAAGCAATAATCGACAAGAGGAAGGAAAATCAGTAACACATAACACAATAAATATCTAAGGAAAGCTTCAGATAAAAACCCCACTATCTGTATTGCATATATCATAAATCCAAGATGATAATACAATTCTTGTTCTCACAAGAACAATCCCAGCACTCAATATAATCAATCCTCAGCTCACAAGAAATCTCTTGGCCAACACTTAGCCAATTCTGCAGCTCTCCAAGCCCCTATTTCCTTTCACAATTCCTATGCTTGAATAGCCCATATTAATGGGAATCCATTGCATCCAAAACCTTGCAATCCACACTAGGTTCAGTTCCTGATTGCATGCATGATCTATACAACTCAGTAAATCATACAATCGATAGTACAATGTCATTGCACTCTAGTATCAACAGGGTCTTTCTCAGAATCGACATGCATGAGTTTCTGATGAGGGAATCTTCAGTTAGCCGGAGTAGCAATAGTGAATGCATTAGTGCACCAACTAACTATTAACTCTCTATTAGTTCCTCAAACTGTTTGGAACTAATTTAACTGAACTTAACTCAGTAAATTGAGTTATCTAATTATAACTCACAATTAACTCATATTGGACCTCTAAAATATAGGGAGAACATATACATGACCTCAGAAAGACTTCCAACTTGAAATTCCTAAGCTAATTAAGTTAATTAAACTTAATTAACTATTTACAATTTTCTATGAGAATAGAACTCAGTTTTAATTATCATTTTAATTCAAGGACAAACTAAACTAGAATTTCTTATTGCCATTTCTCAACACTCCCCCTCAACAAGAAAGGGATTATTAGCTACCCTAGTCTTGTCTCTGTGAAACTCAGACTTACATTTTGACAATGCCTTTATCAAAATGTCAGCATCTTGCTCCTCCGTGGGAATGTACTCTAACAACATAATCTACCTCAATACACAATCTCTAAGATGATGATATCAAATATCAATATGCTTGGACCAATCATGAAAAACTGGATTTTCAGAGAGTTTGACACAACTCATATTATCGCATTAAATCGTAGTTGGATCCATCTGTTGACCAAACAAACCAACCAGGATCTTCCTCAGCCAGATGGCCTCACATGCTACCTAACTCGTGTCCATGTACTCTACCTTTTTCGAACTGAGTGCAACTGATCTTTGTTTCCTATTGTACCAAAAAACTTTCGCTAACCCAATACTAAAGATCCCTCCTGATGTGCTCTTCTTGTCAGATGAACTCCTTGTCCAATCTACATCGGTGAAGCCTTGAAGCTTCTATTTGTACCATAATCCATACTGAGAAGTGCCCCTGAAGTATCTCAACACATGCTTTGTCACCTTCCAATATAGCTTGGTAGGCCTAACCATCGCTTGACTAAGTTGGTTAACTACATAGCACATATCCAATTGTGTGTTCACCAAGTACATGAGTGAAACCACAAGCAGCATGTAAATAGTAGCTTCCACTACTTCCCCTAAAGTATCATCCTCCTTCCTCTAGTTACCTGCTAGAGGAGTCTCCATGGGTTTGTGGCTCTCCATGTGGAATCTCTTGAGTATCTCGTTGGCATACTTGCCTAGAGAGACAAACAACTTCTCATCTCCCTTCCATACATCCATGCCAAGAAAGTAATGCATGAGCCCCATGTCCTTCATCGCAATCTCTCTTGCAAGGTCATCCTTAAATTATTTGATCAGTTGATCATCACCTATCAGTATGATATCATCAACATAAAGCACAATGATCAACAAATTACCTTCCACCACTATGTGTTATAGGTTCACATCCACTTCACTCTTCGTGAATCCCAACCTGGTGACGTAGTTATCTATCCTAGTGTACCAAGCATGGTGTGCTTTTTTCAGCCTATATAATGCTCTCTTGAGATGGCACACATGTGACTCATGGTCAAAGGTTTCAAAACCTTCAGGCCTCTCTATGTACACTTCTTCCTCAATCATGTCATTAAGGAAGGTTTTCTTCACATCCATCTGATGTATCTTCCAACCCATCTGTGCTAATAGTGCCAATATAGAACTGACTGATGAGTACCTTGCAACAGGAGCAAAGGTCTCATCATAGTCAATCCCCTCTACCTTTGAAAAGCTACGGGCCACAAATCTAGCCTTATGCTTCTCCACACTACCATTTGTAGCTTTCTTTACCTTGTAAAGCCAATGGGATCTCACCACTGACTTGTCCTCCGATCTCGGGACCACATCCCAAACATTGTTACGAACTATGGAGTCATACTCCTCCACCATGGCATCAACCCAAACCAGTTGCTTCATTTCTTCCTTAAAGGAAGATGTCTTTGTCACACACATTCATTCATAACAACCATGTATCCAGTGTACCTCTTAGGTGACCTCCACTACCTATGCTAAGAAGTGGGTGCTCCCACATTCTCCCGTGCATCATCCAACAATATGTCAGCCTCTCTGGTGCACTTTCTTCCCTCTCTGGAATACTCTGCCTAAGTGGATGTCTCCACTCCCGGATCCTCTGCATGTGGTTTCTCCACATCAATCTGAGGCTCCTCAACCTTAGGAGCTAAAAAATTCTCATCCACATGTAGCTCAAGATCCCTCTCAAGGGAAACTCACATGGCCTTCTCCTCATCGAATCTAACATCCCTGCTGTTGGGGGGAAAAGTATCTGACTCGGAATGACCCTATCCCTACTCTAAGGGTGATAGTTCCTTAGCAACAACTGAAAGTAAAGCTTTGATATTTTTCCTTTATGAAAGTACAGAGAAGGAAGAAAAGATTGACCAACCGATGTCTTTCGCTTTTGTCGATCCTGTCTTCTCTCTTTGCCTCTTGTTCCCAGCTCCTTGCTCCCTTTGCCGGCCCAGCTACACAAAGATCCTGCAAAAACAAGAGAGGGAAACTACAAGAAACATGTACTCATAACTGATGCATGGATTAGAATGGATCAAATATACAGATAAAAACAATACATCATTGCAATACAAGTATATAGGAGAACATCAAAAGCTTTATTGATAGAAGAAAAAGGTTCTGAGAAGGTTACAACCATACATGGCTCCAATCCAGCAGCACCTCCCCAGCAGCAAGAAATCTCCTCTTCTCCTCTATAAAAGCAATCACCCAATAGCTCTAACTGTAAACCAACAGCACTTCCTTGCTTTGCACAAAATTCCAGCCTCCCTAGACCTCATAGAAGAGCTCTATATATAGGAGATTTGGAGAAAGGATGAGTCAGCTTGAGACTGACCTAAAGCTGCCTTGTGTCCTCTCCCTCTTCAGTTAAACTTCAGTTCTTGAGTCCACTTGGAGATCCTTGCTTCCACATGGAGATCAAGTACCTCTTACTCATCATAGGGCGAATTCCTTGAACCAAGTGTCAGTTTGGAAGCTTCCTGGGCAGCTGACACCTTGCAGAATGACTGTGCCACTTGGCCAATCTCGCCCAGCGTAGGTAACCTTCATTGGTTTTGACTTTCAGCGCAGGTACAAGGAGGAGCAGTTGACATTCAGCGCAGATGCTCAGTGGAGCAGCTGACATGATCCAAAAATAGCCTGTTTTTGAGTGTTTTCAGGTGGAGAACTGATAGGAAGTGCTGTGGTTTGCTGACCTTGTTCCTCTAGGGGTAAGAACAACATGTTTAGGGACTGAGGATCCCTGTAATTATTGACATTTCATGCTCCATGCTGCGAGGCACAAAAATGTCTATAACAGTTGCCCCCTAAAGTATGAGGCCGTTTATCGGGTGAAATGCTTTATCCAGAGGGTCCGAAGTTCATTCAAGTGCTGAGAGGTGCCCTGTAATACAATACAATACAATACATTATTTTTCATTCTGTTTTCATGATCTAGCTGAGGCGGGCATTCCCATGCTCAGCTTTATAAATACATTTTGGTACATAGAACAGACGATCGTCTGATGGTAGACTGATAATTCTCTACTGAAATTATCATCCTTTGAGTAGGATGATCATCTGCTGCAATGATGTACATGACAAATGCTTTTATATTTCCTGAATATGTATCGCAGCCCGGATGGATGAAAATAGATCTGGGGTCTTCAAACTCGTTCGATCTTCACTCTAAGTACAAGTCGATCCATGTGAGAATTTCGCTGAAGTCGAACATGGAAAGACATCACTTGATTACCGGTCAATGATGAAAACCGTTAACAAGCGCGAGAGGAATCACCGATAATGATAATGACCCTCAAGGTACTGCAGTACAATTCACGTGGCGTGAATAAAGGACTTGGCGTCGAACGCCACGCAAAATCTTCTGGTCGAAGGTCATTGATGTATACCTGTCGCCGGAAGTGAGAAACTTGCCATTGAGGCATGCAAGCTTCAAAGTACTGATGAGGTTGTTCCTAGATCAACTTCTTGGATAATGAGCTGAAGTCGACAAGAAGCGATCCGTCAAAGGAGGGCCTTAATGAATCCCACATCAATGACACGGAACGGAGCTAATGATTTTAGTGGAGGTGAAAACAAACTGTGACATATGATTCAGGGTGGCGATCATGAATGGATGAAGGATAATGTATGGTAGTGGATGGGACACGGTTGACACTTTCAGAATGACCTCTCTTGAACATATAATGACACTGATGCGATGGATCGGTAGCATTACCCCAAAATGTGGATGGTTTGGCGAAGACCATGGTGATGAGACCGGTGAATGAAACAACCCAACCCGATGTGGTACGGAAGAAAAGTGTCATGTTCAAGAGCGACTTGCTACCATTAAGCTTTGATGTTCTCCCAATTTTTCCCCAGTCATTTCTGACCAGTACCTCTTTATTTTTGTCAAGCTTGAGGAGGATAACATATGCTTGTTCTATAACCTGCCCTTCGGGCAAGCCCATCGCTATGATTTAACGAGCTTAGCGATAGGGAAACTCGTTCTCGTCTAAAGACAAGTTTGTCGCTATTTAATCATTTTAACGAGTCTAACGACAAGGAAAACTCGGTCCTTTTCATTTTTAGAGAGTCTGAAAAGGTACAGAAAGTTAACTCCATAATTCCTTTTTCGTCATCTAATCCCTTAAGTCCGAAAAAGTATAAAACAATACAGAAGGGATGGGTGTTCGGTACTTTTAACGAGCCGAACAAGACAAGCGCTCGATCTTTTTGTGTAATAATCCCTCAGGTCCAAAAAGATTAAAGTCTAAAAGAGGGATAGCTCTTCCGGTCCCTTTAACGAGCTGGAAGGCCAGAACTCAGCAAACTTTTCATATTTTACAAGTCAGAAAAGAGCTCAAAGATGACTCGTCTTTTGAGGAACGAGTGATAAACATGGATAGCAGCAGATTCCAGGTACAGGTTGGAATTCTCCAATCACGGCAGTGTCACAAGGATGGCTAGGTGAAATCACTCTTCGCAGCTGTTTCTCAAAAGAGGTAAACACACAAATGGAGGTGAATGATCGGCCAAATGAAAAGTGGAGGTGATGGTGCACAAACACGACCAAGGCTTTTATGGCTGATGGATTTACGATCTCAAAAGGTTATTTACCGGGATAGGTTCTTTTTTTAGATAAAAATGAGCTTAAACTCTGGAGGGAACATTGCTCACTGCTTTTATTTATTTTTTAACGAGCATGAAGACCGCGTTAAAACTGCTTGGATCTTGCGTTTATTTTTTAACGAGCATGAACTATGTGCTAAAACTGCTCGATGATAAGTTTGCATGCCCCCAGCATAATAATGAAAATCGAGGTGCATGCCCCCCAAGCTTCATTGCATTCAACTCGGTGGTTGGAATGAAGGTTTACCTTTGAGATTTGGAAATGGGATTTGTTTCATTTTTTAACGAGGTTGACCTGAGATAGGAACTATCCTCGAAGCCCACTGTATTTACAGTATTTCTATTAGGGCGATGATCCATGCTGACAAAATGTTCAGGAATCTTCCGAATCCATTAGATATAGAAGATTTCCTATTGTAGGTTTCCACTGCGGCTACTTCCGCCAGATTTCTTGCAGGCGGTAGGGCAAAAGTACCCATTAAGGTAGGGTCTTTTAGGAGACCTACTCCAATATTTTGAAGCGAATGATTGCTTCCATGGATCATTGGAATGCTTCCCGTAACTTGTGAACTGTCGGGGAGGAAAGTTTGTTGGTCGACGACTGTAATCCCTCCTTGAAAGGGAAATGCAATCTTCCTGAAGTAGGTCGACACGACTGCGGCCATGGCATATATCCAGGGCCTTCCTAGTAGGATGTTGTAATCGAGGTTTCCATCAATTACTTCAACATCGACTTCTACTGTTTTGCCCCCCAGTTCAACTTGCAAGTTACCTAAAATCCCGTAGGGAGTGTATGATCGTCCATCAAATGCTTTTAAGGTCGTTGACGATTTCGACAAGGGTGGTGAGCCTAAATTTTTCCAGCAACTCATCGACATAAGACATGTAGATGCCCCCTCATCAATAATTGTTCGATGAACAGTTTTGTTGAGGGCTTTCACTTGAATAAGGAAAGCTAGTTGAGCTGGTAACTTAGGGTCATATCCTTTATGATCAAAGGCCACAAGATTGGAATCCATTCGGCCAATCCCACCTATTGCTGATAATAAAGTTTGCTCTTGGGAGGGGCAATTTTGTGGTACCTCAAGTGTCAACATAGCGGATGGCGATTGGGCCAGGTCCTCTATTATATTATAATTCTGTGCTATTTTGGCACGAGGATTAAATGTCGATTTGTGTACTACTCCCTTTGGCAACTTTACCATTGGTTCAGGAATGATGGGTGGCACAACTTTGGTCAAAGCTGTCGTCGAACTACTAGGTTGTTCATTAGCCTTGTTATTTGACAGCCATGGATTCCCGTAATCTTTATTCCTTGTCAAAGCATTATTCTGCTGCTTTGAGGTAGACAACATAAGCACTTGGGATCGGGAAGCATTTTGATTAGCAACCAGATTTTGACCAGGATTAGGAAACGGATCAGTCAACACAGCTGAGGTTTTCGGACTCTTAAAGAATCTTTTAAGCTCAGCTTTGCATGGACAATCTGCTGTCCAATGATCCTCATCGCATATATGACACCCCGAAGGGGGTTTCCCTTTTCTCCCTTTCTTTTTCTTCTTGTCTCCTGGTTGCTTCAGTTGTTTGCCCTTGTCGTCCGACACGGCACTTACTTCCGAGGCAAGAAGTTCTTCATTTGCATTTTGATTCGAAGTCTTACGGGTTTTCTTAGACGAATCCCGTGTTGACTTTGCATTTGCAGTGCCAATCACACCATCGCCGGCATGAGAGTCACTATTTGATCCAGGAGGGGGAGGAATTGAAAATTCCGGTCTAGGGGCGTCAGGTATCTTGTCATAGAGCGTGCCAGACTGAGTATATACTAAGTCTAAATACTGGGCACGAGCAATAACTTGCTCCTCTGTTACGATGCCTCCCTTGGCCACATCTTCTGTTATAGCAGGAAGAAGCGACTTTATAAACCACTCAGCTAAAAGCTGATCTGGAACATAAGTCTTTACCATTCTGCGACGACGACGCCACTCATGTATATGATCTGATATATGTGTGGCCGTTGTTTGCTTGAAATTGGTTAAGATCTCGGTTCCAGTTTCGTACCTTATAGGTAACTGAAAGTGTGTTAAGAAAGTCGTGGCTAGGGAACTAAAATTGTCGAAAGAGGCTCTAGGTAATTCAATATACCATTTAGCCGCCGGACCAGTCAATGTCCTCTGGAAAAGGTGAAGCCTTATCGAATCATCATTCAAGGTATTCGACGAACACCACAGATGGAAAGTCATCACATGATTCGACGGGTCTTCGCCAGGATTTCCATTGAATTTAGGAATGTCCGAAGGAAGTTTGTGAGGAATCGTTGGCCACCAATGGGCATAGGTGATTGGATCATTCGTCAATCGATGTAAATCTGGTAATTCTAGAGTCGCCACGAATGGCAACTGCTGATTTAGGTTTGGCGAGGCGTACCCAGGATACGATGGAATCGCCTGAGCAGTAGGCCTTTGCATACCAGCATAATGCAACTGATGTTGATAGGACTGATATGGCCGATGGGCTTGGCCACTGTAAAGTGGTTGATTTAACCCGTTCTGAATATAGGGTTGCCCACTATTCGCAAAGATCTATTGTTCAGATCCCTGGTACACCTGTTGAAACTGAGGTTGTTGGTATTGCACCATCCATGGTTGCGAAGCCATGTTTTGCTGTGCGATACTAACCGACGGACCAAGATGCGGGGTTATGGTTCCCGTTTGTGTCTGTGTCGTCCCGGCAGTTGGCGATTGTGGTTGTGTTGCAGGTTCAATGGGCTGTTGCATTACAACTTGGGGTTGACATACAACAGGCATCGATTGAACTTGCGACACGGTTACAATTGCTGGCGTCGTCGGGATACTAGACATAGGTACACACTGTTGCATGGAATATACAACTCTTGGTTGTTGGGGTAACATAGGTACCCAACCACTCGTCGTTACTTCAGTCAAACCTGAATGTTGTTGAAAACTGCCGTATGGGTATCCCCCCGGAAGGGGAAGTGAAAGGGCATATTGCCCCCCATATGGTAACAATTCGGAACTCAAGGGTATAGATTGCCTTTGAGGACTGGATGGCCCAAACTGATTTCCAAAGGGATCAATTTGTCTAGTTTCAACATAAGAATTACCGGGTATTATACCGGAAGAACAAACTGGAACAGACCAAGTTGTCGTAATAGTCCCTGGGTGGACTCCTTCTAGCTGATGAGAGCTAGTCGGGACAGCTGGTATGCCGGCAAACATCGTCGGAGTGACAACAGGAGCTTCTGCTGTCGCTGTGTCATTTGGCACAGTCCTAGATGTCGACGGTTGCTCAGACATTTTAAGTCTATCCAATAAACTGCCTAACGATTCTACAGGAACTTCCACTGGCGATGGACAAACTTCTGATGCAGAAGGAAAAAGAGTGATGCCTACTCCAAAATGAGTTGGAGTATTTGCTTGCTGGTCCTCTACGATTTCCTCTATTGCAATCAGACCAGGAGGAAGAGGAAGACCGTCAGGTCCGTAAAAGATTTCTGGTGCCGAAGAAGGGGTTGCTTCGACAGCGACAGTTGTTTGAGCAACAAGACTCTGTGGACCGGTTTCAGATGGAACTGGTTCAGTTATGCATGTACTTGTTCTCAGACTAGGATCAGTACAACTGTCCCTCTATCGCTGTTGAACTTCTTCAATAGAGGCAGGGATTCCAGAAATATTAGGAGTGACCAGAATCTCAGATGTAGTTGGAACTGTTGTTCTAACTTTAATGGGAGATTTTGACCCGGTCAAGCGAGTTTGCTTCGTCCGTACTACTCTCGATTCCGGAGACAAAGACGGTTGACTCGCGAGTCTCCTCGAACGACGGAGTTCTAATTGACTTTCCTCCACGGTTGCGGATTACTCGATCAACTAAAATACAAAAAGGGGAATTATGTTTCCGTATTGAATGAATTTTATTAGACGCTTTTAGACACAACTTTGCTTTTTCATGTTTTAAGAGTCGAGAAAAAGCTAAAGATGACTCTAGTCGCCTTCGATGTATTAATGAGCCCGAAGTGACAAATGCTCGGTTGGACTTTTTCAGTTATAGAGTTTGAAAAAGGCCAAAAGAAACTGCTCTGGAGATCTAGGCATAGGGTGTGCCAAACCTTTCGCGAAACCACAGAATACGTTTTACGGTACGGGTGGTCGATCTTTGTGAATGCTGTGTTCACTGCATCGCGATCAGTAGGGCAGCCGACACGGCTTCCTAAGGATAAAGGATAAATGCCTATAGGGGTCTCCCAATATACGCGATGGTACGCGGGAGCACAAGTCCGTATTAGTGCTATCGTCCCTCAGGAGGAATCACCCACCTTCGTAGAGATCGACAGTCACTACGTTTAATGACGCCGGAACACGTCTCTACCTAGACCTCTATTGTGAGCGTTATGTTACAAAGCGTTTTTAGATTCATTCAATATATTTTAAGTTGATCTTGTTTAGCAGTTTGTCTTTCAGGATCACCACGAGATGTATTGGTACAAATTCCTAAATGCAGCTAAAATGATAAGCAAGCTTTACAATCTTTTTAGCTTTGAAAATCCTAACTACTGAGGGGAGAGAAAAACATTATCCACACAGAGCACAAAGCACAAACTAATGCACTTTCCCCTAGATCAATCACGCAAACTTATCAAAAAATGCAAATGCAAGATGCATGTATTTCTTTTCTTTTCCCTTAATGTTGATGTAGACAAAAGGAAACTGTCGTATAATTTTCGAATTCAATTTGAAGCGTAAACAAACAAGTTTTGTCTAAAATCAAAAGACGCCTTACAGGTACTTGTTTCGACACTAAAAATGTATGAATTCAAACCATAAAATGAAAAACAAACAAACTCAAACAGCCATGAACAGTAATAAAACTAGCTCTTAAGATCACGACGACACTTTTACAGTTCAAGATCTAAGAGGCCACAGCTATACTGGTTTACTTTTCACAATGGGAAACTGTAACTGAAACAAGAAATACTGAAAGAACAATCACAGTTTCATTACACAACTGAGGCGGAATAATGTCAAGGAAAGTTGGTTTACCGCAAGTACAAATGACAAGCAATCAGCAGCAAAACAACAGTGAAAACAGGGCCAAGACTCAGTAGGAAACCTCAGCAAGACACTGGCTAACTGGTCTAGCGCAGGCTCTGGTCTGTCAAACTGACTCTCAGCGCAGTTACCGAAGGGAGTACCTGCGCTGAAATGCAGACTGCCTTTGGACAGCCTGCACTGAGACACGAGAGTTGCGTTTACAAGGGTTTCAGTTTGGAAGCTTCCTAGGCAGCTGACACCTTGCAGAATGACTGTGCCACTTGGCCAATCTCGCCCAGCGCAGGTAGCCTTCATTGGTTTTGACTTTCAGCGCAGGTACAAGGAGGAGTAGTTGACATTCAGCGCAGATGCTCAGTGGAGCAGCTGACATGATCCAAAAATAGCCTGTTTTTGAGTGTTTTCAGGTGGAGAACTGATAGGAAGTGCTGTGGTTTGCTGACCTTGTTCCTCTAGGGGTAAGAACAACATGTTTAGGGACTGAGGATCCCTGTAATTATTGACATTTCATGCTCCGTGCTGTGAGGCACAAAAATGTCTATAACACCTGCGAACCATTGTCATCCTACTAGTTGGCAAGTACACCTGATAGTTGTGAGGTGTATCAGTGTACCCCACAAATATCCCCAACTCTACTGTCAGCTCAAGCTTCTTTCATGCATCTTTGGTCACATGGAAATATACCAATGACTCAAAAATCCTGAAGTGACCAACATCTGGCCTCTTACTGGAATAAGCCTCCTATGGTGTCTTCATCTCAAGTATTCGATGCGAGCTACAGTTCTGAACATAACCTATTGTATTGCATGCCTCAGCCCACAAGTGTAGTGGTAGGCCCTGATCATGCAACATTTCCCTCACTTCCCCTACTATGCATATGTTCTTCCTCTTGGCCACCCCATTCTCTTGAGGGTTATGGGGTGTCGTCAGCTCTTGTTTAATCCCTTCCACTACACAGAAGTTCTTAAACTCATTTGAGACATACTCACCACCGTTATCACTTTATAGAGCTTTAACCTTCTTACCTGAATCTTTCTCCATCAATGCTTTAAACTCACAAAATTTTGTGAAAGTTTGATCCTTTTTTTGCATGAAAAATATCCAGCATTTACAAGAATAATCATCAAAAAATATAACATAATCCCTGTGTTTGGCCATGGATGTTGTCAAGAATGACCCACACACATCTGAATGGACTCTCTCTAGAATAGCCTCTGCTCGACTGCCTTTGTCATGAAAGGAAGACTTGGTGTATTTTCCTAAAGTACACCCCTTGCATGTATCAACTTGCTCAAGCGTGCCTTCGGACCAGTAGAGATCTGCTGCAATATCTTCAAAGCCCCATGATGCAAGTGGCCCAATCACATGTGCCACAACTCGCCAATGTCTCGGCTCTACACCATTTCTACTTTTGTGCTTAAATTATCACACTCCTCTACCTCCAACTTATAGAGATTCTTCACCTAAATCCCTATCTTCTTTACCTGACCCGTGGCTATGTGTCGAAGGAACGCCTTTCCTTTCGAGAAGATCACATCATAGCCTCTATCCTCAAGCATTGAAATAGATACCCAGTTCTTCTTCGGCCCGGGCACATACATAACATTCTTCAAGGTGAGTGGAGCCCCATGCTCCCTCTGAAAATTAATCGTGTGCAATCCAATAACACTATACTTCCCATCATCAACCATCTCGATATGCATATGGAGATCTTTCTCCTCCAGGTCATTGAATAACTCTTTTTCACCAGTCATGTGGAATGAAGCTCCACTATCTAAGTACCATACACTTCCCATCATTAATAACACCATGCATGCAATGAGGGAAAAGTCCAATTCGAATTGAGAGGCAAAAGCCTCACCTGCCGCTCCTCCTGAGGACTTCTTCTTTGACTTCCTGAGTGGAAAATTTATAGAAAAATGGCCCAAATTATGACAATGAAAGTACTTAACTTTCATCATGTATTTCTTGTTACCAAAAATGGTCCAGATTATGACAATGAAAGTACTTAACTTTCATCATGTATTTCTTGTTACCTCCATGATAAGAATCTAATTTGGAATGGGAAGCTTTCCCTTTCCCCTTCTTTGCCTTAATCGCTAAGGCACTGTTCTTTTCATCATCAGTCTTTGATGAAGAGCCATCCCTAGTGTTCCTCCTGATCTCCTCCTGCATCAAATCCGACCACAGTCGTTCCCAATCTGGCTGCTTCTCCCAACCATTGACATAGTCCTAATAACTATGCCAACACTTTGGGAGTCCTAGAAGAGAAAGACTCACCATATCTTCCTCGGAAACCATGATTCCAACACTTCCAAGTTCATCATGACATTGAGTGAAATTGGTCAAGTATTTTGAAATAGTCTTGCCTTTCTCCATTTTCATTTTTTAAAGTTTGTCCTTCAGTGCCTATTTCCTTTGGTCATTTTTGTTCTGATACAAGTCTGTTAATATTTTCCACATAGTGTACGGGGTTTTCTTTTCATGGAGACTTGAGACAATGTGGTCTCGAACTCCCTCAAGGATTATCCACCTTGCCTTCACCACACACTTCTTCCATTCAGCCAAATTTTGTGCATTTGATGCTGTTGTCTTAGGAATTTCTTGATCAACGAATTCCTTCAAGCCATTATCCTCTATCATAGCATCCATTTTGTCCCTCCAGGCTATAAAATTCAAGCTGCCTTCCAAGGAATACTTGAGCCGTAAACTGTAGAATGCCATATGCTGATCCTGAAGTTTGTATTGCAAATTTGAATTTCATGTGTAACCCAAAACTCAAAACTTTGAAATCTCCTTTATTATATTTTTCTATGCTCCGATATCATGTAGAAAATCTTGTAGATTCACAAGTTCATGCAATGTACTATTGAAAAAGACAAGAATCTACTTCTACATTCAACCAACAGAAGCCAATAGATCGATGAAAACAATAATCGACAATAGGAAGGAAAATCAATAACACATAACACAATAAACATCCATGGAAAGATTCAGCTAAAAACCCCATTATCTGTATTTCATATATCAAAAATCCAAGATGACAATACAGCTTGTTCTCACAAGAACAATCCCAGCACTCAGTATAATCAATCCTCATCTCACAAGCAAGCTCTTGGCCAACACTTAGCCAATTCTGCAACTCTCCAAGCCCCTATTTCCTTGTGTAACTCCTATTGTTGAATAGACCATATTAATGGGAATCCAGTGCATCCAAAACTGCACAATCCACACTAGGTTTAGTTCCTGATTGCATGCATGATCTATACAACTCAGTAAATCATACAAATGATAGTACATTGTCCATGCACTCTAGTATCAACTAGGTATTTCTCAAAATCAACATGCATGAGTTTCTGATAAGGGAATCTTCAGTTAACTGGAGTAGCACTAGTGGATGCATTAGCGCACCAACTGACTGTTAACTCTCTATTAATTCCTTAAGCAGTTTGGAACTAATTTAACCGATTTTAACTCAGTAAATTGATTTTAACTCGGTAAACATAGTTATCTAATTACAACTCACAATTAAATCATACTGGACCCCTAAAATATAGGGATAACATATACATGACTTCAGAAAGGCTTCCAATTCGAAATTCCTAAGCTAATTAAGTGAATTGAACTTAATTAACTATTTACAATTTTCTCCCCAGATGCGGGTGGTAGATAAGTCATTAATGCGCATGGGCCACTGGACAAGAAGGTGGCTAATCCGTAGGGAAACCTGCACCTTCCCATGTGGAGAATTATGGCAAGTCCTAGCTCTCAGGCCAGCGCCATTAACCAATTTTGAAAATCGAGGAATTCTATGCAAATTCAGAAATATGGAACAGAGCCCCCCACATTCCCCCATTCAGCCTCTCAATTTCTCTTGCCATCCCTCTACAGTAGAGCCAAGCCTTCACATTACCACGGGAAGATGTTGCAGACTCCTCTGCTGCGTCGACCTGGGTAATGGTCACCATTTTTCTCAGTCCTTACTCTGCCACCTACGTTTTGAGGTCCCGGCCCCTTCCTCTGGTCCAGATTTAAATTCCCCTACTCCCCACAACATCCCTTCTGTCGTTGTTGGCCCGCCTCTTGGCCCTGCAATTCACCGCTCGTTGCAGCTTTCTAATCAAAGAATCATGTGCCATCGTCATAGAATGAGGAGCAGGCGAGGTGGTAGTTGGGGAGGTGCCACTCGCCATTCGACCCTGCCCCCTTCTATCTCCACTTCTCCATCTACCTCCCCTCCCCTAAGCCCCTCCAATTCCCACTTCTTTGGCAGGTACTCGAACACTTGTAGCAGCTGAGGAAGATTGGGCACTAGTGAGGTTCAGCATTCAGGGTGATTCGCCCAGCACACTGCTACCACTGCTTCCTCCCAGCAAGCGTAATTCTAATTTCATTGCTCCATGGACAAGCCGCTCATAATTGCCACCGTCACGGTGGATTTCAGAGAGGTCCCTAACTCCTGTTGATAAGCCCCAAAAATGGATAATTATATGGGCTCATTCAGCCTCCTAATTCAACTTAATCCACCATTCTCATTATTTTATTGCATGTTTTTTATTATATTTATGCTAATAGAGTGAATTGGGTTAGTCATTATGCCAACAAGTCTAATGTGTGCTTTATGCAGTCTTTTTGGTCAATTTGGAGACAAAATCAATGGTTTAAATGAGCACTTGGTAGCCAAATTCGTGGAGAGGATTTTTAGGAAGGTGTCCCTTTCATTTATGGGCCCTTACCTCGAATTCCCCACCATCAGCTCGGAGTTCAAGGGCCACCAAATCAATTATCACAAGGGCAGCCGAGTAAGGGCTAGTAAAGGTGTTGTTAACTACAAGTTTTGGCAGCTGAGTTCCTAAAGTTTAGGAGGGCTGTTGGGGTCCTCAATTTGTATAAATAAGAAGGCTTAGGGCCTCATTTCAGTTAGTCACTTTGTAGGCAAAAGTTAGCTAGTTTGTAGTTCGATTTTAGTCATTTTTTTAGGCAGTAGGTTAGCACTCTAGTGCTGCTCTGTTTTTGCTCATTTGTGGAGCCTTTGCTGTAAACATTGCTGTGATATGGTTATTTTCTGAATAATGGAGATCAGTTTTATTCTGCTTCAGATCTGAGCTTCTTTTAGGAGCCTGTAGCTCTTGGGGTTGGGCCCAACCCAAGTGCCAGGGCCTCCTCAATGTACTGTCATATGTTTTTCTGCTGTCTTTAATTAATTTCTGCTAGTAGGTTACAATCTGATTTGGTTATTTAGTTCATTTTTGCTGATAGAAATAGTTTCTCATGTTTTAAGCTAATTTAATAGGTTGGTAATAGAAAAGATCTTCAAAAAGGGCTACCAAGCAACCTATGATCTCACCTCTCCCTCAGTGGGATCAGGAGCTGGGATCAAGGTGACCTTGTTGCCACCAAAAACACTGAATTTGCTTCACCATGCAATCATTAGTGTTCGATTTTTATTTGCAGAAGTTGGTTACATGTTCAGATTCTTGATTGCTTTGTTGCATAGTTATTTCACATGGTTTTTTTGCAAATAGACTTATATTCATTCTCTTTACTGTTATCTAGGTCAGATTAGGTCAAAGTAATTAGGTCATTGATTTTCCAAGTCTTTGTTTGTCCAATTCAAAAAATAACTTGCAGAGCACTTGTGGTACTTCTTCATCTACCCGTACTCCATCAATCCTACCTAATCCATCCTCTAACCCAAATTCTTGCCTCACGTTTTCCATTTGCTCACTTTGCCCTAATTCCCATATCTTTGTGCAACATTACTCCACTCCTCCTTGAACAAATCCAACATCCTCGCCACTCCTCAGCTCCATTCACCAAGTCCTGGACCTCCTCACACCCTTATCTCACCTCCATACCCACTCCTTCACCTTTATTCCTCCATCCATCCTCCAAAATCACCTTTCTGAACATCCTGTAGAAAATTACAGACATCCTATAGAAATTCCGGAACATCCTATAGAACTCTTGCAGACTTCCTGTAAAAGCTCACGAAAGTGGTTTCTTGATAGCCAAACTCTGTGAAACTCTCTGGAAGGGTGCTAGGGACCCCTTAGGCCCTCCTCGAACCTTCCCAACCTTCTGCAAGCATTTCCTCTCGCCAATCCACCTCTGCACAGTCAAAACAGTCGAAGCACTTGCATGATAATTATGACAACTTATTCAAAAATACAAAAAGATGTTTTTTTCAGATTTTACTGTAAAATTAGCTTAGACACATGCATTTTACCTTCCTAGAAGTCAATGGCATCTCTTTCAATAGCTTGCATCCTCTTTCTTGCATCAGTAGGGCTAGCTGGTAAAATTAGGGTTTGCTAGGGTTTATGTTTCCTTTCAGCTTTCCAGTTTCTTTCTACAAGTAGATTAGCCTCCTTTGAGTTAGCTTTCATCCATCAGTTAAAAATCTTCTTCTAAGAGCTCATAGAAGTTGGCTTAAGCTCCTAGCGAACTTGTGCCAGCTGATCAAGTGACAGTCGCGGCAAGAGCTAGTACTTGTGCATACAACACCGTCGCTTCCAAGTTTGTTACGAACTACCAGGTTGATAAAATTAAAGAAGGGAGTTCCAGGAGTTGCAGCATTATTGCTGCAATACTGGGGCCCACCACCTGTCCCGAACCAAATATCAACTGGGAGATTAACCAGGATCCTCCTTCGTTCGGCATCTTTCAAGGGGAGCCGAGCTCTAGCCACCCACCAAGAGACATGGACAACCTATCTAGCAACAGATAGAAGAATCTGGGAGGTGAAGCCACCCGCAAGGACAAAGGAATTCAAATGGAGGACATTGCAGGTGACGGGCATGCAAAGGATACTAGTTCAAAAGAATATGGCTGGTGTCCGATCATGGAGAAAGAGCCAGCAGAAGCCACCTTGCAGCTGCATGCCAGGTCACGTGTCAGGCCCTGAGTCAGATTTTGATTATTATCGTTTCCAGCTCAATTTTGAATTTTGTTTCAGGTCAGGTCATTTTTTTGAATTTCGTTTCCAACTCGGGTTACAAGCATTGGTTCATATGAACTATTTTACTGTGGAAAATTTTGAGTTAAACTATGGATGTATTACTGAAATTTACAGTCTTTTGGTTACAATTTTTGAATTTTGGAATTGTAGCCCCTGCGAGGGTAGAATGAACTTTCCTTATCTCATTCTCAGACTGGTTTCCCCAACTAGGGAAGTCAAGATATCAAGGCTTGATGTTCAAAATGGCCACACAACTGACCCAGTATTGCTGAGGCTGGAGCCTCTTTGTACATTATGTCTTTATTAATAGATTAGTTTTACTTAGAAAAAGAAAACTATTTACAATTTGCTATGAAAATAGAATTCAATTTTAATTCTCAATTTAATTCAAGGACAAATTAAAATGGTATTTCTTGTTGCCATTTCTCAATAGTTTTTGTCTTCTAGAACTTAGGGGGTGGGTTTTTGAGCTATAACAAGTGATCACTTACTGATTGATCTATGATATCAAACATGCATTTGGTGGCAATGTCAAGAAGTATAAGGCAAGGCTTGTGATGAGAGGGTTCTCCTAAAAGGAAGGAGTAGATTACGATGAGGCTTTTTCACCTTTAACTAGATATGCATCTATCAAGGTAGTCATATCTATTATTTTAGAGATGGGGTGGAGGATAAATCGAATGAATTGAAGACTCCCTTCCTCAATGGAGCAATTGAGAAAGAATTTTATATTGAGTGGCCTCATGGATTTGAGGTGCATGGGAGGGAGTCGCATGTATGTAGATTAAAGAAAGCCTTGTACAAACATAAGTAAGAACCTCATGCATTGTACTCTAGGATTGATGGGTACCTACTTGGGTTTGGATTCACCAAGATTGAGCCAGAATCTAACTTGTATTATGTACTTGTTGATAGTGAACTACTCATCTTGGTACTTTATGTTGATGATCTCTTTATGATGGGATCAGAGAGTATCACAAGGATGTGTAGGGAGGACATTGCTTTAGAGTATGAGATGAAGGATATTGGATTAATGCACTACCTTTGGGACTAGTGATGCGGTGGCAGCCAAGATGATTTTTTCTTGTGTAGTGAAAGTATGTATTTGAGATCCTAAAGAGATTCAAGATGGAGGATTGCAAGACTATTTCTACACTTGTGATCACTAACTTGAGGAAGATTGATTCTTCCAAGAGTGAGTTGCTAGATCCCACTTTGTACAAGTAGTTCATCAGATCATTGATGTATCTACTTAATACAAGGCTAGATAATTATTTTTCAATGAACACACTCAACCAATTTATGGTGGAGTCAAGGAGGGTTCATTGGGTGGAAAAAAATCATGTGCTCAAGTATCTTCATGGTACAATGGAGTTTTGACTGAGTTATGTTTGATTTGGTGGAGTGTAGTTATAGGGCTAAACAAATTTGGATTGTGCTAGGAGTGCAGTGGACAAGAATATTACTTTTGGATCATTATTTCATCTTGGGTTGATGGTGATCTCATGGTTTAGTAGGAAGTAGCACTCAGTGGCACTTAGCTTAGCAAAGACCGAATACATGGCAGCAAGTCTAGTGAGTTGTGAGCCCATATGGCTTCGTAAGATGCCCACAAGATTGTTTGGTCTTGAGATGGGCCCTACATTAATCCACTGTGACAACAAAAGCTATAAAAAGCTTTTAGAAAATATAGTGCTTCATGATAGGTCCAAGAATGTAGATATCATATACTACTTCATCGTAGATTGTGTCTAGAGAGGTATTGTGAGATTGCAGTACATATCCATAGAAGAGAAAAAGGAAAATATTCTCACCAAGTCCCTACTAAATGGGAAGTTTGTTTTATATGGGGACAAGTTGGGGGTAGTTGACAATATCTTCGTTGATAGGAGGAAGCGTTGATTAGCTTTAGAACATATTCTCCATAAGCTTGGTGTCCTGGAATTCAGAAGAGAATTCCTCTTTAGTTGGTTTTTCGATATGGTATCCTTCCTAAGTTTTAACTTAGGAAAAGTACATTGATTAACTATTTGATTAATGTAGACTTTGGTTTGATGTTTATCTAAGGATAGATATTAAATTATTTAAGTGACTTAGATCCAATCTCCACCGTTAGTCTAAGAATACAAAAATTTAATCCTATCCTTTTATCACATCAGAGATTAGGGGTTTGGCCTATGTAGAATTATAAAAACGGGCTAAGAAAGAAGATAAAGACACAACACAAGAGAAATTCAGAAAAGGTATTTTTTGAATAATTTTCATGAGTCATGGTGTGGATTTGGTGAGTGAGAGATTCACAAGCTGAAGAAATAAGAAAATTGTGCAGCTAAGAGTTTGAGTGAACATACATTCGTAGGTGAAATGCAAAACAAGAGGACTAAGATTCACTTGAGGGTGAGGGTGAGGTGTGGCACAAACTTACAAATGCCAAGAGGGTTGAGGCCAATTTTGTGGAGTGGTGCCACAAGTGTGGGGAGGATGAGAGGGTTGAGGCCACACTAGTGGACGGGCTGACCAACTTCAAGAGAGTCAAACTTGTGAAAGGTAGCCAAAAAAGTGCAAAATAAATTTCTAGGGGTTGATTTTTACAAGTTCCATTGGTTGTATTCTTTATGTATTTTCATAGGGCCATTTTCTCTAGTAAGGGAGCTCATAATTTCTCTAAGAAAATTTAATGAAGAGATATTGGAGGGTTAAAATAATTTTTATTCTCATCTGATTTTTTTGGGTTATTTTCTAATATATTTGTTGTTGTTATTTTTTAAATTAAAGTGTTAAATAATTTTTTGTTTTTAGTCTTCAAATTTTATTTATTGTGGAAAGATTGATTCACTGGGTAAAATCATTTATGACGATAAAATAACTACATGAGATATTAAATTTGAAACTAGCCCTTGAAAAATAATAGTTTGCTAATCATTGTCCCCCTCGTCCAGCTTGGAAGTTTCAGCTTCCATGAGGACCATTACTCAACCAAGGCATCCCAAGGCTCCCTCCTCCCATAATCCTTATGAGATAGGGCCTTGCATTAGACTCTCAAAGGCCTACACTTCCTAGGTTGGGTTCTTTTTGGAACTGATCCTCTCTAATCATGTGGGGAGAAATTCCCATCTCCTCAAATCATATCAAAAGGTATTTTTGGATATCAATAAGGGAAAATGGGTCACTATTACTAGGGCCCTTGGAGTAGAAAAATCATCCTAGTCATGATCATCCTATCCTTCAATTCTAGAGGTTTTTTGGAGTCCAAAAAAGTCTATCCCTCAAGTGTCTCATTAAATCACATAATCTTGATGTTATTTTTCTACAATAAATTATGATTGATGGAGCCATTACTAGGGAATCCATTGAACCCTAGCTAAAATAGCGATCTTTGCCACACTTAAATAATTTGGTCTCTCAGGTGGTATTCTCATGGGTTGGAGTCCTAAGCTTAGGGATCTGGATTCCCCCACCTACAGTTATGTGATTTCAGTCCACTAGAGATTAAGGAGATAGGAGAATAATTAACTATCACTAATATTAATCATCCCTACACTAGTTTCATTTCCTTTCAAGATGGCCTATCATGGTCTAGAGTGTCCTTTTCTTTACACACCATAATTGGGGGATATCTAAACATTATCCTATCACTACAAGAGTTTTAGCATGACAATTTGAGAAGTAACCCTTTTAGTGGTTACTTTGTTCTTTATTCGAGCATCATCATCTGGTTGACATCAAACCTCTCAAAATATCTCCCACTTGGAGGATTTTTTGTGTAAATGATGACATGATGTCCATGAGACTAGACAAATTCCTTATCTCAATGGATCTTATTGACTCCTGGATCATTTCTTAGTCTTGTATATTCTCTAAAGGCTTATCTGATCACCTTCCCATGATCTTCCATTTTTTACATGGCATATATTAGCCTCCCTTGCCACTTCACTAAAATCACTCTTGGTTTAGTGAAGAAGATTTCAAAAAATTGGTGGAGGATTCATGGATTCACCTTCACACTCTGAATTCTATATGGCTCGATAGAGAATCATAGGAGTAAATTCTCCAACAAAAGTTGGTCTATTCATCTCAAAGAGAGACAAAGGGCATGTCTTAATGCCATAGAACAAGAAATAAAATCCATATATGATGACTATTATAGAATTTTCAATTATCCTCCCTAAGATCATTAGAAGAAAAAAGAGAAGGCCTACTAAAAATGGAAGAGATAGAATGGAGATTAAAAATCATTCATATGGATCAAAGAGGTGGATAACAATTCTAAGTAATTTCATCAATTTTCCTCCTTTAGAAAGAAATAAAACTCCATATGGGAGATAAAAAAGTGTGATGGAAATATGTCTCACTCCTTCCATGATAAAGCTCCAGAAGGTATCAACCCCTTTGAGAATTTATTCAAAGAACCAATAGGATTCCCTATCCAAGAGATTATGGAAGTGATTTCTAAATTTTACCCAATCATCAATGAAGAATGAACTAGAATATATAAGAGGAAGTCATAGAAAGTGAGGTTAAGGTAGTTGTTTTTTCCATGCAAAGAGGGAAGAGTCCAAGACTACATGGTTTCCATATAGAATTTTACCTGGAATTATTCAATTTCCTCAAAGAAGACATCCTAAAAGTTGTCATGTAATCATAGTGCTTCAATAAAGTTCTAGGAGAACTAAACTCAACCTTCCTATCTCTTATCTCAAAGAAGCAAGAAAAGGAAACCTTTGAGGATTTTAGACAGATTTCTTGTTGTAATGTTATTTAGAAGATTACTTCTAAGGTCATTTCTTGTCAACTCAAGCTTATCTTTAACGACTTCATCTCATATGAATTGTTTGGTTTCCTACATGGTAGGTAGATACGTGATGCAATGTCACTATCCCAGAATCCATTCATTCCATAAAGTCCTATAAAATGTATGCCCTAACCCTCAAACTATATCTCTCTAAATCATTTGATAGGTTCAACTAGACATTCCTAAAGTTTGTTTTACTCAAGCTAGGCATGGGTTTTAAATTTTTCAACTAGATTATCAAGTGCCTTTATTCAACTTCCTTTGCAGTTATCATTAATAAATCTCCCTTTCCTTTCTTTAAGAAATCCCAAGGGATTAGACAAAGTTATCTTCTCTTCCCCCTTATTTTACTTCTAATCATTGAATCAATAAGTAAATTTATTCAAGAGGCAAAATCCAAGAATAATTTTATAGGTATTGAAGTGCCTTTGAGTCATCGCTTATTCCACCTTCCATTTGCTGACGACATATGTATCTTCTCTGAAGTCATGTTGGAGGACTTAACAATACTCAAAACAATCATTATACTCTTTTGTGTAGCTACAAGAATGATGATTAACACAAAAATTTTACATTATTCCCCATCTCTTATAGGAAGATAACTTCACTAAAGTTGGTCTCTATTTTCCCTTCCCTTGTAAACATTTGGACGATGGTTTCAAGTACCTAGTATTTTTCTTTAAGCCCCTTGGATATTGATACACTAAATGATTATTGTTGTTTCAGAAAATTGAATGTTAGATCTTGTTTTGGGAAAATAAACTCCTTTCTAGAGGATTTAAGGCTATTCTGATAAAGGCATTCCTTTAAAACATTCTAGTATATTGGTGCTCCATAGCTTATATTCCAAAAGGAATTATTACAAAGATCTAGAATATATGTTTCGAATTCCTTTGGTCTGGCCCAAAACTTTTTGATGGTTGTTGTAACCCTAGAGACAATCTCTGGCTAAGAAGAGGTCAGTGCCTAGGACATCCGTATAAAAATATAATGAATACTATTTGTTGTCCCATTATGATAATTCATAACAATGAAAATGATTTAAAGTTGTAGTAGGTGATGGAAAGAAATGATAGAAGGTTTAAAACAAAAGGTTGTTACTTCAAAATCTCTTGTCTTAAACCTCAGCAGAACGTATGAAAGACAAAAAAATGAAATGATAGAAAAGAGGAGCACATTTTAAGGTTATTTAATTTAAAGATTATAGGTATTGTGAGTTCAGTAAATATGTATTATATAAAACAACCAGTAGCTTCATTACTCTTTTCAAAAGAAGAAAGAACAGTACATGACATACAATGAGCAAGAACACATATCAAATTCAAAGAACTGCTTGGAATCACCTTGAAAGTTTTATTTAATCTCCAAGAAAAGGTAAAAACATTACACAAAAAATTTTCCTTTCTGAAGTCAAAATTTCAGAACCCCAAATGGTTCTCCAAAGTCTTTTTTGTAGTACATTACAAAGGTGATAATTATAAAAACTATTAACTATCACAAACTTCTAAAACTACCTTAGAAACTACTTTAAGCTCTATTCGGTCCTTCTGAGGACTTAAACTTTTTTGGAAATAACAACAAAATTATGAGTCAAAATTACAAAATACAATGTCTTGAATATTTCATGAAATAAAACAAGTGGCCAATTTTCATTGGATCGCTTGTAGAAGGTCTAGGTTTTGCTACTATTGTTGGAGACATCCATTCTCTGCACTTTTTCCATACTGTCAAGTCTGAACTCGAGCATTTGACAAACCTTGCATGAGCCATCCTAAAATTGGTTATCCAATTGTAAGTTGGTTGCTCTGTAAAGAGAGTTTTAATTAAGCATAGCAACTGAAAACCCCAATGAAGGTTGTTAGGGCCTAAATCTACCTCAGGCTGAGAAAGGCAGGTCTAGGGTAACATCAAACCATGCTTAACCTGGTAGCTAGCCCTACCAGGTCGGGAGAGGGCTCTCTCCTTGTCAATCTCAAAGAAAATATGGCAAGTAAGGCTTGAGATGACTGATATGAATACTAATTTTAGGCTAGGTATATGCTCAAAGGAATTTGATTGATTTTAATTGTTGGTTGCTGGATCAGATAAGGAAGGCAGCTTTGGGTCAAGGAAATCAACTTAGATTTGCAGAGATTTCTGTGGGGAAAGGCAGGAAAGTGTTTTAGCACTTTAAAATGAATGTGATGGTGAGTCTAAAGATTGGTGAGGAGTTGGAGAGGGCATGCAAGTTTCATGAGTCCTCTTCAAACAGTAGAAAACATTTAAAACTAAATAAAACCCCAAGGTAGAGAGAGCACTGAACATCAATGGATTCCACCCTTTAATCTTGATTCATTTAGTTATGCAGAAAAAGAGAGATGATGGCACATATACACATAAGATAAACTGAATAACATAGGAGAAAACAATGTTAATTCACATTACCACAAGAATCCCACAAAATGCTGCAAAACTGTGGTTTATTTCCTTTCCAAACTGCAAAAGTGATGTACAAAGTAACTCAATGCATCCATGTTTCAGGGAAAACTAGTGTCGATTTGAACTACTAGTCCCACTAAGATGGGTAGCTATATTAGAAACAAACAATGAAAGCCTTTCGAGAGTTCCTTTAAGTATGATAGATTAGAGGGAAGAAAAGAGGACCAACCTGGATCTTCTGCTTCGATCCTAGCTTGATTTCTCCTTTCCTTGATAGAATTTGCCACTCCTCTCCTACTTTTCCCACTTCAAAGAGTACCCGTAGAGTCAAAGTAACAGCAAACTATCAAAGCATATCCATCTAAAACATCATAAACAATGCGGAACTAGAAACACATTGACCATACAATTGCATTCATAAACAATAAGATTCATAAATACACGATTATATGGAGGAAAACTCAAAGAACTTTATTAATAGTAGTGTAAGATAGGATTACAACTCAGCTGTCTGATCTAGCATCATCCTCCTAGTGTAGAAGCCCTATTCACCTCATGAACAAGCAAATCACCCAACAATGTAATGTCTCTTCTCACAGATAAACCAACAGCACTTCCTTACAAAATACAAAATTCCAGCCTCTAGATCTCTCAGATGAGGGATCCATTTATAGATGTCTTGCAAGGGTGTGAATCAGCTCTGGGTTTTTGATTAGTGTCATTCCACTAATAGTTCTTGGTTCCACTTGGAGATTTCATTGATCTCTTACTCATCACTGGGCGAATTCAGAGAGGCAAGTGTCATAGGAGAAGTTTCTGGAAGATTCCATGATCATCCACTTATCAAACTGTCTCTGCCATTTGTCTATTCTCGCTCATCACACCCCAAAAAAGGCCATTTCAGTATGCATTTCACCTGGCCAGTGTTGCAGCTAGTATGCATCGCACCTTGTCCATGGAGCAGTCAGTATGGTCCATTTTTGGCCAATTCTGAGTAATGTTTCAAGTGGAACTTCTGGGAAATGATGCAATCAGTTGACCATGATCCTTTAGGGTATGAAACAACACTTTTAGGGACTTAAGAGCACTTAGTTTATGGACATATGATCTTGGGGTTGCAGTGCCCAAATATGTCTATAACAGCTGCCCCCTAAAGCATGAGGTCATAAATCTTCTGATGTCGGGTGAAATGCTTTATCATGAGATCCGAGGTATTCGTGCTAGAAGGTGACCTATATAAGATATAATACCATACATCATCATCATATTATTTTCATGATCTAGCTGAGGCATGCATTCCATGCTCAACTTTATAAATTCATTTTCATGTACATAAGACAGATAATTGTCTATTGTTGCAGACTGGTGATTCTTCGCATGAAGAGTCATCTTCTTTTGCTTAGATGACTATCTGTGTAGATTCTATGCACATTTGACGTCTTTATGTTCCTTAATATATCACAGCCCAAATGGATGAAACTAGATCTAGGGTCTTAAAAACTCGTTCAATCTTCATCCAGTGTACAAGTCGATCCATGTGAAAAGATGTTCTGAAGTCAAACATGGAAAGACATCGCCTGATTACCAGCTAATAATGTAAGTTGTTAACAGATGCGAGAGGAGTCACCGATAATGAAGATGATCCTCAAGGTACTATAGTACAATTCACGTGGTGCGAATATATGATTCGATGTCGAACACCATGCAAAGTCTTTCGGTCGAAGGTCATTGATGTAAACTTGTCGCCGGAAGTGAGAAACTTGCCATTGAGGCATGCAAGCTTCAAAGTACTGAAAGGGTTGTTTCTAAGTCAACTTCATGGATAATAAGTTGATGTTGACAAGAAGTGACCTATCGTAGGAGGGCCTTGATGTATCCCACATCTACGATGCGAAACAGAGCAAATGATTTTTGTGGAGGTGAAAACGATCTGATGATACAAGGTTCAAGATTGGCAGTCATGAAAAATGAAGGGTGGAGGTATTGCAGTGGATGAAGCGTTTGCTGGATGGTGAATTCTCTAAATGACTTCTCTTGAACATGTCGGTGACACTGATATGGACTGGTAGCATTAACCCCATGGATGGTACGGAGGACCAATGGTGATGGTGAATGGAAAAACCCAACCCAACTCAATCATGGTGATGGAGTGAAAGTGTCGTGTTCAAAAGCGACCTGCTACCAATAAAATTCTTCAAGTTTTCTTCCCATTTTTCCCTAGTAATTGCTGACCAGTACCTCTTTATTTTTGTCAAGCTTGAGGAGGATAACATATGCTTGGTCTATAATTTTCCCTTCAGGCAAACCTGTCGCTTTGTGTTTAGCGAGCCTAGTATTAGTGAGACTCGTTCTTGTCTGGGTGTACAAGTTTGTTTCTATTATTTTAACGAGTTTAATGACAAAGACAACTTGGTCCTTTTCATGTTTAGAGAGTTTGAAAAGGGACGAAAAGGAGACTCCAATAGTCCTTTGTCGTGGCATAATCCCTTAAGTTTGAAAAAGTATAAAATAATACGAAAGGGATGACTTTTCGATAGCTTTAACGAGCCGACAAAGACAAGCACTTGATATTTTTGTTTAATAATCCCTCATGTCCAAAAAGATTAAAATATATGAGAGGGATGGCATTCCCTTTACTTTAACGAACTGGAAAGGCCAATGGCTCGACAATATTTTTATATTTAACGAGTCTAAAAAGAGTTTAAAAGGGACTTGTTTTTGAGGAACGAGTGGTATTTCTGGGTAGCAACTAGTTCCAGGTAAGTTTGGAACTTCTCAAAACATGGCAGTGTGAAGAGGGTGGCAATCAGAATCACTCGTCACAGTTGTTCCTCAAAAGGGTAAACAATCAAGTGGAAGCATATGGTTGGCCAAATGAATGGAGGTGATGGTAGGAACACAACCAAGGTTCAAAAGGGCTGATAGCATGGCGATCACAAAGGTTATTTACCAAAGGTGGTTTCATTTTTTAATGAGCTTGAATCAGGAGAAACTATGCTCAGTGCAGGTTGATTTTTTAACGAGCTTGAACCTTGCAAGAACATTGCTCTTTTTCCTTTTTATGTAAGCTAGGAACGACCAAACTATAAAGCTAAAAAGCTAAAATTGCTAAAAAGCTAAAAAATGAAATTGGTCGTTTTTGCTTGTATAAAAAGGTTTGCATTCCCTCAGCATAAAAAAAGTCTTCAGTAACCATATGGAAACTTACTGTGGTTAAGTAGGATGATTTTTTGTCAATACTTAGACAAAACACTTCCTGCACTTTGTCCGCCAAATAGACAAAGGTGAAAGGTCACTTGGACCAATCACATAACTTACAGGGAAACTTATCTCTACAACTGGGTTTGTCTGCAAAATAGACAAGGGTGCATGCCCCCTAAGCTTCGTTACATTCACCAAACTACTCGCGGTAATTAGGTGGATGGAATGAAGGTTCCTTTACAAGATCAATTCAAAGACTCGCCTTGGAACTTTGCTCAACCTTGTTTCATTTTTTAACGAGCTTGACACAAGACAAGGAATTCTGCTCAAATCCTTGGTTTCATTTTTTAACAAGGTTGACACCAGTCAACGAACTATCCTCTGGCGACCTTTGATCACAACTCATAAGGGGTCATGAAGGAAAGATTTGGTTCCAATGCCCCCAGTACATATTGTACAACATCACTTAATTGAGTCATGTCAATCAGATTTTCAACTATGGAAACCTCGCTGTGATCGACACTATCAAAATGGTCAAAGTCCTTCTTAATATTTGATGATGTAGAAGATATCATGTGACAGGTTTCCACTGTGGCCAATTCCGCCAGATTACTTGGAGGCGGGAGGCAAAAAGTACCCATTAAGGATGATTCTTTTAGGAGACCTACTCTGACATGTTGAAGCGATTGAGAACTTCCATGGATCAATGGAATGCTTCCAGTAGCTTGTGAACTGTTGGGGAAAAAGGTTAGTTGGTCAACAATTGTAATTCCACCTTGGAAGGGAAATGCAATCTTTCTAAAATATGTTGACACAACGGCAGCCATAGCATAAATCCAAGGCCTGTCTAGTAGGATATTGTAGTCAAGGTTTCCATTAATGACCTCGAATTCAATTTCTACTCTCTTGCCCCCCAGTTCAACTTGCAAGTTACTTAATATCCCATATGGCATGTATGTTCTCCCATTGAATGCTTTTAATGTTGTTGATGATCGTGACAATGGTGGCGAGCCTAAATTTTTCCAGCAACTCATTGACATAATACAGGTAGATGCCCCCTCATCAATGATTGTTCGATGAACAGTTTTGTTGAGGCCTTTTACCTGTATAAGGAAAGCGAGCTATGCCGGTAACTGAGGTTCATATCTTTTATGTTTAAAGGCCACTAGATTGGAATCCGCTAGATCAATCCCACCTATCGCTGATAACAAGCCTTCTTTTGGGAGGGGCAATTCTACAGTACTTCAAGTGTCGACATAGCGGATGGAAATTGGGCTAGATCCTCCACTATATTATAATTCTGTGTTGCTCAGGCACAAGGATTAAATGTTGATTTATGTACTACTCCCTTTGGTAGTTTTATTGTTATTTCAGGAATGATTGGTGGAACAACGTCTAGTGAAGTTGTTGTCGAACTACTGGGTTGATTTGTAGCCATACCGTTCAACGACTGTGGATTTCCATAATCTTTATTCCTTGTAGATATGAAAGCATCATTTTGCTGTTTTGAGATGGATAGCATAAGCACTTGGGATGGGGAAGCACGATCACTAGCAACCAGATTAGTTTTTGGATTTGGAATGGATCAGTAAATACTGCTAATGTATTTGAAGTCCTTTTGAAAAACTTCATGACTTCAGCTTGATGTGGAAAATCTCTCGTGTAATGGTCCTCATCGCATATGAAACATGGCTGATTAGGTTTCTTCTTTCCAGTAGGGTTTCCAGAATATTTCTCAGGAGTCAAATCTTCCTATTTCTTCTTTTTGTTTGTCCCTTTCTTCTTGCCCCTTGGTTGCTTAGGATTTTTGCCCTTGTCGGTTGACACAACATTAACCTCCGAGGCGAGAGGTTCTTCATCTGCTTTTTCTCTAGAAACCATACAGTCTTTTTTAGATGTAGCCTTCGCAGTTTTCGTGCTTGTTGCACCAATCACACCATCACCAGCATGAGAGTCCTTGTTTGATTTAAGAGGGGGAGGAATGGAAAATTCTAGTCTAGGAGCGTTAAGAATTTTATCGCAGAGCATGCTAGACTGAGTATAGATCAAGTCTAAATATTGTGCATGAGAAATGAATTGCTCTTCAGTGACAACTCCTCCCTTAGCCACATCCTCTGTAATAGAGGGTAATAATGACTTTATAAACCATTCAGCTAAAATCTGATCAGGAACATACGTGTTTACCATTCTTCGACGACGTTGCCACTCATGAATATGATCAGATATGTGAGTGGTTGTCGTCTGTTTAAAGTTGGTAAGGAGTTATGTCCATGTTTCGTACCTTATGGGTAACTGAAAATGGGTTAAAAAGGTAGTGGAAAGGTTGTTGAAGTTATCAAACGAAGCTCTAGGCAATTCGATATACCATTTTGTTGCTAGTCTAGTTAACGTTCATTCAAAAAGGTGAAGCATAATTGAATCATCATTCAGGGTGTTGGATGAGCACCAAAAATAGAATGTCATTACATGATTCGATGGATCTTCACCTAGATTTCCATTGAATTTAGGAATATCATAGGGAAGTTTATGAGGAATCGCTAGCCACCAAGGGGCGTAAGCAATTGGATCATTCGTCAGTCGGTTTAGATCTGGTATTTCTAGAGTTGCTATAAAAGGAAACTGTTGATTCAGGTTAGGCGAAGCATACCCAATATAAGATGGAACCGCTTGAGCAGTAGGTCTTTGCATACCAGCATAATGTATTTAATGTTGGTAACTTTGATAAGGTTGATGGGCATAACCATTATAGTATGGTTGTTTATAACTGTTTTGGAAATGCAGTTGCCCGTTACTTACAAAGCCTTGTTGCTCAAGTCCTTGGTATGATTGCTGGAATTGTGATTGTTGATATTGCACCAGCCATGGTTGTTGGACCATTTGTTGTTGTCCAATACTGGATGATTGACCAAGATGCGAAGTGAGTGTACCTGTTTGAGCCTGAGTCGTTCCAAGTAAGGAGAAACTAACCTGAGGTTGTGATTGAATCGCAGAGACGAGAGGCTGTTGAATTTCAACTTGAGAGACTTGAGGTTGACACACAACAGGCAGCACTTGTACTTGCGATACAGTCACAATAGCAGGTGTAGTGGGAATATTCAACACAAGTTGGACTGGTTGCATTAAATATACAACCCTTGGTTGTTGAGGTAGTATTGGTACCCCAACCGCTGGATGTAACTCCACTTTGACCTCAATTTTGTTGTAAACTCCCATATGGTTATTCTTCAGGAGGGAACAATGAAAAATTATAGTACCCCCCATATGGTGGAAATCCAGTACTTAAAGGGTAGATTGGCCTTTGAAGACACATTGGATCAACTTGTTGAGTTTCGACATAAGAAATACCAGATGAGATCCCGAATGAAGGAATAGGAATAGACCATGTCGTTGAAATAATCCCTGAGTGGACTCTGGCTTGTTGTTGATAACTGTTGGGTGTGGAGCCTGATTATCTTCTATAGTACCGGCATATTGGACCCCAGTTCAAAATGGGGTGGCAATGCCGCCCGTAAAATAATCGCTGCCGTGGGGAGTCCAGGGTGGGGCGGCAACGACTTTTGGGAGCCCCCCCCTGGCGGGGAGTTTTGGGGGCAGCGCCCCCGAAGCTAAAAACAGCTGTAAAATTGCCTTGTAAAAGTATAGTAATTTCTAGTCAATCTGGGTCGTTCATTAGGCGAATGATCTGACGGTAGAACTTATGTTTAGTTTAGGGTTTTTTGCCCTAGAAGGCAACCCCTCTCTTTATATGAGGGCATTGTATTTGAGGCTGTGATATAGATGTGTATTCGGTGAGCGAGAAACATAGAGGTGAGACTGTGAGAGAAAACAGAGGATATTACAGCGGTTTTGTTGTAGGTTGTATCTCTTCATTTTGCTGGATAATAGAAAGGAAGGACTGGTTGTTCGGGGTGGACGTAGCCCAAACTGGGTGAACCACGTATATCTGTGTCTCTCTTGTTTTGTGCATTTTCTGTGTTTATATTTCTGCAATATTTTATGTGTTCCATTGCTCCGTAATATATAATTTCCTAACAACTGGTATCAGAGCCGAAGGTCTATTTGGCTGATAAACTCGCAGGAAAGAAGGGTTCCTGGTTCGAGTGGGAGCAATGGCGGAAGATGGTAAGTTTAGGGTCTAGAAATTTAATGGCCAAAACTTCTCGTTGTGGAAGATGCAGATGGAAGATTATCTGTATCAGAAAGATCTATACCTACCATTAGGCGGAAAAACAAAGATGTTGACGGGTATGAAAGACGAAGAATGGAACCTTCTCGATAGAAAGGCACTTGGAACAATACGGTTGTGCCTTGCTGCGTCAGTCGCCTTCAACATTTCGAAGGAAACCACGACAGAGGGTTTGATGCAGACACTGTCGAAACTATATGAAAAACCCTCGACCTCAAACAAGGTATTTCTTATGAAACGGTTATTTAATATGAATATGTCGGAAGGTGGATCTATTGCAAACCATTTAAATGATTTTAATACAGTTACAAGTCAGTTAAGTTCTGTAGGGGTAAACTTTGATGATGAAGTTAGAGCTCTGTTATTCTTGTGCTCATTACCAGAAAGTTGGAATGGCTTGGTAATGGCCATTAGTAACTCCGTTTCTGGATCTAGTACTTTAAAGTTTGATGATGTTGTCGGTGCTATCCTTAGCGAGGAAATGCGACGGAAAAGCTCCGGTGAGACATCGGGAAATGCTTTGAGTGCAGAGTCTAGAGGAAGAAAAATGGAAAGAGGAAAGAGCTCAGGATATCGCAGTAAATCAAGGAAAGGCAGATCCAAGTCCAGATCGGGGATAGTGTGCTGGAAATGTGGAAAGAAAGGACACCTAAAGAAAGACTGTAGATCTCGGAAGGGAAAAGAAGGAGATGCACAGCAAGAAAACAATCATGAAGCAAATGTGACAGGTGAGGTGTTACAAGATGCTTTGATTCTTTCTTTCGAAAATATTACTGATTCCTGGGTGGTAGATTCAGGGGCTTCATTCCATGCCACACCTGATAAGAAATACTTTCATGAATATGTTCAAGGAGATTTTGGACAAGTTCGTCTAGGTGATGATAAACCCTGTAAAATCGTTGGAATGGGTAAGGTTCTTGTAAAACAGTAGAATGGAAACCAATGGCTATTAAAGGAGGTAAGGCATGTTCCAGATCTAAAGAAAAATCTGATTTCAACAGGGCAGTTAGGCAGTGAAGGTTGTGTGACAACTTTCACAGATAAAGCTTGGAAGGTCACTAAAGGAGCCCTGGTAATAGCAAAAGGCGAAAAGGTTGGTACATTGTATTTATGCAATGGTATTTCTAACTCTGTTAATGCTTTAACTTCCAGAGGAGTAGATGCAGCATTATGGCATCATAGGCTCGGACACATGAGTGAAAAGGGGATGAAGATTCTTCACTCAAGGAATTTTTTGCCGGGTTTGAAGAATGTTGATTTGGACTTCTGTGAGAACTGCATTTATGGAAAACAGAAGAGAGTCATATTTCTCAGAGTTGGGAAAGAAAAGAAGAACGAAAAATTAGAGCTTGTGCATACAGACGTATGGGGACCTGCTCAGGTATCATCTCTCGGTGGCTCTCGTTATTATGTTACTTTTATTGATGATGCAACTAGAAAAACTTGGATTTATTGTATTAAGAATAAATCTGATGTATTTGATACTTTCAAGAAATGGAAAGCTTTGGTTGAGATTGAGACAGGAAAGAAATTGAAGTGTCTTAGATCAAACAATGGAGGTGAATATTGCAGCAAAGAGTTTGATAGGTACTGTTCAGAGCATGGAATTAGCAGAGAGAAGATAGTTCCAAGAACACCACAAGAAAATGGTGTGTCAGAAAGGATGAACAGAACAATCATGGAGCGTGCAAGGTGCATGAGATTGCATGTAGGATTGCCTTTACAGTTTTGGGTAGATGCTGTAGATACTGCTGTTTATCTAATAAACAGAGGGCCTTCAAGTTCCTTGGATGGTGGTGTTCCAGAGGAAGCATGGACAGGTAAAAAGGTAAACTACTCTATTTTAAAGCCTTTTGGTTGTGAGGCCTTTGTCCATATTGATAAAGAAAATAGAACAAAGCTTGAGGCAAAGTCAAAGAAATGTACCTTTATTGGATATGGTGTTAATGATTTTGGTTATCGCTTATATGATTATGAAAATCACAAAATCATTAGGAGCAGAGATGTAATATTCAATGAAAAGGTCTTGTATAAGAATCAGTTGCAGGAAAAGAAACAGGAAAAGGAAAACAAGGAATACGCAGTTCTTGATGAAATCACTGAAAAAGTAAAGGTGCCTGAAAATAATAATAATCAACAACCACAACAATAGCAACCACCACAACAGCAACAAACACCCCAAACACCTGAAAGTGGTGTTAGAAGATCTACCAGGATAGGTAGACCCCCTGAACGATACTCTCCTTCATTATATTATTTATTGTTGACTGATTCCGGTGAACCCGAATGTTATGAAGAAGCAATGCAGGTTGAAAGCAGGAAGAAGTGGGAGGTAGCCATGGAAGAAGAGATGGACTCCTTAATGCATAACCAGACTTGGGATTTAGTCAGGTTGCCTGTAGGAAAAACTCCATTGAAGAATAAATGGGTTTACAGGTTGAAAGAAGAAGATGGAGGAAAACAGAGGTATAAAGCTAGACTTGTGGTGAAGGGGTTTGCACAGAAGAAAGGTATTGATTTTGATGAAATATTTTCTCCTGTTGTTAAAATGACTTCAATTAGAACTATTTTAAGTCTTGTAGCAGCTGAAGATTTGCATCTTGAGCAGTTAGATGTAAAGACAGCCTTTCTCCATGGGGATTTGGAGGAAGAGATATATATGCAGCAGCCACAAGGATATGAGGTGAAAGGGAAGGAGAAACTTGTGTGCAGGTTGAAGAAGAGCTTGTATGGTTTAAAACAGGCTCCAAGGCAGTGGTATCTAAAATTTGACAAGTTTATGTCTGAACAAGGTTATACTAGATGTCACTCTGATCATTGTGTTTATCTGAAAAAGCAAAATGATGGCAGCTATATTATATTGTTATTGTATGTAGATGGCATGCTTGTTGCAGGATATAACATGCAGGAAATAAATGTGCTCAAAAGAAAATTGGAAAATTCATTTGCAATGAAGGATTTGGGTGCTGCAAAACAAATCCTTGGTATGAGAATAACTAGAGACAGGAAAAATAGAAAATTAACATTGTCTCAGAATGAGTACATACAAAAGGTGTTGAAAAGATTTAACATGCAAAATGCAAAACCAGTTAGTACACCTTTTGCTAGCCATTTCAAACTTAGCAAAGAAATGTGCCCAAAGACCCAAGAAGACATGGATTATATGTCTAAAGTTCCATATGCATCAGCAGTTGGAAGTTTAATGTATGCAATGGTCTGCACAAAGCCTGATATTGCACATGCAGTGGGAGTTGTAAGCAGGTACATGAACAATCCAGGAAAGGAACATTGGATGGCAGTGAAATGGATTCTCAGATATTTGAGAGGTACCACAAATCAGGCATTATGCTTTGGTGGTTCAAACATATCCCTACAAGGATATGTTGATGCAGATATGGTAGGTGACAGAGATAATAGGAGGAGCACTACAGGATATGTATTTACTGTCGGAGGAACAGCTGTCAGTTGGGTTTCAAAAATCCAAAGTGTTGTTGCACTTTCAACAACAGAAGCAGAGTATGTTGCTGCTACAGAGGCTAGTAAAGAAATGATTTGGTTACAAAGGTTTATGGGTGAATTGGGTAAGGAGCATGATATGGGCACGTTATACAGTGATAGTCAAAGTGCCATTCATCTTGCAAAGAACTCAGCATTTCATTCCAGGACAAAACACATACAGCTCAAGTACCATTTCATACGATCAGTGTTAGAAGATGGAGAGTTGAAGCTGGAAAAGATACACACTAGCCAGAACCCTGCAGATATGCTAACAAAAGTTGTAACCAGGGAGAAACTGAGAATATGCTCAGTTTCAGTTGGTATTCAAGGATGACGATGAAGATGAGAAACAGCCAGGTCCAAAGAGGAGTCATTGTCCAGCAAATGGAGCAGCGGTGGAGTTGCTACAATCAGTTTCCAAGTGGGAGATTGTTGGGTGTGGAGCCTGATTATCTTCTATAGTACCGGCATATTGGACCCCAGTTCAAAATGGGGTGGCAATGCCGCCCGTAAAATAATCACTGCCGTGGGGAGTCCAGGGGGGGGGGGCAGCGACTTTTGGGAGCCCCCCACTGGTGGGGGGTTTCGGGGGCAGCGCCCCCGAAGCTAAAAACAGCTGTAAAATTGCCTTGTAAAAGTATAGTAATTTCTAGTCAATCTGGGCCGTTCATTAGGCGGATGATCTGACGGTAGAACTTATGTTTAGTTTAGGGTTTTTTGCCCTAGAAGGCAACCCCTCTCTTTATATGAGGGCATTGTATTTGAGGCTGTGATATAGATGTGTATTCGGTGAGTGAGAAACATAGAGGTGAGACTGTGAGAGAAAACAGAGGATATTACAGCGGTTTTGCTGTAGGTTGTATCTCTTCATTTTGCTGGATAATAGAAAGGAAGGACTGGCTGTTCGGGGTGGACGTAGCCCAAACTTGGTGAACCACGTATATCTGTGTCTCTCTTGTTTTGTGCGTTTCCTGTGTTTATATTTCTGCAATATTTTATGTGTTCCATTGCTCCGTAATATATAATTTCCTAACAATAACTAGCCGAGACAAATGGTATACTAGCAAACATTGTAGGAATGACAGTAGGAAGCTCCATCGTAGCTATGTCAATTGACACAGTCCTAGATGTTGATGGTTACTCAAACATATTTAGTCTATCCAAAAGATTTCCTAGCAATTCGACAGGAACTTGCGATGAAGGATGATTACAAGGACTAACTTCTATAATAGAAGGATGTAGGTGGATCCCAGTTCCAAAATGCACTGGAGTACTGGGTGGAAGATCCTCTACTATCTCTTCTATGGCAATCAATCCAGGTGGAAGAGGTAGACCGTCAGGTCCGTAAAATATTTCTGGAGCCGAAGAAAGTGTAGCTTCTGCAGTAATAGATACTGGAGGGGTGACACCTTCTGAATTCTGGAACTCAACTTCCAGATGTTTAGGCAAGTGAACTTCAGTTTCTGGATCAGTCCTAGGTGGAGCTGCTTCAAGAATAGAGGTGTCTACCATTACACTAGGATCAGTTCTAATGTCCTCTTGTAACTGCGGAACTTTTTCTATAAAGGCAGATGTACCAGAGATAATTGGAGTAACTGTAGTCTCTGACGATGTTGAAACACAAGTTTCAAATAAATCAGGTGAATTGGACTCAATTAAACGAGACCATTTTTCCTGGGATGGTTTCGTTTCTGGGGTCAAAGACGGTTGACTCACTAGTCTCCATGAATGACAGGGTTTTGATTGACTTTCTTCCACGATTGTGGATTACTTGATCAACTCAAAAATTAAGGGGAAAAGAGTTATTTCGATTTAAATAAATTTTAAGACACTTTGACGCAACTAGCTTTTTCAATTTTTAAGAGTTGAGAAAAAACTAAAGGTGACTCTAGTCGCCTTCAATTTTTAATGAGCCTGAAGTGACAAGTGCTCAGATGGACCTTTCCTTTTAAGGAGTCGAAAAGGAACAAAAGTGACTACTCTAGAAATCTAAACAGAGGGATTACCAAACTGATCGCAAAACTGCAAAATACACCTTGGTGATAAATGATAGAGAAATTACCAAGGACTTATGTACGGTAATCAATCTTCCCGAATGCTGTGTTCAGTGCATTGCGATTGATAGGGCGGCAGACACGGCTTCCTAAGGATAAAGGATATCAGCCTATTGAGGTCTCCTAATATATACTCGACGGTACGGGGAGCACAAGTCTGTACTGGCACTTGTCGTATCAAAGAGGAGGAATCACCCAAACTTCGATGAAAATGATAGTTACCAGGTTTTATGACGCTAGTACACGTCTCTAGACTAGACTTCTAGATGTGTTGTGTTAGGTTCCAAAGCATTTTTATGTTCATTGAGATTTATTTTAGAGTTGATCTTGCTTAGAAGTTTGTCTTTCAAGGTTCACTGCGTGATGTAGGTGTGAAATTCCTAAATATGCAATCTAAAATGATAAACAGTCGTTTATGTTCTTTTAGCAATGAAAATCCTAGCTACAAAGGAAAGAAGATTACGATTTTTCTTTCAGCAGAGAGCATAGAGCACACACTAAATGAACTTCCCTAAATCAAATTTCGCATGCAGTCAAAATGAAAATTCACATGCATGTATTTGTTTTCCGCTTTCTTAATGTGTGAATGCCAAAAAGGAAAGCTAAGTACAGATCTGAACTATTCTCTTTCAAAACAACATTTCAAACAATTTCTTTTCAAAACGAAAGGAAGACTATGACAACACTTTTCAATTTCAAATTTAAAACTGTAAAACGACACTTCAAATACCAATAATTCAAATCAAGTACAATGATGAAAGTACAATCAACTATCTAGAAGAGGAAGACTTTATGACACTCTTCTTCTGATTCAAAATGACAATTACGACACTTGCATCAAAAATGACAGTTTCGATTAAGTTACTTTCAACAAAAGAAGATTGTAAATGATTCACAAATACACAAAAACATTTACAATTCCTAACTGATGGAGGCTAAAATATGTGAAGGAAGAAGGTTCCAGCAAGAAGATACTGATCATGAACAGAAAAACTATTGAATAAAGCTGAAAACAAGGAGACAAAACCAACTCTCAGAGAGAAAAACAGTATCACTCAATCATCGCACCTGCAACACAGGGAAATAAGAATGCATCTCACCTACAACACACGTGAGGTGCGATGCATCCAGGTTGCACAGTTACAGATAGTGTAATGGACCATGGAGTGAAACTAAGCTTAGTTCTTGCTCAAAATTTGCAGCTAAGTTCAGTGATTTAGGCTGAGTAATGATGGAAAGTAAAAACAAAGCATAGGGGTAAGATCTTATGAGGTTCTGAGCTACCACAAGGGCACTTAGAATGCTTTGCAAATTAGATGTTCAGTTCATAAACCAACCTGGAGATTGACCGAAGCAGCATTCATCTACTTCGCAATTGCATAGCAAAGGTGTTTCGAAGGCTAGTTGGCTAACTTCAAGCTCCATTTGTAGTTTATAAAGCAAACAATAAACAAACAAAACAAACTATTCCTTTCCCAGTGGAGTCGCCATTTTGTTTCAGTCGATTCGAACTACTAGTCCAACTAAGATGGGTAGCCATCTTAGAAACAAATAATGAAAGCCTTTTGAGATTTCCTTTAAGTACGATAGATTAGAGGGAATAAAAGAGGACAAACCTGGATCTTCCGCTTTGATCCTAGCTTGATTTCTCCTTTCCTTGATAGAATTTTCCACTCCTCTCCTACTTTTCCTGCTTCAAAGAGTACCTGTAGAGTCAAAGTAACAGCAAACTGTCAAAGCATCTCCATCTAAAACATCATAAACAATGCGGAACCAGAAACACATTGACCATACAATTGCATTCATAAACAATAAGATTCATAAACACACGATTATATGGAGGAAAACCCAAAGAACTTATTAATAGTAGTGTAAGAGAGGATTACAACCTAGCTGTTTGATCCAGCATCATCCTCCCAGTGTATAAGCCCTCTTCACCTCATGAACAAGCAAATCACCCAACAACGCAATGTCTCTTCTCACAGATAAACTAATAGCACTTCCTTACAAAATACAAAATTCCAGCCTCCAGATCTCTCAGATGAGGGATCCATTTATAGTTGTCATGCAAGGGTGTGAGTCAGCTATAGGTTTTTGATTAGTGTCATTCCACTGATAGTTCTTGGTTCCACTTGGAGATTTCTTTGATCTCGTACTCATCATTGGGCGAATTCAGAGAGGCAAGTGTCATAGGAGAAGTTTCTGGAAGATTCCATGATCATCCACTTAGCAAACTATCTCTGCCATTTGTCTATTCTCACTCATCGCACCCCACAGAAGGCCATTTCAGTATGCATTGCACCTAGACAGTGTTGCAGCCAGTATGCATCACACCTTGTCCATGGAGCAGTTAGTATGGTCCAGTTTTCACCAGTTCTGAGTAGTTTTTCAGGTGGAACTTCTGGGAAATGATGTAATCAATTGACCATGATCCTTTAGGGTATGAAACAACACTTTTAGGGGCTTAATAGCCCTTAGTTTATGGACATATGAGCTTGGGGTTGCAGTGCCCAAATATGTCTATAACAATCCACAAGAGTCCAACCTTAACAAATGACTAAGAATGTACAAGATATAGGCATCAAACCACCTATGCTAGCCATCAGGGGTCGAACCCATGAGTCAAGGAGCTATTTCAACAATATCTAAACTAGGAACTAAAAAATAGGCAGTGGAACAGATTGCCTCTAAAACTATGGAAACGGATTCATTCATCCTCAAACCAACTCTAACTGATGTATCTACCTCCTTCAGTAATTTTTCATCATATTTACATCATGGTACATCAAGTTACATCAAATTACATCATTAGTTGACTAAGAGAGAAGAAAAAGTAAATCTGACAGCAAATTGGGTGAAATTCTGAATAAACAGGCAAAACTGGCAAATTTTCCTCCTATGCGTCCCACCACTGATCCTATGCATAGCACTTTTTCCAGGCTAGTTTTGGAAGGTTTCCTGAAGTCCAAATTACGTGCATAATATCTAATTGGAAAGCTTGGTGAGTCTAATTTCTAAGACAACTTGAATTTTTTGATTTGGAGTCCATTTGTCCCTCCAAAAATGAAATCTCCCAAGACAGCTTCGTGTGTGGCAAAAAAGTGGCAGAGAGGGCACTTTTTGGGTGTTTTTGGCCCTTTTGGAGGTCCAGAAATTTTCAAAATTTCTTAGCCATTTTTGAGAAAGCATAAATTTTCATGCTGATTCCAAAAATGTAAACTTTTTTGCAAATGGAGGCCCCTATCAAAAGCATAGTGCCACCTAAAAATTGTTTTTTGCTTCAAAAATTTCAAAAATGACAAAAACTTCACCAAATTTGTTGAAATTTGGCATGAGTGATCCTTTTTATGTGCTATGCTAGGCCAATGATGCTTCAACCAAGATCTTGAGCTTGTCTTGCTCTTTTTTTCTTCTCAAAGCTCTCTTTAGTTTCACCTTTAACCTCTTCACCCTTGTTTTGCAAATCTTATTCCGGGTTAAGTAGTGATAGGCCATATGGCACAACATTTTCTTCTCTTTGTTAGCCTTATCAAGCATCTTCTCAAGGTGGATATTCACTCTTTCCAACCATGATTCTCGATCAACCTCAATTTCTTGCTCTAAGGATGTCATCTTAGTTTTTCTTCTTTTTGCTACTTGCCGGTTTTCTCTAATGGTGTGCAGCTCCATGATTTCTTGTTTATCCTCCAATTGCTTGCTCTCTTGTTCAAGGAAGTTAATAATCCATTTAGCCCTCTCAAGGTCAAGTGATAAGGCCTGAATTTCAGCCTCCTTCTCCTTGATGATCATATCTTTAAGTCTTGAGCTTTGAGGGCCCAAATCAATGTCATCCTCCTCAACCAAGACAAAATCTCTATCTTGCCCTTCAATAGGGCCTTAATCATGCACCTGTTGCTTTCCTTTGTCTTTGTCCTATACCTATTCATCTGAAGAAGAAGGCAAAGCCCCTTTCACCCCTAGTGAAGATAGCATTTTCCTATGATCCGGTGAAGAAAACAAGACCCCTTCCACCCCTGGTGAAGATAGTACTTGTTTGGCAGCAGCAAAAAGTATCTTGGTGCCTTTTTCATAAGTGACAAACACTGGCACAGCTGTAGTTTCAGTGTCATGAACATCTAGTTGTCTTGAAGGCCCTCCTTCCTCTGGAAGCATAGATGGAATCACCTAAGGGCCTTAAAAAACCTCATGTGCAATGAAAGTATCCCATGGTATGTTCAACAAACTTAGCTGATGCAATACAACAATTTTAATCAATGAGAAGTGGTAAATGTTGTTGAACTGCTGAGGAAAAGGTTTCCATTGCACATATAGAGCCATCTTCTCAATATTCCTGTAGATGAAGTATGGGAGATTCATCATCCTCACTCTTGTGAAATGCATCAACAATCTGACATGGTAGGTATATAGAAGAGAAAACCTCCCTTCACAGGTAAAATACTTGATGATGAGTTTCATGAGAAGAGCATAAGTGTCTAGCAAGTATTTGAAAGGAAAAACCCTATTGATTTGCCTCTGATAATCAGCCTTGATGTAAGGCTCATAATTCTATCTTCCCACATGCTGCCCCTTATTCCACTATTCACCTACATTAGGGATGCCTGTTGCTGCTGCAATGGTTTCAGGTGTCAAGGTGAAAGAGACACCAACTAGGTTCACCTGGTCATTGTGAAGATGAAGAACAAACAACCTAGCCAGCTCATGATGATACTTCACCCTTTCTACCATTTCACAAAACTGATAACAAGATTGATGTTTAAAACAGGCTACAGCAAGAGGACAAGAAAGTAATTCTATAAGAGTGGTGGGCTCCTCCCGGATATGTTTTCCTCCTTTATGTGGTTTTCTTGGCACATGGGCTTCTTGGGAAGAATCACTAACAGTTTCATCATCCCTCTCATATGCTGAGTTTGTCTCCATGCTTGTGAATTTGGAGTGAAAACTGATGAGTATGAAGAGATTTTAAAAGTATGAGGGTGAACAATTTATGTAGGAAATGACTACTATTTTTCTTTTGGGAAATGAGGGAATGACTAATATTATGACTGTAGAGGAGGGTTTAGATAATGAAAAAGATGTAATGAGGGAATAGGAAATGGGAATTAGGGTTTTGGGAATGTATGGGGTTAGGGTTTGGTAATAGGGAGTGGGATTTGGGAGGTGAGTGCTAATAATATTGGGAAAGGAAAAGGGAAAAGTGATTTAGAGAAATTAGTTTAAGGGAAAGGATGTAGGGAAATGACTAAAGGGAATAGAACACAATACCCTTTGAAAATTTTAGAACACAATTTAGAGACAGCTAGGGTTTATTGTTTTTGACATACAAATCACCACCACTAATGAAAAATCCCTTCCTAGACAGGATGAGAAGCTTCACTTACTTGTTGGGAGGCCAATTGTGAAATTTGAGGTAGAGGAAAGCAAAGAAATTCGTTTTGAAGCTCAATAGGCAAGTGCGTAGCACTGCCTGTTATAGACATATTTGGGCACTACAACCCCAATCACATATGTCCATAAACCAAGGGCTTCTAAACCCCTAAAAGTGTTGTTTCACGCCCTAAAGGAACAATTTCAGCTGATTACATCATCTCCCAAAAGTTCTCCATGAAAAACTACTTAGAACTAATCAAAATTGGACCATACAGACTACTCCATGCATAGGGTGCGATGCATCTCACCTATTACACACAGGGGGTGTGATGCATATTGGAAAGCCCTTCTGTAGGGTGTGATGAGCAAGAGCAGACAAATGGCAGAAGCAGTTTGTTGGGTGGAAATTCAAAGAATCTTCTAGAAACTTCTCATATGACACTTGCCTCTTTGAATTCGCCCAGGGATGAGTAAGAGATCATGAAATCTCCAAGTGGAACCAAGAACTATAATTGAAATGACACTAATCAAAATCCCAGAAGCTGACTCACTCTCCTGTAAACATCCATATATGGATCCCTCATCCTAGAGATCTAGAGGCTGGAATTTTGTAACTTGCAAGTGTTGTTGGTTTCTCTTTGAAGACATTGTTGGGTGATATTGCTTTGTATGAGGTGAAGAGGGCTTTCATGCTGGGAGGATGATGCTGGATCAGACAGCCTGGTTGTAATCCTCTCTTCTACTACTTCTATCAATAAATCTATTTGAGTTTTCCTCCATATGCTTAATATCTCTGAATCTTGTATTTGTATATGCATTTATATGGTTAATGTACATCTGATCCTACATTATTTATGGTTATAGATCTCTATGCTTTGTTGGTATTTTGTTGCCTTGACTCTACAGGTGTTCTTTGAAGTGGGACAAGGGAGGAAGGAGTGGCGTAAGCTCTATCAAAGGAGAGAGGAAACAAGCAAGGAGACTAGTGACAGACTGAGGTTGGTACTCTCTGCTTCTCTCTCATCTATCTCTCATAAAGGAAAACACAAGTAACTTTAATCTGTTTGTTTCTAATATAGCTACCCGTCTTAGTGGGACTAGTAGCTTTGAATGGACACTAGTTTTACTGATAACACTGCCTCCCAGGTGCGCAACACACTTTATATGCGTAGCACCTGAACAAAACTCAGTGCAAAACCTACGCCAGGTGGAGCCCAGGTGTGTAGCGCTGGTGAAATTTCAAGCTTTTACTCTATTTTTTGCCTCTTTCCTCCAAAATCGTGATTTTTGCATCTAAGTTCATTCACTCGCAACAAATGAAGATTTCAAACCATAGATGAGCTTTTATATCTCCTTGCTTTAATTTTTCATTTACCAAACCCACTTTTCTAATGTCTTTATCACTTTTCTTAAAATCTCTGGTTTTCCATTTGCAGTTTGACTCTTCTTGATCACTTGATGAACTAATGCATTGATGATTTTGTTTCTTGCAGTGGTTGGAGTTAGCAAGGTGACCAAGGGCAGCAGCTGGAACTTATTACATATAGAAAACACTTTTAAATTACATAAAATTTTCACATAGAAATAAAAAACCCTATTTTCACCTCAAAACAGAGTTTTGAGGTAAAAACCATTTATTGAGCATATCATCAGTAAATTTATCATCTTATGAACTTATAAAATCCCCTCATGTGCCTGCTGACCTTTTATTGACTTTTGGATGACATGGTAGCAAACCCCAGACCTAGTGAGACCTAAAACCCTAAAAACTACCTTTTGCAAATAAAATGATACAAAATGACAATAAATGACCTAAACATGTGAAAACAGGCCAGCAAGTAAATGCCATGAGGGAAATTAACAATGAACCACTACCATCAGTTGATCCATGACCTAATGGAATGCAGTTGATCGGATGGGACACCTAATATGCATGCAAAAAGAGAAATTTGATCACTAATGGAGGGGTGAAGATACTGACACTAACAAAGGTAATTCACAATAGTAGACCCCTTAAGAATTGTTGTTTTCTCCTGGGAAGAATCAATATTACTCTTTGCTTCTACTAGCAAAGTCTCATAAGTTTACCATGGAAGAAAATTTCCTTGTTGATCCCAACATGAGGGAAATCCTACCCTGATCCTTTTATCAAAATTTGTATTGAATCTTTGAACAAATTCCTTGATTTCCCCTAATTTTTCCTCTATAATTTTTCCATACAACTTTTTCTGCACCATGTTTTTTTAATTTCTAACACCATCTTTGTCATGTCATCAACTTGCATACTTCTTAATTCCTAAGGTGATTTGGAATTAAGAAAATCAATCATTTTCTTTGCTAGTTGGGCACTTCATTGGTATTTCTTTTTGTGATCATCAATGATCCTTTCCAGGTCTCTGACAATGGTCATCTCTTCTTCTATGATCAACATATAATCCCAAATATCCTTCACTTGTCGGATGATATCATTCTAGATTATCTCTCTGGCCTGTATAAGTGACATATTTCCCTTTACCTTCTCTCTCAAGTCTTTGATTTCATTACAGGTTGTTTGATAATATTTCTGGTATTGTGATGCATTGTCTTTTGCCATAGTCAATTGCCTCTCTTTAACTTTTAATAGTTCCTTGGTGTCATCCAAGTTCTTCTGCATTTTCTTCATTTCATCCTCTGAGATTTTCAATTTAGTCATAACCTTGGTCAGTTTATCAATTGGATCTTCTAAATCTGGTTGTACTAGAATTGTACAGACATGAGTATCCATCCTCTGCTGTTAATTAGCATTGAGTTCCTTCAAGGTAGCCACTTCATTGTTCCTAGCCAGTAATTCTTCGATTAGAAGCTCTTTTTATTTTTCAACCTAGGCTACCTCTGGGGCAATAACATGTTCAACCACAGGCAACTTTAACTTCTTTCTCAACACTTGAATTTTTGTCTCTCCTCCCTGCAAAAGCATTTGCACAGCAGATCTATCCTTAAGATTTACACCAATATTAACAATAAATTTCTTCAAATCTTCCTTTTGGGTGTACAAGGCTCTAGAGTTTTCATTTTATAGATTCAACTAATTAATTACCTTCCCCAATAAGGCCTCTCTTTTGCTTGCTAACAGTGATGTTTTTTCTCAAATCACTATAGATTAGTTCTTTGGTTTGCTTGTGTAGATTGATTTTATCAGGTGATGGAATATCCCTTGCATCCACAGTTAGATTCATAGTTTTGAAACCTGTTATTGAGGAGACAGACAAAGCAGAAGGCTCAGAAAAGGAAAATTTAAGTTGATTCCTTTCCAAATCCATGGTTGATAATAGCCTAGTGTGGTACTCTGGTTCAAATTCGGCTTCACGCTGAGATACAACATTTTCCCTAATATTCTTATTCTTTTCTTCAATTTGACCATATAACTCCCTCAAAACATAAAGAGAGCTATGTTGACTATCTTCAGGAATAGGGGAAGAAGGTGTGCATATCATCTCTCCCAGTTGTAATTGAAAACCAATTGTAGTAGAGGAAGTTCCTACTAAAGGCTCGGACTCCTTTTCTTTCTCATGTACCTTTAATTTCTTGGAACTGTGAGTAGTTTCATCATCCATCTCAATGATATCATCAATTCCTCTTTCTAATTATTTTTCTGCAACATGAGGAGTTTCAACCTCCATTCCCTTACGTGCTTCATATTTACCACCATTGGAAAACTTTTCAATCTCTAGTCTCGGTTCATGTATATAAGGAGCATAAGAATTCTCCACCCTTCTCCTCGAAATAATTTGATGGGGATCATATGGCCATTTTTCTCCTTGCTGAAGAAGCATATCTTAAAGCATATCTTCAACCTCTTTCATAGCTTGTCTATTATTAACAATAAATGGTCCAACATTTCTAGATGATTTGAATAAATGTCCCTTCTTTGCTGGCACAAAATGAACTTGATCCACATTCAAACTTTGTCTAATAAACTCTAAACCAAACAAACTCATTGGTGCAAAATAAGGATGCTTGTAAGGGGCAACCTCTGCTCCATATAATCTAATCTCAACATAATCTTCAAACTGGAACCAATCCCCGACTTTGAAATCTTTCCTGACTTGTAAAGGGGATTGGAATTTTGGCAAGAGGCATGGTGTGACAGAGTTGTTTATAATTGAGTAGGAAATTGACATAAAAGAGGCAGTGAAATATGAAAAACCCTCATGGTCAGGGTGACTTTTAACAATGTATGTCCAGTTTATCACTGACTATTTATTTTTATGAAAATCCATTATGTTCAGCCCTAAATGCATGAATTTCTCAACATGGACATAAAGGAAGAGGTAAATCAACAAAGATGGAAATCTGAAACAACCAGTAAGATTCAAATTTGATAGTTGGGAATTCACTAAACCCTCCTAGAAATTTGGTATGTTAAGAGTCACCCTAAGCTGCATAACCAAATTAAACAATCCTATAACTGCATGGTCAATTGTAGAAGTATTTTCTCTCCCCAAAACCTTGGCAATTACTTGAAAAACTAGTTGAACTTCTTCAAAAAAACTATCTAGGGGGAACACAATTGGTTCTAAAGATAAAACATGTCCAACTACCATGAGGTGAAAAGACAATTTAGCATAATTTCCTCCATACAAGTTTTGGAACTCAAAAACCAGGGTTTCTTAAGAAAAAGAGGTATAATGCTCTAAGGGTGGAAAATCAAGGACCTATTGAATTAAAAAGACAGAAACTTGGAAAATGTTCTCCCCCATTGAATTCATGACAAAACATTTCTGAGGATATAGGGAAGAGACCAACCAAGTGATAAATTCTGGATAAACATATGTCTAAGGAATAATGGAAGATAATAGCCCTAATTTTACAACAACAGAGTATACGAGGGAATCTAATTGACCAACCAAAATATTTTGACGAAGCTCCATCAGGTTCAAAAAGTAAACAGGGTCAAAGATGTCTCTTTCTATGTCCATTAGGGGAATGTGGGTGGCAGAACTGTCCATAGCAACTTTCTTTGACATTTTGAACAACTAAGTGGGGTAGACACAATGGATAAATACCTGGAAGTTTTGGATGACATCAGATTGCATATAGATGAGTTGGTGGACACAGGTGTACTCAAGGATGCTCCAGCACAAACAGAAAATAAGTGAACTTTAGTGTAAAAATGGGGTTTTATGGGTAAACGAGAAAAGCAGGGAAAAACGTAATTAAATGAAGAAGTGACAGGTGAACGGGATGATGGTGTGGATGTCGTGGTGGTGATGTGAATGATGTGGCAGTGATGACATGATTGAACATGGTGAGGTGTCAGGTGACATGGATATATTGCGCTCACTTATTGTAGACCTCTAATGGCACCCCCATACCGCTCATGGGAGCACCCATGGTGGTAAGTCGGCCCATCAGAGGGTGATGTCGTAGAAGATCATGATTGTTGATAAAAAAAAAAGCGGTTTACTTGTTAACGTCTTTATAGAGGCACCCATGTTGATAACGTTCACACTTCTTGTGATGTCGAGTTTCTCCTGTGGAGAAGGCCCGTCACCACTAAGAACTATCAGTGAAATGACACTAATCAAAATCCCAGAAGCTGACTCACTCTCCTGTAAACATCTATATATGGATCCCTCATCCTAGAGATCCAGAGGCTAGAATTTTGTAACTTGCAAGAAAGTGCTGTTGGTTTCTCTTTGAAGACATTATTGGGTGATCTTGCTTTGTATGAGGTGAAGAGGGCTTTCATGCTGGGAGGATGATGCTAGATCAGAAAACCTGGTTGTAATCCTCTCTTCTACTACTTCTATCAATAAAGCTATTTGAGTTTTCCTCCATATGCTTGTATATCTCTGAATCTTGTATTTGTATATGCATTTATATGGTTAATGTACATCTAATCCTACATTATTTATGGTTATAGATCTCTATGCTTTGATGGTATTTTGCTGCCTTGACTCTACAGGTGTTCTTTGAAGTGGGACAAGGGAGGAAGGAGTGGCAAAAGCTCTATCAAAGGAGAGACGAAACAAGCAAGGAGACTAGCAAAAGACTGAGGTTGGTACTCTCTACTTCTCTCTCATCTATCTCTCATAAAGGAAAACACAAGTAACTTTAATCTATTTGTTCCTAAGATAGCTACCTATCTTAGTGGGACTAGCAGTGCTGAATGGACACTAGTTTTCTCGATAAAAAAATGGCGACTCCGCTGGGGAGCGAATAGTTTGTTTGTTTTGTTAATGTTGTTTGCTTTATAAACCAAAGACGGAGCTTGAAGTTAAGCCAGCTAGCCTTTGAACTGCTTTTGCTATGCAACTGCAAAGTAGATCAACACTACTTCAGTCAATCTCTGGGTTGGTTTATGAACTGAACATCTAGCTTGCAAACATCCTAAGTGCCCTGGTGGTAGCTCAAATAACCTCATTAGATCAGCCCCTATACTTTGTGTTTACTGACAATCATTAGCTCAGCCTAAATCCCTGAACTTAGCTGCAAATTGTGAGTGAAAACCAAGCTCAGTCTCATCCCTAGACCATCGCACTGTCTCTTCTTGGCAACCTGGATGCATCGCACCTCCCGTGTGTTGCAGGTGAGATGCATCCCTGTTTCCCTATGTTACAGGTGCGATGATTGACTAAGACTGTTTCTGCCTCCAGATTTTGGTTTTTTCTTCATTGTCTTCAGCTTTATTCAGTAGTTTTGCTGTCTATGATCAGTATATCACTGTTGAAACCATATTCCTTTGCATTATATTCGGCCTCCATCAGAAGGAATTGTGAATGTTTTTTTAATGTATTTTTCATCATTTACAATTCTCCTTTGCAAATAGTAGCTTAGTCGAACTGTCATCCTTTGATTTGAAAGTGTCGTAAGTGTCGTTTTCAGTCAAGAAAAAGAGTGTCGCAAAGCATTCCTCTTTTAGATAGTCGATTACACTTTTTCCATTATATTTGATTTGAATTAATAGTATTTCAAGTGTCGAAAGCAATTTTAAATTCGAAATCGCAAAGTGTCGTCTTGACCTTACTTTCGTTTTTTTTTTTTTAATTGTTAGTACCGTCGCTTTGAAGGAAGATAGCTCAGATCTATACTTGGTTTTCTTTTTTTCATTCTCACATTAAGGAAACTGAAAAACAATACATGCATGTGCATTTGCATTAAGACTACATGCTGAAGTTGATTTAGGAAAAGTGCATCTAGTGTGTGCTCTCTGCTCTATGTTGAAATAATTTCATTTCTCTTTCCTTAGTAGCTAGGATTTTCATTGCAAAAAGAAAGTAAACGACTGTTTATCATCTTAGATTGCATATTTAGGAATTGTATATCTACATCACGTGGTGAACCTTAAAGGAAAACTTCTTAAGAAAGATCAACTGTAAAATAAACTTCAATGAACATAAAAATGCTTTGGAACCTAATGCACAACATTTAGAAGTCTAGGCTAGAGATGTATTCCGGCATCGTAAAGCCTGGTAACTATCGCTTTCATAGTAGGTTGGGTGATTCCTCCTCTTTGAGACGACAAGTGCCAGTATGGACTTGTGCTCCCACGTACCGTCAAGTATATATTGCGAGACCACCATAGGATACATCCTTTATCCTTAGGAAGCCGTGTCTGTCGCCCAATCGATCGCAATGCACTGAACACAGCATACGGGAAGATTGACTGCCGTACCGTAAAAAGTATTCTGAAATTTTGCTATTGGTTTGGTAATCCCTCTGTCTAGATTTCCAAAGTAGTCACTTTCATTCTTTTTCAGAATCCCTAAAAGAAAAGGTCCATCTGAGCACTTGTCACTTCAGGCTAATTAAAAATTGAAGGAGACTAGAGTCATCTTTAGCTTTTTCTCGACTCTTAAAAATTGAAAAAGAAAGTTGTGTCAAAGTGTCATAAAATTCATTTAATTCAGAATAACATTTTTCCCTTTTTATTTTGAGTTGATCAAGTAATCTGCAATCATGGAAGAAATTCAATCAAAACCCCATCGTTCGCGGAGACTAACGAGTCAACTATCTTTGACTCTGGAAACAAAACCATTCTAGGCCAAGCGATCTCGTTTAACTGGATCAAAGTCTCCTGGTTTGTCTGAAACTTGTGTTTCAACATCCTCAAAGACTCCAGTTACTCCAACTATTTCTGGTATCCCTGCCTCTATAGAAAAAGTTCCGCATTTACAAGAGGACACTAGAACTGATCCTAGTGTAATGGTAAACACATGTATTCCTGAACTAGCTCCATCTAGGACTGATTCAGAAGGTGTCAACCCTCCAACATCTGTCACTACAGAGTGTGTACCTTCTTCGGCACCAGAAATATTTTACAGACCTGACAGTCTGCCTCTTCCACCTAGACTGATTGCAATAAAAGAGATTTTGGAGGATATTCCATCTAGTACCCCATTACATTTTGGAACTGGGATCCACCTATATCCTTCTAATTCAGAAGTTAGTCAACCTTCATCGCAAGTTCCTGTAGAATCGCTAGGAAGTCTTTTGGATAGACTCAATATGTCTGAACAACCATTGACATCTAGGATTATGTCATTCGATACAACAGTAGCAGAACCTCCTGCCACTACTTCGAAAATGTTCACTAGTATACCATCTGTCCCAACTAGCTCTCAACCGCTAGATGGAGTCCACCCAACAACTGTTTCAACAGTATGGTCTATTCCCATTTGTTCGTCTGGAATAATATCTGGAATTTCTTATGTTGAGTCTCAGCAAATTGATCCTCCACAACAGTATCAATTTGGGCAGTCCAGTCTACAAGGATTGATTTTTCCTTTAAACACTAGATTGCCGCCATATGGGGGGCAGTATGCCTTTTCATTGTTCCCTCAAGGAGAACAACCATATGAGAGTTCACAACAGAATTCAGGTCAAGCTGGAATTGCATCCAGTGGTTGGGTGCCAATACAGCCTCAATAGCCAAGAGTTGTATATTCAATGCAACCAAATCTACCTGTGTCGAATATTCCCACTACACCGACTATTGTAATGGTGTCACAAGTACAAGCGTTGCCTGTTGTATGTCAACCTCAAGTCTCTCAGATCATAATACAATAGCCTCTTGTCTCAATGACTCAACCACAAGCACCGATTAGTGGCTCCTTAACTAAAGCGACTCAAGCTCAAATGGGTACTATCACCCCTCATCTTGGTCAAACATCCAGTATTGGACAACAACAAATGGCTTCACAACCATGGCTAGTGCAATATCAACAACTGTAATTCCAACAAGATTATTGAGAACCTGAGCAACAAAGCTTTGCGAGTAATGGGCAGTCGTATATTCAAAATGGTCACCATCAATCATATCATAATGGTTATTCCCATCAACCTTATCAAAGTTATCAACATCAAATACATTATGCTGGTATGCAAAGACCCACTACTCAGGCGATCCCATCTTATCCTGGGTATGCTTCGCCAAACCTGAATCAATAGTTTCCTTTCGTCACAACGTTGGAATTACCAGATCTGAATCGGCTAACAAATGATCCAATTGCTTATGCCCCTTGGTGGCCGGCGATTCCTCATAAACTTCTATTAGATATTCCTAAATTCAATGGAAATCCAGGTGAAGATCCGTCGAATCATGTGATGACCTTTCATCTGTGGTGTTTGTCCAACACTCTCAATGATGATTCGATCAAGCTTCGCCTCTTTCAGTGAACGCTAACTGGTCCGACAGCAAAATGGTACATCAAATTGCCTAGAGCTTCATTTGATAACTTCAGCACCCTTGCCACTACCTTTTTAACCCATTTTCAGTTACCAATAAGGTTAGAAATAGGAACGGAGCTTCTTACCAATTTTAAACAAATGATAGCCACTCACATATCTGATCATATTCATGAGTGGCAACGTTGTCATCGAATGGTAAAAACATATGTTCCTAATCAGCTACTAGCTGAATGGTTTATTAAGTCATTATTACTTTCTATTACAGAATATGTGGCTAAGGGGGGAGTTATCACTGAAGAGCAAGTCATTGCTCATGCAAAATATCTAGACTTGATCTATACTTAGTCTGGCATGCTCAACGACAAAATTCTTGATGCTCCTAGACCAGAGTTTTCCATTCCTCCTCCTCCTAAATCAAGCAAAGACTCTCATGCCGGCGATGGTGTGATAGGTACAACCAGCACGAAAACCACAAAGGCTACATCTAAGAATGCCCGTATGGTTTCTGGTCAAAATGAAAATGAAGAACTTCTTGCCTCGGAGGTTAAAGCCGTGTTGGCTGACAAAGGCAAAGAATCGAAGCAGCCAGGGGGCAAGAAGAAAGGGAAAAGCAAAAAGAAGAAATAGGACAATTCGTCTCCTGAAAAATCTTCTGCAAACCCTTCTGGGCAAAAGAAACCTAATCAGCCATGTCTCATATGCAATTAGGACCATTGGACGAGAGATTTTCCATATAAAGCTAAAGTTAAGAAATTCTTTAAGAGTTCAAAAACTTCAGTGATATTGACTGATCCGTTTCCAAACCCAGAAACCAATCTGGTTGCTAGCGACAATGCTTCCCCATCCCAAGTGCTTATGTTGTCCATTTCAAAACAGCAAAACGATACTTTGATATTGACAAGGAATAAAGATTACAGGAATCCACAGCTATTGAACAACATCTCTGTAGATCAACCTAGTAGTTCGACAACAACTTCAACCGAAGTTGTGCCACCCATCATTCCTGAGCTAACGATAAAGCTGCCAAAGGGAGTATTACACAAATCGACATTTAATCCTCATGCTTGAGCAGCACAGAATTATAATATAGTAGAGGATCTGGCCCAATCCCCATCCGCTATGTCGACGCTTGAAGTACTGTAAAATTGCCTCTCCCAAAAGCAGGCTCTATTATCAGCAATAGGTGGGATTGACCCAGCGGATTCCAATCTTGTGGCCTTTAATCATAAAGGATTTGAACCTTAGTTACCAGCTCAACTCGCTTTCCTCATCCAAGTGAAAGCCCTCAAAAAAAAATTTCATCGAACAATTATTGATGAGGGGGCATCTACCTGCATTATGTCAATGAGTTGCTAGAAAACTTTAGGATCACCACCCTTGTCAAGATCATCAACGACACTAAAAGCATTCGATGGATGAAAATACACCCCGTACGGGATTTTAAGTAACTTGCAAGTTGAACTGGGGGAAAGACAGTAGAAATTGATGTCAAAGTTATCGATGGAAACCTCGATTACAATATCCTACTAGGAAGGCCCTGGATTTATGCTATGGCTGCTGTTGTATCAACTTACTTTAGAAAGATTGCATTTCCTTTCCAAGGAGGAATTACAATTGTTGATCAACAAAAATTTCTCCCCAATAGAGTTACATGAAGCATTCCAATGATCCATGGAAGCTCTCATTCGCTTCAAAATGTCGAAGTAGGCCTACTGAAAGACCCTGCCTTGATGGGTACTTTTTCACTACCGCCACCAAGTAATCTGGTGGTAGTGGCAACAGTAGGAACTCACAATATGATATCTTCCATTCAGAAGATTTCCAAACATTTTGTTAGCATGGATCATCAACAGGTTTTGCCTCTAAGCCCAATAGATATTTTGTAACAATCAATTTTCTCAGCCTGGGCGGCAAACCCAAATCAACGCTCATCAAGTGTTTGGGTAGATAGGTCAAAGGAATATGGTACCTCTTTAGATCCTTGGTCACATGAACATTCTACAGATGAAAGAATTATTCAGTTGAGGATGATAGGAGTGGCACCATGGGAAGATTAACACCATCGTTCCCATCTTTCGGATTACAACAACATACAATGACGTTGCTCTGAACAACGACATACTCGATACCAAGCAAAAGACTACATGATCGTCGATGATACGCTTTACCATCGCAGTATTGATACAGTTCTACGAAGGTTTCTCACCCATGAGGAGGCCAAAAAAGTCCTGAATGATTGTCATTCAAGCGCGTGTGGGGGGCATCAATCTGGTTACACTACGACACAAAAGATTTTATGATCAAGTTACTTCTGGCTAACAATTTTCAAAGATTGCATAACCGCAGTCAGGAGTTCCCATGCTTGTCAAATCTTCAACTGCAAAACCAGAATACCACCCACACCTCTGCATCCAGTAGTTGCTGTTGGGCCATTCGCCAAATGGGGCATAGATTTCATGACATGTAACCCCACCTCGGCTGAGGGGCATGGGTATATCATAGTCGCAGTTGACTATTTTACGAAATGGGCTGAGGCGATGCCTACATTAAACAACAACGGCGAAACAGCTGCTCTTTTATTTTTTAATCATGTAGTCTCTAGGTTCAGTGTTCCACAGGCTATAGTCACAGATCATGGATCGCATTTTCGCAATCACATGATGGTCGAATTGGCTGCCAAACTAGGATTGTCCCACGACAGTTCTACTCCATATTATCCGCAAGCTAACGGACAAGTTGAGGCCATCAACAAAGTTATGAAGTGCATGCTACAAAGGATGATTGGAGTCCACAAATGGAGTTGGCACCTAATCCTGTACTCAGCCTTGTGGGCATACAGAACCTCGGTAAGAAATGTGACCAGGTTTACACCCTTTCAGTTGGTGTATGGCCTGGAAGTCGTCTTACCAATTCAATGTGAGATTTCATCTCTCAAGCTCGCAATCGACCTTCTCCCTGGAACTTCAAAGGAAGAATCTCGTTTCTTGGAACTAATCCAATTGGATGAAACCCATTGTCACGCCGCCTTGGCTAACGAAGCCCATAAGAAACGAGTTAAGGCACAGTTTGACAAAAATGTCAAACCCCGTGTCTTCTTAGAAGGTGACCTAGTCTTGCTTTACAATCAGGAATCCGATAAATTAGGAGCAGGTAAGTTCCAATCTTTGTGGATGGGTCCCTACATTGTTAAACGAGTGTTAGCAAAAGGAGCCTACGAGCTAGTAGATTACGATGGAATTCCACTGGCGCAACCCCGAAACGAGTTGTAACTTAAGCGTTACTATGCTTAATTAAGTTTAGTAATCTCTTTATATGCTTTTGTTACGTTTTTGTTTTCGTCAAGAGTGATCGTTTTGGTTAGGTAATCCACTTTTACAATTGTTGTAGATGTCAAACCTATGGGAATCATTTGTTGGATATGCCGACAGAGCTAGTCGTAGTACGCAGAACCTATCTATTGGCATTATGACACAGGTTTGGTGCTATGACACAGGTGTTGTCCTTGATGGCAACTCACTCAGATGGCAGATCATTGATCAGGCTCCCAAAATGAAAGAAAGAGAGGTATACATAGGTTTCCTTTGACGAAGTCGTGTATACACACGGTATTGCCGATCAAAAGTCGCGTATGCGTATGCATGCACTTTCATGCACGGAAAAGCGCGTACATGTGGGAAAGCTTACTTTTACGTCCATGGTATTTGGACCTATGGTTTTGGACCTTGGAATTGCATCCGAAGTATTAAACCCAGGTATTGGGTCCCTAGTATTAGTTCTCTATGGTTTTGGACCATGGTTTGAGTAAGTCCTAAGACTATAAAAAGGAGGAAATCATTTGGCAAAGGGACTGACTCAAGGATTGAATATCTTATGAAGAGCAAGATCAGAAATACTGGTGATTGGTTTATGGTGCATAACTGAATCTGAATCAAGGAGGAGCCTAAGCGCAAGAAGATGAATAAGTTCTATTGATGAGTCAAAACTCAAGACTTGAATAGTAGTATCTTTGTGTGATTTTGATTTGTTATATTTGGCACATAACTTGATCTATAAATCTGATAATCTAGGTGTAACTGATGTCCGAATATTTCAAAGAATGAATTATCCTTTATAGATATGTACGCAAGTTCATCAAAGCAAAGGCACGTATACATGCTGGCTCTGTAATTCAAAATAGCGTATACGCAACTTGGGTTTAATTCAGAAGCATATGCACGCAAGTTGTACACATTGAAGTAGTGTACGTCTCTTGAAATATGTTTTAGCTACTTCTGTTTGTTGTTTCAGTGTTCTGGGTTCAGAATTGGTGTTTGGTTATTGTTATTGTTTTCTGGGTACAGCATTCAGAGAAGTGACTATTTGATTCAGTTTGTTTGGTGCAAAGGAGATTGGTTGATGTAGATATATTTTATGTTTGATTGATGTTATTCATGGATCCAGTTTGAAAATTTATGAAACGTGGTCCCTGGAAGAAAAAGAAAGTTGTAGCCTTCTGTAGGTCAGCACCTACATATTAGTACCTTAGCTAGTAAAAGAGCTAAGGGGGTTGTAGCACCCTTCGAGGAGAAGCTGGAGAACGAGAGAAGGTTGTAGCTTTCTACAGGTAGCAGCCTGCGTACTGGTATAAGACCGCACCAGTACAAAATCATTGTAAAAAGAAGTTTCTAATTAAAAGAAGATAGATATGAATTGCAGCAGGTGGTTTTCACCCACATTGGGTTTCCACCTTATATCTTTGTGTCCATGTGTGTGATGATCTGTTCTGTTTTACTGCTCCTATTTACTATTCTTATGATTAATGAAGTCCTGATGCACTGATTAAAGATCAACAATTAATGAATCTTAAGTTTTTTTTTTATATACGTTGGTTCCTTTAGACACGGTAGCTTATATACACAGTTTCCCATAGCTGAAGTAGCGTATACAAATCTGATTGTGAAATATAATTGATTTAATAATTTTGATTCACCCCCCCTCTCAGTATTATTTCCAACAATTGGTATCAGAGCAGGTCCTTCAGAAGAAGCTTGATTGCTTGAAGGAAGATCTATCATCATGAGCAACTACGAGAAAGAAGCATCGATCAAGCCACCAATTTTTGATAGGAGCAACTTCGTCTATTGGAAGGTAAGAATCACATCATATCTTCAATCTCTTGGTACACAAGTCTAGGATATCGTGGAAATAGGATACACATTTCCATCAGCAACTCCTACAGATACGGCTGGTAAGAAGCAGTATGAAACAAATGCAAAGGTTGTCAATACTCTATTAGGGAGTTTATCTCAATCAGAATTCGTCAAGGTTATGCAACTCAAAACTGCAAAAGAAATATGGGACAAGATCGTTCTGAGCTATGAAGGAGATGATCAGGTAAAACGAGCAAAACTACAAACTCTTAGAATTCAATATGAAAATCTCAGAATACACAATGATGAAAGTGTGGCTAACTATTTCCTACGTATAGATGAGATTGTTAATTGTATGAAAAACTTGGGTGAAGAAATAAAAGAAGTTGTTTTGGTTGAAAAGGTTCTAAGATCTTTGTCTTCTAAGTTTGAATCAAAAGTTTCTGCCATAGAAGAAAAACAGAATCTACAGAGCATTACCATGTCACAGCTACACGGAATCCTAACCGCTTACGAAATGAGAAAAGGGGGACCATTAGACAAGAGAGAATATGCATTCAAAGCCTCAGGAAAAGAAGATTACAATGACTCAGGACATATGTCAGAAGAAGAGGAAGAATTAAATTTTGTCAAGAACCTTCAACGGGGTTCTGGAAGATTCAGAGGTAAGCTACCTTTCAAATGTTTTGCTTGTGGAAGAGTCGGTCACTATGCTGCCAAGTGTCCTCATAAAGATAAGCTTGACAAAGGTAAGGAACCAGTTAGATGGAACAGAAAACAGAATGTAAGTAAGAAGAGCTATTACACACATGAAGACAGTGATGGATTTTCAAATAGTGATGAAGATGAACAAGGTAATGATTATAGACTTTTGATGGCTTTTGAAGATTATGATTTCTTAGATGTTATAGATGAAGAAGGTCTTTATGAAGAAATTTCTAAACTCAAAATTTGTTTAGAAGAAAAGAATATGATTATAGATACTCTGACATTCCAACTTGATTAAAGGGAAAAACACAATGAAAAGTTAGAATGTGAAATTGTGGGACTTAGAAAGGACATTGAGAAAACAAAATCTCTTAATCTTAGATTTGCTAAAGGATCTGAAACTTTAGATGAGATTATCAAAGTGTAGTGTTCTCCTCTAATCAAGACTGGTCTTGGGTATACTAAAGAAACATCTCAAGCACAGAAGCCATCTACCTCTAAAAGGTATCTTGAAGCAGCAAGGAGAAGTGAATAGGTTGACAATCGACAGCAAAGGCACAATGAAGATCATCAGGTAAATCAGGGACAATTTACCTCAAGAATGAACAGAGATCACCAAGTAAATAGGGGGCAATCTACTTCAAGGATGAACAGAAGATACAACCAACCACAAGTAAATCACTCTCAATTTACCTCAAGAATGAATGGCTATTACAATCACCTAGACGAAAGGTTTGATGATCGTGGGAATTTCTTCAATGGCCAATGTTTCTCTTGTCATAACTTTGGACATAAAGCAGCTCAATGTGTTGCCTACAAGACCATCATGACCAGAGAAGCATGAAATTAAAGGAGTGTGACTGGAATCAGGAAAATAACCTACAATAATTTTTCTTCTCTTGAAAATGAAATAGATTGTTCTATTTGTAACAACTTTGGTCATAAAGATTATGAATGCAGGAGCAGTGTTGGCCCTCAATTTTGGTCTATTTTTGCTTAGGGAAACTTACCTAATTCTTATATTTTCCATCCATTTTCCATCATATCCATCTCATTTTGATGTATTTTATGCATATTCAGGTGTTTAATTTTAATTTTGCAATTTCTAGAAGTTTTTATGAAAATTGAGTTTCAAGTGCAATTTTGGACTGAATCAGAAATTCCCGTAATAGCTATGTGGATGACATGTTTGCAGGACACTTGGGCTCAAGTTTGATGCATGGATGGACATATTGGGAACTAGGACTAAGCTAAATCCACTTGGTTCGGCCAGAACAAGCTTTATTAGGCCCGGTCAAGGCTGGTCAAACATGACTAGTCACCAGAAAATCCCTAGGAAATAGGGCAGTTTTGAGATTTTATGGGATTGACCATATTTCTTGGGATGAATTGGATGAGTTCGACTTAGATAGGTGGATATGATTAGATATGAGTGTCAGAGATAATATAGATCAGTTTGTTTCATTAAACCTCTATTTAAATCCAAGACTTTGATGGCTTTTGAAAGGAAATTTGTATGTAACTTCTGTATAATTGAAGTTGGGAGCTAATTTGAAGAACTTGTTTCATTCCAATTTCTTGTTCATGCTTGGTTGATTTACTGAAGTTGTTGTAGCTGAGATTTCTTCAAGTGTGCAAGGCAAGGATGGAGGGCCCCCACACCAAGCTAAGTACACTTCTTGGTTCAATTTTCATAGTTTTCATAGACTAGTTTTTGTTTCAAATGTATTTAGATGTCTAATGATTGTTGAATGAATATTGGTTTAATTCTAATCTACATATGAAGGGACACAAAGGAATTTAAGTAAAATTCCCCTTCTATTTGATCTTGAACTAAAACTGAATTTCATTCTCCATTTCTCATTTGAAGTTATTTCTGCATTTCTGGTTTGAAGCAATGGTGATTGTGATATAGTAGGATTGTGAAGAAGGACAATCTGTACCTCCGTAGTTAGGAGCATCTTCTTTTACATCTTCTGCATCATAAGCCATTGTTAATTAGTGCTCTTAGATTTATCTTCATGAAAGTAGTATTGTAGGGAAGAACAACCTGGTTCTCCTAAGTTGGGAGCCTCTTCCCTCATATATTACATAAGTGAATTAGAAATTGTTAAAATAGGTTTATATTTGTAATATGTACTTTAAATCTTCAAATTTTATCTTCTAAACTTGATTATATCTGATGTCCATATACATTGGATTTGCCTCGGAGTTTTACAAACCCGGATTGATAATTAAATACTTGTGTTAATTTAGTCAATAAATTAGCTCAACATTTTGGTGCCGTTGCCGGGGAGGTAAATATCAGCATAGTCAAATAGAAGATAAACAAAAACGCTAAAAATTTTGCTAGTATACATTTCTCTTAGTTATGTTTCTTTATGTCTAGAAATAGAGATCTTAAAATTAGGTTTCCAAAACAAAACCCCCCAAAAAAAACATAAAATCAAAAAAATAACTACAAAATCCATTTTCAACGACAAGATCTAAAAGATGATGTTAAAGAATAGGTTACAACACTACTCCATTCTTCAACATTCTTTCTCATCAAATCTTTATGATCAAATAAATTTTCATGTCCAAACATTCATTAAAGTATATTTTTCAAATTTGGATATGAGTTTACTTATGATCTTGTTACGAAAATGGATGCACTGGAAATTCTCTTATACTTGAGAGAAAGAATTATTTTTCTAAAATAGAATAGGATAGAATAGAATAAATAAACAAGTAGAATAAATTTGCAATAAGACTTCCATAATAAATTTGTTTCAAACAATTTCTTCAAATCATTGTTCAATATTCATTTGAAAGGACTACATGGCAAAATGCAGTAAGGACAAGCCTATTTTGGGTAGTCATATAGGATCATTTTGAAATCATGGTTTATTTTACATATCTCTTGAAATCTAGTTTTGGAATCCATTTTGAATTTCTCAATTTATATCACAAATAAAAATGTGATCAAAATCAAAACTAGGTCTCAAGTGACATGTTAAGGACAGAGTTAGTACAACCTATATTTGAAGTGTCTAATGGAAACATTTTTATCTGAAATTCATAGGGAAGATATCCCTTGGAATCTAGTTTCAAAATAAATTTGAATCACTTCAATCATGTATCATATGAAAAAGTTATTCTTGAAATACTAACTACTTGTCGAAAAATCTGCAAGGTGACAATTCTAGGTCTTGACTGTTCATTGGCATATTTGAGATACCAAATCATCTTCTTTTCAAAACCTGTTTATATGGGAGATATATATTCAAGTCTAGTTTAAGATACAATTTTAATCATCCTATTTGGAGGTGAAATGAAAAAGTTATGCCACATTTAGTGACTGCATGTCTTCAAAATAGTATAGTAAAACTCTGCCTCATAGGTCTTTTCATCACCAATTTTGTGATATCAGGCCTAAGAATTTTTAAAACCTATTTCTACTGGAAATAAAAAAATGAATCTACTTTAATCTCCAAGTGGGATCACATTGATCTGATCTTTAAACAAGAAGTTACACTTCAAATAGTGACTGTTGGTCTAGTTACAAATTCACAAGCAGCTCTATCAAACATGGCACTCCTTATCATATTTACCATATCATTTTAAACAATTTTAAAAACCTGTTTATACTGGAGGTAGCCATATGAATTCACTTAAACTTGGCTTTGGAATCACTCTAATTCGATATAAAACAAATATTTTGTAAACAAAATACCGCTAGGAGGTCTAGGCTGGCCACCATTCCTCAAAGGGGTCAATAAATGCATTATGTTTGTCTATCATCTTTGGACTTGTTTTCTAAGCAATGCTTGTAACGATTTACATGTTTATTGGAAGAAGAGAGACTGTACACCTCTCTTCCTCCATCATCTAATGTTGTATTGCAGGCAAGTGCTATGTTTTTGCAGGTCATAGGAAGAATGAAGGAGTGAATTCCATGGATGAAGTAATTTTCAAAGTCAAATTCATATTCCAGAATATGAATACAAATGTTCAAGTCAAAGAAAAGTGAAGATACACCTGATGTTGAGTTCATTCAATGAAACTCAAACTCTTGAAGCTTGCTCTTCAATGTTGACCAACAACACCACCAAACCCTACAACATGATCGAGATCAAAGCAAAAAGACATGAAGACAATCATTAGAAGAAGCAGTCAAGTTCAGTACTATGTCAAGTCACATCAATATTCAAAGAAGCCTTTCATATTGAATTCATATTGTTCATGATTTGATCATCATCATTTGTTCATGATTTGAATTCATATTGTTCATGATTTGATCATCATCATTTGTTCATGATTTGAATTCATATTGTTCATCATCCATACTGTATGTTAAGCTCCATGACCAAGCATGTTGAAGTCCAGACTTACTACTACATCATGACTTCAATATAACCTATTTCCATAAGCTTTTCATACATCCCTACTCCATTACACCCCACCTCCATCTAGAAAAGGAAAACATAAAAAAATATAGAAAAAGATCAAAAGTAATAAAGGAGTTTGGTTGTGAAAATCCACGAAAGTGGCACAATACAAACTCGAATTCATATCGGAAAACCAACCAGCTTGGCCAATATGAATTCTCTATTTTGTTTTACCATTTCTTCAGTTTGAGTTTGCAGGAATCATCCTCCAAAATAAAGAAGACTTGAGGACAAGTCTTCCCATCAGCAAGGGGGAAGGTTCACAAAAAGAAACTTAGTTATGGAGCTGCATTGACGATGGAACTTGTATTGTTGGCAGTTGGGACCTGAAATATTTTTGAAATCAATTGCAGAGGGACCTGAAATGTTCACATAAACATGTATATAAAAATGTACATGACATAAGGGACCTGAGTTATCATGAGTCAATTGTAGAGGGACCTGAACTACATCAACAAGCAGTGGACCAGAATCAATGAAGGATGCTAGAACATGCAGCATAAATAAGCTCTATGTTTCTATCTATCTACGATATTCGATCAAGAAAACTTCATCCAATATTGTTAAGGAACAACAACATTCATCCAATACTACAGGGAAGTACAAATACCGTAAGTGCACAATTTTGTTCTTGCAAATTTACATTTTTGTAGAAATTTCTAGACTTTGTTAAAATTGAGTTAATACTTGAATGCATATTTTATATTCTCCTCATCCTATATCCATTATCCTATATCTACATTTTCATTTACCCTAGACCCAATCCAATGTACATATGTACATATTTTTCCATAATTCTACATTCCCTTCATAATTTCCATATTCATTTCAAAAACCCTAACCCTAAGTAGTTTTCCATAAAGCAAAAGGGATCAAAGTGAGGATTTAAAAAGTTGAACCTGTACAAACAAAGCAAGCATTAGTCCTATGGAAACAATTTTAAACATGACCTAAAAATGGTCATTTTAAAATTAAGGAAATCATTGCAATACATATGGAATATCAAACAAACAAAATTGAAATGATATGATGCAATAAGGCGAAGTTATAATGGCAAATTGAATACAATATGATGGCAAACCTTATGGAACTATGCAATGATATCAAGCATATGGTAAAGGGTAAGAAATATCAAACATGCGCATTTTTTTTAAAGGAAATGTATTAAACATTATATGCGCATTTTGAAAGGGAATACAAAAAGGAAATGTAATGAGCATAAAAGCTTTGAGCGCATGACAAAAGTGGCAAACAAGGAAATGATTTCATATAATTATAAAACAGACTTGCAACAATATGATTTCATAGTATGGCGTTGACAGCAGGGTTCAAAGACTGATGAATATAAACAGCCGTGGGTAGTGGCGAATGTGCAAAACAAAACCATGGTTCATGCAGCCACGTTGGAAGCAATCGGCATAGCAGCAAAGCAATATATATGACAGTCAAAGGATAAGCCAATGGATTGGAGGACAGCCATGAATCATAAGGTATATCAGCAGTCACGACATAATAAGTCGGTATGCAGAAGGTCAAGCCTTGACAGAATGGAAGGACGGCTTCAAATAAATCAAATATAACATGCGCTAAAGTCATAATAACAAGTATGAATGCCGGATGGTGTCAACATTACAATGAAAATAATTAAACACAGCTCCATTTAGCAGTTCAATGGTTATGCACGGCATACCAGTCAAAAGTAAATGGTCAAATTGTTTCTTTTTTTTTTTCAAAAAAAAGAAAAAACAGAGAAATAAGCCACGTTCTATTTTGGTCAAGAGGACAGCAACCAAATAGTGAAATGGTAAAAACGTTTTGAAACAAGCAGAAATAAATCCTGTACATTCAACAAAGAAGAACTCTGCCATTGTTGCAGCTCAGAATCATGAATTTTTTTTTTGCCAGAGAATGGCAACCGGGGGATTAAAAGCGTTAAAAACGTTTCGACAGAGGAGGTAAGGAAAAATAGCTGAGTCCGTGGGTAAATAGCGCCAGTTGGTTGCCCAAAATCTCATGGAAACTTCAGATAAGACTAGATTTGATTTGCTTCAGATCGCAGAGGTAAAATCGGGATCATGATTGCCGAAATTTTTGTTAAGAACTGTCTGTCATTTAATTGTCAACACACCTGTTCTTGCCACCAGTGAGCAAAACGATGTTACATGGATTTAGAACGCTATTAAACAATCCTCAAAACTCGCCAATAGCCAGGTAAACGTCGAAAGATCTTGATTCCAGAAATTAATAAATACAAGGGTTAGATGAACAACAGTATTAATGAATAAACGGCTATGTGATAAGGAAACACGATTTGTTCATCAATCAAGGCGCTGAGTAAGGCACTAAAATCATGCAAAACAATGCGCAATCTAACCATATTTCGCATGCAAAACACGTCATTCAGATATCTTTGGGATCATATGCGTATTTTGTAAATTCGAAACAGATCTTTTGTATAAAAATAACTTTGTATAGCAGAGGAGGCAGAGCATTATTGTTTAAGAGCTGAGGATGCATTTTTTTAGTGCTGTTTCATGACATAAGGATTGTATGGCCGATGCATTTTTTTTCCATTGTTACACACAGATATATATTGCATGATTTTGATTAAGAAAGGACTGTAATGTGTAACAAAAACATATACTGTGTACATGAAAAAAAATTTGGTTGCTGCAGGGGATTGGTCATATATTGTGCATTGTATAGCAGAGGTTGTCAAAGGGCTGAGTCATTTGAGTTTTTGTAGGAAATGCGCTGATTTTTTGAAGAGCTATTAACGATGAAAATCCTTTAGTTTTTTAAACAGTGCAGGGGTTGATACAAACCATTGAACAGTGAGCAGCAAGTTTCTTTATGATGATTAGCACAGTGCTGAAGATTAGTTATTGAATCTTGGCTTGCATGGTGAATTATACAAGGAGCAGAAGAACAATATCTTGAGATTACATTAAGATATTTTTCTTATGTATTTCCATTTCAAAGCAGAGCTCAGTTATTTTACAAGAGGTGTTTTTTTTTTTTTACAAAGGGTAATGATTTAAAAAAAACAGTGACTTATTGTTGTCATGAGACAGAAATCAAACAAGCTTGCAATTCAATTGTTTTAAAAAGAGCATCAGAAACGAGGTAAGCAGGATACTGGAGAAAAAATTTGAAGAGAAAAAATTGATTGCAAATTGAATGATCATTCAATCTCAGGAATGCATTTCAATTTTGAGAAGCTACTATTTTTCATTGCTTTTTCTGGGCAAATGAAAATGAAATTTGAAAAACGAAAACATGGGTTTTCTTCAGAACGAGCCTAATTAGACTCCATGTGAACAATTTTCTCAAATTCATTTCTATTTGAGATATTTTTATGGTTCTTTTGACCCATATTTTGCAGATTGCATGGGTAAACCAGTGGCTAAATTGAAAGTGAATGCCTAGACATAAAAAATTGCTTCTTTTAATGAGATGTAAGCGCAACTAGATATTGGATCCTTTGAGTAAAATTGTTGATTTGAGAGGGAGATGAATCCTGTGTCGGAATGTATTGAAAAATTCAAGTTTTATTTGTTGTCTGAAGCTGCTCATCTAGAATGATATATTGGTAAAGAATGTCATCCACAAGAAAAGAGAAGAAGTACATGAAAGCATAGATATGCTTTTACAGGTAGCTCAATGGTGGGCTCCAGTATTGTAGCAATAATGCTACAACTCCTGGAGCTTCCTATCTCTAATTTTATCAACCCGGTAGTTCGTACAAACTTGGAAGCGACGGTGCTGTATGCACAAGTACTAGCTCTTGTCGCAGCTGTCACTTGGTCAGCTGGCACAAGTCCGCTAGGGCTCAAGCCAACTTCTATATGCTCTTAGAAGAAGCTTGCTAAATGATGGACGAAGGCTATCTTAAAGGAAATTAATCTATTTTGCAAAAATGCACTGAAAGCCAACCAAAACATGGAAACCCTAGTAAACCCTAATCTGACTAGATTAACCTCTAGGATGCAATGGGTGGAGTGCAAGTGTCTGGAAATGATGCCATTACTTCTAATGATGTGAAATGCATGAACTTAAACTACTTTGATTGAAAAGAACATGTTTTTGGATTTTTGCTTAATTGGTTGGAGTGATGATGATTTTGTTTCTTATTAGGGTTTGGTTGTGCAGAGGTGGTGCGAAAGGAAGGAAAGCTTGGGAAAGGTCAGGGGGCTAGGAGAGGTCCCAGGGGATCCTTAGCATCAGTCTACAGAAGTCTACAACGTTTGGATGCTCGGCAACCAAGTTTGCAGGCTCCTACAGGATGTCTGCAGGGGATCCTATAGGAAACTCAGGGATTCTACAGGAAGTCTGCTAACTTCTACAGGATGCTCTACCATGGGAGTTTTAGGTGATGGTGAGGTGATGGAGTGGTATGGGTGGATAGGTAAGGTGGAGATGGAGCTTGTGATGACTCAGGGGCAGAGAAATAGGACAGAGAATGAGTGCACGAAGTGGTTGGTGGATAGAAGGATGGGATCAACAAAAGGTCAAAAGGATGAAGCTACGTGGGCAATGAAAGAGTTGGAAGGTGAACGAGCTGGACAGAGGCCGAGTGGGTGGCTTGAGGAGAGGTCAAGAAGAAGAAGGAAGTGGAATGATATGGAGCAGTTTAAATGAAACAAATGACTTATGTCTTGCACCAAAAATGAGAATTCATTAACCTATGATACCTGTGCCATTAAACCTATGAGCAGCAATGTAAAACCGAGAAAAGAAGCTGTGCATGGAATAAAAAATGTAGAAGTATGGTTCAATATCAAAAGTGCATGGATGGATCTTCAATGAAAATGACTATGTTGCAGCTTGCATGGAAGTAAAAGACTGCGTTTCTTTTTGGTGGTTGATATGGACTGCACCCCAATCCCTAAACAGAGATGGCAGTGATCTCTAACAACCTTTTTCTTGGAGCTCTAGTGATTACAAACCTCCTATTCTGATCTAAACAACTGAAAGCAAAGTAACCATAAGCTAATCCTACTCAATCACATAAAAACTAAATCAGCAGACTGTAAAGCCGAATTGCATGTCAAAGTAAAGAAACAAAGTGCTGGAACGTAAGGCAAATAACACTACAAAACAGAGGAGGTCTATTGCTCTCAGGTTGGGCCCTAACCTGAGAGCTATAGCTCCCTTAAAAACTCAGAATTAGATCCAAATCTGCTTGCCTTTATTCATAATCAAAAGTCTAATGTCATGCCAAAACTGGCTTACAAAATAACAAAAACGAGCTGTAACTCGTGCTCAGAGATTACAATAGTAATTCCAAAAGTCAAAAAGCTTCTAACAAAGGCTACAGCCTTCATATTTATACAAAATGAAGATCAAGCTGGCTTCCTTCATTCGTGGAGCTTGGTTGTCCAACTGAAAGTCAAACTGCTGTAAAACTGCTGATCCTGTAGAACGTGTTGGCTGCCTTTAAGCTCGGTGGGGAGAGTTGTTAGAGCTCGGAGTGAAGGTGATAATCACGAGGAGGGTCATCAAGACTGTGGACAACCTCCCTATGAACCCGCAATGTCACCTTTGTTGTCTCCTTGTCTCCTCTTGCGTGGTCTTTTGCTCTCTTTAATGCCAAGAACCTGAAATCATCATGTATTAGTCACATAGATATAATGCCTGCCCTTCTCCCTACAAACAACACGAATATACTAAGAAATGAATGCATAAGTGGTAAAATGTGAATGGTTGAGCAAGGTAAGTAGGCCAATATGAGCCCAAATTGTACCAAAAATTGGGGCTCATCATCACCCCCCAGCTAAACTATTTGCTCATCCTTGAGCAACTTTGCTCCGGCTCCTCGTCCTTGGCCGAGAACTAGAGCCCGGAGCATGCTCCTCCTTTACTATACTTGGTGGCCCTGCCTTTTCTGCCCCTGGCGGTGACGATGGTGGCACTTCCTCCCCCTTTTCCGTTTCCTTGAGCCGGGCTTCGAAAGCCGATTGGCCTATCCTTCGTGTCCAGGAAGTTATTTTTGGGCTTCCCTTTTCGGGGGTGGCCGATGTTTTAGAGGGGGATCTTTTACTGGGCGAAGTAGGGACACCCCCTGAAATGGTTTGGCTGCTGGGTGGAGGCTGCGGCTTGCCCGTGTTTATCCTCTTACTTCTCCTGGCTTCAGATGGTAGATGGGTCCCCCTCTCTCTCTTCTCCTTCGGCTTTGGAGGTGTACTGAGGGCGGCCAGCGCAGCTGCTGCCTCCTTTTCGAGAATACCAGCCTTCTCTTCCTTGCGTTTTGCTTTCTCAGAGCTCCTTGTAGAGGGCCCCTTCTTTTCAGTTTTCGGGCTTCCTGTAGAAGACCCTGCTTTGCCCACTTCCGGGCCTTCTGTAGAAGATCCTTTCTTTACCAATTTTGGGCTTCCTGTAGAAGACCCGGTTTTAGCCACTCTCGGGCTTCCTGTGGAAGCCCCTGCTTTGGTAATTTTTGGGCTTTCTGTAGAAAACCATTTCTCTATCTTCGGGCTTCCTGTAGAAGCCTGTTTCTCAATGATTTTTGGGCTTCGTGTAGAAGCCCCTTTTGCCAATTTCGGGCTTCCTGTAGAAGCCTTTATCTCTGTTTTCGGGCTTCCTGTAGAAGCCTATTTCTGCTTTCCTGTAGACATGGGTGTCACTACCTTTTCTTGCTTAGCCGCATGGGTTTTGCTTTTTTCTTTGGTTGCAGGTGCTGATGAGGTACTTGGGCTGACATGGACTACCTCAGCTTTGTCCATTCTGCTCTTCAACCTCTTTTCTCTTGCTAACAAGATGGGTGTGCCACCTTTTTCTTTGTCATCCTTTTCCTCCTGCTTCTTCTTTTGTTCTTTCTTCTGCACTATGGTCGGGGTCTTCTAGCCTTTTTCTCTCTTTCCCTCGGCCACTGCTTCTTGTTCCTCACTGCTGGAGGAACCCGTTTCTTCAATCAACATTTTAATGTCTCCATCTCTTGTCAAATTCCGGAAGGATTCCCATGAGAGGGGAACCTTATATGAATGCAGCGCATCCTCCACAAGAAGCTTGATCAACCCATGGTGGGCTATCTGATCTGGTATGCCCTCTTTTATCTTTGTGGCACACTCAATTAGAGACTGCAACAAGAAATAAGGGATGCTCAGTTTTTGTTCTACAGGAAGATCAATCCGGTGCCTCAATTCAGTGAGCAACCGAAAGTGATATGCATACACGATGCTAAAACGGCCCTCACAAGTTATATATTTCATGATTTGCAAGCTGACTTCATTCCATGGTGGTAGCAAGCTGGTTCTTCGCACCCCATTTTTGTCCTCTGAGAATTCCTCCTCAGGTGGAAAGAATTCCTTCTTGGCTTGCTGGCTCAACTTTCTTTCTTCCTTATCCCATGGCAAACCCATTGGAAGTTCAGTGATTTGACTGATATATTGCGGGGTGAGCTTGAGGTTTAGACCTCTGAAGTTCACTTTGGCTAGTGTCTTGGATTTCGGCTTCAGAGCCTGCAAAAATTCTTCAGCCACTTCATCATCGTAACCCTGCAGCTTATCACAAAAAGATATCCATTGTGCTCGTGTGAAGAGCTCTACCACCCCCTGGTTTTCCCTTAATTTGGCTGAATCAGTGGGTTCTCGTCTAATAAACCCACCCGACATGATAACACAGTTTTGTTAACCAGAGGTGGTGATTGTGGAAGAGGTTTTGGTTTACTGAGACAGAGCGTAGGATATCATGCACATAACCCACAAACTTATCCCTGAGGAACTTTAACACAATTTAATTACTCGACATCCTGTAGAATGACAGTATAGGCACAGCAGACAACAATTTCACCATTTTTCTATGACCGGACTGTGGACGACAATCTTGCCACCTTTACTAACCAGTTGCATGAAGAGTTCAGGGTTACCTCTTTAATTGGACACCTTTTTACGTGAGGCACCCGCTTTCCTGTAGAAAACTGCGTTCCTGTAGGATGATAGCGTTCCTGTAGAATGCAGCATTCCTGTAGAATGACAACGTTCCTGTAGAATGCAGCGCGTGGATTTCGGGAGAGATTGCAGTCAGTCTGCGCCTTGGTCGTGCTTCTCAATCGCTCTGATAGCCAAAGGCTCGGCGTATCACACTGCAGAAGGATCAGGATAGCCGCTCGAGTTCAAACCGATGGGTGATAAATGCATGAATGCGATCGAGCTGATTAGATTTCAAATTCGGCAGAACCCGTGGCGCGGGGGGTGAGCTGTCCCCGCCGGACCGTTGGGTGACGTCACCCCATCATTCAACTGTGCGTTCACTTGCTGCCGCATCAATTCCCGCTGATCTGCCGCCGCCTCTTCTGTTGAACTTGTTTCCTCGACGGGATTTCTCTCACGTGTGTGCTGCCCATTCTTTTTGTTACGGCCGCCACCCATACATCCAACTAGAACATTAACTGGCCGACGTGGCCGGCCAACTGACCATACTACCGCTCAACCCATTCACCTTTACACCCAAGCAATCAATCAAAGTAACATTCATGCAGTTTGATGGAAGGAAGGGTCGAGACACTTACCTGCATGGATGTACACGATGTTTCGGCTCTTTGGACACTGATGAGTCAATTTACCTGCTGCTGGCGGACTTACACAGGCTCGGAGGTCCATGTTCATGAGCTGCCGTATGGATGGGATGCTTCAATTGCATGTGCCCACGTTTCCCTTCAGATGGCCTGCACGGTGAATGGTATCCACTCTAGCAGGTTTAACTGTTACAGGACTCCCGCAGCATGTCTTGGAACAGTTCTTCCTCCTTGGGTGCATGTTGCACGACGATGGATGGCCTCACGATCATGCTCTCGGAGCCTCGGGCTGACTGTGATGAATATGGTGTGAGATCTCTAGCGCTTTTTCCATTTACAGGTTGCTTTTTTCCTCGAGACTCATCGATCTGCTTTGCTGGTGCAGGTACTTGGTTGCATGTCGACAAGGACGGTGGAGCAAGATAACAGCAATGTGCATGGTTGACAACCATGGCATGCATGCGTCCAAACCGATCCTTAGCCGTTAGATCGCCTCATGAAATGAATTCTGGCCCGTTCTGAGCTTCTACAGGAAGCTTCCTGTAGAAATACAGCGTTTCCTGTAGAAAGGATGCGTTCCTGTAGAGAGTCTGCACCTTCCTGTAGAAGATCTGCATCTTCCTGTAGAAACTCTGCATTTTCCTGTAGAAAATCTGCGTCTTCCTGTAGAAGACTCAAGCTGGAATAAAATTGCGCATACCTTGGAGAAAAAGAGGATTCTTGGAGGAGGTGCTGGTGAGGTGTCCTTGCTGCATGATGAGGACCCTTGGCTTTGAGTTGAGAGGCTTCCTCTCCTCCATAGAACACCTGCATGCAATTTTACATAATGAATCTGCTGACCTTGTTTTTCTTTTGTTTTTTTTTTCTCTTTTTTTTGAAAGATAACAGGGGCGCCTCATTGAGGTTTTCACCCTTGCCATCTTCCTTGAGCGCCTCAAAGAGGTTTTCACTCAAGGATCTTTTTCCAATCTCTTTTTTTTTTTTTTTTTTGAAAGGACAATAGGGGCGCCTCAATGAGGTTTTCACCCCTACCACCTGCCTTGGGCACCTCAGAGAGGTTTTCACCCAGGGATCTTTATTATATATATATATATATATATATATATATATATATTTAGATTCTTCAGGGTATGCCCAAAGCAGAGGCAGAACCCTTCTCTATGACCAACACTGCCTTCTCCATAGTTTTGATGAACTCTTGTCTTGAGGGAGGCTTCCTGTAGATCTTCAATCGATGCCCATTGACAAGCATGGGGATGGTTTCCTCATCAATGGTCCTAATAAGCACAGATCCATTGTCATGACATTTTTCCACTGAATATGTCCCTAGCCATCTGGTTCTCAGCTTCCCTTTGAAATCTTTGTATATGGAGTCATACAACAAAGCCCAATCTCCCGGCTGAAATTGCTTTTCATGGAGATGTTGGTCATGCCACACCTTTCTCTGAAGTTGAACCACTTCTGAGTGAAGGAGGACCTGCATTCGGTGCTCATCCTGGCCATTCAGCTGCAATAGCCTTTCTTGTTGTGCATGGCTGAGATCTAGGTCCAGCTGAGCTGCCATCCTCAAAGTGTTGTATTCAAACTCAATGGACAGCAAAGCTTTCTTCCCATAGACCAGCTCATAAGGTGTGAAGCCAGTGGTGGTCTTCCAAGTGGTGTTGTAAGCCCATGTGGCTTCAACCAGGCGATCTGCCCAGTCCTTTCTGTTGCTGCTCACCACCTTAGTCAAGATCCCTTCTAATGCTCTATTGGTGACTTCCACCTGCCCATTTGCTTGAGGGTGATAGGGGGTGGAAGTCCTATGCTTGATCTTGTGATGAGCTAGTAGATCTTCAACCAGGTTGGATGTGAACTGGCTCCCTTGATCGGTGACCAGCTCTCTTGGATAGCCAAACTTATAGAAGATGTTTTCTCTTAGGAACTCGGCCACCTTTTCTTCTGTTGCTGCTTTGATTGCTTTAGTCTCTGCCCACTTTTTCAAATAGTCAATACACACAATGATGTAAGACCTTTGCCTCGAAGGAGGGTTGATTGGGCCCACAAAGTCCATGCCCCACTTCTCAAATGGCTCAAGAGTCACTTGAGGTTGGAGAGGCATCTCATCCCTTTGGGTCGGTTTCCCCATTCTTTGGCATTGGTCACACTGACTGACATATCTTCTGACATCTTGATGAAGTGTGGGCCAATAGTAGCCTGCCTGCAGGATTTTGAAGGTAGTTCTCTTTGCTGCAAAATGTCCTCCACAAGGCCCATCATGACAAGTGAGGAGGATATCAAAGACTTCCTCCTCCCTTACACAACGCCTTAAGATCTGATCGGGGCCAAGCTTGAACAGATTGCCCCCGATCCAAGTAAATGAGGCACTTTTTCTGATGATTCTGCTCTTCTCTCTGGAAGATAGGTGCGGAGGGAACTGTGCTGAAACAAGATAGTTTGCTATATCAGCAAACCATGGAGAGAGTACTGAAATAGCAAACAGATGTTCATCGGGCATCTGGTCATCCACTGTTCCATCCTCATCTGCAGACAAATCCAATCTAGATAAAAAGTCAGCAACAACATTTTCTCTACCTGGTTTGTCAACAATGGTCAAATCAAACTGCTACAATAAAAGCAACCATCTAATAATACGAGCATTCACATCTGGTTTATTCATTAAATATCTAATTACAGCATGGTCTGTATGTACAAAGGTCTGGTAACCAATAATATAATGTTGGAACTTGTTCAGTGCATGGACCACAGCCAAGAATTCTTTCTCGGTTACAGTGTAATTCAGCTCAGCTTTGGACAAGTTTTTGCTAACAAAGTAGATGGCATATGGAAGTTTTTGCTCAACTTGTCCTAAAGCTGCACCTATGGCTTTGTTCGAGGCATCAGTGTGGATGTGGAAAGGTAGGGCCCAGTTTGGACCTCTCAGGATTGGGGCTGACACCAACTTGTCCTTTAATTCATTTAAAGCCTTCTGACAATCGTCAGTCCATTTAAACTCCACATCTTTTGCCAACAGGCCAAACAATGACGAGGCTAGCTTGCTGAAATCTTTAATGAATCTCCGGTAGTATCCTGCTAATCCCAAGAAACTCCGGACATCCCTTACCTTTTGAGGAGGTGGAACCTTCTTGATGAGAGCAATTTTGTTAGGATCCACCTGTAACCCTTGGTAAGAAATGGTATGGCCTAGCATGGTCCCTTCAGTCATTAGGAATTCACATTTTTCAGGACTAAGGGACAAGTTCATCTCAATGCATTTGGTTAGGACTTTTCCCAAATTGGACAATGCTTCCTAGAAGTTGGCCCCATAAGGAGTAAAGTCATCCATATAGATTTCCACTGCATCATGGACCAGCTCCAAGAAGATGCTCAAGACAGCTCTCTGGAAGGTAGCAGGAGCATTGCATAGCCCAAAGGGAAGAACTCAGTAGGCGAAGGTACCCCAAGGACAAGTGAAGGTGGTCTTATCTTGGTCTTCGGGGCTGATTTGGATTTGGTTGTACCTGCTAAACCCATCCAGGAAAGAGAAGAACTTCTTTCCTGCCAGTCCATCCAACACTTGATCTATGAAAGGTAGAGGGAAATGGTCTTTCTTGGTAGCTTTGTTCAGTTCTCGGTAGTCCACACAGATTCTCCATTTCCCATTTTTCTTGGGAACCAACACCAGAGGGGATACCCATTCACTATCTGAGATGGGGTAGATGAATCCTGCATCCAACAGTTTTTGCAATTCTTCCTTGACAATGTCCTTAAGAGCTGGATTCATTATCCTCTGGGGTTGCCTAACCGGTTTACAATCCTCTTTGATGTATATGTGATGGGTACAAACCGAAGGATGGACTCCTTTCATCTCCTTATAGCTCCAAGCAAAAGCATCTAGGTGACTGGCCAACAGGCTACATAGCTCCTTTTCCTGGGAAGGAGATAGAGAGGAGCTGATCTTCAACGTTCTCTCACGGCCGAACTCCACATTCTTGACTCTGGGAGTGACAGGGTTGGTTGTACAAAGATCCACTAAGGTGCTAGCTTGGGCATCCTCCACCAATTCCTCTAAGGATAGTGCACTGGAAGGTGGATTCTGGATCAAGGTCTCAATCAAGTCATCCTCGGTTGGGGGTCTCTTCTAGTGGTCTCTAAGGTGCACAGAGGTGCTGAGTACACCTCGTCTTCCTCCCCTTCTTCTAACCAGAGTGGTAAGTCATGCTCTAAGGAGGGTTGGGCAGGAGGGTATAGGACTAGCTGTTTGGATATAGGACCATTTTTGATGGTCATATTTCCTGCATGACAACTTATGTAAGCATCTGCAGTGGCTAACCAAGGCCTTCCCAAAATGAGAGGATATCCAGTAAGCTTTGCCTTTGGTTGCAGAACCAGGAAATCTGCAGGATATTCCCAAGAGTCGATAGAGACCAAGACATCCTCCACAATCCCTTCGGGAGTCACAGTGGAGCGATCGGCAAATTGCAGTACTGTCGAGGTCTTCCTCAAGGAACCCTGAAGATTGAGTTTGAGCATGGTATCCCTGGTCATCACATTAATGGCAGCCCCTAGATCAATCAAGGTGTGAGGTATGATGGTGCCATTGATGTGGACATCTACTACAGGACTTCTAGGATCTAGGTACTTTGGGCAGATGACTTGTCCTAGCATTAGGTTAGACAGTTGTCCTATGACATTAATGGTTGAAGCATCTTTCTTCCGCCTGCCTGGGTGTTTGAAGCACTTTTCCTTAACCAGTTTGTTGTATATTGGCACATCCTTGATGGCTTGGAGAAGTGGTATTTTCACACACAACTGCTTGAGCTCACCCAGAAGCTCATCCTCCTCTAGGTTGGGTCGTGTGGTGGCTGTTAGTCTCTCAGGAAAGGGTGGAATAGCCTTTGGTTCACTTTCCTGTTTATCTTCCTCATCCTCTGGGGGAGGAGGTTGGCGATCTGGTAGAGTCTTTCCAGATCGAAGATTGATCTCCTGGATCTCCACAGCATAGGTAGGGCATGAGGTTTCCCTAGTGTATACCTGTTGGGCCTATCTATTGTTGGGGTTCGGGTTCGGTTGAGTAGGCATTTGAGGTTGCCTTGGAGGAGCAGGAGGTAATGGATGAGGTTGAACTTGTGGTGGAGGCAAAATGGTGGGAGGAGTGTTGTACTGGGGCCTCCACCCCGATTGAGGTGCATTCCACTGAGGCTGTGGCTGGGCATGTGAATGATATGAATGAGAAGTAGGTTGAGTGGGGTACTGAGGTGGATAAGACCATGGAGGAGGCATGGACCAGGAAGGATGAGCAGGGGGACCCCAGGAAGGCATAAGAGTCGATTGGTTGGGGCTGTAATAAGCTTGAGGTGCCCCTTGCATCCCCTGCTGATAAGGTCTAGATCCTTGTGGCCTCCTTTGGTTGAGGTAATAGAGAGGTTCAGTGGGAGCTTCTGTCCCTTGGTACATGGCTTTAAACCCAGGTAAGGTTGGACACTGATTTGTGGGATGGTCCTCCTCACAAACGAAACATACTTCAACCGAATGCAATGGGCATTCGTGCTTAGGGTGTCTCCTTGTGCACCTAGGGCAGAAGACAGCCAAGACTCTCTCAGCTTCTTCTTTCTTCTGCTGGATTCTGAATGTGTCCAGTTGCATGGCAATGGTCTGTCTCACCTCACTCTTGAGATCTTCTAATTGATTTGCAAGCTCATGTTTGGAGAAAGGGACACTAGTTGAGAGGAGGTTTCCCCTACCTCGTTTCCTAGCTGCCCTGGAGTGGTTTCTAAACACAGTCTTGATGTCCTCATAAGGCAGTTGGTAAATGTCCCCCCCAGCTAACATGTGAAGGGTATCTAAGAGGTCTTCAGGGACTCCTCGGAGCAGGACCAACTTGAGGGATTCAGGGTCAAGTGTGCACCTGGCCCACTTATAGCTTAGTTGGAACCTCTCCTCATAATCCTCTAAGGACTCATCATTTCCCATGGTCATCCGAAAGATTTCTCCCTTGGTTTCCTTAGACCTACAATAATCCCTGTACTTGGTATTGAAAGCTTGCTGCATCTGAGCCCAAGTGGTGATACTATTCCCAGGTAAGCCCATGAACTAGTGTAATGCTGCATCCTTAAGAGTTGAAGGGAAGAGTTTCAGCTTTTGCTCATCTTCAGTATAGTCATAGGTTCTACAAAGGACAACAAACTCAAACAGGAAGGTATCAGGATCTTCAGTAGTCAGACCATGGAAGTGAGGTAAGGCAGAGGGGCTAATGTTCCTCATTTTCATCTCTCCATTGGTCTCTCGGATGGGGAAGGCACCTTCTTTTCTCTCATCTTCTCTTCTATTGTCAGCCATAACTTCAGATGGAGTGGTATCTAACTCTTCTTCTACTATAGGATCTTTGTCTATCTCAGGATGTTCACCTATAGGTTCTTCTGGGTCACTGTCACCAAAGAAGAGAGAAGGGTGACTCAATGATGTGGTGGGGGTGTTGGGTAGGAATTTGCCTGATTTATCTCGGTTCCTACGGGGCATGAAATGGAAAGACTTTCTTTTTGATTGTTGTTGCTTTTTCTTTTGTACCTGCAAAACTGAAACAGATTGATCTACAACTAACTATAAAGATGCAGAATTAAACTAAAAGCAGGAAAGAACTAATCTACTCTGCTCAAATGAAATTGCAGAAATGAAACACTAGTCTACGCTTGCAAAAATGAAAGGCTAATCTATGAAAGCAGGAAATGCTAATCTATGAAAGCAGGAAATGCTAGTCTATGAAAGCAGGAAATGCTAATCTATGAAAGCAGGAAATGTCTATGTTACTTTTGCAGAATGGAAATGAAATAAACTACTTAGCAGAAGGCAAGAGTAAGAAAATAGAAGAAAAGCAACAATTACTAATACTCTGATGCTTCCCCAGCAATGGCGCCAAAAAGATGGTGGGCTCCAGTATTGTAGCAATAATGCTACAACTCCTGGAGCTTCCTATCTATAATTTTATCAACGCGGTAGTTCGTACAAACTTGGAAGCGACGGTGCTGTATGCACAAGTACTAGCTCTTGTCGCAGTTGTCACTTGGTCAGCTGGCACAAGTCCGCTAGGGCTCAAGCCAACTTCTATATGCTCTCAGAAGAAGCTTGCTAAATGATGGACGAAGGCTATCTTAAAGGAAATTAATCTATTTTGCAAAAATGAACTGAAAGCCAACCAAAACATGGAAACCCTAGTAAACCCTAATCTGACTAGCTTAACCTCTAGGATGCAATGGGTGGAGTGCAAGTGTCTGGAAATGATGCCATTACTTCTAATGATGTGAAATGCATGAACTTAAACTACTTTGATTGAAAAGAACATGTTTTTGGATTTTTGCTTAATTGGTTGGAGTGATGATGATTTTGTTTCTTATTAGGGTTTGGTTGTGCAGAGGTGGTGCGAAAGGAAGGAAAGCTTGGGAAAGGTCAGGGGGGCTAGGAGAGGTCCCAGGGGATCCTTAGCATCAGTCTACAGAAGTCTACAACGTTTGGATGCTCGGCAACCAAGTTTGCAGGCTCCTACAGGATGTCTGCAGGGGATCCTATAGGAAACTCAGGGAATTCTACAGGAAGTCTGCTAACTTCTACAGGATGCTCTACCATGGGAGTTTTAGGTGATGGTGAGGTGATGGAGTGGTATGGGTGGATAGGTAAGGTGGAGATGGAGCTTGTGATGACTCAGGGGCAGAGAAATAGGACAGAGAATGAGTGCACGAAGTGGTTGGTGGATAGAAGGATGGGATCAACAAAAGGTCAAAAGGATGAAGCTACGTGGGCAATGAAAGAGTTGGAAGGTGAACGAGCTGGACAAAGGCCGAGTAGGTGGCTTGAGGAGAGGTCAAGAAGAAGAAGAAGGAAGTGGAATGATATGGAGCAGTGTAAATGAAACAAATGACTTATGTCTTGCACCAAAAACGAGAATTCATTAACCTATGATACCTGTGCCATTAAACCTATGAACAGCAATGTAAAACCGAGAAAAGAAGCCGTGCATGGAATGAAAAATGTAGAAGTATGGTTCAATATCAAAAGTGCATGGATGGATCTTCAATGAAAATGACTATGTTGCAGCTTGCATGGAAGTAAAAGACTGCGTTTCTTTTTGGTGGTTGATATGGACTGCACCCCAATCCCTAAACAGAGATGGCAGTGATCTCTAACAACCTTTTTCTTGGAGCTCCAGTGATTACAAACCTCCTATTCTGATCTAAACAACTGAAAGCAAAGTAACCATAAGCTAATCCTACTCAATCACATAAAAACTAAATCAGCAGACTGTAAATTCGAATTGCATGTCAAAGTAAAGAAACAAAGTGCTGGAACGAAAGGCAAATAACACTACAAAACAGAGGAGGTCTATTGCTCTCAGGTTGGGCCCTAACCTGAGAGCTATAGCTCCCTTAAAAACTTAGAATTAGATCCAAATCTGCTTGCCTTTATTCATAATCAAAAGTCTAATGTCATGCCAAAACTGGCTTACAAAATAACAAAAACCGAGCTGTAACTCGTGCTTAGAGATTACAATAGTAATTCCAAAAGTCAAAAAGCTTCTAACAAAGGCTACGGCCTTCATATTTATACAAAATGAAGATCAAGCTGGCTTCCTTCATTCGTGGAGCTTGGCTGTCCAACTGAAAGTCAAACTGCTGTAAAACTGCTGATCCTGTAGAACGTGTTGGCTGCCTTTAAGCTCGGTGGGGAGAGCTGTTAGAGCTCGGAGTGAAGGTGATAATCACGAGGAGGGTCATCAAGACTGTGGACAACCTCCCTATGAACCCGCAATGTCACCTTTGTTGTCTCCTTGTCTCCTTTTGCGTGGTCTTTTGCTCTCTTTAATGCCAAGAACCTGAAATCATCATGTATTAGTCACATAGATATAATGCCTGCCCTTCTTCCTACAAACAACACGAATATACTAAGAAATGAATGCATAAGTGGTAAAATGTGAATTGTTGAGCAAGGTAAGTAGGCCAATATGAGCCCAAATTGTACCAAAAATTGGGGCTCATCACTCAAGAGAAAGCTTCATCTTCAAGGGACAGATCCATTGGTAGAACAGCAAGGGAGGTTAGCATACAAAGGTAGAAGATCAATGAGACAAAGACAAGCATGAGGACATGCTTGAAGATCAGCAAGGGGGAGATGTTGGCCTTCAGTTTTGGTCTTCTTTTGCTTAGGGAAACTTACCTAATTCTTATATTTTCCATCCATTTTCCATCATATCCATCTCATTTTGATGTATTTTATGCATATTCAGGTGTTTAATTTTAATTTTGAAATTTCTAGAAGTTTTTATGAAAATTGAGTTTCAAGTGCAATTTTGGACTGAATCAGAAATTCCCGTAATAGCTATGAGGATGACATGTTTGCAGGACACTTGGGCTCGAGTTTGATCCATGGATGGACAGCTTGGGAAATAGGACTAAGCTAACTACACTTGGTTCGGCCAGAACAAGATTTATTAGGCCCGGTCAAGGCTGGTCAAACATGACTAGTCACCAGAAAATCCCTAGGAAATAGGGCAGTTTTGAGATTTTATGGGATTGACCATATTTCTTGGGATGAATTGGATGAGTTCGACTTAGATAGGTGGATATGAGTAGATATGAGTGTTAGATATAATATAGATCAGTTTGTTTCATTAAACCTCTATTTAAAGCCAAGACTTTGATGGCTTTTGAAAGGAAATTTGTATGTAACTTCTGTATAATTAAAGTTGGGAGCTAATTTGAAGAACTTGTTTCATTCCAATTTGTTTTTCATGCTTGGTTGATTTACTGAAGTTTTTGTAGCTGAGATTTCTTCAAGTGTGCAAGGCAAGGGTGGAGGGCCCCCACACCAAGCTAAGTACACTTCTTGGTTCAATTTTCATAGTTTTCATAGACTAGTTCTTGTTTCAAATGTATTTAGATGTCTGATGATTGTTGAATGAATATTGGTTTAATTCTAATCTACATATGAAGGGACACAAAGGAATTTAAGTTAAATTCCCCTTCTATTTGATCTTGAACTAAAACTGAATTTCATTCTCCATTTCTCATTTGAAGTTATTTCTGCATTTCTGGTTTGAAGGAATGGTGATTGTGATATAGTAGGATTGTGAAGAAGGACAATCTGGACCTCCTTAGTTAGGAGCATCTTCTTTTACATTTTCTACATCATAAGCCATTGTTAATTAGTTCTCTTAGATTTATCTTCATGAAAGTAGTATTGTAGGGAAGAACAACCTGGTTCTCCTAAGTTAGGAGCCTCTTCCCTCATATATTACATAAGTGAATTAGAAATTGTTAAAATAGGTTTATATTTGTAATATGTACTTCTTTAAATCTTCAAATTTTATCTTCTAAACTTGATTATATCTGATGTCCATATACAGTGGGTTTGCCTCCAAGTTTTACAAACCCGGATTGATAATTAAATACTTGTGTTAATTTAGTCAATAAATTAGCTCAACATTTTGGTGCCGTTGCCGGGGAGGTAATTATCAGCATATTCAAATAGAAGATAAACAAAAACGCTAAAAATTTTGCTAGTATACATTTCTCTTAGTTATGTTTCTTTATGTCTAGAAATAGAGATCTTAAAATTAGGTTTCCAAAACAAAACCCCCCAAAAAAAACATAAAATCAAAAAAATAACTACAAAATCCATTTTCAACGACAAGATCTAAAAGATGATGTTAAAGAATAGGTTACAACACTACTCCATTCTTCAACATTCTTTCTCATCAATTCTTTATGATCAAATAAATTTTCATGTCCAAACATTCATTAAAGTATATTTTTCAAATTTGGATATGAGTTTACTTATGATCTTGTTACGAAAATGGATGCACTGGAAATTCTCTTATACTTGAGAGAATGAATTATTTTTCTAAAATAGAATAGGATAGAATAGAATAAATGGTGGCATTATGAGACAAGTGTTTTCCTTGATGGCAAATCACACTGATGACAAATCATAGTGCAGAAGGATAGTAGCAAGGAATTGATGATCAGTCTACAAGTATGAAGAAAAATATATACACGCTGGTTCACTATATACCAAGTCGCGTATACAAGCAGGTTCACTATATACCAAGCCGCGTATACGCAGGTTCGCTATATACCAAGTCGCGTGTACACACAGGTTGGCTTCAGTAAAAGAGTGTGTATGTGGAAAACTTATCTTTGGTCCATGGCGGTTATTCCTTGGAAGTTGTGCCTATGGTTTTGGACCATGGTGTCTTGACGGACGTGTTGATCCCTAGTTTTGAAGTTGATGGTATTGTGTTACTATGGTTTTGGCCCGAGGTATTGAGCAAGGCCTAAGGCTATATAAGGAGAAGAAGATCATTAGGCAAATGTATCTGAAAAGGCTTGAATATCTGATGAAGTATTAGATCCAGTATGCAGGTTATTGGTTGATGATGTATTGCTTGATCTGAGCTAAGGTGAGATCTCATCGGTTGATGGAGAACAAGATCTAAGGAGAGATCGGGATCAAATGGTTTGAAATGAACTATCTTTATATGGTTGATTATGTGTATTTCTAGATCTGCATACTGACGCAATGTTATGTTCTTGGTATAACTGATATCTGGTACAGCTGCAAGTTATGAAAAATTTATTTTTAGATCTGTACGCAGGTTGTCTTCGGTAAAACCGTGTGTATACGCGGGTTGCCTTCATTAAAGTAGCGTATATCTTTTGGAGCTTGATTTTTGGGTTGCAGCTGGGTCTGACTGTTATTGCAGAGTTCTGTAGTCTGCTCTGTGTTCTGGTGACTGGGTTTGACAGGGTCTTAGTGGTTCAGTGATTCAAAGATTGTTGATGCGAGTATTGGTTGTTTTGTAATCTGCTATGAAAGTTGAATGAATTGTGGTTTTCAGATTGTAATGTTGTGCTTCAGGAATATCCAGTTTGAAAATGTATGAAAAGTGGTACCTGAAGGAAAGAAGATTGTAGGCCTGCACCTACGTACTAGTATCTTAGCTAGTACAAGAGCAAAGGGGGTTGGAGCTCCCTTCCAAGGAAGTTTGGAGAACGAGAGAAGGTTGAAGCCTTCTGCAGGTTGTAGCCTGCGTACTGGTATAAGGCTGCACTAGTACAAAAGATTGTAAACTGAAGTTCTTATTAAAGAAAGATAGAGACGACTTGCAGCTGGTGGTTTTCACCCACATTGGGTTTCCACCTTATATCATGGTGTTCATGTGTGTGGCTTTTGTGTGATGATCTGTTCTGTTATACTACATCTGTTTACTCTTAATATGGTGAATAATGTCCTAATGCATTTAACTGAAGAAAAACTAATTGAATTATAAGATTTATGGTTATACGCTGGTTTCTTTAGACACAGTGGCGTGTACACGCTGGTTCACTTAACTGAAGTAGCGTAAATGTTTCTGAGCATTGAAAAAGTTTTATTGATCTGATAATACTGATTCACCCCCCCCCCCCTCTCAGTATTATTTCCAACAATTGGTATCGGAGCCGGACCTTCAGAGAAGCTTGATCGCTTGAAGGTAGATCATTCATCATGAGCAACTACGAGAGAGAAGCATCAATCAGGCCACCGGTTTTTGACGGGACAAACTTCAATTATTGGAAGGTAAGAGTTACTGCCTATCTTCAATCTCTTGGTACAGAAGTTTGGGACATCGTAGAGACAGGCTACACTTTTCCTTCAGCTACTCCTACAGATGCAGCCGAGAAAAAGAAATATGAAACAAATGCGAAAGCAGTCAATACTCTATTGGGATGTATATCTCAATCAGAATTCATGAAGGTAATGCACTATAAATCTGCAAAAGAAATATGGGACAAAATTGTCACGAGCTATGAAGGAGACGAACAGGTAAAGCGTGCTAAACTTCAAACTCTCAGGATTAAGTATGAGACTCTCAGAATGTATAATGATGAAAGTGTGGCTAACTATTTCCTTAGGGTAGATGAGATTGTTAATTGCATGAAAAACTTGGGTGAAGAAATAAAAGAGGCTATTGTGGTTGAAAAGGTTCTAAGATCTTTGTCCCCCAAGTTTGAATCTAAAGTGTCTGCCATAGAAGAAAAGGAAAATCTGCAAATTCTCACTATGTCTCAGCTTCATGGAATTCTAACCACTTATGAAATGAGAAAGGGAGGTCCATCAGACAGAAGAGAAGCTGCCTTCAAGGCTTCAGGTAAAGAAGATTATTATGAAGAAAGTCACGTGCCAGAAGATGAAGAAGAGGAATCAAATTTTGTCAGAAATCTTCAAAGGGGTTCTGGACGGTTCAGAGGTAAGTTACCTTTTAAATGCTTTGCTTGTGGAAGAGTAGGTCATTATGCTGCCAGATGTCCTCACAAAGATAAGAATAACAAGGGAAAGGAACCTATTAAATGGAACAAGAAACAAAATGAAAAGAAGAAAAGCTATTACACTCATGAAGATAGTGATGGTCTTTCAAATAGTGATGAAGATGAACAAGGTAATAGATATAAACTTTTAATGGCTTTTGAAGATGATGACTATATGGATGCTATAGATGTAGAAGGTTTTTGTGAAGAAATGAAAGATCTCAAAGTTTGCTTAGAAGAGAAGAGTGCTATTATTGATTCTCTACAATGTCAACTAGCTGAAAAGGAAAAACATCTTGAAAAATTGGAATGTGAGATTGTTTGTCTTAGAAAGGAGATTGAGAAAACAAAAGCGATTAATCTTAAATTTGTTAAAGGATCTGAAACCTTGGATGAGATTATCAATGTGCAGCGATCTCCTCTGATCAAGATAGGTCTTGGATATAATGGAGAAACATCTCAAGCATCTACCTCTAAAAGCTATCTTGATGCAGCAAGGAGAAGCGAGCAAAGACCAAATAAAAGTCATTAGGTGAATCAGGGATAGTTTACCTCAAGAACAAATAAAGACCATCAAGAAATTCGGGGACAAATTGCCTTAAGGACAAACAAAAGCTACAATCAGCCTCAGGTAACATCTTCCCAATTTGCTCCAAGAATGAATGTGAATAGAAGCTACAATCGGTTGGATGATAGATCTGATTATCGCAGAAGTTTCTTTAATGGCCAATGCTTTTCTTGCCATAACTTCGGTCACAAAGCAGCTCAATGTGTTGCCTAGAAGACAATCATGACTAGAGAAGCTCAAAAGCAAGGGAGAATGAATGGAACCATGAAAAGGACTTATAACAACTTTTCGGTTCTTGAAAATGAAGTTGAATGCTCTATTTGTAATAACTTTGGTCATGAGGACTCTAAATGCAGGAGCAGGTTCCGGAAGACAACTCAGAAGGAACAAACCTCAAATGTCAGAACATGGAGAATAAAGGAATCGCAACCAGAAAGATGTGGGATAGCCTTTTATGCAGAAGGTCAAGAAAGTCTATGGTACATTGACAGCGGATGTTCAAAGCATATGACAGGGGACAAAGAAAAGCTTGAGTCATATACCGCATTAGAAAAGGGGAAGAAAGTTTCTTTTGGAAACGATATCTCTGCAGCCATAAAAGGAAAAGGTGTTGCTCCATTGAAAGAGAAGGTCAAAGCTGGAAATGTTTTGTATGTTGATGGATTGAAGCATAATCTTCTGAGTGTCAGTCAGATGTACGATCAAGGAACAGAGGTAATATTTAGATCAAATGGATGTTGTGTTCGTGACCTTGATACAGGTAAAACAGTGATCAAAGGAAGAAGGACTCCAAATAATCTATACATATTTGAAGAAGGACCACAACAATGCTATTTGAGCAAGGATGATGAACACTGGCTATGGCATCGGAGGTTGGGGCATCTAAGATTTTCAAAAATAAGGAAAGCATGCAAATATCAGGCAGTTCGTGGTCTTCCAGATATCAAAATTCCAGACAACACTATATGCAAATCTTGTCAGTTTGGAAAGCAAACTAGAACTAACTTTCCAGAGAAGGAAGGATCAGCCAGCATACCTCTTGAGCTAGTCCATACAAATGTATGTGGTCCATTTAGGAAAAGGACACCTCGAGGAGAAGAATATTTGATATTATTCATTGACAATTTCTCCAGGTTTGTCTGGTTAGGGCTTATGAAGCACAAAGATGAAGCATTCGAAAAATTCAAATCCTTCAAAGCTTTGGTTGAAAATGAACCAGGACACAAAATTAAGTGCCTCAGATCTGACAGAGGTGGGGAATTTACCTCAAACGAATTTTTCGATTTCTGTGAAGAACATGGGATAAGAAGAGAATTCTCTACAGCTAGAACTCTTCAGCAAAATGGGGTTGTGGAAAGAATGAACAGAACAATCCAACAAATGGCTCATGCTATGCTTGATGAATCAGGTACTCCCGCAACTTTTTGGGGTGAGGCTGCACATGCTGCGGTTATTATTCTTAACAAAACAAATGTCTGAGTAAACAGCACTCAAACATCTCATGAGCTCTGGAGTGGTGAGACTCCTTCGGTGAAGCATTTCAAAATCTTTGGGAGCAAATGTTATATTAAGAATACTGATGAGCAACTTGGAAAACTTGAACCAAGAGCAGATGAAGGCATTCTTCTTGGTTATTCTCCACATAGCAAAGCATACAAGTGCCACAACAAAAGACTTGGCAGAATTGTTGACAACATTGATGTAGTGGTTGATGAGAAGGGATATATTCCTAGGCAAGTTCATCATGAAGACATTGAAGAAGATGATGGCTACCCTCAAAGGCAAAATGATGAAGAAGAAGAACCTCAAGAAGAACCTCAAGAAGAACCAGAGGAGCAGATAAGAATAGAAGAGAAGACTCCATCCAGATATGTTCAAAAGAATCATCCAGAATCTCAGATTGTGGGGCAGAAAGAAGCAGGAATACAAACAAGAAGAAGAATTGCAGAAGCTTCAAGCTATTTGGCATTACTCTCTTCCACTGAACCACAAAATGTGAAAGAGGCATGCAAAGATGAATGTTGGGTCAAAGCAATGGATGAAGAACTTGAGCAGATCGAAAAGAACAATACTTGGGAATTGGTTCCTAGACCAAAAGATAAAAATGTCATAGGGACTAAATGGGTCTTCAAAAATAAATTGAATGAAAATGGAGAAGTAATTAGAAACAAGGCCATACTTGTTTGTAAAGGGTATGCGCAGCAAGAAGGAATAGATTTTGAAGAGACCTTTGCTCCTGTTGCAAGACTTGAGGCCATCCGAATGTTCCTTGCTCTCTCAAGCTTTCAAAACTTCAAGGTATTCCAAATGGACGTGAAATCAGCCTTTCTGAATGGAGACTTAGAAGAAGAAGTATATATTGAGCAGCCAGATGGTTTCATTCTTGGGAATGATCCAAACCTTGTATGCAGATTGAAAAAGGCTCTCTATGGTCTCAAACAAGCTCCAAGGGCTTGGTACTATCGTTTGGACAAATATCTTCACAAACAAGGTTTTTCAAAAGGATCAGCAGATAGCAATCTATATATGAAAGTTGAAAATAACAAATTGCTAATACTTGTTGTGTATGTAGATGATATTATCTTTGGTAGCAATGAAGAGGCTATGAGTCAGAACTTTTCCTTGGTTATGCAGAAAGAATTTGAAATGTCATTACTTGGAGAATTGACATACTTTCTTGGATTGAAAATCCAAAAAAATGAAGGAGGTATTTTCTTGTCTCAAACCAAGTACCTCAAGCAGATCTTGAAGAAGTATGGCATGGAAGATTCAAAGCCAGTTTGTACCCCCATGGTTACAGGATGCAGCCTCAGTGCAAATGATGAATCAGCAGCAGTTCACCAACCCACTTATAGATCCATGATTGGGAGTTTGCTTTATTTGACAGGTACCCGACCAAATATTATGCATTTAGTAGGAATTGTTGGAAGATTTCAAGCCAACCCAAAGGAAACTCATCTTCAGGCAGTCAAAAAAATCTTCAAGTATCTTCAAGGGACCCAAAACTATGGCTTATGGTATCCTAGAGATACAAATCTCACTCTTCATGCTTACACAGATGCAGATTGGGCCGGAAGTGTGGATGATAGGAAAAGCACAAGTGGTGGTGCTTTCTTCATGGGTTCCAGATTAGTATCTTGGTTCAGTAAGAAACAGAGTTCGATTGCCTTATCTACAGCTGAAGCAGAATATGTGGCTGCGGCATCTTGTTGCACACAACTTCTTTGGATGATGCAGACCTTGCAGGATTTTCAAATCACTTGCACTCCACCAGTCTCTATCTTATGTGATAATACAAGTGCAATCAGCATTTCAAAGAATCCAGTCATGCACTCAAAGACCAAGCACATACCAATCAAATACCATTTTCTTCGGGAACAAGTGCTTGAGCAGAAGGTCAAGCTGGAGTATGTTCCTTCTAAGGAACAAGTTGCTGATATTCTCACAAAACCACTGCCCAGGGAAACTTTTGAATATCTCAGACAAAAGCTGGGAGTAGTTGATGCTTCATCCTGCTGTTGAAGCTTGTCTGTTCTACAGAAAAGTTGGTATACGCAAGTTACGTAAGGGATATCCGCGTATATACGCTGATTTATGCTGGGAAAGTCGCGTGTATGGTGTACGCGTGTTCCAGAAAGCATATCCGCATGCATACGCTATTTTATGCAGGAGAAGTCGCGTATATGGAGTTCTGAACAGCAAGGACAGACTCTGGTTGGAGAAGGTCTGAGATGGGTATGCCAGAATTCTTCAGGCACAGTTTCAGGGGGTGCAGCAGGCACAGGTTCAGGGGGAGCAGCTTAAAGTCTCATAAAGCATTGTTGGCATTTAGATGCTTTTGGTTCTAGTACACAACTGTTGTTGGTTTCAGGAGAAGGAGCTCAGAAGGAAATCTTGGTTGCTGATCTAAAAAGATGTGTATCAGATGCTGCTTGTGACTTTCATAAGTCTTGGTCTAGATTTGTTGTCTCTATGTCATGTATCTCTTCTATGATATCTCTTTTATGGTTTCAAGGTCATGTAACGGCCTATGTTGGTTTCCCCACTATGCCTGGGATGAATGATGTAATATAATTGGTTGGTTCTGATGTATCCCCTCTTGGTTGGGAGTATGGATGTTTGTATTGAGTCTTTTGGTGATAGGAAGGTCCCTTATGGTGTATAAGTCTAGGTTCTTTTGAAGAACATCTTTTGCAAATCTTGCCTACAGTCAGAGGGAGCATGTTTCAGCACAGCCAAGCAAAGATATCAGCATGTACTCAGGGGGAGCACAACCCTTTGCCCTTGATGACAAAGGGGGAGAGTGATTTGATTTGGTGTTGTTGCCATCAAGTCCAAAGGGGGAGATTGTTGGCATTATGAGACAAGTGTTGTCCTTGATGGCAAATCACACTGATGACAAATCATAGTGCAGAAGGATAGCAGCAAGGAATTGATGATCAGTCTACAAGTATGAAGAAAAATATATACACGCTGGTTCACTATATACCAAGTCGCGTATACAAGCAGGTTCACTATATACCAAGTCGCGTATACGCAGGTTCGCTATATACCAAGTCGCGTGTACACGCAAGTTGGCTTCAGTAAAAGAGCGTGTATGTGGAAAACTTATCTTTGGTCCATGGTGGTTATTCCTTGGAAGTTGTGCCTATGGTTTTGGACCATGGTGTCTCGACGGACGTGTTGATCCCTAGTTTTGAAGTTGATGGTATTGTGTTACTATGGTTTTGGCCCGAGGTATTGAGCAAGGCCTAAGGCTATATAAGGAGAAGAAGATCATTAGGCAAATGTATCTGAAAAGGCTTGAATATCTGATGAAGTATTAGATCCAGTATGCAGGTTATTGGTTGATGATGTATTGCTTGATCTGAGCTAAGGAGAGATCTCATCGGTTGATGGAGAACAAGATCTAAGGAGAGATCGGGATCAAATGGTTTGAAATGAACTATCTTTATATGGTTGATTATGCGTATTTCTAGATCTGCATACTGACGCAATGTTATGTTCTGGGTATAACTGATATCTGGTACAGCTGCAAGTTATGAAAAAATTATTTTTAGATCTGTACGCAAGTTGTCTTCGGTAAAACCGCGTGTATACGCGGGTTGCCTTCATTGAAGTAGCATATATCTTTTGGAGCTTGATTTTTGGGTTGCAGCTGGGTCTGACTGTTATTGCAGAGTTCTGTAGTCTGCTCTGTGTTCTGGTGACTGGGTTTGACAGGGTCTTAGTGGTTCAGTGATTCAAAGATTGTTGATGCGAGTATTGGTTGTTTTGTAATCTGCTATGTAAGTTGAATGAATTGTGGTTTTTAGATTGTAATGTTGTGCTTCAGGAATATCCAGTCTAAAAATGTATGAAAAGTGGTACCTGAAGGAAAGAAGATTGTAGGCCTGCACCTACGTACTAGTATCTTAGCTAGTACAAGAGCAAAGGGGGTTGGAGCTCCCTTCCAAGGAAGTTTGGAGAACGAGAGAAGGTTGAAGCCTTCTGCAGGTTGTAGCCTGCGTACTGGTATAAGGCTGCACCAGTACAAAAGATTGTAAACTGAAGTTCTTATTAAAGAAAGATAGAGACGACTTGCAGCAGGTGGTTTTCACTCACATTGGGTTTCCACCTTATATCATGGTGTTCATGTGTGTGGCTTTTGTGTGACGATCTGTTCTGTTATACTGCATCTGTTTACTCTTAATATGGTGAATAATGTCCTAATGCATTTAACTGAAGAAAAACTAACTGAATTATAAGATTTATGGTTATATGCTGGTTTCTTTAGACACAGTGGCGTGTACACGCTGGTTCACTTAACTGAAGTAGCATATACGTTTCTGAGCATTGAAAAAGTTTTATTGATCTGATAATACTGATTCACCCCCCCCCCCCCCCTCTCAGTATTATTTCCAACAATAAATAAACAAGTAGAATAAATTTGCAATAAGACTTCCATAATAACTTTGTTTCAAACAATTTCTTCAAATCATTGTTCAATATTCATTTGAAAGGGCTACATGGCAAAATGCAGTAAGGACAAGCCTATTTTGGGTAGTCATATAGGATCATTTTGAAATCATGGTTTATTTTACATATCTCTTGAAATCTAGTTTTGGAATCCATTTTGAAGTTCTCAATTTATATCACAAATAAAAATGTGATCAAAATCAAAACTAAGTCTCAAGTGACATGTTAAGGACAGAGTTAGTACATCCTATATTTGAAGTGTCTAATGGAAACATTTTTATCTGAAATTCATAGGGAAGATATCCCTTGGAATCTAGTTTCAAAATCAATTTGAATCACTTCAATCATGTATCATATGAAAAATTTATTCTTGAAATACTAACTACTTGTCGAAAAATATGCAAGGTGACAATTCTAGGTCTTGACTGTTCACTGGCATATTTGAGATACCAAATCATCTTCTTTTCAAAACCTGTTTATATGGGAGATATATATTCAAGTCTAGTTTAAGATACAATTTTAATCATCCTATTTGGAGGTGAAATGAAAAAGTTATGCCACATTTAGTGACTACATGTCTTCAAAATAGTATAGTAAAACTCTGCCTCATAGGTCTTTTCATCACCAATTTTGTGATATTAGGCCTAAGAATTCACTTAAACTTGGCTTTGGAATCACTCTAATTCGATATAAAACAAATATTTTGTAAACAAAATACCGCTAGGAGGTCTAGGCTGGCCACCATTCCTCAAAGGGGTCAATAAATGCATTATGTTTGTCTATCATCTTTGGACTTGTTTTCTAAGCAATGCTTGTAACGATTTACATGTTTATTGGAAGAAGAGAGACTGTACACCTCTCTTCCTCCATCATCTAATGTTGTATTGCAGGCAAGTGCTATGTTTTTGCAGGTCATAGGAAGAATGAAGGAGTGAATTCCATGGATGAAGTAATTTTCAAAGTCAAATTCATATTCCAGAATATGAATACAAATGTTCAAGTCAAAGAAAAGTGAAGATACACCTGATGTTGAGTTCATTCAATGAAACTCAAACTCTTGAAGCTTGCTCTTCAATGTTGACCAACAACACCACTAAACCCTACAACATGATCGAGATCAAGGCAAAAAGACATGAAGACAATCATTAGAAGAAGCAGTCAAGTTCAGTACTATGTCAAGTCACATCAATATTCAAAGAAGCCTTTCATATTGAATTCATATTGTTCATGATTTGATCATCATCATTTGTTCATGATTTGAATTCATATTGTTCATCATCCATACTGTATGTTAAGCTCCATGACCAAGCATGTTGAAGTCCAGACTTACTACTACGTCATGACTTCAATATAACCTATTTCCATAAGCTTTTCATACATCCCTACTCATTACATCCCACCTCCATCTAGAAAAGGAAAACATAAAAAAATATAAAAAAAGATCAAAAGTAATAAAGGAGTTTGGTTGTGAAAATCCACGAAAGTGGCACAATACAAACTCGAATTCATATCGGAAAACCAACCAGCTTGGCCAATATGAATTCTCTATTTTGTTTTACCATTTCTTCAGTTTGAGTCTGTAGGAATCATCCTCCAAAATAAAGAAGACTTGAGGACAAGTCTTCCCATCAGCAAGGGGGAAGGTTCACAAAAAGAAACTTAGTTATGCAGCTGCATTGACGATGGAACTTGTATTGTTGGCAGTTGGGACCTGAAATATTTTTGAAATCAATTGCAGAGGGACCTGAAATGTTCACATAAACATGTATATAAAAATGTACATGACATAAGGGACCTGAGTTATCATGAGTCAATTGTAGAGGGACCTGAACTACATCAACAAGCAATGGACCAGAATCAATGAAGGATGCTAGAACATGCAACATAAATAAGCTCTATGTTTCTATCTATCTACGATATTCGATCAAGACAACTTCATCCAATATTGTTAAGGAACAACAACATTCATCCAATACTACAGGGAAGTACAAATACCGTAAGTGCACAATTTTGTTCTTGCAAATTTACATATTTGTAGAAATTTCTAGACTTTGTTATAATTGAGTTAATACCTGAATGCATATTTTATATTCTCCTCATCCTATATCCATTATCCTATATCTACATTTTCATTTACCCTAGACCTAATCCAATGTACATATGTACATATTTTTCATTCCATAACCCTTATAATTCTACATTCCCTTCATAATTTCCATATTCATTTCAAAAACCCTAACCCTAAGTAGTTTTCCATAAAGAAAAAGGGATCAAAGTGAGGATTTAAAAAGTTGAACCTGCACAAACAAAGCAAGCATTAGTCCTATGGAAACAATTTTAAACATGACCTAAAAAAATGGTCATTTTAAAATTAAGGAAATCATTGCTATACATATGGAATATCAAACAAACAAAATTGAAATGATATGATGCAATAAGGTGAAGTTATAATGGCAAATTGAATACAATATGATGGCAAACCTTATGGAACTATGCAACGATATCAAGCATATGGTAAAGGGTAAGAAATATCAAACATGCACATTTTTTTTAAAGGAAATGTATTAAACATTATATGCGCATTTTGAAAGGGAATACAAAAAGGAAATGTAATGAGCATAAAAGCTTTGAGCGCATGAAAAAAGTGGCAAACAAGGAAATGATTTCATATAATTATAAAACAGACTTGCAACAATATGATTTCATAGTATGGCGTTGACAGCAGGGTTCAAGGACTGATGAATATAAACAGCCGTGGGTAGTGGCGAATGTGAAAAACAAAACCATGGTTCATGCAGCCACGTTGGAAGCAATCGGCATAGCAGCAAAGCAATATATATGACAGTCAAAGGATAAGCCAATGGATTGGAGGACAACCATGAATCATAAGGTATATCGGCAGTCACGGCAGAATAAGTCGGTATGCAGAAGGTCAATCCATGATATAATGGAAGGATGGCTTCAAATAAATCAAATATAACATGCGCTAAAGTCATAATAACAAGTATGAATGTCGGATGGTGTCAACATTACAATGAAAATAATTAAACATAGCTCCATTTAGCAGTTCAATGGTTATGCACGGCATACCAGTCAAAAGTAAATGGTCAAAAAGTTTTTTTTTTTTTTTTTTTAAACAGAGAAATAAGCCACGTTCTATTTTGGTCAAGAGGATAGCAACCAAACAGTGAAATGGTAAAAACGTTTTGAAACAAGCAAAAATAAATCCTGTACGTTCAGCAAAGAAGAACTCTTCCATTGTTGCAGCTCAGAATCATGAAATTTTTTTTTTTCCAGAGAATAGCAGCCGGAGGATTAAGAGCGTTAAAAATGTTTTGATAGAGGAGGTAAGGAAAAATAGCTGAGTCCATGGGTAAATAGCGCCAGTTGGTTGCCCAAAATCTCATGGAAACTTCAGATAAGACTAGATTTGATTTGCTTCAGATCGCAGAGGTAAAATCGGGATCATGATTGTCGAAATTTTTGTTAAGAACTGTCTGTCATTTAATTGTCAACACACCTGTTCTTGCCACCAGTCAGCAAAACGACGTTACAGGGATTTGGAGCGCCATTAAACAATCCTCAGAACTCGCCAATAGCCAGGTAAACGCCAAAAGATCTTGATTCCAGAAATTAATAAATACAAGGGTTAGATGAACAGCAGTATTAATGAAGTAAACGGCTATGTGATAAGGAAACACGATTTGTTCATCAATCAAGGCGCTGAGTAAGGCACTAAAATCATGCAAAACAATGCGGAAATCTAACCATATTTCGCATGCAAAACACGTCATTCAGATATCTTTGGGATCATATGCGTATTTTGTAAAGTCGAAACAGAGCTTTTGTATAAAAATGACTTTGTATAGCAGAGGAGGCAGAGTGTTATTGTTTAGAGCCGAGGATGCGTTTTTTTTAGTGTTGTTTCATGACATAAGGATTGTATGGCCAATACGCTTTTTTCCATTGTTACACACGGATATATATTGCATGATTTTGATTAAGAAAGGACTGTAATGTGTAACAAAAACATATACTGTGTACATGAAAAAAAATTTGGTTGCTACAGGGGATTGATCGTATATTGTGCATTGTATAGCAGAGGTTTTCAAAGGGCCGAGTCATTTGAGTTTTTGTAGGAAATGCACTGATTGTTTGAAGAGCTATTAACGATGAAAATCCTTTAGTTTTTTAAACAGTGCAGGGGTTGATACAAACCATTGAATAGTGAGCAGCAAGTTTCTTTATGATGATTAGCACAGTGCTGAAGATTAGTTATTGAATCTTGGCTTGCATGGTGAATTATACAAGGAGCAAAAGAACAATATCTTGAGATTACATTAAGATATTTTTCTTATGTATTTCCATTTCAAAGCAGAGCTCAGTTATTTTACAAGAGGTGTTTGTTTTTTTTACAAAGGGTAATGATTTTAAAAAAACAGTGACTTATTGTTGTCGTGAGACAGAAATCAAACAAGCTTGCAATTCAATTGTTTTAAAAAGAGCATCAAAAACGAGGTAAGAAGGATACTGGAGAAAAAATTTGAAGAGAAAAAATTGATTTCAAATTGAATGATCATTCAATCTCCGGAATGCATTTCAATTTTGAGAAGCTACTATTTTTCATTTCTTTTTCTGGGCAAATGAAAATGAAATTTGAAAAACGAAAACATGGGTTTTCTTCAAAACGAGCCTAATTAGACTCCATACGAACAATTTTCTCAAATTCATTTCTATTTGAGATATTTTTATGGTTCTTTTGACCCATATTGTGCAGATTGCATGGGTAAACCAGTGGCTAAATTGAAAGTGAATGCCTAGACATAAAAAAATTGCTTCTTTTAATGAGATGTAAGGGAAACTGGATATTGGATCCTTTGAGTAAAATTGTTGATTTGAGAGGGACATGAATCCTGTGTCGGAATGTATTGAAAAATTCAAGTTTTATTTGTTGTCTGAAGCTACTCATCCAAAATGATATATTGGTAAAGAATGTCATCCACAAGAAAAGAGAAGAAGTACATGAAAGCATAGATATCCTTTTACAGGTAGCTCAAGAGAAAGCTTCATCTTCAAGGGATAGAGCCATTGGTAGAACAGCAAGGGAGGTCAGCATACAGAGGCAGAAGATCAATGAGACAAAGACAAGCATGAGGACATGCTTGAAGATCAGCAAGGGGGAGATGTTGGCCCTCAGTTTTGGTCTATTTTTGCTTAGGGAAACTTACCTAATTCTTATATTTTCCATCCATTTTCCATCATATCCATCTCATTTTGATGTATTTTATGCATATTCAGGTGTTTAATTTTAATTTTGCAATTTCTATAAGTTTTTATGAAAATTGAGTTTCAAGTGCAATTTTGGACTGAATCAGAAATCCCCGTAATAGCTATGTGGATGACATGTTTGCAGGACACTTGGGCTTGATTTTGATGCATGGATGGATAGCTTGGGAACTAGGACTAAGCTAACTCCACTTGGTTCAGCCAGAACAAGCTTTATTAGGCCCGGTCAAGGCTGGTCAAACATGACTAGTCACCAGAAAATCCCTAGGAAATAGGGCAGTTTTGAGATTTTATGGGATTGACCATATTTCTTGGGATGAATTGGATGAGTTCAACTTAGATAGGTGTATATGAGTATATATGATTGTTAGAGATAATATAGATCAGTTTGTTTCATTAAACCTCTATTTAAAGCCAAGACTTTGATGGCTTTTGAAAGGAAATTTGTATGTAACTTCTGTATAATTGAAGTTGGGAGCTGATTTGAAGAACTTGTTTCATTCCAATTTGTTGTTCATGCTTGGTTGATTTACTGAAGTTGTTGTAGCTGAGATTTCTTCAAGTGTGCAAGGCAAGGGTGGAGGGCCCCCACACCAAGCTAAGTACACTTCTTAGTTCAATTTTCATAGTTTTCATAGACTAGTTTTTGTTTCAAATGTATTTAGATGTCTGATGACTGTTGACTGAATATTGGTTTAATTCTAATCTACATATGAAGGGACACAAAGGAATTTAAGTTAAATTCCCCTTCTATTTGATCTTGAACTAAAACTGAATTTCATTCTCCATTTCTAATTTGAAGTTATTTCTGCATTTCTGGTTTGAAGCAATGGTGATTGTGATATAGTAGGATTGTGAAGAAGGACAATCTGGACCTCCTTAGTTAGGAGCATCTTCTTTTACATCTTCTGCATCATAAGCCATTGTTAATTAGTGCTCTTAGATTTATCTTCATGAAAGTAGTATTGTAGGGAAGAACAACCTGGTTCTCCTAAGTTAGGAGCCTCTTCCCTCATATATTACATAAGTGAATTAGAAATTGTTAAAATAAGTTTATATTTGTAATATGTACTTCTTTAAATCTTCAAATTTTATCTTCTAAACTTGATTATATCTGATGTCCATATACAGTGGATTTGCCTCCACGTTTTACAAACCCGGATTGATAATTAAATACTTGTGTTAATTTAGTCAATAAATTAGCTCAACATTTTGGCGCCGTTGCCGGGGAGGTAATTATCAGCATAGCAAAAAGAAGATAAACAAAAACGCTAAAATTTTTTCTAGTATACATTTCTCTTAGTTATGTTTCTTTATGTCTAGAAATAGAGATCTTAAAATTAGGTTTCCAAAACAAAACCCCCCAAAAAAAACATAAAATCAAAAAAATAACTACAAAATCCATTTTCAACGACAAGATCTAAAAGATGATGTTAAAGAATAGGTTACAACACTACTCCATTCTTCAACATTCTTTCTCATCAAATCTTTATGATCAAATAAATTTTCATGTCCAAACATTCATTAAAGTATATTTTTCAAATTTGGATATGAGTTTACTTATGATCTTGTTACGAAAATGGATGCACTGGAAATTCTCTTATACTTGAGAGAATGAATTATTTTTCTAAAATAGAATAGGATAGAATAGAATAAATAAACAAGTAGAATAAATTTGCAATAAGACTTCCATAATAAATTTGTTTCAAACAATTTCTTCAAATCATTGTTCAATATTCATTTGAAAGGACTACATGGCAAAATGCAGTAAGAACAAGCCTATTTTGGGTAGTCATATAGGATCATTTTGAAATCATGGTTTATTTTACATATCTCTTGAAATCTAGTTTTGGAATCCATTTTGAAGTTCTCAATTTATATCACAAATAAAAATGTGATCAAAATCAAAACTAGGTCTCAAGTGACATGTTAAGGACAGAGTTAGTACAACCTATATTTGAAGTGTCTAATGAAAACATTTTTATCTAAAATTCATAGGGAAGATATCCCTTGGAATCTAGTTTCAAAATAAATTTGAATCACTTCAATCAGGTATCATATGAAAAAGTTATTCTTGAAATACTAACTACTTGTCGAAAAATCTGCAAGGTGACAATTCTAGGTCTTGACTGTTCATTGACATATTTGAGATACCAAATCATCTTCTTTTCAAAAGATGTTTATATGAGAGATATATATTCAAGTCTAGTTTAAGATACAATTTTAATCATCCTATTTGGAGGTGAAATGAAAAAGTTATGCCACATTTAGTGACTGCATGTCTTCAAAATAGTATAGTAAAACTCTGCCTCATAGGTCTTTTCATCACCAATTTTGTGATATCAGGCCTAAGAATTTTTAAAACCTGTTTCTACTGGAAGGAAGGATCAGCTAGTAGGCCACTTGAACATGTCCATACTGATGTATGTGGTCCATCTAGGAAAAGGTCACCTCGAGGAGAAGAATATTTTATATTGTTCATTGATGACTTTTCCATGATGTGTTAGATAGGACTTATGAAGCATAAAGACGAAGCTTTCGAAAAGTTCAAAGCATTCAAAGCCTTGGTTGAAAATGAATCAGATTGCAGAATCAAATGCCTCAGGTCTGATAGAGGTGGGGAATTTACCTCAGATGAATTTTTCGATTTTTGTGAAGAACATGGAATAAGAAGGGAATTCTCTATTGCAAGGACTCCTCAGCAAAATGGAGTAGTGGAAAGGATGAACAGAACGGTTCAACAAATGGCTCGTTCTATGCTTGATGATTCTGGAACTCCCGCAACCTTCTGGGGTGAAGCCGCATTTGCTGCAGTTACTATTCTCAACAAGACAAACGTCTGGGTAAACAACACTCAAACTCCTCATGAACTTTGGTATGGTAAGACTCCCACAGTAAAATACTTCAAAATTTTTGGAAGCAAATGTTACATCAAAAATACTGATGAAAACCTTGGTAAGTTTGAACCTAGAGCAGATGAAGGCATTCTTCTTGGTTACTCTCCCCACAGCAAAGCATATAAGTGTTACAATAAAAGACTTGGAAAAATTGTTGAAAGTATTGATGTAGTGGTTGATGAAGAAGGAAACATTCCTAGGCAAGTAAAATCTGAAGATTTCGAAGATGATGAGGACTATCCTTCAACAACAAATTAGACTCATGATGAAGAAGAAACCCATGAGGCACCAAAAGAACAGATAAGGATAGAAGAAAAGACTCCATCCAGGTACGTTCAGAAGAATCATCCAAAAACTCAAATTTTGGGGCAGAAAGAGGCAGGTGTACAAACAAGAAGAACTATTTCAGAAGCTTCAAGCTACCTAGCATTGCTCTCCTCCACTAAACCACAAAATGTAAGTGAAGCATGCAAAGATGAATGCTGGGTCAAGGCCATGAATGAAGAACTGGAGCAGATTGAAAAGAATAACACTTGGGAGTTGGTTCCTAGACCAAATGATAAAAATGTAATAGGCACAAAATGGATATTCAAAAACAAACTGAATGAAAATGGAGATGTTATTAGAAACAAGGCAAGACTTGTTTGTAAAGGGTATGCTCAACAAGAAGGCATAGACTTTGAAGAAACTTTTGCACCAGTTGCTAGACTTGAGGCCATAAGAATGTTCCTTGCTCTTTCTAGCTTTCAGAAGTTCAAAGTATTTCAAATGGATGTGAAGTCTGCTTTTCTAAATGGAGACTTGGATGAAGAAGTGTATATTGAGCAACTAGATGGGTTTATCCTTGGAAATGATCCAAAACTTGTATGTAGACTCAAAAAGGCTCTCTATGGCCTTAAACAGGCTCCAAGGGCTTGGTATTATCATTTGGATAAGTATCTCCATCAACAAGGTTTTACAAAAGGATCAACAGACAACAATCTATATATAAAATTTGACAATGATAAGTTGTTAATACTTGTTGTATATGTTGATGATATCATCTTTGGTAGCAATGAAGAAGACATGAGTCAAAACTTTGCCTTGGTGATGCAAAAAGAATTTGAAATGTCCCTGCTTGGTGAGCTCACATATTTTCTTGGTTTACAAGTCCAACGAAACAAAGATGGTATTTTTCTATCACAAACCAAGTATCTCAAACAAATCTTGAAGAAATATGGGATGGAGGATTCGAAACCAGTATGTACCCCTATGGTAACAGGATGCAGCCTCAGGGAAAATGATGAATCAGCAACAGTGCATCAACCAACCTATAGATCCATGATTGGTAGTCTGCTCTATTTAATAGGTACCCGACTAGACATTATGCATGCAGTGGGAATAGTTGGAAGGTTTCAGGCAAATCCAAAGGAAACTCATCTTCAAGCAGTTAAGAGAATTTTCAAGTATCTTCAAGGAACTCAAAACTATGGCTTATGGTATCCTAGAAGTACATATCTCACACTTCATGCATATACAGATGCAGATTGGGCAGGAAGCATGGATGACAGAAAAAGCACTAGTGGTGGTGCATTCTTCATGGGTCCTAGACTAGTATCTTGGTTCAGCAAGAAACAGAGTTCATTTGCATTATCTACAACTGAAGCAGAATATGTAGCTGCTGCATCTTGCTACACACAACTCCTTTGGATGATGCAAACATTACAAGACATGCAAATCACTTGTACTCCACCTATCTCCATTTTTTGTGATAATACAAGTGCAATCAGTATTTCAAAGAATCCTGTCATGCATTCAAAGACCAAGCACATACCTATCAAATATCATTTTCTCTGGGAACAAGTGCTTGAATAAAAGGTTAAATTAGAGTATGTTCCCTCCAAGGAAGAAGTTGCTGATATACTCACCAAACCACCGCCCAGGGAAAAATTTGAATACCTCATACAGAAGCTGGGAGTAGTCGATGCATCGTCTTGCTGTTGAAACTTGTCTGTTTCAGAGAAAAGTGGGTGTACGCGAGTTTCATGAGGAGGATCCATGTACATACGCCGGTTTATGTGGGTATAGTCGCGTACATGTTGGTTTGAAGACAAGCAGTGAGCCGGGCTCAAGATGAAAGGAGTCTGATATGGATCTGACAGAGACCATCTGGCACAGGTTCAGGGGGAGCATATATATTCTTCTAATAATGCATTGTTGGCATTATCCAAGAAGATATTGGTTCAAGATCACAGTGTTTTGGTTTCAGGGGGAACAGGTGCAGAAGGAGAACATGGTTGCTAGTCTGAATGATGATTGACAGATGTTGTTGATGATAGTTGTAGATATTTCATCTCTATGTCATGTATTTCTTTTCTTATCAAGGTCATGTAACGGCCTTCTTTGATTTCCCCACTATTCCGGGTATGGATAATGTAATGTTCTTGTTTTATCTTGTGTAAACTTTTGGTGTATCCCCACTAGGTTGGGTGGATGAGTCAATTCCCACTTGGTTGGGAGATGGATGTATGTATGAGTCTTTGGTGGTAGGAAGGTCACTTATGACGTATAAAGTTATGTATCTTCTTGTAGAACATCTTCTTGCAGACCTTGCCTATAGTCAAGGGGAGCATGAACAGCAGAGCAGAGCAGAAATTTCAGCATGAACTCAGGGGGAGCATAACCCTTTGCCCTTGATTTCAAAGGGGATAATGACTTTGAGTGACTTGGGGTTGCCATCAAGTCCAAAGGGGGAGATTGTTGGCATTATGACATAGGTTTGGCGCTATGACATAAGTGTTGTCCTTGATGGCAACTCACTCAAATGGCAGATCACTGATCAGGCTCTCAGAATGAAAGAAAGAGAGGTATACGCAAGTTTCCTTTGACGAAGTCACGTATACACGCGATATTGCCGATCAAAAGTCGCGTATGTGTATGCATGTACTTTCATGCACGGAGAAGCACGTACATGTGGGAACGCTTATTTTTAGGTCCATGGTATTTGGACCTTGGTATTGCATCCGAAGTATTAAACCCAGGTATTGGGTCTGTTGGCATTATGATTCAGGTGTTGTCCTTGATGGCAACCCATTCAGGTGATAGATCACTATTCTTGATGATCAGCTCTCTATTTTTAAGAAGGACGCAGGCAATCTGTTCAGAAAGTGCGTCCCCGCAGGTATACCATGCAGAACCCGCGTCTAGGGACGCAGGCCAGCCGTTCAGGGGGTGCGTCCACCCAGTGCACACATTTCAAGACAGAGAAAAGCACGTAGGGGTTTCTTGTGTGGTTTCTAGCCGACGGTTTTGTGTTTCTATGGTGTCGGCTCGTGGTATTGTTCCATGTTTTGGGGAGGAGCTTGCCTATATAAAGCAAAGGAGTTCATTTGGATTAATCATGTTTTTGGTTGAACATCTTATGAGGATAAGATCTGGTCTAGATCTAAACAAGGCGAATCTGATGGACCGAGATCTCTTCGGCTCTTGCTCGGATCTGTAGATCTGATTGTCTGGGTTTCTTCTAAAGTCTTGAAATCATCTTTGCCCAGAGGGACGCAGGTGCAGTAAGGGTTCAGGTGCGTCCGGGACGCAGGAGCGAAGCGTTTCAGGAGCGCCGGACGCAGGTGCAGGAAGGGTTCTGGTGCGCCGGGACGCAGGCAGTTCAATAGACTCAGTGCGAGGGACGCAGGCTAGCAGTTGAGCAAGGTGCGTCCGGGACGCAGGCTAGCAGTTGAGCAGGGTGCGTCCAGGGACTCAGGTCAGCAGTTGAGCAGGGTGAGTCCAGGGACTCAGGCTAGCAGTTGAACAGGGTGAGTCCGGACTCAGGCTGGCAGTTGAGCAGGGTGCTTCCTTCTCTTAAAATCCTTGTTTCTCATTGTTGTGTTCTGGGTTTTGGTCCTATTATTGTTGATCTGGTTACTACAGTTGATTGGGTGATTCTCTTACACTTGATGATCAATTAATGCTTATGGATCCAGTTTGAAAATTTATGAAAAGTGGTCCTTGTATGAAAAGAAGTAGGGGGTTGTAGCTCCCTTCCAGGAGAGACTGGAAAACGAGAGAGAGTTGTAGCTCTCTGCAGGTTGCAGCCTGCGTACTGGTAAAGGACTGCACCAGTACAAAATCATTGTAAAAGAATTTCTAAATTGAAAGAAGATAGAGACATATTGCAGCATGTGGTTTTCTCCCGCATTGGGTTTCCACCTTACATCTTGTGTTCTTTGGTGTGACTGTCTATTTTCTTTGTTCATGCTCATTATTTTATGGTACTGATATGCAAGAATAATTCAAAAGATCAAATAAGGAAGATTTGTTAATTTGCTAGATAATACTGATTCACCCCCCCTCTCAGTATTATTTCCAACAATTGGTATCAGAGCAGGTCCTTCAGAAAAGCTTGATCGCTTGAAGGTAGATCGTTCATCATGAGCAACTACGAGAGAGAAGCATCAATCAGGCCACCGGTTTTTGATGGGACAAACTTCAATTATTGGAAGGTAAGAGTTACTGCATATCTTCAATCTCTTGGTACAGAAGTTTGGGACATTGTAGAAACAGGCTATGCTTTTCCTTCAGCTACTCCTACAGATCCAGCTGAGAAAAAGAAGTATGAAACAAATGCAAAAGCAGTCAGTACTCTATTAGGAAGTATATCCCAAACAGAATTCATGAAGGTAATGCACTTCAAATCAGCAAAAGAAATATGGGACAAAATGATCACGAGCTATGAAGGAGATGAACAGGTAAAACAAGCTAAACTTCAAACTCTCAGGATTCAATATGAGACTCTCAAGATGTATAATGATGAAAGTGTGGCTAATTATTTTCTTCGGGTAGATGAGATTGTTAATTGTATGAAAAATTTGGGTGAAGAAATAAAAGAGTCTATAGTAGTTCAAAAGATTCTAAGATCATTATCCCCCAAGTTTGAATCTAAAGTATCTGCAATAGAAGAAAAAGAAAATCTCCGTGTTCTCACTATGTCTCAGCTACATGGAATTCTAACTGCTTATGAAATGAGAAAGGGAGGTCCATCAGACAGAAGGGAGGCTGCTTTTAAGGCATCAGGCAAAGAAGATCACTATGAAGCAAGCCATGTTCCAGAAGAAGAGGAAGAAGAATCAAATTTTGTCAGAAATCTTCAAAGGGGTTCTGGAAGGTTCAGAGGTAAGCTACCTTTCAAATGCTTTGCTTGTGGAAGAGTAGGTCATTATGCTGCAAAATGTCCTTATAAGGATAAAGGAAAGGAACCAGCTAGATGGAACAAGAAACAAAGTGCAAATAAGAAAAGCTACTACACCCATGAAGATAGTGATGGCTTATCAAACAGTGATGAAGATGAACAAGGTAATAAATATAGGTTGTTAATGGCATTTGAAGATGATGATTATGAGGATGCTGTAGATGTGGATAACCTTTATGATGAAATTACTAGACTCAAGAGATGTATAGAAGAAAAGAACATGATCATTGATACTCTACAATTTCAAATTGATGAAAAGGAAAAACATCTTGAAAAATTAGAAGGTGAAATTGTTGGTCTTAGAAAAGAAATTGAGAAAACAAAAGCTATTAATCTCAAGTTTGTCAAAGGATCTGAAACTTTGGATGAGATTATCAGTGTGCAGCGGTCTCCACTAAATAAGACAGGTCTGGGCTATAATGGAGAAACTTCTCAAGCATCCACTTCAAAAAGTTATCTTGATGCAGCAAGAAGAAATGAGCAAAAGCACAATGAAGATCATCAGGTAAAGCAGGGACAAACTTCAAACAGAAACTATCAGGGGCAATCCAGCTTAAGGGTGAACAAAAGCCACAACCAGCCACAGGTAAAATCTTCCCAGTTTGGTTCAAAAATAGATGAAAATAGAAATTACAATCAGTTGGCTGGTAGATTCAATAACCGCAGAAGCTTCTTCAATGGACAATGCTTTTCTTGTCATAACTTTGGTCACAAAGCAGCTCAATGTGTTGCGTATAAAACAATCATGACTAGGGAAGCTCAAAAACAAAGAAGTATGACAGGGATTACAAAAAAGACCTATAACAGCTTTTCGGCTCTTGAAAATGAAGTTGAATGTTCTATTTGCAATAATTTTGGTCATGAAGACTTTGAATGCAGAAGCAGGTTTCAGGAAAGAAAGGAACAAGAACGGAAAAAGGAACAAGCCTCAGGAACCAAAACATGGAGAATAAAGGAACCTCAAACAGAAAGATGTGGGATAGCATTTTATGCAGAAGGACAGGAAAATCTATGGTACATTGACAGTGGATGTTCGAAGCATATGACAGGTGATAAAGAAAAACTTGAGTCTTATTCTATTTTAGAAAAGGGAAAGAAAGTCTCTTTTGGAAATGATACTCCTGCAACTATAAAAGGAAAAGGTATTGCTCCTTTAAAAGAAGATGTTAAGGCTGGAAATGTTTTGTTTGTTGATGGATTGAAGCATAATCTACTAAGTGTCAGCCAGATGTGTGATCAAAGAACCGAGGTTATATTCAGATCAAATGGATGTCTTGTTCGTGATCTTGATACAGGTAAAACAGTTCTCAAAGGGAAAAGAACTCCAAATAATCTATACATATTTGAAGAAGGACAACAACAATGCTATCTAAGCAAGGATGAAGAGCACTGGTTATGGCATCGAAGGTTGGGACATCTAAGCTTCTCACAAATAAGGAAAGCATGCAAATATCAGGCAGTTCGCGATCTTCCAGATATCAAAATTCCTGACAACACCATATGCAAATCATGTCAGTTTGGAAAACAAACCAGGACTAACTTTCCAGAGAAAGAAGGATCAGCTAGCATGCCTCTTGAGCTAGTACATACAGATGTATGTGGACCATTCAGGAAAAGAACACCTAGAGGAGAGGAATACTTGATATTATTTATTGACGATTTCTCCAGGTTTGTTTGGTTAGGACTTATGAAGCACAAAGATGAAGCATTCGAAAAATTCAAATCCTTCAAAGCCTTGGTTGAAAATGAATCAGGTCACAAAATTAAGTGCCTCAGATCCGACAGAGGTGGGGAATTTACTTCAAATGAATTTTTCGATTTCTGTGATGAACATGGGATAAGGAGAGAATTCTCTACAGCTAGAACTCCTCAGCAAAATGGAGTTGTTGAAAGAATGAACAGAACAATCCAACAAATGGCTCGTGCTATGCTTGATGAATCAGGAACTCCCGCAACTTTCTGGGGTGAAGCTGCACATGCTGCGGTTATTATTCTCAACAAGACAAATGTTCGGGTGAACAGCACTCAAACTCCTCATGAGCTCTGGAGTGGTAAAACTCCTTCAGTAAAGCATTTCAAAATCTTTGGGAGCAAATGCTATATCAAGAATACTGAGGAGAAGCTTGGCAAACTTGATCCTAGAGCAGATGAAGGCATTCTTCTTGGCTATTCTCCACATAGCAAAGCATACAAATGCTACAATAAAAGACTTGGCAGAATTGTTGACAGCATTGATGTAGTGGTTGATGAGAAGGGATACATTCCTAGGCAAATACATCGTGAAGACATCGAAGAAGATGAAAGCTACCCTCAAAGACAGAATGATGAAGAAGAAGAACCTCAAGAAGAACCTCAAGAAGAATCTCAAGAAGAACCTCACAAAGACGCAGAAGAACGAACAAGAATAGAAGAAAAGACTCCATCCAGATATGTTCAGAAGAACCATCCAGAATCTCAGATCATGGGACAGAAAGAAGCAGGTATACAAACTAGAAGAACAGTTGCAGAAGCTTCAAGCTATTTGGCATTACTCTCCTCTACTGAACCACAAAATGTGAAAGAGGCATGCAAAGATGAATGTTGGGTGAAAGCAATGGATGAAGAACTTGAGCAAATCGAAAAGAACAACACTTGGGAGCTGGTTCCTAGACCAAAGGATAAGAATGTTATCGGAACAAAATGGGTCTTCAAAAATAAATTGAATGAAAATGGAGAAGTAATTAGAAACAAAGCCAGACTTGTTTGTAAAGGGTATGCACAGCAAGAAGGAATAGACTTTGAAGAAACTTTTGCTCCTGTTGCAAGACTTGAGGCCATCCGAATGTTCCTTGCTCTCTCAAGTTTTCAGAACTTCAAAGTATTTCAAATGGACGTAAAATCAGCCTTTCTGAATGGAGACTTGGAAGAAGAAGTGTACATTGAACAGCCAGATGGGTTCATTCTTGGAAATGATCCAAATCTTGTATGCCGATTGAAAAAGGCTCTCTATGGTCTCAAACAAGCTCCAAGGGCTTGGTACTACCGATTGGACAAATATCTCCATCAACAAGGGTTCTTAAAAGGTTCAGCAGATAGCAATCTGTATATAAAAGTTGAAAATGACAAATTGCTAATACTTGTTGTGTATGTAGATGACATTATTTTTGGCAGCAATGAAGAAGCTATGAGTCAAAGCTTTGCCTCAGTCATGCAGAAAGAATTTGAAATGTCCTTGCTAGGAGAACTGACATATTTCCTTGGTTTGCAAATCCAACAGAAGGAAGGAGGAATCTTTTTATCTCAAACCAAGTATCTCAAGCAGATTTTGAAGAAATATGGCATGGAAGATGCAAAACCAGTATGTACACCCATGGTCACAGGATGTAGTCTCAGTGCAAATGATGAATCTGCAGCAGTACATCAACCAACCTACAGATCTATGATTGGAAGTTTACTATATTTGACAGGTACCCGACCAGACATCATGCATGCAGTTGGAATAGTTGGAAGATTTCAGGCAAATCCGAAGGAGACTCATCTTCAAGCAGTGAAGAGAATTTTCAAATATCTTCAAGGGACTCAAAATTATGGCTTATGGTATCCTAGAGATACAGATCTTACTCTTCATGCCTATACAGATGCAGATTGGGCCGGAAGCGTGGATGACAGGAAAAGCACAAGTGGTGGTGCGTTCTTTATGGGTTCCAGACTGGTCTCTTGGTTCAGCAAGAAACAGAGTTCAATTGCCTTGTCTACAGCTGAAGCAGAATATGTTGCTGCTGCATCTTGTTGCACCCAACTCCTTTGGATGATGCAGAATTTGCAGGATTATCAAATCACTTGTACTCCTCCAATCCCTATCTTATGTGACAACACAAGTGCAATCAGCATCTCAAAGAATCCGGTTATGCATTCAAAAACCAAGCACATACCAATCAAGTACCATTTTCTCCGGGAACAAGTACTTGAACAGAAGGTCAAGTTGGAGTATGTTCCTTCTAAGGAACAAGTTGCTGATATTTTCACCAAACCGTTGCCCAGGGAACTTTTGAATACCTCAGGCAAAAGCTGGGGGTTGTTGATGCATCATCTTATTGTTGAACATCTTCTTATTGGTGGTATAGGCTCAGGGGGAGCACATAATGCATTGTTGGCATTATGGAGAAGGAGATCTTGGAAATAGCTGCAATATGTCTCTATCTCTTTCATGGTGGTACGTTGCTGCAGATCAGGTTCATAGGGGGAGCATGAGCGTAGGGGGAGCATACCCTTTGCCCTTGATGTCAAAGGGGGAGAATGAAGCTGAAGATCATGAGGTTGCCATCAAGTCCAAAGGGGGAGATTGTTGGCATTATGATTCAGGTGTTGTCCTTGATGGCAACCCATTCAGGTGATAGATCACTATTCTTGATGATCAGCTCTCTATTTTTAAGAAGGACGCAGGCAATCTGTTCAGAAAGTGCGTCCCCGCAGGTATACCATGCAGAACCCGCGTCTAGGGACGCAGGCCAGCCGTTCAGGGGGTGCGTCCACCCAGTGCACACATTTCAAGACAGAGAAAAGCACGTAGGGGTTTCTTGTGTGGTTTCTAGCCGACGGTTTTGTGTTTCTATGGTGTCGGCTCGTGGTATTGTTCCATGTTTTGGGGAGGAGCTTGCCTATATAAAGCAAAGGAGTTCATTTGGATTAATCATGTTTTTGGTTGAACATCTTATGAGGATAAGATCTGGTCTAGATCTAAACAAGGCGAATCTGATGGACCGAGATCTCTTCGGCTCTTGCTCGGATCTGTAGATCTGATTGTCTGGGTTTCTTCTAAAGTCTTGAAATCATCTTTGCCCAGAGGGACGCAGGTGCAGTAAGGGTTCAGGTGCGTCCGGGACGCAGGAGCGAAGCGTTTCAGGAGCGCCGGACGCAGGTGCAGGAAGGGTTCTGGTGCGCCGGGACGCAGGTAGTTCAATAGACTCAGTGCGAGGGACGCAGGCTAGCAGTTGAGCAAGGTGCGTCCGGGACGCAGGCTAGCAGTTGAGCAGGGTGCGTCCAGGGACTCAGGTCAGCAGTTGAGCAGGGTGAGTCCAGGGACTCAGGCTAGCAGTTGAACAGGGTGAGTCCGGACTCAGGCTGGCAGTTGAGCAGGGTGCTTCCTTCTCTTAAAATCCTTGTTTCTCATTGTTGTGTTCTGGGTTTTGGTCCTATTATTGTTGATCTGGTTACTACAGTTGATTGGGTGATTCTCTTACACTTGATGATCAATTAATGCTTATGGATCCAGTTTGAAAATTTATGAAAAGTGGTCCTTGTATGAAAAGAAGTAGGGGGTTGTAGCTCCCTTCCAGGAGAGACTGGAAAACGAGAGAGAGTTGTAGCTCTCTGCAGGTTGCAGCCTGCGTACTGGTAAAGGACTGCACCAGTACAAAATCATTGTAAAAGAATTTCTAAATTGAAAGAAGATAGAGACATATTGCAGCAGGTGGTTTTCTCCCGCATTGGGTTTCCACCTTACATCTTGTGTTCTTTGGTGTGACTGTCTATTTTCTTTGTTCATGCTCATTATTTTATGGTACTGATATGCAAGAATAATTCAAAAGATCAAATAAGGAAGATTTGTTAATTTGCTAGATAATACTGATTCACCCCCCCTCTCAGTATTATTTCCAACAGGGTCCCTAGTATTAGTTATCTATGGTTTTGGACCATGTTTGAGCAAGGCCTAAGACTATAAAAAGGAGGAAATCATTTGGTAAAGGGATTGACTCAAGGATTGAATATCTTATGAAGAGAAAGATAGGAAATACTAGTGATTGGTTTATGGGGCATAGCTAAATCTAAATCAAGGAAGAGCCTGAGCACAAGAAGATGAATAAGTTCTATTGATGAGTCAAAACTCAAGACTTGATTAGTAGTATCTTTGTGTGATTTTGATCTGTTATATTTGGCGCATGACTTGATCTATAAATCTGATAATCTGGGTGTAACTGATGTCTGAATATTTGAAAGAATGAATTATCCTTTATAGATCTGTATGCAGGTTCATCAAAGCAAAGGCACGTATACACGCTGGTTCTGTAATTCAAAATAGCGTATACACAGGTTGGGCTTAATTCAGAAGCGTATGCATGTAGGTTGTACACATTGAAGTAGTGTACGTCTCTTGAAATATGTTTTAGCTACTTTTGTTTGTTGCTGCAGTGTTCTGGGTTCAGAATTGGTGTCTGGTTACTGTTATTGTTTTCTGGGTACAGCATTCAGAGAAGTGACTATTTGATTCAGTTTGTTTGGTGCAAAGGAGATTGGTTGATGCAGATATATTTGATGTTTGATTGATGTTATTCATGGATCCAGTTTGAAAATTTATGAAACGTGGTCCCTGGAAGAAAAGAGAAGGTTGTAGCCTTCTGTAGGTCAGCACCTACGTACTAGTACCTCAGCTAGTACAAGAGCTAAGGGGGTTGTAGCTCCCTTCCAAGAGAAGCTGGAGAACGAGAGAAGGTTGTAGCTTTCTGCACGTAGTAGCCTGCATACTAGTATAAGACTGCACCAGTACAAAATCATTGTAAAAATAAGTTTCTAATTAAAAGAAGATAGAGACAAATTGTAGCAGGTGGTTTTCACCCACATTGGGTTTCCACCTTATATCTTTGTTTCCATTTGTGTGATGATCTATTCTATTTTACTGCTCCTGTTTACTATTCTTATGATTAATGAAGTCCTGATGCACTGATTAAAGATCAAAAATTAATGAATCTTAAGTTCTTTTTTGATATACGCTGGTTCGTTTAGAAACAGTAGCGTATATGCGCAGTTTCCTATAACTGAAGTAGTGTATACAAATATGATTGTGAAATATAATTGATTTAATAATATTGATTCACCCCCCCTCTCAATATTATTTCCAACACTATCTTCTATGACCTGGGCCAGTTTTGATCCAAGCGGCGAGTTAGTGAGTTTCAGAGGAGTATGTATTGATCGATCAACGAACAACATCCCTGAGTATAGCACGTTGATATAACTTCTCTCTGATGCCATCACATGTGGCATATGCCGACTTTTTGTCAAGCTAGACTCACAACTTGTCATCCTACAGCTTACTGGCATATATTATGTTCAGAATCCAGCTATCTATCGTATGTTCCTAAGGGTCAGGATTTTGGAAAGTCAGTTTGATTCTATTCAATATCAACACATTTCTAGAAACTTAAACACATTAACTGATTCATTAGCAAATTATGTGTTAGATAGACATTTGCAGCATTTATAAAAGAAAGCATTTCAATCAACATTTGCATCAGGATCATATAACTTAACCAAAATAAAGCTCCGAAAATCAAAAATATATATAACTGTTTATAGTTTGTCAAAGATGTTCTGTGTCCAAGATAAAATCGGTCCCATTACCCAAAAACTCAAAAATGTAGAAAAGCACCCTAGACTAATGGTGCTGGTGATAACAAGTCACCGCCTGTGCGATCATACGTAAGAGCCTAGTCCATCGACTCGGCACGCCAGTAGTATGGCGCTGTAATCTCAGAGGTAACTCATCGGTCCTCACATCCTAAATACCAAGGTTGATACCCTCGATCTGATCCTGCAATACTACAAGGGTCTCGGCTACATCCAAGTTGTGAAGGACAGCCCTCCCTATAGCCTCTCCTACTAGAATGACAGCTGCTACCCTCAGGTGCACTGCTGGTCGCACTGGTCCAATATCTACACAAATATATGATTTTTATTAGTCTTGATAACATTTAAAAGACATAATGACATTATAAAAACAATAAACAGAGATATGGTCAGATCTTTTTATCTATGACACCCCACTATTCGCCAGCTCCCAGCACCAAATCTGGGTCACCCCGGAAATCCATCACAGCATATGGATACTCAGCAAAGACCATCTCCTGACGGTCGAACCACTCAAAGAAGGCATCAAAGAATGAAATCTATGACTGACCAGCATGTCTGGCCATAAGATTGACCCATCTCTGCATCCGTGGTTCCGTCGATACTAGCGGTCCGAGTGAAATGTACTGTGGCTGCATCAGTGGGATCTTCTCCAAGGCGAAAGCGGTCAGAATAGAACCATAACCAAAGTTCTTAGATCTTCCGTTATTCACCTTGGTAAGTTGTTCTTTTATAACTGGAAGTACTGCATCACACCAGTTGAATACCTTTGGTTCAAGGCATTCCAGAGCATACTGCATATAGGACCTGTTGGCCAAATGAAGAGCCGCACTACTAGCCAATCTAGCAAAGGTGAATAAGATAGTCCTCAAGGACCAGCCAATGACATCTTGAATACTGATCTTGCCGTCCCTCAGCTGAGATCCATCTCTACAGAATCGGCAAATATAATCCCTCATGGATTCACCTCCACGGGCAGATCCTGATAGTGAGAGAGGGGCACCACACCTCGATAAACCGGTCAAGAAGTAGATATCCTCAACTGTCAAAGGGATGGATTTACCTCGAATTTGGAACACTTGGTTGGTAGGATCCCATGCATCGAGAAAATATTGCAACAAATTGATTTGTTGCCTCATGTTGGATATGCGGAAGAATTTGAGCAAACCACAGTTCCGCAAAGCAGTCACCATACCCGGATCATGTAAAGCAACCATGTCCTCTTCTTCATGCTCACGTTCATGCCATGTAACAACCATCTTGATCCAATGAATCTCTAAAAAACAAACAAGAGAAGAATTAGGATCCTGATTCAGGCAAAAACAGGCAAAATTTCCATGAAAAAATAATGCATAAACTTTCCCTTTTGCACCCATCGCACCCCAGCTGTGTACATCACCACTGGCCGATGGCCAGCTCAATATGCATCACACCTTTTGATGTACATTAGGTGCAATGGGGAGAGAACGAATTGTTCAAACCCCAGAGGCCCAAAAGAATAGGAAAACATGCTCAGAATCAGAAAAGGAAAGAATGCAATTGAAGAGCTCAGGGTTAGCTCCTACCTGGTCCAGATGGTGCCAAAAATAGTCCACAGAATCTCCCAGAATCAGCTGGTGAAAATCAAGGGGGAAAACACCTCCAGAGCTCCAAAAATCCCAAATTTGAATGAAATGGTAAAAATGAGAGGTAAAAACTATTTTTATGTTACTATTCACGTAGTTCAAGTAAAATATTGTTGTTTAACTCATTTTTCAAGCATGTATTTACATTTCTAATCAATTTGATGGAGTAATTGAACAGGCAGCACGACCGTCAAAAGAACATAGTGTTAATGGTGAAATCAACATCTCTGACTATTATCACGAGCAGTTTTATGCAAAGTTCAAGCTCGTTAAAAAATAAACCTAGCCATGAGCAGTTTTACATGAAGTTCAAGCTCGTTAAAAAATAAACCTAGCAATGAGCAAATGTTCCCCCAAAGTTTAAGCTCATTAAAAAATGAACCCACCTTCAGTAAATAATCTTTGCGATCGCATAATTATCAGCTTTTGAACCTTGGTCATGTTCTTACCATCACCTCCACTCTTTTTAGCCAATCATACGCCTCCATTTGATTGTTTACCCTTTTGAGGAACAGCTGCGATAAGTGATTCTATTAGCCACCTTCTTTACACTGTCGTGATTGAAAAGTTCCAAACCTTACCTGGAACTAGTTGCTATCCAAAAACATCACTCGTTCCTCAAAAAATGAGTCTCCTTTAAGCTCTTTTCATCTGACTCGTAAAATATCAAAATATTGCCGAGCAATTGGCGCCTCTAGCTCGTTAAAGTGATCGGAAGTGCCATCCCTCCTCTAGATTTTAATCGTTTTGGACCTAAGGGATTATTACACAAAAAGATCGAGTGCTTGTCTTGTTCGGCTCATTAAAACTATTGAAAAGTCATCCCTTTCGTATTATTTTATACTTTTTTGGACTTAAGGGATTACATTACGAAAAGGGACCACTGGAGTTGCCTTTATGTCTCTTTTTAGACTCTCTAAAATTGAAAAGGACCAAGTTATCTTTGTCGTTAAACTCGTTAAAACAATAGCGACAAACTTGTCCATGCAGATAAGAGCGAGTTTCACTGTCGCTAGGCTCGTTAAAACATAGCGACGGGTTTGCCTGAAGGGAAAATTATAGAACAAGCATATGTTATCCTTCTCAAGCTTGAAAAAAATAAAGAGGTACTGGTCAGCAATGACTAGGGAAAAAGGGAAGAAAACTTGAATAGCTTCATTGGTAGCAGGTCGCTCTTGAACATGACACTTTCACTCTGTCAACATGATTGAGTCGTGTTGGGTTATTTCGTTCACAGGTCATATCACCATTGGTCCACCATACCATCCACCTTGGGTTTAACGCTACCAATCCATTTCAGTGTCGTTGATATGTTCAAGAGAAGTCGCTCAGAGAATTCACCAACCTAGCTAATGCCTCATCCACTGCAATACCTTCACCCTCCATTTTTCATGACCGCCACCCTAAACCTTATATCATCAGATTGTTTTCACCTCCACAAAATCATTTGCTCTGTTCCGTGTCATAGATGTGGGATTCATTAATGCCCTGCTACGACGAGTCACTTCTTGTCGACATCAGCTCATTATCCAAGAGGTTGATTTAGGAACAACCCTTTCAATACTTTGAAGCTTGCATGCCTCAATGGCAAGTTTCTCACTTCAGGCGACAAGTTTACATCAATGGCCTTCAACCGAAAGATTTTGTGTGGTGTTCAACATCAACTCATGTATTCACACCACGTGAATTGTACTGCAGTACCTTGAGGGTCATTATCATTATCAGTGATTCCTCTCGTGCCTGTTAACAACTTACATCATTGGCTGGTAATTAGGTGATGTCTTTCCATGTTCGACATCAGAACATCTTCTCACATAGATCGACTTGTACCTCGGGTGAAGATTGAATGAGTTTGAAGACTCCGAATCTAATTTCATCCATCCAGGCTGCGATATATTCAGGAAAATAAAGACGTCAAATGTACATCATAGTTGCACAGATAATCATCCAAACTAAAGGATAGTGGCTCTACCAGAATCATCATTCTGCCACAAAGATGATTGTCTGTCTTATGTACATGAATATGAATTTATAAAGTTGAGCATGGAAATGTCTGCCTCAGCTAGATCATGAAAATATTGTGAAGATAATGTATTGTATTGTATCCTATTACAGGTCACCTTCCAGTTTTAAAAACCTCAGATCCTCATTATAAAGCATTTCACCCAACATCAAAATATTTACGACCTCATGCTTTAGGGGGCAACTATTATAGACATATTTGGGCACTGCAACCCCAATCACATATGTCCATAAACCAAGGGCTTCTAAACCCCGAAAAGTGTTATTTCACACCCTAAAGGAACAAGGTCAGCTGATTACATCATCTCCCAAAAGTTCTCCATGAAAAACTAATCAGAATTGATCAAAACTGGACCATATAGACTACTCCATGCATAGGTGCGATGCATCTCACCTATTACACACGGGGGTGCGATGCATATTGGAAAGCCCTTTTGTAGGGTGCGATGAGCAAGAGAAGACAAATGGCAGAAGCAGTTTGCTAGGTGGAAACTCAAAGAATCTTCTAGAAACTGCTCATATGACACTTTCCTCTCTAAATTCGCCCAGGGATGAGTAAAAGATCATGAAATCTCCAAGTAGAACCAAGAACTATATGACACTAATCAAAATCCCAGAAGCTGACTCACTCTCCTGTAAACATCTATATATGGATCCCTCATCCTAGAGATCCAGAGGCTGGAATTTTGTAACTTGCAAGGAAGTGTTATTGGTTTCTCTTTGAAGACATTGTTGGGTGATCTTGCTTTGTATGAGGTGAAGAGGGCTTTCATGCTGGGAGGATGATGCTGGATCAAACAGCCTGGTTGTAATCCTCTCTTCTACTACTTCTATCAATAAAGCTATTTGAGTTTTCCTCCATTTGCTTGTATATCTCTAAATCTTGTATTTGTATATGCATTTATATGGTTAATGTACATCTGATCCTACATTATTTATGGTTATAGATCTCTATGCTTTGATGGTATTTCGCTACCTTGACTCTACAGGTGTTCTTTGAAGTGGGACAAGGGAGGAAGGAGTGGCGAAAGCTTTATCAAAGGAGAGAGGAAACAAGCAAGGAGACTAGCGAAAGACTGAGGTTGGCACTCTCTGCTTCTCTCTCATCTATCTCTCATAAAGGAAAACACAAGTAACTTTAATCTGTTTGTTTCTAATATAGCTACCCATCTTAGTGGGACTAGCAGCTCTGAATGGACACTAGTTTTCCCAATAACACTTCGTCCCAGGTGCGCAGCGCACTTTATATGCGTAGCGCCCGAACAAAACTTAGTGCAAAACCTACGCCAAGTGCGTAGCACTAGAGCCCAGGTGTGTAGCACTGGTGAAATTTCGGGCTTTTACTCTATTTTTTGCCTCTTTCCTCCAAAATCGTGATTTTTGCATCTAAATTCATTCACTCGCAACAAATGAAGATTTCAAACCATAGATGAGCTTTTATATCTCCTTTCTTTAATTTTTCATTTACCAAACCCACTTTTCTAATGTCTTTGTCACTTTTCTTAAAAACTTTGTTTTTCCATTTGCAGTTTGACTCTTCTTGATCACTTGATGAACTAATGCATTGATGTTTTTGTTTCTTGCAGTGGCTGGAGTTGGCAAGGTGACCAAGGGCAGCAGCTGGAACTTATTACATATAGAAAACACTTTAAATTACATAAAATTTGTACATAGAAATAAAAAACCCTGTTTTCACCTCAAAACAGAGTTTTGAGGTAAAAACCATTTATTGAGCATATCATCAATAAATTTATGATCTTATGAACTTATAAAGCCCCCTCATGTGCCTGTTGACCTTTTATTGACTTTTGGATGACCATGGTGGCAAACCCTAGACCTAGTGAGACCTAAAACCCTAAAACTACCTTTTGCAAATGAAATGACACAAAATGACAATAAATGACCTAAACATGTGAAAACAAGCCAACAAGTAAATGCCATGAGGGAAATTAACAATGAACCACTACCATCAGTTGATCCATGACCTAATGGAATGCAGTTGATCGGATGGAACACCTAATATGCATGCAAAAAGAGAAATTTGATCACTGAGGTAGGGATGATTATACCGACACTAACAAAGGTAATTCATAATAGTAGACCCCTTAAGAATTGTTGTTTTCTCCTGGGAAGAATCAATATTACTCTTTGCTTCTACTAGCAAAGTCTCATAAGTTTACCATGGAAGAAAATTTCCTTGTTGATCCCAACATGAGGGAAATCCTACCATGATCCTTTTATCAAAATTTATATTGAATCTTTGAATAGATTCCTTGATTTCCCTTAATTTTTCCTCTATAATTTTTCCATACAAATTTTTCTGCACCATTTTTTTTATTTCTAACACCATCTTTGTCATGTCATCAACTTGCATACTTCTTAATTCCTAAGGTGATTTGGAATTAAGAAAATCAATCATTTTCTTTGCTAGTTGGGCACTTCATTAGTATTTCTCTTTGCGATCATCAATGATCCTTTCCAGGTCTCTGACAATGGTCATCTCTTCTTCTATGATCAACATATAATCCCAAATATCCTTCACTTTCCTGATGAAATAATTCTATATTATCTCTCTGGCGTGTATAAGTGACATATTTCCCTTTACCTTCTCTCTCAAGTCTTTGATTTCATTACATGTTGTTTGATAATATTTATGGTATTGTGATCCATTGTCCTTTGCCATGGTCAATTGCCTCTCTTTAACTTTTAATAGTTCCTTGGTGTCATCCAAGTTCTTCTGCATTTTCTTCATTTCATCCTATGAGATTTTCAATTTAGTCATAACCTTGGTTAGTTGATCAATTGGATCTTCTAAATCTGGTTGTACTAGAATTGTATAGATATGAGTATCCATCCTCTGTTGTTAATTAGCATTGAGTTCCTTCAAGGTAGCCACTTCATTGTTCCTCTCCAGTAATTCTTTGGTTAGAAGCTATTTTTCTTTTTCAACCTGGGCTACCTCTGGGGCCATAACATGTTCAACCACAGGCAACTTTAACTTCTTTCTCAACACTTGAATTTATGTCTCTTCTCCCTGCAAAATCTTTTGCATAGTAGATCTATCCTTGAGATTTACACCAATCTTAACAATAAATTTCTTCAAATCTTCCTTTTGGGTGTACAAGGCTTTGGAGTTTTCATTTTCTAGATTCAACTAATTAATTACCTTCCCCAATAAGGCCTCTCTTTTGCTTGCTAACAGTGATGTTTTTTCTCAAATCACTATAGATTAGTTCTTTGGTTTGTTTGTGTAGATTGATTTTATCAGGTGATGTAATATCCCTTGCATCCACAGTTAGATTCATAGTTTTGAAACCTGTTATTGAGTAGACAGACAAAGCAGAAGGCTCAGAAAAGGAAAATTTAAGTTGATTCCTTTCCAAATCCATGGTTGATAATAGCCTAGTGTGGTACTCTGATTCAAATTTGGCTTCATGCTGAGATACAACATTTTCCCTAATATTCTTATTCTTTTCTTCAATTTGACCATATAACTCCCTCAAAACATAAACAGAGCTATGTTGACTATCTTCAGGAATAGGGGAAGAAGGTGTGCATATCATCTCTCCCAGTTGTAATTGAAAACCAATTGCAGTAGAGGAACTTCCTACTAGAGGCTCAGACTCCTTTTCTTTCTCATGTATCTTTAATTTCTTGGAACTGTGAGTAGTTTCATCATCCAGCTCAATGATCTCTTCAATTCCTCTTTTTAATCATTTTTCTGCAAGATGAGGAGTTTCAACCTCCATTCCCTTACGTGTTTCATATTTACCACCATTGGCCAACTTTTCAATCTCTAGTATCGGTTCATGTATATAAGGAGCATAAGAATTCTCCACCCTTCTCCTAGAAATAATTTGATGGGGATCATATGGCCATTTGTCTCCTTGCTGAAGATGCATATCTTAAAGCATATCTTTAACCTTTTTCATAGCTTGTCTATTATTAACAATAAATGGTCCAAAATTTTTGGATAATTTGAATAAATGTCCCTTATTTGCTGGCACAAAATGAACTTGATCCACATTCAAACTTTGTCTAATAAACTCTAAACCAAACAATCTCATTGGTACAAAATAAGGAAGCTTGTAAGGGGCAACCTTTGCTCCATATAATCTAATCTCAATATAATCTTCAAACTAGAACCAATCCCCCACTTTGACATCTTTGCTGAGTTGTAAAAGGGATTGGGATTTTGGCAAGAGGCATGGTGTGACAGAGTTGTTTATAACTGAGTAGGAAACTGACATAAAAGAGGCAGTGAAATATGAAAAACCCTCATGGTCAGGGTGACTTCTAACAATGTATGTTCAGTTTATCACTAACTATTTATTTTTATGAAAATCCATTGTGTTCAGCCCTAAATGCATGAATTTATCAACATGGACATTAAGGAAGAGGTAAATCAACAAACATGGAAATCTGAAACAACCAGTAAGATTCAAATTTGATATCTTGGAATTCACTAAACCCTCCTAGAAATTTGGTATGTTAAGAGTCACCCCAAGCTGCATAACCAAAATAAACAATCCTATAACTACATGGTCAATTGTAGAAGTATTTTCTCTCCCCAAAACCTTGGCAATTACTTGAAAAACTAGTCGAACTTCTTCAGCAAAACTATCTAGGGGGAACACAATTGGTTCTAAAGATAAAACATGTCCAACTATCATGAGGTGAAAAGACAATTTAGCATAATTTCCTCCGTACAAGTTTTGGAACTCAAAAACCAGGGTTTCATAAGAAAAAGAGGTATAATGCTCTGAGGGTGGAAAATCAAGGACCTATTGAATTAAAAAGACAGAAACTTGGAAAATGTTCTCCTCCAGTGAATTCATGACAAAACATTTCTGAGGATATAGGGAAGAGACCAACCAAGTGATAAATTCTAGATAAACATATGTCTGAGGAATAATGGAAGAAAATAGCCCTAATTTTACAACAACAGAGTATACAAGGGAGTATAATTGACCAGCCAAAATGTTTTGACGAAGCTCCATCAGGTTCAACGAGCAAACAGGGTCAAAGATGTCTCTTTATGTGTCCATTAGGGGAATGTGGGTGGCAGAACCTTCCATAGAAACTTTCTTTGACATTTTGAACAACTAAGTGGGGTAGACACAATGGATAAATACCTGGAAGTTTTGGATGATGTCGGATTGCATATAGATGAGTTGGCGGACGCAGGTGTACTCGAGGATTCTCCAACACGAACAACAAATAAGTGAACTTTAGTGTAAAAATGGGGTTTTATGGGTAAACGAGAAAAGTGGGGAAAAACATAATTAAATGAAGAAGTGACAAGTGTACAGGATGATGGTGTGGATGAAGTGGTGGTGATGTGGATGATGTGGCAGTGATGACATGATTGAACATGGTGAGGTGTCAAGTGACATGGATGTATTGCGCTCGCTTATCATAGACCTCTAATGGCACACCCATACTGCTCATGGGAGCACCCATGGTGGTAAGTGGGCCCATTAGAGGGTGATGTCGTAGAAGATCATGATTGTTGATAACAAAAAAGCGGTTTACTCATTAACGTCTTTATAGAGGCACCCATGTTGATAACGTTCAGACTTCTTATGATGTCGAGTTTCTCCTGTGGGGAAGGCCCGTCACCACCATCGACATCCCGCAATGAATTTTCCTGACACTTAACCTTCAAACTTCTAACTCCTATCGGGCCCCACCAAAGCATATGCATTATAGTAATCTTGCACTATCTCAGTCGAAAATCTATTCCCCTTTAATTTCAAAACAAAGTGGCTTCCTATGCAATCTTGATTTTATTCCATGAGATTTTTTATAATTTCTTTTTTTCAAATATATAATTTTTCTTTTCACATTTTAGACTTAGTGAAAACGAGCTACAACAATGGCATTGCTTTGGTAAAAAGGGGAAAAATATCCCTTCCAAAGTCTCTACAAGAGTGGGAATTCAAAAATATCTTCAATTTCAGCAAATCTCTTGTTGCTCACAGTTTATGGCGTTTGGTACACAATTCCTAGCTTTGGGAAAGGACACTCAAAGAAAAATACCTCCTTCCATCTCCTTCTCAAATTGGTTTCAACAACCTAGAAAATTATCAAAAGGATCCAATATATAGAAACTTTTAGTCCTTGTTTTTCCCCTCATTAGGAATTGGATAGTTTGGCACATAGGGAATGAAAATCAAGTGAAATTGGTATTAAGTTTGGGGCTTGGCTTAAGCAAAGAATATAGATTATCAAACAGCCTTATTGAACTCCTACAGCAAGTGGGTTATTATGTATTATCAAAGATTAAGGCCCAATCCCCTAAGGAATGGGGACAAGCAGGATGGAAATCAGTCGCGAATTTGCGCTTGGCTAGCCAAGAAGCAACAAAATGTGAATCCTATATCAAATTTCTTGTTTCAAATTTTATCAAATTAAAAGAGGACATACCAGATGACCTGGTGTATTTAGAAAACCCCCAGCAATGGGGATTTCACAACTAGGTTGGGGTATAAATCCTTCATTGAATATTGTTTTTCAGTGGAAAAAAGATGGTGTTGGTGTCCATTATGAAAACTCCATGCTCCCAATGAGTGCAAACTCTCATTTTGGCTGGCCATCAAAAACAAACTATTAATGTGGGACGATCTCATAGAAAGGGGTTAGGAAGGCCCTAACTACTATCCTTTATGCAATATTTCAATTGAAAATGCCTCACATATTTTTATCTTTTGTTCATATATAATGCAGGTGATATCCAAGATGTTAACAAAGTTGGACATCAAAGGCTCTATGTCTCATACAAGATTAAAAGAATGTTTCAAAGCTTGGAAAACAATTATTTCCACCACTCCTTTCTAAGGGTTCCCCTTCATTCTTATAAATATCCTTTGGCGGGCTAGGAACTCTAGCACTTTCTTCTCATAGGACATCACAACTAAGGTCATTACAAGGCTAATTATAAAATTGTGCATAGAATACAAGGTTGATCCAAAATACCTAAAGCGAGGAGAGTCTATCATGCCCCCTCTTAACCAAGGGCGCCCCTAGGGCTTTTTTATGGAGCAACCCAAGGTGATCTTCCCAATTGCAAGATTAGTGTGGTACTTTTCCTCTCTCAGTCACTTTGCGTATAGTTTGGATACATCCTTGGGCATTGTATGAATAATTGAGTGGAATTCACTATAGTGTGAACTCTTTTGGCAATTTTCTCCTTAAGGGATGTAAAAAACTCCAGGATATGGGGGATTCAAAAGTAGTTATAGATTGGGCCAACAACAAATTATTTGTTGAAAATATTTATCTCCAACCAGTCTTTCAAGATATCAAAGAAGGGTTATCATCATTTGTCTAGCGTTTACACATATTCTAAGAGAACTCAACTCCACAGTTGATGGTATGTCCAAGAATGCTCTAGACTTGCTTGTCGAGACTTTTGTGATAACAAACTATATAGATGGTGTGCAACATGATTAAATGGTCATTCATGCATAACTAAAATTTCACTACGAATGTCTATTTCATGTCCACTATTAGCATGAATGAAGAAAAAATGGCACTATAACAAACAATGCATGTATCAACCCCTCCCATCTCTGTTTCTTCTAAATGTAAATAATAATTCATAATAGTTTTTTTGTGGCCATATCAAATGACGAAAATTTGATTTGTTCAAAAAAATAACTTGGAAAATAATGTATATTACAACTCATGAATATAATTCTTTCTTTCAACTAAAAAATAAAATAAAAAAACCTCTTTTTCTAAACGATATATATATACATGTTATTCATATCACATAAAAAAAAAATATTAAATTTAATAGAATTAAGATTTTAATAGAATTAGAAATCAGAATATTTCTATATATAAATACATGAAAAGTATAAAAAATACAAATAGTAACTATAACTATAAACTCATTTTACCATATAAATTAAAATAAAAATGACTCATATTTATAAGCATAATATTTCAAATCCACAATGGGAGCATCAATAAGCACACCAAGGAGAGAGGGAGTGCAGTTGGCAACCCTCGCCGTCACCCTGCATTAAATAGGAGGGTGTTGTGACCAAACAACCCCATGCACTTTGCACGCATCAAGAAGTAATGACATCTCAGTGGTTTAAACAAGGCACATTCATCCATATGTTGACTCGTTAGTCTAGTTGGTGAGTATGGTAGTTATCTAGTGCTTAGATGGGGTAGTCAATACAACTGGGATCTTTCCTCTCCATTTTTCGTTCCTCGCCATTTTCTGTAAACACTGTTGGTTTCTCTGGAAGGTCCAGGCCCCCTTGGTTGAGATTTCCCCTCTCTGTTTTTTCTTGCCATCTTTTCAGTAATTTTCTCATGGTCCTCTGCTGGGACACTTGCAAATGATCTCAACATCTTAAGGCTATGGAAGCATGCTACAGGCTTCTCATGGGTCTAGTTGGAAATTGTATTACATAGAGACATTAGTAAATTTTCTCCTTACTTGTTTTTCTCGATGGATTTTATGCTATTGTTTAGTCATTCACTAGCTTTGGATCCTTTGTGTAGTTTCTTCTCTTTGGTTAGATTCGCCGTCCTCTAGACTTGGTGAAGCTGCAAAGGGCTTCCTCTCCTTCCAGGTGTGTCTCTCTTGATTTATTGTGGAGTTCGCCTTCTCTCATTTCCCTCTCCATCATTGCTGTATTTTCTCGGCCAAGCTCATGAATTCCCCGTCCCGGCCTATGCTATGGGGGAAACCCCTTGTTTCTTGGTCCCTATTTGTTTTCGACCTTTGAGAGTTTTTTGGCAACCCCTCCCCTCCTTAGATTCATGAGGTGTCAACGCATGAGCTAGTGACAAGGATCTGGGTGTTGTGACTTTATCAATAGGGCTCAATCTGCAATGTCTTGTACCATTCCTCTACTCCAAAAAATCAAGACGAAATCTGCATTATTGAGTTAAGAGCAATTCTAGATAGACATGTTCACTCAGATCCAAAAATTTAGGAAGTCATCTCTGATTAGATTCTGGACACTAGGAACACCAAGTGTTGCAGGGACCAGTACCTGCATTCTGTCACCCTATATTGCAAAATGAAAACTATGTTGGGTCATGTCCTACAAGAAAAGCAGGAGGATTGCAATGAAGTTATTATCCACTTCAATGGCATCCTCAACGAACCTACACGTCTTGTTAGGTTCGTGTAGGTAATAAATTGTGAGCTCCCATTCCATAGAAGGAAGCAGGAATCCCCTTCTAGAAAAAAGAGTCTAGATATAAAGGGCATGAAACTGAAGCCTATGATGGAGGATCTAATTGGGAAGTTGTCATACGATACCCATGGGTCGAGTTAAAATTAGGTGCAAAAGGGTTGAACAGAGGCATAATATCCTCCCAAAGAGAAACTTGCATCGAATGAAGGTACTTTCTCTATCTCCACTCCCTATCCCCATTATCATAATTTTATCACATATGCTACACACATTGTTCCTGTACCTAATGGGTCTAGTTTTGTTTCTCTTTCCTTCAAAAATGAGTCCTTTCCTCCTATGGGATCTATCCCTCTATCCTTATATTTTTGTCTATGTTATCCTAAAATAGAAGGCCCCTCCTCCCCTGTTACTTTTTCCTCTTTATCCCCTCCAAGAACACAAAATTTCGTGACACCATTTACAACATTCGATCCCACTCCATTTTTCCAAATTCAAATGATATGTCAATGGGCACTGGGAAGGTCTATATCACCTCTGGGGAAACCAAAGGCAGGGGTAGAAAATATCATCTGACTAAAGAAAAAGAAAAAACTTTTGAAGACTTTGTTTTTGGAAAACAACAATCAATTCATGGGGCTCTTAAAGATGTGAATGCCCTTGGAGGGGTTTCCAAATGAAATTTCTCTCTTTAAATTGTAGAGGGTTAGCATGCCCCTCTAAAATGCATGCTTTGAGGAGGCTCATAGAGATCAATTCCCTTGACCTGATCTTCCTAAAGAAACTTTAGGTGATGGAGACTCAATAGTCAGATGCCTTGAATCCATTTTCGGTTGATGGTCTTTTCTCAACCTAGATGCTAGAGGAAGGTTGGATGATCTGGCTATGGGATGGAATGGGAGGGTCATCCAAGAAAAGAACTTCTAGAGTGTGGATTAAGGCCTGGGAATGGAAGTATTTTCAACAAAATTTGGCACTTCTATCTTAGTCCTCAATATTTATGAACCCTCTTCAATTCGACAGGAATTCTAGGACCGTTAGTTTGACTCCTCCCTCTTAAATCTAAAAATCTCATATTAGGAGGGGTTCTAAATCTCTCACTAGGTTATGCAGAATCATGGGGGCCTACAGTGAAGCCAAATCCCCTAACTGAAAAATTCTAGAATAAAATTGACAGGAGTAGACTGGTAGATGTAGACCTTGTCAAAATTGCTCCCACCTAGATAAATAGGCACAATGGGGAAGACAAAGTAGCAAAGCGAATTGATGATTTCTAATCTCTAAAGCTATCCTGGAATGTTTCAATATTCTAAAATAGTGGGTTGGAAAGGAGGGGGCCTCGAAGGACTCACCAATTTTTTTGAAGATAAAGGGATATTTCCTTAATCCAACCAGTCCTTTAAAAACGAATTCAAATTGGTTAAAAGAAGAAGACTTCATTAATCTCGTTAAATTTCATTGCAAAGTCTTCAATCCTCAAGAAGAGCCCTCAACAGTTATTCAGTTTGAAGTCAATCCAAAGATTATTAAACAAAAATCCAAAGAATGTGCCAAGAAAAAGAAGGAAATTGATCGAGAGTTGGCAGGAATTGAAAACCAACTACACCTATATTCTCGTTGGGAAAGGGAAGGTTTTGAATCATATGAAGCAAGGGAAAAGCAAATAAGAATGGAGAAAAGGAGAAACAAGATTTTGGAGGTTAGGGAAGCTCAATGGAGACACAAAAGCAGGGCTATTTGGTTGTAGTGTGGGGTCAAGAATACAAAATTATTCCAAGCTTGTGCCAAAGGCAGAAAGCTGAGCAACACCATAAGGAGTCTCGAGGATGTTGAGGGTAGAGAAGTCCCAAACTTTGATGGGCTTGAAAATCTAGGAAAGACCTATTTTCAAAACCACTTTTGGGCCCCTGAATAGACATCCATAGTAGAAATTATCAGAGCTACAATTTTTATTCCTAGGTTTGTACAGGAAAAATAAAGAAGTTCCCTCATTGAAGAAGTCACTAAAGAAGAGCTCAAAATAGTTTTACATAGTTTCCAAAAGGAAAAAATCCTAGGAGCGGATGGTTGCATGGTTGAATTCTTTTTGGATCTATACGAAATTATTGGGAATGATCTGCTAGCATCCATAGAGGAGTCTAGGAGGAATCAAAGAATTCTTCTAGCTTTCAACTCCACATTTATAGCACTCATTCCCAAAGTTGATTCCCTCGAATCCCTTGATAACTTTCAACCTATTTCATTGTGTAATGTGATCTACAAAGTGGTTGCAAAATTGATTGCAAATAGGATGAAACCAATATTATCTAAAGCAATCTCAAAGGAGCAATTCACCTTCCGTGGTAGTGCAAAAATTCATGAGGCAATAAGCATGGAAAGGGAGGGCCTCCACAATATGAATATTCAGAATCTAAAAGGGGTCATTCTAAAAATAGATCTCTCAAAATCCTATAATAGGGTAAACTGAATATATATCTGTCTCTTCCTTACTCATATCAATTTCAACCTAGATTTCATCTCATAGGTCATGAACTAAATCTAGATTGTTTCCTTATCAAAATTGATAAATGAATTGCCTTATTCTTTCTTCCACGCACAATGAGGGCTTAGACAAGGGTTCCCTTTATTTCCCTTGTTTTTCCTTCTTGTTGCATAGGGATTGAGTCGTATGTTAATCGAACCTAAGTTTTGGGTAGACTTAAAAGGAACATTTATACCCTAGAGTCAAAGCAGCAAAATACCATCAAAGCATAGAGATCTATAACCATAAACAATATAGGATAAGATGTACATTAACCATACAAATGCATATACAAATACAAGATTCAGAGATATACAAGTATATGGAGGAAAACTCAATTAGCTTTATTGATAGAAGTAGTAGAAGAGAGGACTACAACCAAGCTTTCTGATCTAGCATCATCCTCCCAGCATGAAAGCCCTCTTCACCTCATAAAAAGCAAGATCACCCAACAATACAATGTCTCAAAGAGAAACCAACAGCACTTCCTTGCAAATTACAAAATTCCAGCCTTTGGATCTGTAGGATGAGGGATCCATATATAGATGTTTGCAGGAGACTGAGTCAGCTTCTGGGATTTTGATTAGTGTCATTACACTAATATTTCTTGGTTCCACTTGGAGATTTCATGATCTCTTACTCATCCCTAGGCGAATTCAGAGAAGCAACTGTCATATGAGCAGTTTCTAGAAGATTCTTTGAGTTTCCACCTAGAAAACTGCTTCTGCCATTTATTTGCTCTCACTCATCTCACCCTACAGAAGGGCTTTTCAGTATGCATCACACCCTATGTGTGTAGTAGCTGAGATACATCGCACCCTCAGCATGGAGCAGTGTGTATGGTCCAGTTTTGACCAGTTCTGAGCAGTTTTTCAAGGAGAACTTCTAGGAAATGATGTAATCAGTTGACCTTGATCCTTTAGGGTATGAAACAACACTTTTAGGGCTTTGAGAGCCCTTGGTTTATTGACATATGTGTTTGGGGTTGCAATGCCCAAATATGTCTATAATAGTTGCCCCCTAAAGCATGATGTCGTAAATCTTCTGATGTCGGGTGAAATGCTTTATCATGAGGATCCGATGTTTTTCAAACTGGAAGGTGACCTGTAATAAGATACAATACAATACATTATCTTCATAATATTTTCAGATCTAGCTGAGGCAGGCATTCCCATGCTCAACTTTATAAATTCATTTTTCATGTACATAGGACAGGCAATCGTCTGTTTGGTAGACTGATGATTCTAGTAGAGCCATCATCCCTTAGTTTGGATGATTATTTGTGCAGCTATGATGTACATTTGATGTCTTTATTTTCCTGAATATATTGCAGGCCGGATGGATGAAACTAGATCCGGGGTCTTCAAACTCGTTCAATCTTCGCCCAAAGTACAAGTCAATCCATGTGAAAAGATGTTCTGATATCGAACATGGAAAGACATCACCTAATTACTAGCCAATGATGTAAGTTGTTAACAGGCGCGAGAGGAATCACTGTTAATGATGATGAACCTCAAGGTACTGTAGTACAATTCACGTGGTGTGAATACATGAGCCGATGTTGAACACCACACAAAATATTTCGGTCGAAGTTCATGATGTAAACCTATCGCCAGAAGTGAGAAACTTGCAATTGAGGCATGCAAGCTTCAAAGTACTGAAAGGGTTGTTCCTAAGTCAACTTCTTGGATAATGAGCTGATGTCGACAAGAAGTGACCCGTCATAGGAGGGCCTTAATGAATCCCACATCTACGACATGGAATGGAGCAAATGATTTTGTGGAGATGAAAACGATCTGATGATACAAGGTTCAGGGTGGCGGTCATGAAAAATGGAGAGTGAAGGTATTGCAGTGGATGAGGCATTAGCTGGGTTGGTGAATTCTCTGAGCGAATTCTCTTGAACATATCGGTGACACTAGAATGGATTGGTAGTGTTAACCCCAAAATGGATGGTACAGAGGACCAATGATGATATGACTGGTGAACGAAATAACCCAACCCAACTCAATCATGGTGATGGAGTGAAAGTGTCATGTTCAAGAGCAACCTGCTACAAATGAAGTTATTCAAGTTTTCTTCCCTTTTTCCCCAGTCATTGCTAACCAATGCCTCTTTATTTTTGTCAAGCTTGAGGAGGATAACATATGCTTGTTCTATAATTTTCCCTTCGGGGAAACTTGTCGCTATGTTTTAGCGAGCCTAGTGACAGTGAAACTCGTTCTTGTCTGCATGGACAAGTTTGTCGCTATTGTTTTAATGAGTTTAACGACAAAGATAACTCGATCCTTTTCAATTTTAGAGAGTCTGAAAAGAGATAGAAAGGAAACTCCAATAGTCCTTTTTCGTAATATAATCCCTTAAGTCTGAAAAAAAGTATAAAATAATACGAAAGGGATGACTTTTCGATAGTTTTAACGATCCGAACAAGACAAATGCTTGATATTTTTGTGTAATGATCCCTCAGGTCCAAAAATATTAAATTATAGAGGAGGGATGGCACTTCCAATCACTTTAACAAGCTGGAGAGGCCAATTGCTTGGCAATATTTTCATATTTTACGAGTCAGATAAAAAGAGCTTAAAGGAGACTCGTTTTTTAGGAACGAGTGATGTTTTTGGATAGCAACTGGTTCCAGATAAGGTTTGGAACTTTTCAATCATGGCAGTGTAAAGAAGGTGGCTAATATGATCACTTGTCGCAGCTATTCCTCAGAAGGGGAAAACAATCAAATGGAGGCGTATGATCAGCTAAAAAAGAGTGGAGGTGATGGTAAGAACACGGCCAAGGTTCAAAAGTTGATAGCTATGTGATCGCAAATATTATTTACTGAAGGTGGGTTCATTTTTTAATGAGCTTGAACTCTAGGGGAACATATGCTCATTTCTAGGTTTATTTTTTAACGAGCTTGAACTTCGCGTACACCTGCTCGTGCCAGTCATATAATAAGGATGTCTCTCATTAGTAGGTTCATTTTTTAGGGAGCTTGCCCCATGCAAAACTTTGCTCCAGAGCCTTTTGCATGCAAGCTAGGAACAACCAACTACTATCCTAGGGGTTAAAGAACTACTGAGGTTAGGTAGGATAGTATCTCAGTGGAAAACAATCTCCTTTACTTTGTCGTTACCATTTGGCTCTTACAAAGGTGAATGGTTGATCAGACCAATCACCCAACTTAAGCAGTTGAAGTTAGTAAAACTACGGGGTTAGAGTTACGTTGGTCGCTTTTCACTTGCGTACAAAAGGTTTACATGTCCCCAGGTATAAATAAGAGTAAAGTTTCCAGGTTACCATACGGAAGTTCTCGCATTAGAAAGATTGTTTCGTCCACATTTGCAGACAAAACACTTCCTTGGCTCTGTCGGGAATAGACAAAGGTGAATGGTGGGAATTTCCAATCACATAACTTTTGATAGAGGAATCCTTTTCCAGTCTAATCCCATTTTCATAAACAAACGGGTGTGTTAGACTAGTCATATATCCTACGCAAAAACCTGTCTTATATCTGGGGTTTTCTTGCCGAAGCAGACCAGGGCACATGCCTCCTGGGTTTAGTCACATTCACTGAATCAATCGCGATCATCAGGTGGACGGACTAGAGGTTGATGAGACATTCCTTGTGTAAAAAGACCAGTTAGGGATGGAATTTGACTAGTAGCTGTGTTTGAACTGGGGAATGAAAGTTGGTCAACGACTTGGACCATTCTTCCTTCATATGGAAAACACATCACCCGAAAGAGTGCGGAAACAATAGCTCTCATGTTGTAAATGTAGTCACGCCTAAGGAGTAGATTGTAATCTAGTAGCCCTTGGACTACCATCACATTTAGACGAATGTTTTTCCTTCTCAAAGTTATAGGCAAACCTGGAAGGATCCCTAAAGGTCAACTGGTTCCTTTGTTGAATCCTAATAGATTCCGAATCTCAGGCAGAAGCGATGGCGAACCAAGCGCTTTCTAAGAAGTTGAGGAAAGGATACTCACAGAAGACCCTTCACCTATGATAGTACTAGCCATTATCATTCTGTAAGCTTGTACTATGATTTGGAATGGTACATTAGATGGTAGGTGAGGTCTCCCTAGTAGATTCCAATCGAAGGAAATGACTTCATTGCTTGGAGGAGGGACTGAATAAACGGTCGGATGAATCTTTGACGAACTTCCTTCTTGCGGTAAAGGAATGGGTAGATTGCACCCATGCTCATCGGATTTTGTGTTAACAAAAAGAATTTGAACGATGTCATTCTCATTCTCTTTGGTGACTGTATCATCTGAAGGTGGACCTTCTGAAGACAAGATTGGGTCGACTGTCGTCTCGACCTGTTGACTTTGGTCCAGTGTGGACTTAGAGGGTTTATCTTCAATGATAGATGCTTCAACCAACAACAGAGGCGTGTCAGTTAGATTTTCAACTAGCGATGGACCTGGCAAGAGTTTCTTATATCCAGGAGGAAGTCGCTGCAGTGAAGCAGGATGGTTATCCAAAACTCTTTTAGCTTCGTCTAAGAAAGGAAAATGGTGGAGGGAATGATCGCCTTCACACAATCTACAAGGAAATTTAGATCTTCCTTTCTTTCCATTGACTTAGTTTTCACTAGTTGATGGTGTGCTCTCAACATGATTGTCAGAGGTTGAAGACACTAGATTGTGCAAGCGAGGAGACCAATCCCTCAAGATCCATGGGATGCAGGGACAATCTCGATGATAGTGGTCTCCCTTGCAAATGACACATGTAGATTTAGGTTTGGAAGGTGCAGTGTGTGGATTTTCACCAGACAATGCATGGTTGCCCCCTTTCGTCGTTGGCTTCTTCTTCTTCTTCTTCTCCTTCCCTTTCTTCTTCTTCTCAGTTACTTGGTTTTGAGTGTTACTAGTTTCACCATGCGAAGAGGAAGGAGAGGGAGAAACAAACGAAGTAGAAGGTGGGGGAGTGACTTCAGGATCATCTGGTTGTTGATTTGATTGCTAAGGAATTGCGGTGTTTTGAATGACAGAGGTCGAGAAAAGCCATACTGGCAGGCAAATTGTGAGTCCTGGAAGGGACAATGTAGCCATGTGTGGAGCACCAACATCTCCCCAAGAAGAGAAAGGACTAGGATTCCCCCTAAGGGAAAATCCTTGAATGGTGGGCTCCATTTTTCTCAACCTAAGACTAACGTGGGAACAATGATTTTATTCTGATTAAAATAAATTTTATGACGCTTTGAGACAACTTGCTTTTTCAATTTTTAAGAGTCGAGAAAAAGCTAAAGATGACTCTAGTCACCTTTGATTTTTAATGAGCCTGAAGTGACAAGTGCTTAGATGGACCTTTTCTTTTAAGGAGTCTGAAAAGGAATGAAAGTGACTACTCTGGAAATCTAGATAGAGGGATTACCAAACCAATCGCAAAAATGCAGAATACTTTTTAAGGTACGGTAGTCAATCTTCCCGAATGTTGTGTTCAGTGCATTGTGATCGATAGGGTGGCAGACATGGCTTCCTAAGGATAATGGATATAACCTATTCTGGTCTCCCAATATATAATCGACGGTACATGGGAGCACAAGTCCGTACTGGCACTTGTCGTATCAAAGAGGAGGAATCACCCAACCTACGATGAAAACGATAGTTACCAGGCTTTACGACGTCGGAATACGTCTCTAGCCTAGACTTCTAGATGTTGTGTGTTAGGTTCCAAAGCGTTTTTATGTTCATTGAGGTTTATTTTACAGTTGATCTTTCTTAAGAAGTTTTCCTTTAAGGTTCACCATGTGATGTAGATATACAATTCCTAAATATGAAATCTAAGATGATAAACAGTCGTTTACTTTCTTTTAGCAATGAAAATCCTAGCTACTAAGGAAAGAGAAATAAAATTCTTTCAACATAGAGCAGAGAGCACACACTAGATGCACTTTTCCTAAATCAATCTCCGCATGCAGTCTAAATGCAGATGCACATGCATGTATTTGTTTTTCAGTTTCCTTAAATGAGAGTGACAAAAAGAAAAATAAGTACAGATCTGAACTATTTTCTTTCAAAGCAACAGTACTAGCAATTTTCTCTTTTCGAAATGAAAGGAAGACTAAGACGACACTTTGCGATTTCGAATTTAAAACTGCTTTCGACACTTGAAATACTAATAATTTCAAAATCAAATACAATGGAAAAAGTGTAATCGACTATCTAAAAGAGGAAGACTTTACGACACTCTTTTTCTTGATTGAAAACGACAGTTGCAACACTTTCAAATCAAAAGACAACAGTTCGATTAAGCTACTATTTGCAAAGGAGGACTGTAAATGATGAAAAATACATAAAAACATTCACAATTCCTTATCATTGGAGGCTGAATAATGTAAAGGAAGAAGGTTTCAACAGTGATATACTGATCATAGACAAAAAAAACTACTGAATGAAGCTGAAGACAATGAAGAAAAAACCAAAATTTGGAGGCAGAAACAGTCTTACTCAATCATCGCACCTATAACACAGGGAAATAGGGATTCATCTCACATGCAACACACGGGAGGTGCGATGCATCCAAATTGCCAATGAGAGACAGTGCGATGGTCCAGGGATGAGACTAAGCTTGGTTTTCACTCACAGTCTGCAGCTAAGTTCAGGGGTTTAGGCTGAGCTAATGATAGACAGTAAACACAAAGTATAGGGGCTGATCTAATGAGGTTATTTGAGCTACCACCAGGGCACTTAGGATGTTTTCAAGTCAGATTTTCAATTCATAAACCACTCGGGGATTGACTGAAGCAGTGTTGATCTACTTTGCAGTTGCATAGAAAAAGCAATTCAAAGGCTAGCTGGCTTAACTTCAGGCTTCGTTTGTAGTTTATAAAGAAAACAACAGTAACAAAATAAACAAACTATTCATTCCCCAGTGGAGTCGCCATTTTTTTATCGAGAAAACTAGTGTCCATTTAGAGCTGCTAGTCCCACTAAGAGGGGTAGCTATCTTAGAAACAAACAAACCAAAGTTACTTTTGTTTTCCTTTATGAGAGATAGATGAGAGAGAAGCAGAGAGTACCAACCTCAGTCTTTCGTTAGTCCCCTTGCTTGTTTCCTCTCTCCCTTGATAGAGATTTCACCACTCCTTTCTCACTTGTCTCACTTCAAAGAACACCTGTAGAGTCAAAGCAACAAAATACCATCAAAGCATAGAGATCTATAACCATAAACAATATAGGATCAGATGTACATTAACCATACAAATGCATATACAAATACAAGATTCAGAGATATACAATTATATGGAGGAAAACTCAAATAGCTTTATTGATAGAAGTAGTAGAAGAGAGGATTACAAACAAGTTGTCTGATCCAGCATCATCCTCCCAGCATGAAAGCCCTCTTCACCTCATAAAAAGCAAGATCACCCAACAATACAATGTCTCAAAGAGAAACCAACAACACTTCCTTGCAAATTACAAAATTCCAGCCTTTGGATCTCTAGGATGAGGGATCCATATATAGATGTTTGTAGGAGAGTGAGTCAGCTTATGGGATTTTGATTAGTGTCATTTCACTGATAGTTCTTGGTTCCACTTGGAGATTTCATGATCTCTTACTCATCCCTGGGCAAATTCAGAGAGGCAAGTGTCATATGAGCAGTTTCTAGAATATTCTTTGAGTTTCCACCTAGCAAACTGCTTCTGCCATTTGTCTGCTCTCGCTTATCGCACCCTATAGAAGGGCTTTTCAGTATGCATCACACCCTTTGTGTGTAGCAGGTGAGATGCATCGCACCCTCAGCATGGAGCAATCTGTATGGTCCAGTTTTGACCAGTTCTGAGCAGTTTTTCAAGGAGAACTTCTGGGAAATGATGTAATCAGTTGACCTTGATCCTTTAGGGTATGAAACAACACTTTTAGGGGTTTGAGAGCCCTTGGTTTATTGACATATGTGTTTTGGGTTTTAGTGCCCAAATATGTCTATAACAATGTTCTCAAAGGCCTTGTTGGAAAAATGCAGTTGGAGATTCCTCAAAACTAAAAATATTTGAACCATGGTCGTCACATAAAAATATATAGCTGCAAGCCCCCTTGAGGAATGGTATTAAATTGCAACAAGAAAAGGCTTAATTTGACTTATGCCTTAGGAAATGGAGAAATTTGAATTTCCATATCAGCAGGATGACTTGAGTTGCAGTTAACGGGAGTGACATGGCCAAGTCACTTAGTTAAGTCAGTTAGTTCAAGTTTGTGGGCAAGAAGTAGAGTTTTTCTTGAGTTGATTGCTAAGATCTAGAAATCTAGTGGATTTATAGTTAGTGAAACTAGGTTATTTGAGCTCTAGTAATGAATAGAGTCAGCATGAGTTTAGTTGAGTAGTTATAATCGTTGTTAACTCACTGATCTCTTAGTTAACTAGTCAATTTACTAAAAATAGCCCTAGTCATGCATGCAATTTGAATTGCCTAGTTGAGTGGAGGGAAAAGGCATAATTATATTTATTGTCATATACTAGTGAGTGTAATGAGTTTGCATGTAGTAGGTGATAATTCTCTTGGGATTTTGCAAGAAAATAGGATATCTTCCTATTCTTTAGGAGCAGGAATTGCTCAAGGAAATAGGAGGAAGTTGGAGGCCTATTTTGGCTAAATATTGGCCAGAGCATACTCAGAAGGAGATCATTATTGTAGTGTAGATTGAGCTTCAAGGATCGAAATAGTCATTGAAATAGATGATGAGGCTCATCAATAGGTATATTATAAGGGTCATGATGCCATCCTCCAGATTTAGAACTATCTCTTTCTCACATTTATTTACAATTTTTGTTATATTATGCTTAGTGAGAAGGGTAAAAGATGTTTTCTATGTCATGTAGCCTAATATGGTTTAATTGCAGGAAATTGAGCATTTTTTAGATGATTTCTATGTAAGGGCTTGGAGTAGACACTAGGGAGAGATTCTAGCAGGTTTTCCACCTCTTTAACTCCTTCAATTAGCCCAATATCACAACACTCTCTCTTATCAACTCAAGGTCATTGGCAGCCAAGCAAGTGCAATTAACGAGGAACAAGATCCACCATTCTCGAGTTGTGGGAAACAAATATTCCTATTTTCTAGGGAGTTGCTAGTAGCTACCCTCTTGTATAAATAAACATGTAAAAGAGCTCATTAGGATTCAAGTTTTGTTTTTAGCTAGGTAGTTATTGAGCTCAAGTACTTGGCACTATTATTTTTTATTGTTATGTGATGAATTAGACAATGATGCAATGATAATGAGAATTTTCTTATTGGTTCATTACTAAGTTAGTTCCAAAGGTTGAGGCTCTTAGGTTTGGGCCCAACCCGAGTGGCTTAAGTCCCTCTTGTGCATGTATTTCTCTTTTTAGTTTAGAGTGCTTATTATTTTCTTGTAATTCATCAAAGAATAATCCATCAAAAATCTGTGATTGCAACCTCTACCTCATCTCTCTCATGGGAACATGAATAGAAGGATTTACAACCACAGTATAAAAAAAAATAAAAAAAATTATTTTTATAATTTCTTGGAAGAAGATTAATGTTGTTACCTTGTTTGCATGTGCTTGTTGTAGATTAGGAGTTGATTTAGTGATTAGATCATATTTTTGGCACAAATTAGATATCATTTGAATTCAACTCATATTTTCCACTATTAGTTGTTTCACTTTTTCAATGATAAATGGGTACATGCATGTGATGATTTCATGGTTGTTTGTATTTGTAGGAAAGGGCACCTTCACCACCTCCATCTTAGGCTTCCTCACCTTCTATTATGAATCCCAAATTATGTCTTAAATTTCTTTTCCATGAGATCATTTTCCTAGATCACCAAGAGCATCTCTCTTAGTGCAAAATAGGCCTTCAAAAGGTTTTTAGCTTGGCTAGGACCTTTGTTCACCCTTCATTCATTTACCTCAACCTACATCCACCTTTCCATGCCTTGAATCCATCATTTCCACCTCCTAAGCCTTCTCAGCATCCTTCCTGTAGCATTACAGGGCACCTGTAGCAGCCTCTTGTAACACACTTGTAGCAACTTGTTTCTTCACCAGTTTTGACCTTTGCTATAATTTGGACTTAGTTTAGAAGGATTTTGGCCCCCGGCTATGACTCCATGATCAAGGGCAGCTCCTAAGTCACTCCAAACCCTCCTTTTCCTTTACTACAAAACAGAATAGTGTTAGTTCCCTTATCATAGATTTGGTACAAATAGAACATTGATTGCTATGAAAGTGTGAGATAGATAGATGATACATAGTGTTAACTCTCCAGGACACTATCTTAGGTTGTAGGTCGGAGATGCCTGGTAACATATAATCTTCAATATTGTTTTGGGGACTATTGGAATGGATGATGGTTTGGTTCAAGATAGATAACCACTTCAACTCTGTTTTCACTCTAAACATGCATGAACACCCTCAGACTACAAGGCTTTAGACCACCAATGCTCAATAGTTTGGGAATTAGGTGAATAGACGAAGAATACCAACCACACCAACAGATGCATACAGAATGTATGATGGCCAGCTACAAATAGTAAAGGAATTTGCAAATCTAATCTATCAATGCAGAGATAAGATGACAATTATCTTGCATTAGATACAAAAGAAACCTAGATGACCTATTCAAAAACAGATCCAATTCCCCAACGCATGGATAAGATGACAGTTATCTAGCATTAGACATAGGAGAAAGCGCGAACAAGCCAATCCAGGTGCAAGTTTAGAAAAATAAGGGGAATTGACATTGAGCATGTAATAGCAAAAGAATATTGTATTTCTAAAAATGAATATGAGACGCTGCAAGTTACAGAGTATCTACAGTCTCCAGAAGTTGAATCGCACAACAATAACCAACCTTGATTACATCTTGTTTTCAGATATTTATAGTTTACTTTTACAATGATCCTTAGCCGTTTAGGGATGGAGGGGTCTTAATTGACCACCTACTACCATTAACTATTTGATAGCGTCTTTGAACATAGTTGCTTTCTCCACTACGAAAACCTTATCAGTTCTGGTATTGTGTTATCCTTCCAGGTGGTCGGATTGATTATAGCACTGGAGCTCCATGACTGTTTAATTCGGTTGTTGAGTCATGCTAGGTCCTTTCTTCCTTTGGCCATGCTCTCTGTTAATTCAGTTTCATGATCAGACTGTCACCAAACTGACAGAGTTAGCCATCTTCTTCTTTGTGTAACAGGTAGGACGTGAGGTATGGAGTGCATGGGTGGATGGACGATTGGGAGTGATCATGCATGATGGTCGTCGGATCAAGGGAGATGTATGGTGGAGATTGTGTGTAGGGAATTTGAGGTCGTGGTGGGAGCGGGACATGTCTGAACCATTAGATCTCAGGTGGAAAAATCGGACGATTATCAGGTGGAAGAGGCACACAGGTGATATCACCCTGGGGTGGTTTGATTTGAGTGGTAATGGTTTTTATCAGAAAGGCCTCAGGCGGTAAGCGGAAAGTGTCAGAACTCGCCTAATGCCATTTAGTGGATGACACGTAGTGGCGGAGGATAGAGAGAAACCACCCTCATCGAGCAGGTTCTTTTCACGCTAGTTGTTTATGCGATATGGGAAATAGCCATTAGATCTAGAAAGGGTTGATCTGACGGCGGAGATGTGGTGAAGTTACAAGATGTCTTTGGGGAATGTGTTATAAGCACGTAAGACATATGGGTAAGGTTTTATGGGTATTTTTGGCTTTCGCACTTGGGGCTAAGGCCAGAGGGGTGTTTTGTCGGGATTAGAAGGTTAATAAAGGAAGCGGGAAAGGTAAAGTGTGAGCGGGATAAGGGAAGAAGTGGAAAATGGCCCGTGTAGGACCCCTTCAAGTACAGCAAAGCCAACCGAATATTTTTGTTGACCTCCAAAAAGTCAGCACTGCACTTCAAGACTAACAGTAGCTCCTTCTAAGGATGAAATCCTCCTTGTGAGGTTTCAAGAACTGTAGACTACTGCCTTTTACATAAGAAACAATATTAGAAACATTACCTAGTATTCCATTGGGCATGGAGTCTATCTAAGCCTACACTAAAACTTTAAAAATAACCTATTTACAATATTGAGGCCTGAAAGCCTTAAACAAAATAAAATTTCAAAAACTGCCCATTGACTGGGCTATCAAAAACAGTTTCTCCTTCCAAACTTTGCAGCATGAAAGTATTGTTCTCCTGAACTTGAGAAATGACAAATGGTCCTATCCATAGAGCATCAAATTTACCATGATTTCCTTTCTTTTCCTTCAATGCATCCCATTTGAGAACCTAGTCACCAACCTAAAAATTGTCCATCTTTTCCTTTCTGTCGAAAGCTTTCTTGATTTTCCTTTGATGTATTGCAGACCTCTCAATCAGTTGATCTCTGATCTGATGAACTTTAGCCAAGTCATGCATCCTCATTGCCATGTCACTTATCTCGTTCTACTCTTCTTGCAAGAATTTGGCCACAGGGAGGATCAATTGGATTGGAAAAACAGCTTCAGTGCCATATACCAGCTTGAATGGAGAATTCCCTGTGGACTTCTTGGTGGTAACCTTGTCAGCCCACAATGCAAACTTCAGTTTGGAATCCCATCTCCGCTTGTTGTCTTCCAGCAACTTTTTGATTATCCTTACTAGGCTTTTATTGGATGATTCTGCTAGGCCATTACCTTGAGGATAATATGAGGTGGAATGCACTAATTTAATGCCCATTAACTCACACATGTCCACCAACTCTTTTGCCCTAAAAGTTGTTGCATTGTCTAAAAACAATTTGGTTGGGCAACCAAACCTGGTGAAAATGTTTTTTGTCAAGAATTTCATGACGACCTCGAAATCAGCTTTCTTAGTGGGGATGTCCTCAAGCCATTTGGTAAAATAATTAGTGGCTACTAAAATCCATCTATGTTGGCCACTGGAATGTGGATTAATCTCCCCTATGAAATCCAAACCCTGCTGCTAGAAATGACCATTAGTGTGTATTGGTTTTAGGGGAAAATATTTCAGCTGCTGTCTTCCTACAAACCTCTGGCATTTGTCACAAGACTTCACAAATGAAAATACATCAGAGAATAGAGTAGGCCAGTAACACCCAGCCCTTAGGATATTGTGGGCTATGATTTTCCAATAATGATGCCCTCCACAAATGTTGGAATGAAACTGGTGCATGACTTCCATAGATTGCTCCTTGTCTAGACATCTTAAGAGGATTCCAGCTGGGTACTTCCAATAAAGCAGGTTCTTATTAATACAAAACTTGGCTGGTCTGAGCTTGATGGTTCTAGCTTGACTTAACCTAATCCCTGTAGGGACTTCTAGCTTCAACAGGAAATGAGTTATACTGGACTACCAATCACAAGAAGCCAAATTCTTAGCTAATGACTGGTTTTGCTTTCGTTCTTATGTTGCCTCCTCTACTTGTTCAACCTCTGAATCTACACCCATGTAATTTATGTCCAACAGACTGCAATTTTCCTCAGCCATAAGCTTAGCCAAGCCTTGGCCTATGACAAGCTTGGTGGGCTTTACCTCTATACTGAACTCTATGAATTTTGCAACCCATTTGGCCCTTCTTCCATCAACATCTGGCTGTATTAGGACATCCTTTATTGAAGCTAAAGGCACATACGCAACCACTTTGGAGTGCAGAATGTAAATTCGGAATGCCTTTAAAGAATTTATGAGAGCATAGGCCTGCTTCTCAATGAGTTCATACCTTAATTTGGCATCTCTCAAAGTTTTGCTGAAGAAGGCCACCGGGTGTTCTATACCTTCATCATTTCTCTGCAACAAGACTACTGCAAGTGTATCATAAGAAGCAAAAGAGAAAATATAAAATTCCTTGGTGTAGTCTGGACTGACTAAAATGGGAGCTTCCATGATAGAGTTTTTGATGGCTTCAAAATATCTTCTTGCAGCCTCTATCCATTTTATCTCTGGCCCCTTCTTTAACATGGAGGTGATGTGCTTCACTAGTTCTACAAAATTTGGAATAAACCTCCTCACAAAGTTAATCTTTCCCAGAAAAGATTGAATGTCCTTTTTCGATCTTGGGATGGACAATGTCTATATTGCTTGAACCTTTTCTGGATCAGTCTTGACACCTGCAGCAGAAACGATATGTCCTAAAAGCTTACCTTCTTCTAGAGAAAATTGTGACTTCTTAGGATTTATTGAAATCCCAAAATTTTTGCACTTCAAAAACACCTTCCTCAAACACTGCAAATGATCCTGGTGACTACTGGAAAAAAATTTTATATCATCAAGGTAAACCAGGACAAACTTGTCCTTCTCTCCCACAAAAGCTATATCCATGGCCCTCTGAAAGGTAGCCCCAGCATTCATCAGTCCAAAAGGCATCTTGGAGTACATGAAAGTGCCCCAAGGAGTAGTGAAGGCAGTATTTTCTTGGTCCTCTGGATGTACAACAACTTGATTGTAACCTGAAAATCCATCTAAGAAAGACATGACTTTAGCCCCTAAAACTTTTTGCAGCAAATGTTCCATCTTGGGCAGAGGGTAGTTGTCTTTCTTAGAGCACTTGTTCAGATTTCTGAAGTCAACACAAAGCTTGATTTCTCCATTTTTCTTTCTTACTACCACCAAGTTAGATATCCATTTTGAATACCTTAGGGGAACTATGATCTTGGCAGCCAACAATTTCTTAATTTCCTTTTCAACCAAAGGGAGTAGCAGAGGGCTTATGGGTCTCAACTTCTGCTTGAAAGGGATGGTGTCTTTCTCCAGTGGGATCTTATGTTGAATGATGTTTTTGTCATAAGTCTTAAGGTCACTATACTCCCAAGCAAAGACATCAGCAAATTCCTTCATTAGGGTGTAGTATTCATAACTTTGGGCAGTAGACAAGTGGGCAAATAGATTTATATACTTTGGATAGTCTAGGATCCCTATGTCATTTCTATGGACTACAGACTCATTTTCTTTTTGGGCAGTCTTATAGGGTACATCATTATGGTCAAACAACTTCTCTAGAGGCACCAACCCTTTAGGTATATGGTTACTAGGAAATTGTACAATGTTGTCCTGACCAATTTTGTTTCTCAGCTGGGACTGATGGCCTTCCTCCATGGTTTCATTATCTTGATCAATTTTCATTTCAGAGAATTCATCAATGACTTGTAGAAACCTTTTTACTTCATCATCATCCTCAAAAACTTTCCAGTACTTGACATTATCAGGCAGAGATGATCTATATTTCACTTGGATTTTATAAGCCAATCTGGGGGGTAAAGGAGGAACAAAAATACTAGCAGACATAGCAAGGGAATCGGAAAGCTGATTCTTAGCCCTAGGGATGTATGAAATACTAAAGCTATTGAAAGAATCCTTGAGCTTCCATACCTCATCTCTGTGTGCTTTCAGCCTGGGGTGCCTCACCTGGAAAGTCTGGTTCACCTATTGAATAATAAGGTCTGCATCTCTAAACACCTTTAGATGTCTGATTCCCATTTCTTTAGCAGCATTCAAGCCTAACATCAAAGCCTCGTATTCTACTATATTATTTGTGACTTGAAAAGTCAGCTTGAAAGATAAATGTATGCACACTTGCGTGGGGGATATCAGAACTACACCTGCAGTTTCCCTAGAGTGAGCTCCATCAAATAACATGTCCCAAATTCATGGACCTTCTTCCTCTATTACCTTACAAACTGGTTTCCTGAGCTACATGGAGGCCAACTGAGATTCTTCAGTTTGTAGAATACAGGATCCAAAGTCAATATCAAAAGCATAGATGGGATGATTAGTGGGATGCTTCTCATCACTGACAATATAAGCTAACTGAGCTTCCCTGTATAATCTCCTACTTTCTCCTCCAAAAATTGGCATGGTAACATAAGACAAATCATTTTGTAACATTCCACCCAATATTTTTATCCATCCCCTGGGAAGAAGCATGCCAAACTTTGGGGGCACATCAGCTACCACAATATCCATCATCATGCTCTTCATGGGCAGCTGAGACAATGTGATGGCTAAGTCTTTGATTAACCCCAGACATTTCACCTTTCCGGAATCAAAAGAAAACAAGTCATGATAAGGCCTCGTGATGTCAAATCCTAACTCATCCATGACAACCTTTGGCATTAGATTATGGTTGTCACCTATGTCCACCAGACAGTTGTGAAGGGTTTTGTCATGAATAGTCAAGGAGACATAGAATGATGGGGAATTGTCATCAGAAGGTTCAGTCATTAGGCTAAGCATAACTACAGGTTTGTCATCTTGTAAATTCACATAGTCATTTGATGCTTGTGTGGCCTTAAGCTCAAGGGCTTCAAGGATGGGTCTCTTAAAGGCTTCATTCTTTACCAGTTCCATCAGAGGTATAGATATTTTCAGCTTCTGGATTTCTGATTCAAAACTGAAAGGAGAAGGGAACTTGTCAGGGCCTCTCACCTCTTGAGCTGGAGCTTTGAGAATGATGGGATCAACTGCTGGTCATTTTTGCTTGTTAACTTGTTGTTCTGTAGGAACAATAGTCTTTTGGACAGGGGTCTCCTTGGCACTGTTCATCTTTGACCTCAGATTATATCTTCGCTGATCTTCAGTTTGTAGAACAGCCTCACTGTCCCACTCTTGGTTGGTTTGGTCCCTGAGTAATGACTCTTCATAGGCATCCAAGGTAAAAAATGGAGCATTTCCTTTGTCTTCCATGCAATGGATCTCATCATCTTCTTCAAACTGCTCTTCTTCCATGACTACATTCTGGAAAGGGGTCTTCACTCTTTGGTCTTCATTAGCATCTTTGCTCCTTTGCATGATCTGCAACTGCTCATTTGCTCTTCTATATGGATTCGGATTTCTAGGAGCAAATGTGTTAGGAACTCTTCCCTTGCCTGGATGCTGCTCAACTTTTAATTTGGAGATTTAAGAGGCTAGTGACTCTATCATCTTGGTCATCTTATCTATCTTGGGGTCTAAAGATGAAGAAGATTCACCCCTCTATCTCCTGCGGTCAACATGTCCCTTGAGTTTCTCTGTAGCCATGATGTTGGACTCTACTTCCAAGGCTGCATCCTGCATTTTAGCCAAAGACGCACGCCTTCTCTCCCTCAATAGTATATAGAAATCAAAATCAGAGGCGTTGGCTTAGGTAAGCTTAACAGAGGTAGGGGTGGGTTTCACTTCAGCTGGTATCTTGTTGTACATGCAGTTAAACCTTTTATTGAAATTAGAAAGTGACTCCCCATTTTCCCTTTTCAGGTTCTCAAATTCAGTATGATTGTAGAGTAGATATTTCTTATCACCCTAATGCTTTAGGAACACATCATCTAAGGCCTCAATATCCGTTATAGATCTAGGGGTCAATTCTCTAAAACATTTTTTTGCCTCTCCATCAAGGCTTTGCACAAAAACTCTCATCCACACATCATCTTCACTAATGTCTAGATTATCTGCATAGCTATAAAAGGACTCAAGATGTTCTTCAGTTGTAATTCCTTCAGTCCCAGTGAACTTAGGCATGTATATCTGATATTATCTGGTAGACAATTCATTCAAAGGAGTGGGTAGTGCTAGAGGTCCATACCTAGCAGCTATGATTCTTTCCATTTTGGTGAGTGCTTGTGGACCTGCCATGGCTGTGCTGGATTGAAGAGTGTTGGCAGTCTAGATGATAGAAAGATGAGGGGTGACTGACAAGACTAAAGGAATATGAGGGATAGGAGGTGAGGTTTCCTTCGGGCTTAAAGCAAGAGGAGAACCTAAAGAATAAGGAGCTTTATGAATCTCTGAAAGTTTTTCTTCACTGCTAGTGTTAGAGGCTATACTCTCAACATGTATTTGTTCTATTACTAGCTTTTCTTGCAGAGGTATAGAGGATTGTTTAGGTTTACCTAATCCTGATGCTCCTTTATGTGGTATCTTTCTTCCTTTGATGATGTTTTTAGGGTCAGGTACTAGGTTAGCTGGTGACTTCTGAGGATTTCTTCGAGTATGCCTCACAAACTGAGCCAGAACTATGATGTGGAGTCGCCAAGAGGTTCGGCCTCCAGTAGAGTCACTAGATAGATTATTACAACCAAAAATGTGTCCAGACTTTGTCTATCATCAAAGTTGGATCTGTGTCGTTCTCCCAGGGAAGCTGAGCTTCAATCTCCTATCCCCGGCAACGGTGCCAATTATGTTAACTCTCCAGGAAACTCTCCTAGGTTGTAGCTCGAAGATGGCTGGTAACATATAATCTTCAATATTGTTCTGGGAACTATTGGAATGGATGATGGTTTGGTTCAACCCAGATAACCACTTCAACTTTTTTTTCACTCCAGACATGCATGAACACCCTCAGACTACAAGGCTTTAGACCACCAATGCTCAACAGTTTGGGAATTAGGTGAATAGATGAAGAATACCAACCACACCAGCAGATGCATACAGAATGTATGATGGCCAGCTGCAACTAGTAAAGAAACTTGCAAATCTAATCTATCAATGCAGAGATAAGATGATAGTTATCTTGCATTAGATACAGAAGAAACCTAGATGACCTATTCAACAACAACTCCAATTCCCCAATGCAGGGATAAGATGACAGTTATCTAGCATTAGACATAGGAGAAAGCGCGAACAAACCAATCCAGGTGCAAGTTTAGAAAAAGAAGGGGAATGGACATTGAGCATGTAACAGCAAAAGAAGCTTGTATTTCTGAAAATGAAGATGAGACACTGCAAGTTACAGAGTATCTACAGTCTCCAGAAGTTGAACCACACAACAACAACCAACCCTGATTACATCTTGTTTTTGGCTATTTATAGTTTACTTTTACAATGATCCTTAGCTGTTTAGGGAAAGAAGGGTATTAATTGACCACCTACTACCATTAAATATCTGATAACATCTTTGGACGTAGTTGCTTTCTCCACTATGAAAACGTGATCAGTTCTAGTACTGTGCTATCCTACCAAGTGGTCGGATTGCTTATAGTAGTGGAGCTCCATGACTGTTTCATTCAGTTGTTGAGTCGTGCTGCATCCTTTCTTCCTTCAGCCATGCTCTCTATTAATTTAGTTTCAAGGTCAGACTGTCACCAAACTGACAGAGTTTTCCATCTTCTTCTTCATGTGACAGGCAGGACGTGGGGTATGGAGTGCATGGTCAGATGGACGATCGGGAGTGATCATGCATGATGGCTGTCGGATCAAGGGAGTCGTAAGGTGGAGATCGTGTGTAGGGAATTTGAGGTCGTGGTGGGAGCGAGACATGTCTAGACCATTAGATCTCAGGTGGACAAATTGAACGGTTATCAGGTGGAATATGCACGCAAGTGATATCACCCGGGGGTGGTTTGATTTGAGTGGTAATGGTTTTTATCAGAAAGGCCTCAGGCGGTAAGCGGAAAGTGTCAAAACTTGCCCGATGCCATTTAGTGGATGACACGTAGCAGCGGAGGAGAGAGAGAAACCACCCTCATCCGGCGGGTACTTTTCGCGCTAGTTGTTTATGTGACATGGGCAATAGTCATTAGATCTGGCGGGGGTTGATCTAACGGCAGAGATGTGGTGAAGGTATGAGATGTCTTCGGGGAATGTGTTATAAGTGCATAAGACATATGGGTAAGGTTTTATGGGTATTTTTGGCTTTCACGCTTGGGGCTAAGGCCAAAGGGGTGTTTTGTCAGGATTAGAAGTTTAATAAAGGAAGCGGGAAAGGTAAAGTGTGATTGGGATAAGGGAAGAAGTGGAAAATGGCCTGTGTAGGACCCCTTCAAGAATAGAAAATCCGACCGAATCTTTCCGTTTACCTCCAAAAAGTCAGCACTACACTTCAGGGCTAGCACATAGAATATTGAGTTATGAGTTGGTCGGTTAGATTCTTGTTTGCAAGTAGATTTGATACCTAGATGATTGATTGCAAGATAATTTAGTTTCCTTTCTATAAGTAGTGTATCTCTTATCTTTTCATGAATTTATTCAATAACATTTGCAAGTTGAAGTTAATAGCATTTCCCTTTCCATAGTTAGAGGTAGCTTCTAAAGTTCACCTTCATTAGCTAGTCTTCATTCTAATTCAGTAGGAGGAATGGTCTTGGAGAACTATTGATCAAATTTCCTGGTTGAGGGTGGCATGATTGGAATACCATCTACTGTGCATATAGCACTTCCACCTCGAAGTTTGTACGAACCTTGGGTTGATAAATAGAGTTGAGGTGCCTTGGGAGTTGTAGCACTCTTGGTGAAATACTAGGGCTCCCCACTTTTTGGCGTCGTTGCCAGGGAGGTGCTTAAATAGATGTTATTTCTGCATAAGCATTGTTTTTTGTTTTGCATACAAATTTGAAAAAGTCACATAAAAGAAAAAGAGAAAAAAATTATTTCATGCCTCGTAGGAGTAGATATACTCAAGGAAAATGCTTACCAAACACCCCACACCCTCAAGTAGACAACCTTTACTCTTCTTCGGTGGTTGTTAGCTTCCCTCTCTGACTACAAGGGAGTTAGAAGACCCTCTGGGTGAGCAACCTAAAATCTTTGAAGAACCTATTGGTGAAGAAGAAGAACCCACTTCACCTACATAACCTATGGCTGAAAATAGGAACAATGAGGTTTTCCCTATCAACGATAATAATGGAGAGGCTAGAATGAAGAATATTAGCCCTACTTCCCTTCCACACTTCTATGGCTTCACCTCTAAGGATCTTGATACCTTCATGTTTGAGTTTGTTGTTTTCTATAGGACCTATTAATATGCCTCTGATGACCAAAAGTTGAATTTATTCCCCTCTACCCTTAAGGATGTAGCCTTGTGCTGGTTTATGGGTATGCCTGGGGGTAGCATCACTACTTGGCCTCAAATGCAACAAGCCTTTAATGAAAAGTATAGGGACTATTGTATGTCCAAAGAAACCAAAGAATAAATCTTTGGAATGACTCTTTGACTTGATGAATACCTATAAGACTATGAGGAGAGATTTCAACTCAGTTATAGGAGGGCCAGATGCACCCTTGATCCTGAATCACTCAAACTAGTTCTTCTCCAAGGGATCAAGGAAGACATGTTGGAGACCCTCAACATGTTGTCTAGGGGAGATATATATTAGTTATCCTATGATGACATTAAAACTATGTTCAAGAATCACTCTAGGGCTGCTAGAAAGAAGGGTAGGGCTAGTCAAGGCTTGGAAAATTCCTCTCCTTCTACAAAATCCATCAAGAATGAGATTGGGAACATGTTGGAGGACTTTAAAAGTGAAATGTTGCTTATCTTTTCTTTTCAAATGGACACCATGCAAATCAAGAGGAAACAAGAGAAAGTAGAGAGAGAAATATCTACTTTTTTCCTTAAATGCATTAGAAGGCACCCCAGAAATGAATGCCCATTAAATTTCATAGAGGTATACTCATTCTGTGAGGAAAATCATGCCATAGATAATTTCCCTTCTTTTCATGTATTAAAAATTGTATCCGAATGGGAACAAACCGGGGTTGAGCAGCTCTTCTTTATAAACAAAAGGAGGACTCAAGGTCCTCGACCATACTAGTAGGGCATGCAAGGTGTATCTTACCTTTATTACCATCCCAACCAAAATGCACCCTTTCCACCCTGGTACTCTTCCACTCATTCATCATTTTCCACATCTCCTTCTTGGCCTTATGCTCCTCAATATCCTCTTCCACCTGTCAATCAACCATTTTAGCCACATGATCTACAACCCCCTCAATGGCACAACCCATAACAAGGGTGGAGACCTCAACTCAACCAAACTTCTACTTTACTGCCTCCACCTCAGCCTCAACCAAAACTCACTCATCCTGCTCCACCCAATAAACCTCAAATGACTGCTCAACCCAATCTGAACCTGAATAATAAGCAAGCATAGCAAGTCTACAATGGCGAGACATCTTATCCTGCCTATGTTGTGGAGATCCAAGAGATAAACCTTAGGTCTGGAAGAATGCTTCTAGATAAACATCCACCATCTCCACCTAAAGAACTTGAAGAGGAAAAGGAAGAGAGTACCCTCCAAGTAAATCATCCTCCTTTTCCTGAGAGATTGATCCACCCTAGCTAGCACACCCCATAAGAGATTGAACTTCTGGGAGAATTGAAGAATATGTGTGTTAAAATACCCCTTATCTGGGATATTAAGGATGTTCCCATCTATAATAAGCTCATCAAGGATAAATGTTTAAAACACCATGGTAGAAGAAAAAGAGACAACCCCACCATCAATGTTATTGGTCAATTATCTGATTTGATGTTGGGGAGAGTGATTTGTCCAAAATATTTAGACCCTGGAAGTCTAGTAGTGGATGTGCACATTGATGGAATCATTGTCCCTCATACCCTAATTGATCTTGGGGCTACCATCAATGTGATGACTAAAGAAACCATGATAAATTTAAACCTCCAAGGAGCTTTGAGAAAGACCACTATAGTGTTGCAACTTGCATATAGATCTATAGTAGCTCCTGAGGGAGTTGTTGAGGATGTCATGGTATCCATTGAATCTTGGGAGTATCCTACTGACTTCTTAGTTCTCCAACCCAAAACCAAGTTCAATGGATATCCTCTCATCTTGGGAAGGCCATGGTTAGCCACTGTTGATGCTTACATTAGTTGTAGGGTTGGGAACATGACCATTAAGAATGGACATTTTTCTAAACAATTGGTATTATATCCTCCTGCTCAGTCATCCATTGAGCATGACTTACCCTTGTGGCTAGAAGAGGAGGAGGAAGATCAAGTGTATCATACAACATCCTACCCAATCTATACCCTAGATGTTGTTATAGGAGGAGGGTGACTCGATGAATATGACCTCATTAACCAGATCCTTCAGAGCCAACCCCCCAATACCATGCCTCTCTATGAGCTAGTGAAAGAATCTGAGAACAGTCTTTGGACTAAATTATGCTTAGTTTACCCAAGTCTTGCACATGTCAAAGTTATAGAATTTGGCCCATCTAGAACCTTGAAGATTAACCCCTCTCTCTTGGAAACCAAGAAGAGAAATTGTGCAAGATTTTGAGAGAGCACTTAGATGCCTTTACTTATAACTATAAAGAAATGAAGGGGTGCATCCCTCGGATTGTACTCATCACATCTACATTAAGTAGGGATGCAAACTTATGTGCCAACCACAAAGGAGAATGAACCCAACCCTCAAGGACATAGTAAAGCAAGAGTTACAAAATTTTTTGGATGCAAGGTTCATATACCCCATCTCAGATAGTAAGTGGGTGTCCCCTCTAGTCTTAGTCTCAAAGAAGAATGGGAAGTGGATGATCTGTGTGGATTACAGAGAATTGAACAAGGCCACAAAGAAATATCATTTCCCTTTTTCTTTCATTGATCAATTTTCAGATGGTCTTGCAGTGAAGAAGTTCATCTCTTTCCTGTATGGACTCACTGGTTATAATTAGATCCAGATCATCCCTAAGGATCAAAAAAAGACTACATTCACATGTCCTTGGGGTACCTTTGCTTATAGGGTCCTCCCATTCAGTCTATGCAATGCCCTTGCCACTTTTCAAAGGGAAGTTTTGAGCATATTTGTTGAGCTTGTCCATGACTCTGTGGAGATCTACATGGATGATTTCACTCCCTATGGGTGTGACTTCCTAGAGGCTCTCTCTAATCTGGGTAAATTCCTAAGAAAATGCATTGAAATGAACCTCTCACTTAGTCCTGAGAAATGTGAATTATTAATGAATGTAGGGATTGTCCTTGGCCATTCAATATCTTAGGAGGGGATACAAGTGGACCCAAACAAGATTGACATCATAAAAAGGGTCCCTACTCCTCAAAAGTAGAGGGATGTTAGGAGTTTCTTGGGCTTAGCTAGATATTATAGGAGGTTTATCAAGGATTTCAGTAAAGTGGCTTCACCATTGTTTGGATTGTTGGCCAAGGACTCAGTCAGACAAGTAGTTGTGATTAGAAATTGATCTAGAACCTAACCGCAATCAAGAACAAAGGTAAAGAACAAAGGTTAATATTGGCCTTAAGCGCGAAAAACTTTGTAAGCACAAAAACCTTAATCAAGCGCAAAAACCTTTATGAAGCACCTTTTCTTTAAAATCTGAATTAAGCACGTGGGCAGTGTTCGGCCAAGCGGTAAACCGTATATAGCGCGGTAAAAGGTTGGAAGTGGTAATCTACCAAGAGCACATGATTCCACTCAGTGATCGACACGTAGTAGAGAAAAGCTGCTTTTCCCACACGCCCTGGGTTAGATATCGTTCATGCATGAAATTTGTGCGAGATTGCACGATGTCTATTAGATTGAGCGGGGTCACATGAAAGGCGGAGGTCGTCCAGGAAAGTTGGCCAACAGACGACACGACAACCATTGGATGGACGGGATAGATTGACGGTTGGTAATTAACCTAATCTCAAGCATGGAGGATTATCCCTAACCACCAGATATACACGCGATAAGGACTTATCCTTCATCAACGTGCCCAATAGTTACGGCAACAGTTACCTCTAACGGTCAGCCTAGCGGAGTGGCTAAAGTTTAGCGGATATGCTAAGTTTAGTTGGAGTCAGGTGCAGTGGCCAATATTGGTGGAGATACCACATAAAACCACTCACAGAGTAATTTTACAAGGGAGTCAAAAGGGAGTTTTTAGAGGAAACAGAGGCAGAGCTTGAGAGATAGAGGCAGAGCCCGAGAGCTAGAGAAACTCTGAGAGAGTGGAGCAAGAGGCTCGCTAGACTAATTAGAGCCTGTTGAAGCCGATGGAATAATCCAAAGAAGCTAAAGAAGTCATCTTCATGGAGAATTCCATCCAAGAAGATTGATACTGGAGTTCAGAGCCACCAGAGGTTGGAGGTAGTTGCAGGAGCTACAAGTGCTCATTCTCAATGAACAAATAGTCAATTCTGACTGTAATGAGCCTTCTAAATCCATTGCAAGGATTTGTAGAAGCATCTGAATAATTCTAAGGGCCAAGAAGCTACCAGGAATATTTAGGCAGAAAATGATCAAATGATCAGCTTGTTGTAGGTGTCTGATATGTGCTGGAGGCAGAAGAAGAAGTTCCAGAGACAATTGCAGAATTCTGAGGCAGTTAGTGCCATCAAGAAGCTCAAGATATCTTAGAGCATTGATTGAAGGAATCAAGTCCAAGGAAGCTTAGATATGTTTGCAGGGTGAGGTCATCCAGGGATAAAGATGGTATTCTAAGCCCATTGGTTCAGTTCATAAACCTTTGGAGTTAAGTGTGGAACTTGTAAAATAAGCTTTACCATAATCCCAAAGAGCCCAGTCAAGTTGACAAGAGCTCAAGGGGACATAGCCCATGATATTAGGGTGAACTCCTAGATTATATTGTTGTTATATGTGGTTGTTATTTGTTGCATTTACTGTTATATGTGTTTAATACCAACGTAAGCAGATAAGCACTTAAACAGTAAAAACAAAGACATACACTTATTCCAAGTACTTAATTCCAAAATTGTCAACATAATCTAGATCATATATTTGTTAAGATTTGGAGTGGGAGGTTCTTGTAAGTATGAAAAGATGTTTAAAGCCCCATTTCAGATCAGGTGGTATCAAAGCATAGCTACTTGATTGACAGATCATAGTTTCTTGTTTGACAGAGCAATAGATTGCTTGTTTGACTTGAAAGGTGTTAAATAGTACAAGGTATTTGATTGTTTAATTGTTTTTAAACTGACTACTGTTTGATTTTGCAAATTTGAAGGGAAAACTACTGATAGCTAAGTCCAGGAGAGGACAAGAAGGAAGAGAAGAATTTGCTTTCTGAACAATTACAGGAAATGGAGAGACAACTTCATATTGAAAATATGAACCTGGAAAGGATGCATGAGATGGAGACATAGCTCCTTGTTTCCAAAGAAGCCTTAATCAAGTATCAGTTTGAAGAAGAGGTAAACAATTCTAGTTTTTCTTCAATTTCCTCTAAGAATGTTTATGTTGGTTCTTTCGAAAAACATACAAGAGGCGTAGGGTCGAAGTTGATGTCACAAATGGGCTATGAAGGAAAAGGATTGGGTAAAAATGCACAGGGCATTGTTGAGCCAATAATGGTTTAGGAAAGGCTTAAGTATTTGGGTCTTGGCTATGGACAATCTTATGGAGAAAGTTCCAAAGCAGCCATGAAGGGAATTGAAACAGTTCGTAGAAGGAGTTTCATTTCAAGTCTTCTACCTCAAGAGTGTAAAGATTGTATTCTTGGGGAATGCAATAGTTTGAAACATACTTTGCAGGAAGAAGGTGTTCATAAGCATGCACTTGAACCAGAGAGTTGTGAAAGCTCTAAAAGCATTGAAGAGATTGATGGTGTTCCAAAGGGAGCTACTTCTTCATTCAATTCACCTCCTCATGAAGGTAATAAAGGTGAAAGAGAAAGGTATAAATCTGATTTCAATCATATTTCCTTTGATCATGTAAAGCATGGTAAATTTCCACATAAGCATTGGAAAATAATTGCATGTTCCTTTTGTGGTTTGGATAACCATAGTGTTTCTAGATGTTGGAAGAGAATGACCACATATAGGAAACTTTTGAAGGAAATGAGGCAAGAAACCAATGGTCCATTGGACAAGACAAATCATGCTATCAAGAAGATGCACATGTGTTGCACTTATTGCCATAAGCAAGGACATATTGCTGAAAAGTGTTGGACTTTGAATCCAACAATGCTTCCACGAAATTTGAAGAAGGTGGAAAGAGAGAATGGCAAGAATGGAAAGGAAGTTTCCATAATTGATGTGCTGCAAGATGATTCACATGTTGATATCAATGTGTAGTCAAAGGAATCCCCTTTGATATGGATTGGTAAGAAATGGTTAGAGTTCTTATCCAATTAAGGTAGCATGTCTTTTGATTTGATGCATTTCTTTGCTAATGGAATGCAAGTTGCAGGGTTTTACCAATAAGGTGAATGGAAAAGTTGAGTATGTAGACTCACTTTATTGCAGCAAAATTATATTCATTTCAGCTTTGTAAGTACAGTGTGCTTAAGAGAAAGTTGAAGGATGGAATACATGCATGAGAATGATATGCATGGACACAGGGATGTTGATGATTTCCTTGTATTTGAACATGTAAGTGTAATTTACATGATGGTTGATTGCTTGTTTAAACATGCATGCAATGTCATATTGACTTGGAAAAGTTGATTTGGTCTCCAAGATTGTAAAAGGGAGATAATGATGAAGTGTTTCATCTTTGAAAAAGAATCATTAAAGTTCTTTTTGTACATGCTTGACTTGAAGGGTCAATTGTTTGAAAAGGCATGTTTTTGTTGGCTTGTTATCTAGTCAATCATTTGTATACAAGATGTAAAGACATGATGATGATTCACATGATGTGAAATCTATTTCTTTTGATGAAGCAAGAGTTTATGTTGTTTTGACAAGATGTCAGTAAAACATACTTTAATTGGTACAAATGTAAATTTTTGTTAAGAAGATGTAATCTCACATTTGTTTGAGCCACCTTGGATCAATGATCAAGGAAGAGATGTTCAACTACCTTTTGTAACCTTCTCAGCAGAAGTTCTGAATGAGTTAAAGGAAGACAGTTCTTAATAGGAGGACAAGCACATCCAGGAAGGAAAGTGTTGACTACCTTCAAAGTTTTTGGTTCAAAGGCACTAGCTATGCAAGGCAAGTGTATGGAGGCTGAAAGAAGAGGGTGTTGTTACTCTCATCTACTGTACAAATCAGTATATCAGTCTTTTGGGGTCCAAAAGATTCTCAATGGGGAGGAGTGATCAAAAATTGATCCAAAACCTTAACCGCAGTCAATAACAAAGGTAAAGAACAAAGGTTAAGAGGCTAAAAGGTTAATATTGGCCTTAAGCACTAAAACCTTTGTAAGCGCAAAAACCTTTATCAAGCACAAAAACCTTTATAAAGTGCCTTTTCTTTAAAATCTGAATTAAGCACGTGGGCAGTATTTGGCTAAGCAGTAAATGGTATATCGCAGGGGTGAAAGGTTGGAAGTGGTAATCTACCAAGAGCACGTGATTCCACTCAGCAGTTGACACGTAGTAGAGCAAAACTGCTTTTCTCGTGCACCCTCAGTTAGATATTGTTCGTGCATTAAATCTGCGCAAGATTGAGTGATGTCCATTGGATTGAGCGGGGTCACATCAATGGCGGAGGTCATCCAGGCAAGTTGGCTAGTGGATGATGCCACAGCCGTTGGATGGACGGGATAGATCGACGACTGGGAATTAACCCGATCACAAGCATGGAGGATTATCCCTAACCGCCAGATACAAGCGCAATAAGGACTTATACTTTATGAACCCACCCAATGTTTACAGCAACAGTTACCTCTGACAGTCAGCCTGGCGGAGCAGCTAAAGTTTAGCGGATATGTTAAGTTTAGTTGGAGTTAGGTGCAGTCGCCAATATTGGTGGAGATACCACATAAAAGCACTCACATATTAGTTTTATAGGGGAGTCAAAAGGGAGTTTTCAGAGGAAACAGAGGCAAATCCCGAGAGACAGAGGCAAAGCCCGAGAGCTAGAGAAACTCTGAGAGAGTGGAGCAAGAGGCGCGCTATACTAATTAGAGCCTTTTGAAGACGATGGAATAATCTAGAGAAGCTGAAGAAGTCATCTTCATGGAGAATTCCATCCAAGAAGATTGATACTGGAGTTTAGAGCCACCAGAGGTTGGAGGCAGTTGCAGGAGCTACTAGTGCTCATTCTAAGTGAACAAATGTCAATTCTAACTGTAATGAGCCTTCTGAATCCATTGCAGGGATTTGCAAAAGCATCTTAAGACTTCTAAGGGCTAAGAAGCTACAGGGAATTTTTAGGTAGCAAATGATCAAATGAGCAGCCTGTTGTAGGTGTCTAATATGTGTTGGAGGCAGAAGAAGAAGTTCCAAAGATAGTTGCATAATTTTGAGGGATATAATGCCATCAAGAAGCTCAAGATAGCTCAGAGCATTGATTGAAGGAATCAAGTCCAAGGAAGCTTAGATATGTTTGCAGAGTGAGGATATCCAGGGATAGAGATGGTATTCTAAGCCCATTGGTTCAGTTCAGAAACCTTTGGAGTTAAGTGTGGAACTTGTAAAAGAAGCTTTACCATAATTCTAAAGAGCCAAGTCAAGTTGAAAAGAGCTCAAGGAGACGTAGCCCATGATATTAGGGTGAACTCCTAGATTATATTGTTGCTATGTGTGGTTTTTATTTGTTGCATTTACTGTTATATGTGTTTAATACTAGCGTAAGAAAATAAGCACTTAAACAGTAAAAACAAAGACATACAACTATTCCAAGTACTTAATTCCGCAATTGTCAACATAAGCTCGATCATATATTTGTTAAGCTTTGGAGTGGGAGGTTCTTGTAAGTATGACAAGATGTTTAAACCCCCATTTCAGATCAAGCTGCCAAGAGGCCTTTGAGATATTAAAAGAGAAATTGACCATTGCACCCATACTTAGGGGTCCCAATTGGGCTCTACCTTTCCATATCCATATTGATGCATTAGACAAAGTTGTGGGGGAATCCTTGGGGAAAATAGATGATAAGTTACCCTATTCCATTTATTTCATTAGTAAAAACTTTTCTAAGGATGAATTGAACTACATTGTCATTGGAAAAGAGCTCTTAGCTATTGTACACTCCTTAAACAAATTTAGGCACTACATCACTAGATACCAAACTTTTGTGTATACTGATCATGCAGTTATTAAATATTTGATGAATAAGACAGATGTGAATGCTATAATCATTAGATGGTTGTTATTGTTACAATAGTTTGATTTGACTATCATGGAAAAGCCAGGAAAAGAAAATGTAGTTGCAGATTTTTTGTCTAGACTTACTTTTCCTGCAAGTGATGAAGGGATGATCGATGATCAGCTTCCATATGAGCACCTATCCGTTATCTTAGTTCTCTCTCTCCAGTTTTCTAACATAGACAACTACTGGGTTGTTGGGATATTTCCTCCAAATCTGTCATCCAGGGAGAAGAGTAGAATTGTAAGGAAAAGTGTCCCTTTCACTTGGATTGGGGGCAATCTTTTCAAGTTGGGACCAGATCAGATTTTAAGGAGATGTGTCAGGGAAGAGGAAGTCTTTGACATCCTCTTAGCCTGCCATGATGGGCCCTATGGGAGTTTATTTTTTTGCCAAGAGAACAACTTTCAAAGCTTTACAAGTTGGCTACTATTGACCCACTCTCCACCAAGATGCAAGAAGGTATACTAGCAGATGTGATCAGTGTTAGAGGATGGGGAAACCCACACCCAAGGATGAAATGCCTCTACAACCTCAAGTGGCCTTAGATCCATTTGACAAGTGGGGCATGGATTTCATTGGGCCAATTGATCCACCATCAGGGCAGAAAAAGTACATCATTGTGTGCATTGATTACTTGACAAAGTGGGTTGAGACAAAGGTTGTCAAAGCAGCAACAAAGGAGAAAGTGGTTGAGTTCTTAAGGGAAAATATTTTCTACAAATTTGGGTACCCAAGGGAGATATTCACTGATTAGGGGGCTCAATTCACATCACATTTGATTGAGAATCTCCTAAGGAAGCATAATATCAAACACAGAACATCTATTGCCTATCACCCTCAAGAAAATGGGCAAGTAGAGGTTACAAATAGGGCATTGGAGAGAATCCTCACCAAGGTTGTGAGCAGCAGTAGGAGAGATTGGGAAGATAGATTAGTGGAGGCCACTTGGGCCTATAACACCACTTGGAAGACAACTACTGGGTTCACTCCATATGATCTAGTTTATGGGAAGAAATCTCTGCTTTCTATTGAGTTTGAGTATAATACTTTGATAATGGTAGCCCAATTGGACTTAGATGTCACCAAATCATAGCAAGAAAGGATGCTCCAATTGAATGGCTTGGATGAGTTTAGAATGCAGGCCCTCCTCCATACTGAAGTTATACAATTGCAAAGGAAGGTCTACCATGATAAGCATATTAAGGAAAAGGTTTTTCAAGAAGGATATTGGGCATTATTATATGATTCTAGGTTCAAATATTTTAAAGAAAAAATGATGACAAGATGGTTAGGCCCATACCTAATAGAAAAATTCCATGACAATGGAGTTTTTCAAATCAAGACCATTGATGAGGAAGGAATCCCCTTTCTTGTCAATGGTTACAGGCTGAAGTTATACAGGAAACCTATGTCTAAGGTAGAATTCATCAGTACAATCAATAGAGAAGTCAATGTGAATGGGAGTGTCATATCTCCCAGTCCAAAACACTTATATATTTTTTTTGAAAAGAAAGAAAAAATAATAAAAAAAAGAAAAGTCCTACATGAAAACCTTTATGAGGCATATAAGGCCAATTCCTGGGTTGAAAACCTCTCTAAGATAGCCCTGAAGCAGAAAAAGGGAAGAAAAACTAATAAAGGTCCCTAGGTGAAAACCTCTCTTGAGGCACCTAAGGTAGGCATATATGTTGAATACCTCCTCTGAGGCAACCTGTGTGTCTCAAGAAAACAAAAAAAGACACACAAGAAAAGGATTTTTACCATGTATACTGACCTTTTTGTCATTTTGCAGGATTATATACAGGGGCAGATTCCATGGCTATAGGCCAAAATTATCAATATTTATTTAATTCTTCCATCCATACACTTCATATCCATCATCTCCACTCATGTGATCACCTCTCTCCACCATCCCATTAACCCAAAATTCAAGTTTCACACCCTCTCTAGACTACTACAAGAAGGACCTGTAATTGCTATAGGAAGGTCCTATAGTACTCCAAGAGGGTTTTGAAAAGCTACAAGAGGGAGATCCAAGGACAAGGACAGCCCAACAAGGACCCTATGACCTTGAAAATGATAAAAAGGTTCCCCCATCATGGTCTGCCATACATCTATCACTCATCCACCTCATTTCATAAAAAAAATCACACAATTTCTCGACTATGTCTTACCCCTGTTAAAAAATTTAAAAACGCACAGAAGTCATTATATTAATTTCTACAAGTCTACACTACTCCTTCATGGCCCTGGCATTGTCCTCAGGACTTTCTACAACTTCTCTCATCACCCCCATGCAAAATGGAGACCCCGGAGAAAAAGGAAAGGATTTCTACAAGAAGAAAACCTCCTCATGTAGCAGTCTGTGCACACATCATAGAAAGAACTGAACTTGTTTTATCTCATCAGTAGGGGGCGATGGAAACTTATGAGATCATTCTAAAGCAGTCATATCACTCCCAGGAGGACTCTCCACCAGCAGTAACATCTTTGATGAGCCTCGATATTGCAACAAGAATGTTACAACTCCCAAGGCTACCGACTTTAATTATCAACCCAGGGTTCGTACAAACTTAAGAGGTATCAGCACTATATGTGCAACATACAATGTGTCCTTCCTTTGCTATCATAAGAGAAAAGAAATTTTTCCCATTTGCAGGAATTAAAGACTGAATTTAAAAATGCTTGTAGAGTAACATGAAATCCTCTATTTATTAACACACTTTACTTGCAAAAGAACCTTATTTTAACCCTATTTGTCACATGTGATGTTTTAACTCATCTAAGCATGAAATATGATCTAGAGAGTAATAATTGTTGTGTGCATGTGTAAATATAAATAATTCATTTTTTTTTATCTTTTCTCTTTATAAATTCAAATGCTAATGTTTCCTTGCTCTTTGGTAGGGGAGAAAGGTATGGAGAAAGTGGGGTACAATGATTTTGATGGCTTGGAGGTCAAGTAGGGGCCTAATCCCAGCTTCAATGATGATTTTTCTCAATTTGGGCTCAAAACAGGTAGCTACATGATTTCTTACAGGATCCCCTAGTTCTCTTATAGGATCCCCTGGTTCTCTTATAGGATCCCATGTTTTACTACAGGATGTTATAGATTTACTATGTGAAATTATAATTCATCGAATGATCAATCAAATCAAATCCAAATTGGATGGGACAAATTTTTTTATTGAATAGGATTTCTTAGGTCCCCATTCCAAGTGGAATAACTTTAAAAGACCTCTGTTAACCCATGCTAAAAAATAGTCTAAAATTACTAGTCTAAAAATCATAAATTTGAGAACTAGTGAGATAGTAAATCCCTCAGATGCCAAACCTAATCAAGTGAAAATGAAATGGGGTAAATTTTGTTATGAAATATATTTCTTTTTGATCTAATACAAGTGGAATCAACTTGATTGAAGCTCGTTAGCATGCTCTAAAAAATAACAGAAATTTATTGTTCTTTGCCACAAAGGAGTTCCAAAAATCTAGATTTGGGAATAAGAAAGCTAATCCAAGTAGCTCAATGTTTATTATGACCTTCCAAAGATACTCTAAGGATGAAATGATGCTTGTGATCCTACAAAAGAACTTACATCAACCATTTAACCCAATCCTACAACAAGAAATCATTAATACTAAATGCAGAAATAGAAAGAAATAAAAACAAGAGATGCATGTGAATAAGAAGTGAAAAGAAGGAAAGAAAATGATACAAAAGGGCTCTAAGGCTCCTAGGATGGCCAATCCAAAGGAAAATCAAAGACATATGGAGGAAAACAAGATTTAGAAGTTGAACATGACACCAATCTTCATTATTTTCATCAATACAATTACATCCCTGCAAGAAAATACAATGGAGCTGCAAAAATATAAGTTCTCTCCACAAGAACACTAATGAAAATCTCTCCCTAGAGGAAAATTTGACTTGGTACTTATACAAAATGATTAGGAATCATTCCCCATGAAAGGAGGAAGCTTTCCCCACCAAAATCCCTTCATTAGTGGATCTGGTTCCTAATACTAGGAATCTACATTAAATGGCAGGGAACACATTCCTAGATTTTCTCAAGCATTGGAGTTCCAAAATTTGTGCCATAATTCTGTAATATCTTGTTGATTTATTATTTAATAGTGATCCTCCTGTAGTAAGGAGAAAGTCCCTAAATTATCTCCTCCTCCAAATCTTCATAATCTGCCCAATATTCTCATAATATTCCACAAAAATAAATAATGTTAGGCACAAATATCCAATTATTCATAAACCTTCCTAATGAATATATTAAAGTTAAAAATACATTATCTAATGCAAAAAGAGAGATTTAATATGCTGAAGGATGGTTAGATGGACCTTAATTTATGTTTAATTTAAAGGCATGGGTCTTTATTTATGTCTGATTTAGAGGCCCATCATACCCCCCTAATGAAAGTGTTGCTCATCCTCTGAGCAACTTAGTGACCTCATTGTGCCTCATGCATGGCCCTGGTGGCCTCTCTCTTGTGAATTAAGAATATTGGTTGTAATTTCTACAAGGACAAGCCCAAAAATATATTTGTGCATAGAAAAATCATTGTTTCTTGAGACCATTAGCTTGCTTGTTCCCCTTATTCAAGATGGGTTCTAGAATATTTTTCAGTTTAGCAAGGTCTTCCTCATCCTTATCAACCCCCTGCTACCTTGTTCCACCATTTGGACACCTATGAAACCTTCAAAACACCTTTAGATGAGAACTAGGACATCCTGTAGTAATTCCTGTCAAAACTACAAGAAACTCGTTTTGAGCATAAATGATAGTCTGAGGCTAGGGAAGGCCCTTAACTTGACTTTCATGCCTTTCTCCCCTTTCTATAACATATTTTAGGCCTTGGACAAAAGTTAGAAAGATATTAGAGACCTCTTGGAAAGTCTCTTTTTATCACTGCAGTTGAGTTCTGTTTTTATGGTGAATGTCTCATTTCCTTTTGTTTCCTTCTTCTTCTCTCTTGTGGCCTAAATGGTTACCTAATGGCCTTGGAGTTTTCTGTTTTGAGTAGGTCTCTCTTAGGCACTGTCATTTTGGGTTTTAGCACATTTTTTCCCTTTCTTCTTTCTTGTAGTAGCATCTTGCCTTCCTGTAGTAGTCATTCCTTCTTCCTTTAGAGTCTTCTAATTGTTTGGGAGTGATGAGAAATGATGTAGGTTTGTGAAAATGGAGAGGATGCTCTATTTGTTTTTCAAGAAATTTGCAGGGTGAGATAGAGTGTAGGGTTTGTTTTTGAAATTATGAAATGGGATGGATAGATAGTGAAAATGAAGTGGATGGAGGGCTTGGAGTGTTTTGGTGACTTGGTATTTGCAAAAATTTCTTCTTTTAACTGTTGTCCTCATTTCTTGAAATCATCACCCTTCATAATTTGACTTTTCAACATTGCATGAGTGAAGGAGTGAGATGCAATTAACTAGTTGAAGGTGGTTGAGACTGTTGACCCATCCTTAGCTTATAAAACCTCATCTCTTATGCATTGACAACAAATTTCTAACTATAATATGTTCAAGAGAATAGGTCAAGAATATTGCATACCTGTACCTACCTGATGGTTGTTGGAGAGACATGCATGCTACTACTGAGTTGATTTTGTTGTGCTTCCCATGACTCAGGTACATCATCTTGAATGCCCTTTTCTTTTCTGTTGATCTTATTTTGCTGATGGGTTTTCTTCTTGTTGATGTGCAGGTGATGGTTTCCTCTGTTGCTGCTGAGCTCTGGAGGAGTTTCATTGTCCCTAAAGTTATGCTTCTCCTCTTTCAATCATGGTGCTAAAGGTTAGGCCTAGAACCTGCTATTACTTCCAAATAGGTTGTTGTATCTACCCTTTTTATTTTTTGAATGTTTGTATCCTTTCTTTATTGGAGGGTAAATAGGTATTGGAATGAGTGGAAGGTGTGGCCATAGAGTGACATGGTCATGATGGGTGTTGGCTGAGATGTCGTGAAGTCAATGTCCTTTTTTCCTATTCCAAAACAGGCCTGCATCATAATTTTTCCATTAGACTGCCTTTCCTGTATATTTTCAGCACTTCTTGTAGTACTACAGGAAACTCCTGTAGTAATTCAGGACAACCTCTTGTAGCAAACTTTTTTTGTCCATATATCCCAAACGGTAGAATGGACTGACCTGAAACTTTTTTAGTGTGTTTCCATCATCATTATGCACCTCCCCATAGAACAAATTGGTCAATGGATGCAGGGATCTTGAGAAAAACTAAATATCACTGAAGGTGATGGAGGTCAATTTCTTGGAAACCCTACACTAGAATTTTCTGAATTTTCTTGGCCATGTTACCATCAGCCATATGCATCTTCCCATTAAACAACTTTTTAAATGGATGCATGGATATCGCGAAAATGCAAAAATGGTCGTAGGTGATGAAAGCTGATTTCTTGAAAACTGAGCACTAGAATTTGTTGAAATTGCTTGAGCATGTTACCATCATCCATATGCATCTCCCCCTGAAACACCTTGGCAAATGGATGCATGGTTTTCAAGTTATGGAAAAAAAAATTATGTTCTATGTATTTTTGTTTCCTGTAGTAAAACAAAGCCTTCCTGTAGTATTTTGGGACAAGGAAAATGAGTCATAGAAGCTTGGAATGATGAGTGGATGGTGGAAATATATGAGGGTGGGGTTGGCATGGCCTTGGCCTTGTTGGAGCATTTGAGCAAAGGAGGAGAAAGTCAAAATTTGACTTCTTTTGACTAGGGTTGACCAATTTTTTTCTTTTGGTACCAACTTGTCTTTTTTTTTTTGTAGATGTTGGAGAGCACCTACATTCATCAAAGAGATACATGGAGCAAGGATTTTTTTATTTTTTCCTTTTTTTTCTTCTAGGCCTACTACCTACCTCAAGGAGGTTTTCAACTAGTAGGTATGCCTCGACACCTCAAAGGAGGTTCTCACCTAGGATCTTTTCTTTTTTCACTTTTTTATTTTTTTCACCCCATTGACTGCCTCATGAAGGTTTTCAATTAATGAGCCAATTTGAGGCACCTCCAAGAAGGTTTTCACCTGAGATTTGTTTTTTCTCTTATTTTTCATTTTTTTTCTACCCTACCCTGCTTGAAAAACAAAATCACTTTCAAGTATAATAATACTTCCAATGGAGCCATGTGCACATCAATATGACAGGCAAAATGATTTGGATCCTTGAAATGTATGCTTTGACATGTACCTAGATTTGAGTGATCAAATGCTTTGAATTTGATGATATCAAGCATAATTGAAGAAGAGAGTGTTGTTGCAACTTAGTGATTGTCTGGAACCAAACCTCAATATAACTTTCATGCCCTTGGTTTGATTTCTTATCTAGATCATTCTTCATGTCTTCTTCTACCATGACCTTCAAATCTTCCTCTTTTTGTTGATTGTTCTCTTGAATACATGGAGGATTTGATGGTAACCATGAGGGAGCTTTCTCAATCTCTGATTTTGTTGTCTGCTCTTCATCAAGTGCAGCCCATGATTCTTTGATCTTCTCTTTCAAATCTTCTTTTTTTGCATGTTGTCCCTCAATGGCATCAAGAGAATCACTTTTTTGTAATACTCTTCCTGAGCTATGGTGAATACCATTGAGCTCAAGAGGAGATGTTTGGAAGTGTTGTACCTCAGCATTGTAAGTGGGCTAAGCTACTTCAATGTGTGGGTTTGGAAATGGTGGTACAGGTAGTTGAGTGGGAGTGGATATTTGAGATGGATGTGATTGGGGTTGTGGTTGTGGTGGAGATGAATGGTAGGGATAACATGGAGTTGGGTATGGAGGATATTGAGGAAAATACTGAGGATATTGTGGATGGCTCCCATAATTTCCTTGTCAACCTTGTTGCCAAGATTGGTTTTGGGGTTGATATGGCCAATGTTGCCAAGGAAAGGGTGTGTTCCAATTACTTTGAGGTGGATATGCATAACCTTGAAATTGTGAATTAGGTTCTTGCATCATACTAGGTTGACTAGGCTTCCATGGTCCTCTTGGAGCTACATAACATAGTTGCATTGGCAATTGACTTGCTCCATTGTCCTCTTGGTGAACTTCCTTCAACCTTGGTAATGAGGAGCAACATTTAACATCATGTGATTCTGCATGGACAACACAAATATCAACATCTTCTTTTTTCTCATTTTGTATTCATAACATTTCTACTTGTCCACTTAGATTTCTAAGAATTTATGTTTTAAAATTATCAAGCAAATTTCCAAGTTTAGCTTCACTGACTGATCTTGATGTTGATTTACCTACTCTTGCCCTTCCTCTTGATATGTTTCATGTTTCACAAATTTCTTCAAATGATAATTGGTATACATCACCTTTACTCATGAGATCAAGGAGATCAATCCACTCATCCCTAATTGTTCTAAGTAAGAGGGTTTTTAGTGTGTCGAATCCTAAATGATGTAGTTTTTCCCTCTTAACATTATACATGAACCTCTCTATTAGATCCTCAAGGCTCTCATATTCTCTTTGATTCATTCTAAATATTTCTTCCTTAAGATCATGATCTTTATATTTTTCTAAAAATATATTTTGCATATCATTCCATGATCTTATTGAATTAGTCCCTAAACTCATGAACCATTTAAGATCTCTATCCTTCAATGTTGCCGGAAACAATCTCAAATTTTGAGTTTTTAATAAGTAACCATAATATCTACAAACAATTTCAAATTCAAAGAGAAAGGTTTCCGGATCCTCTGACCTTAGACCATGAAATTTTGGAAGAAAAGATGGAGGGATGTTCTTCATGTGCACACTAACATTAGTATCTTGAATGGGGAATCCGAGAGGATCTTCCTCATTGTTATCTTCTCCATCCATTTCTTCTACATTCTTTGCCATCTCTTCTTCTTCTTCTACCTGCAAAAGTGGATGGTGATATGGCTCTTACTGCACCATGTGATCAAATGGGGGGGTGGGTTGGTGTTGGAAATTTTTTTGTTTTTATGATTGAATGAAAACACTAATGCAATGCACTTTCCTATTTTTGAAATGAAATATGCCTAATGAAAATATTTTTTTTTTATTTTTCGAAAAGTAAAAAGAAATGAATCAACTAGGGAAGAAAAAAATGCATACTTTGACACCTCCCCAGCAACGGCGCCAAAAAGTGATGAGCCTCGGTATTGCAACAAGAATGCTGCAACTCCCAAGGCTACCAACTTTAATTATCAACCCGGGGTTCGTAAAAACTTAAGAGGTATCGGCACTATATGTGCAACATACAATGCGTCCTTCCTTTGTTGTCATGAGAGAAATGAAATGTTGCATATTTGCAGGAATGAAAGATTGAATTTAAAAATGCTTGTAAAGTAACATGAAATCCTCTATCTACTTATTAACACATTTTTCTTGCAAAAGAACCCTATTTTAACCCTGTTTGTCACATGTGATGCTTTAACTAATCTAAGCATGAAATCATATCTAGAGAGTACTAACTGTTGTGTGCATGTGTAAATATAAAAGAACTCATTTTTTATCCTTTTGCTTTATAAATGCAAATGCTAATCTTTCCTTGTTCTTTGGCAGGGGAGAAAGGTATGGAGGAACAGGGGTACAATGATTTTGATAGCTTGGAGGTCAAGTAGGGGCATAATCACAGCTTCAATGATGATTTTTCTCAATTCGGGCTCAAAACAAGCCGCTATAGGATTTCCAACAAGATGTACTAGTTTTCCTAGAGGATCCCCTAGTTCTCCTACAGGATCCCCTGTTTTACTGCAGGATGTTACAGATTTACTATACGAAATTATAATTCATCGAATGACCAAGAAAATAAAATAAAAATTGGATGGTACATATTTTTATTGCCTAGGATGTCTTAGTTCCCCATTCCAAGTGGAATCACTCAAAAATACCTCTGTTAACCCATGCTAAAAAATAGCAGAAAATTACTAGTCTAAAAATCAGAAATTTGAGAACTAGTGAGCTAGTAAATCCATCAAATGCCTAACCTAATAAAGTGAAAATGAAATGGGGTAAATTTTGTTATGAAACATAACGTTTCTTTGATCTAATACAAGTGGAATCAACTTGATTGAAGCTCGTTAGAATGCTTTAAAAAATAACATAAATTTAATTTTTTTGCTACAAAGGAGTTCCAGAAATCTAGATTTGGGAATAAGAAAGCTAATCCAAGTAGCTCAATGATTACTATGACCTTCCAAATCTTTTCCAAGGATGAAATGATGATTTTGATCCTACAAAAGAACTTACATCAACCATTTAACCCAATCCTACAACAAGAAATCATTAATACTAAATGCAGAAATATAAAGAAATAAAAACAAGAGATGCATGTGAATAAGAAGTGAAAAGAATGAAAGAAAATGATACAAAAGAGATCTGAGGCTCCTGGGATGTCCAAGCCCAAGGAAACTCAAAGACCTATGGAGGATAACAAGATTTAGAAGCTTAACATGACACCAATCTTCATTATTTTCATCAATACAATTACATCCCTACAAGAAAATACAATGGAGCTGTAGAAATACAAGTTCTCTCCATAAGAACACTAATGAAAATCTCTCCCTAGAGGAAAATTCGACTTGGTACTTATACAAATGATTAGGAATCATTCCCCATGAAAGGAGGAAGATTTCCCCACCAAAATCCCTTCATTAGTGGATCTGGCTCCCAATACTAGGAATCTGCACTAAATGGCAAGGAACACATTCCTGGATTTTCTCAATCATTGGAGTTCCACAATTTGTGCCATAATTCCATAATATCTTGTTCATTTATTATTTAATAGTGATCCTCTTGTAGTAGGGAGCAAGTCCCTAGATTATCTCCTCCTCCAAATCTTCATAATTTGCCCAATATTCTCATAATATTTCACAAAAATAAATAATATTAGGAACAAATATCCAATTATTCATAAACATTCCTAATGAAAATATTAAAGTTAAAAATACATTATCGAATTCAAAAAGATAGGTTTAATATGTTGAAGGATGGTTATATGGACCTTAATTTATGTTTAATTTAAAGGCATGGGCCTTAATTTATGTCTAATTTAGAGGTCCATCAATCTTGAACATCAACAAGGTACCTGCATACACAGGGAACACAACAGTCAAGTATCATGAGGAGAAATGAATAAATACATAGGAAATAAGTCAACAATCCAACTCTCTTGATGCAAGTGATATGGTCCAACTCCAGCATGCAAATCCCTGCAGCAGTTTGATCATGAGGTAGATAGAGGTATGGAAAACTCGAAAATGTGTAAATGTCAAGAGGGGATGTTTTAATAAGCTCGAAGTGGCCATTTAACTTGGCCACCCTTGGCTAGTAAACTAAAAGTGATGGTAATCTCTCATGTAACATGGAGATGTCACATCATCTGATTTGGGTTCACAAATAGTGGGTGGTGATTACGATAAAAGGAGAAATAATTACTCAGAGTGGGGACAATGGTCCAAAATAGGAAACCCCATGTGACTGCCAGGTCACCACAGTGCTCCAAGCCTAAACCAAAAATGGCATATTATGTAGTTGGGCTCGAGTTCTTTTGCATAAGCACTCATTTCAAAAAAGGTTAGGAGAATGACAAGCTCAGGGTTCCATCGAGTAGTTTTGAACCTCGTTCTGCAATTGCTACAAGAAGGAGATATAGACAAGCCTACAACTACTATGAGAGGGTCGAGAGACTGCTACAAGAAGGTTGAGAAGGTGGAGGAAAGCCACAGAGGTTCGAATTGATCTCTGAATTACCACCTTCATCCTAGACTACTTGAAAAAAGTAATTTCCACCATCTCCTTCATCCATCCATCATATTGCATGCAAATTTCACTTCAAATTCTATAGGCGATGGCAATCTAATTATGAACTTAAAAGGTCTTTTCTAGTAGAGTAATGGGAATATAGGCAATTGTCAATAACAAGGAACTTTTAATTCACTGCTGCCACTGAATTACACATTAAAGCTATAGAAGAAGTATCTCTCCCTCACTTAATTAAGAACATAGAGAAGAGATAGGGGGGAGGGTTTAATAGAAGGGAGCCCTCAAATACCAAGAGAATCCACCTACACCCTCCTATGGTAGACATTTTTAGAAGACACCAATGGCTAGGATTCTTTGAGTTATTGAAAGGGTATGATGATGACCTTTCCTTTGAATTTTCCATGGCTCTGAATTCACAAACAAAGGACAGTGCCACCACTATGGTGAGGGGGTTGGCTATCTCTCTCAACCCTAAAATAATTAGCAGAGTAACAACCCTACCTCTAGGAATCAAGTGGAGCAGAGAAGACAAAGCCACCAGTGTCACTACTAAAAATAATTTCTTCACTACCAATGAAAAGCCTGTTGAGGACAAGAATGGAGTTAGGAGGGAAATCCTACCTTATCCTTGGGATGAGGTGGCCTACCATATTCTAAAATACATATCTTGTGAGGGAAGAATGAGTGTGGTATATGCTTACCACTTTAGATTACTTCATGAACTCAGGTTCCAGGAAGAATTTCTTCTTGCTCAAAGACTTAGTGTGCCATACTTCCTCCTACAGTCCATCAGGGACATGTGTCAAAAATTGAGAGATGGAAAACACCAACACTTAGGCCACCATGGCCTCATTAAACTAATAGTGGTGGATGCCTTGAGCAATTTGAGAATCCTTGTCCTTTGGTCCAAATTCATAGACATGGATAGAGAAACCTTCATTGAGACACAAACCCTCACACCAGGTGAAACCCCAGCCTCTAGTGGTGGGGGAAGAGAGAGAAAAATAGAGGAAGAAGAATAAGGGGTAAGAATAGAAGAGGAAGAAGCAGCAAGGTCAAAAGAAAATTAAAGAGAAACAAAAGCAAAAAGGACAGGAGAAGAAGCAAAGATGAAAATAGAGGAGGAGGAAGAACTAGAGGCAGAGGTAGGAGGAAAATAAGATGAAAAAAAGAGAGAGGGAGAAATAGGAAAAATCAAGTCCTAAGAAGACTATAGAGCCCAACGAAACATAGATACCCCCAAAACAAACAAGTTTTTCTCCAGGAACCACTGAACAGGAGGTAGCTATAACTTTAGCTACCTTAGGCACCCCAACCAAACCTAAAAATAAGACACAAAGGCAAGGCCCCCTATATCTTAAGACTGAGAAAAGCACCAAGAGCAAGCACGAGAGGCCAGAAACTCTCACCAAGGTCCCCATCATGATTGAGGAATCCCCAAGAAAGAAAGAGGAGGTAGGGCCAACTGAAGGAAAAATTGAAGAGGTCACCTCTATAAATCCCACAAGAAATACTCCGATAGCATATGTAAGGAGGCCCACCACCATATCAACGTCATTCAAACAACCCAAGACACCAACATCCCTCCAACAAGAAGAAAAAGGGAAGCTATAGGAGAGGCATAGCATGTTATAGGAGGAACAGAGGATGCTACAGGAGGGGGAAAATGTGCTACATGAGGGTTAAAATGAGCGACAAGAGAGGCAGAATGTGTTGTTAAAGGGGCATAATGTGTTTCTAGAGCTACAGGAGGTAGCAGCCTCCCCAAAAACATTTGAGGACTTCCCAGAGCTCCAAGAGCCTAGTCCATAACCTAGCCTAAGCTCCTTATACAAATTCATTGGAGGGAGGATTATTCCCCAAAAATTTGTATTTCCACTTTTCTATGAGCTGGAAATAGAAAGAGGAAGAACCCACAGGTGGATGAAAATTGTTAAGTCTAAGAAGGTAGAGGATGTGGGCCTCATGGAAGAAAATTTCCTCGAAATGAGAAAAGAATTAAGTGAGTTGAGAATGAGGGAGTCCACAATGAAGGAGAAGCTATAGGCAGAAAATATGTGGTTGAGAGAGAAGTTGCAGGAGAAAGAAACCCAACTTGCCACCATGGAAAGCCTCTCCATGGAGGCATTATAGTGTAGACATCCATCCGTTGAGTTTTACATACACAACCTCACTCTGACTTATATGAATTTTTGGGATCCCAATGCAAGATTGGGGGATACACAGTTGATGGCCTGAGCATCATGGATGACGCATGAGGAGGCAAGAGCTAAGGAGGTTAAGAGAGTCATGGCAATGGAGGAAAAGGAGCCATTACATATCAGGGCAGAGCTAGTGAGCCCAATGGTTTTCATTAGAAATGATAGCATTATCTCCAATGATATTGACTTAGCACCTAAATACCTTGCCAACCAAGAACAAGCCATCTTACATTTTGAAGACACATTTAGGTTTTTGGGAGTATAAAGCTTGCAATTCTGCCAGAGGAGATGGCATGCCTTACCCCACAGCCTCCAGATTAGGGAATATCACTCTCCTGAAAGGCTAAGGAATGACTTGGAGAGGACACCCTTATACAAGAGAATCATGCAAAGATTAAAATTTAAGTGGATAGGACTCAAGCTCATTCCACCCTTATTGTTAGACCTACAGGAAGGAAGAGATGAAGTAGAAGAGCAGAAGGAGTGGACAGAAATAGAAAAGAATTTAGGTTTCTATCCCCAAGAAGGCAAACAGTCTAAGGAACCCTGGGATGTCATGGAGGTCACCAAGGCCATGAAAGAGATGCACATAGATGACTGATTTTCTCAGAGAATGAGAAGCAATTTCAATAGGGGGGTGATGATGAGGCTCATCAATAAGTATATTATAAGGGTCATGATTCCATCCTCCATCTTTAGAACTATCTCTTTCTCACATTTATTTACATTTTTTATTATATTACGCTTAGTGAGAAGGGTAAAATGTGTTTTCTATTTCATGTGGCCTAATATGGTTTAATTGCAGGAAATAGAGCATAGATGATTTCTATGCAGGGGCTCGGAGTAGACAGCAAGGAGAGATTCTAGGGGGATGCCCACCTCTTTAACTCCTTCAATCAGCTCAAGATCACAACACTCTCTCTCATTATCTTGATTTCATTGGTAGCCAAGCAAGACGAGGTCATTGGTAACCAAGCAAGTGTAGTTAATGAGGAACAAGATCCACCATTCTCGAGTTGTGGGGGACAAATATTCCTATTTTCTAGGAGCTAGGTAGTTATTCAACTCAAGTACTTGGCACTATTATTTTTACTATTATGTGATGTATTAGAAATTGATGCAATGATAATGAGAAGTAGTTTATTGGTTCATTACTGAGTTAGTTCCAGAGGACTGAAGCTCTTGGTTTTGGGCCCAATCCTAGTGGCTTAGGTCCCCCTTGTTTATTTATATCTCTTTTTAGTTCAGAGCACTTATTATTTTCTTGCATTTCAATAGAGAATAATCCATCAAAAATCTATGATTTCAACCTCTACCTCAACTCTCTCATGCAAGCATGAATAGAAGGATTTACAACCATAGTCCAAAAAATAGTATGTTTATGATTTCTTGGAAGAATATTAATGTTGGTTACCTTGTTTGCATGTTCTTGTTGTAGCTTAAGAGTTGATTTAGTGGTTAGATTATATTATTGGCATAGATTAGATAGCATTTGAATTCAACTCATCTTTTCCAATATTAGTTATTTCATTTTGTCAATGATAAATGGGTACATGCATGTGATGAATGCATGGATGTTTAGATCTGTAGGCAAGGGAACCTTCACCACATCCATCTTGGACTTCCTCACCTTCTCTTATGAATCCCAAATTATGTCCTAAAAGTTTTGTTCATGAGATCATTTTCCTAAACCACCGTGAGCATCTCTCTTAGTGCAAAATAGGCCTTCAAAAGGTTCTGAGCTTGGTTAGGGGATTTGGTCACCCTTCATTCATTTACCTCAACCTCCATCCACCTTTACATACCCTGAATCCATCATTTCCACCTCCTAAACCTTCTTTGCAGCCTTCCTGTTGCAATACAAGGCACATGTAGCAGCCTTCCCGTAGCAATACAAGGCACATGTAGCAGCCTCCTATAGCACACCTGTAGCAACCTGTTTCTTCACCAGTTTTGACCTTTGTTGCAATTTGGACTTAGTTTAGAAGGATGTTGACCCCCAGCTATGACTCCATGATCAAGGGAAGCTCCTAGGCCACTCCAAACCCTCATTTTCCTTCACTGCAAAACAAAATAGCGTTAGTTCCCTTATCACAGATTTGGTACAAATAGAACATTGATTGATATGCAAGTGTGAGCTAGATAGATGATACATAGAATCTTGAGTTATGAGTTCATAGTTTATATTCTTAGTTACAAGTATATTTGATACCTAGATGATTGATTGCAAGATAATGTAGTTTCCTTTCTGCAAGTAGTGTAGCTCTTGTCTTTTCATGAATTGATTCAATAGAATTTGCAAGTTGAAGTTAATAGCATTTCCCTTTCCATAGTTAGAGGTAGCTTCTAAATTTCACCTTCATTAGCTAGTTTTCATTCTAATTCAATAGGAGGAATGGTCTTGGAGCATTGTTGATCAAATTTCCTAGTTGAGGGTGGCATGAGTCGAATCTCATCTATTGTGCATATAGCATTACCACCTTGAAGTTTGTACAAACCCCGAGTTGATAAATAGAGTTTAGGAGCCCTTGGGAGTTGCAGCACTCTTGGTGCAATACTAGGGCTCACCATAGAAATATATTTTCATCTGATGTAATACAAATAGAGGAGGGTTTTTTCCTAGTAGGGTTCCCTAGTAAAAATTGTGT